>CM067299.1:8356621-9001621 GCA_034231615.1 Meghimatium bilineatum
TACTACTGTTGCTGCTACTACTGATACAACAACATTTATTACTACTACTACTGTTGCTGCTACTACTGATACAACAACATTTATTACTACTACTACTGTTGCTGCTACTATTGATACAACAACATTTATTACTACTACTACTGTTGCTGCTACTATTGATACAACAACATTTATTACTACTACTACTGTTGCTGCTACTACTGATACAACAACATTTATTACTACTACTACTGTTGCTGCTACTACTGATACAACAACATTTATTACTACTACTACTACTACTACTACTACTGTTGTTGCTACTATTGATACAACCACTACTATCAATTCTACTGCTGCTGCTAATACTACTACTACTGCTACCACAGCTGCTGTTATTGCTGCTGCTACAGCTTAATTGACTGTTGTTTGTCTAATCTTTTGACTGTTTCTTTGTCTAATTCTGATTACATGACTGTTTCTTCGTCTCATTGTGATTACTTGACTCAATTTCTCCGTCTCATTATGATTACGTGACTCTGTTTCTCTGGCTTTGCTACTTCGCCTCATTGTGATTATTTTCTCCATTTGTATCAACAATGAGTAAAACCTCAAGACAAGAGTAATTAAATAACAGAGCTCACAATCATTTTAAAAAAAAACACAACATGACGACATTAATAAATATAATGCATCTGATAAAAATGTAATATAAATGGAATTTTTTTTAAAGATATATTGTCCAAAGATATAACATCTTTGCTAGATGTATTCTCTAGAATCATCAAATGTCAAATCTGTGTACACTATATTTTTTTTGTAAAAAGTTGTCTTTTCAATCATTAAAAAGGGATGTAAATCTTATAGCCGAGCAGACAACATAGAATTTGTTTTGAATATATATTGTTTTTTATTATTTATTTTTTTCATTTGAGACATGATGGGGTGGTGATGGTGGTAGTGGTGGTGGTAGTAGAGTCCGAAGAAGGTAAATTAACCTTTAGTGTGTGCTCACACCCTTCTGAACGAAGCCACTCATTTCGTGATACTTCACCTGTTTACTGGAATCTTGGAAGCGGGAAATATCGTGACATAACATTTCATATTTTGTTGTTGATTGGCCGGATGATGTAAATGTGTGTTATAGGACACTTGAACGAAATTTAGCGCAGACAGAACTTCTGTAAACAGCAGGAATCTGTTCCTTGTTAACCTAGTCTTCAATGAAGCGTAAATGATTGCGGTCTGTTTTTGGCAGGAAATTATGTGTTGACTATACTAGGGGTGTGCAAGCAATGTATATTTCTTGTGCCGTTTCTCAGATTTGATGTATGAGTAGAAAGTTGCACTAGTTTTATCTCTCAGATTTGATGTATAAGTAGAAAGTTGCACCAGTTTTATCTCTCAGGGTTTCTGTATAAGGAGACAATTGCAATGTCTGGGCCTTTTGGCAACCGACTTAAACATGACTTCTGTGCCACTTTACCCTTTGGGATAGGACATCCAACTACATCCTCCGAAACATCCATTGTTGTCTCTTACCACGTGCATGGCTGGTAATAGTTTCACTTTTCTTTGCTCCCATTTCAGGCCTCAGCAACACACCGGAAGTAGTTAATATCTTCGAATAAAATATCTCAATTAGAAACAAATCATTATATTTGAACGTGACAAATCAATTTGTGGATACACGCAAAAAACATTTCTCCGAGACACTCATTCGATTTGACACCAGAAAGACATAATGTTAGGGGCTATAGATAGGAGTCGATCGTTATACGATATATCATATTTCTACTGATGTCAACATGTAACAGAGATTTACGATTATATATATATATATATATAATGAGAATGATAAGAAATAGCAATGCGTGAATCAGAAGTATTAATTAATGTCCAACTGTTACACATCATTGAATGAAAGTATTAATTAATTCAAGGCATTCTTGAAAGAGTTCTGTCCAACGGCGTTTTTGTTGGCCTTTGCCCCTGTTGTCTTCTATCCTCCCCTCCAGTAATACCCTCTCCATGCTATCATGTCTCTTAATGTGACCGGGGCAAAAAACTAGCTTTTTCTTTAATGTGAAGCCAGCGTTTCGGGACGTTAATTGTTCTTAACATCTCCTGGTTTGTTTTCCTTGCTGTCCATGGTATTCTTAAAACCCTTCTATAGTACTGTAATTCAAATGATGTTATTCTTTTGGTCACTATTTTATTTAGTGTCCATGCTTCACATCCATATGTCACCACAGGAAACACACATGTGCGTAGTAAATACAACTTGGTGTTTATGTTAGTACCCTGCCATAGTTTCTTTAGCTGTTTTAATTTTGACTTCGCCATTGCTGTTCTTCTTTTAATCCCAACTACGCAGTCACCCCCATTGTTTATATTAGTTCCTAAATAATCAAAATGTGTGACTTCTTCTAAATTGTAGTTCTCAGTGTTAATTTTGGGTCTTGTTTTATTTTTGTTAGTCGCAATTATCTTTGTCTTTTTAATATTTAAGAACAAATGTTGCTGTTCGTTGAACTTTTGGGTTGACTTAATTATGTTCATTAGGTCGTGTTTGTTTGTTGATAATAGCACTATGATCTGCATATATAATTTCTGGTATCTGCAGCCCTCCTATATTTATGGATCTGAAATCAGGTTTCATTGTTTCTTGTCTCACGTTTCTCATTATATTTTTTGTAGTTGAACAAGTATGGAGTCAAGATAAAGCCTTGTATTACCCATTTCTGTACATTGAACCACTCCGATCTTTGACCCTAAACTTTTACCACTGCTTCTTGGTCTTTATTCAGCTCTGCTGTTGGCCGTGTAATGTGTTTTGGGAAACCCATATCGTTTATTATTTCCCATAATTTATGGTGATTGACACAGTCGAATGCTTTGGTTTAGTCTATGAATCATGCGTGTAATTCGATGTTGAACTGCTACTTCGAATAAAAGTATGAAGTAAAGTTGACTAGTTACTTCGAATTACAGTATGAAGTAAAGTTGACTAGTTACTTCGAATTACAGTATGAAGTAAAGTTGGCTAGTTACTTCGAATTACAGTATGAAGTAAAGTTGACTAGTTACTTCGAATTACAGTATGAAGTAAAGTTGACTAGTTACTTCGAATTACAGTATGAAGTAAAGTTGACTAGTTACTTCGAATTACAGTATGAAGTAAAGTTGGCTAGTTACTTCGAATTACAGTATGAAGTAAAGTTATCATGTTACTTCTAATGAACACATGAAGTGAATTCGACATGCTTCATATGATTGATGCGTATTGAAGAATACAATGCTGAACACTTATTTTTCATTGACCACCAGCATACCTAGGAATGCTGGTACAACCTCTCGTCCTTCATTTGCAACAAACTTTTTAGTGCAGTTATCACACATAGTTATAGTAGTGGTCCATCACAGAAAAAAGATGTCAGCAGTTTCAGACTTGTCGTTGTTACATCACTTTGATGTGTGTATCACCGATCATCTCAGGCAATTATGACAACAGTTTCACACCTGTGTCGTTGCATCTCGTTGGTGTGTGTAGAAAACTCAAATATTCGCGAACAATGTTCTGCCATAGTTGACACACATATAGTCAGAGGTTGGCATGTTGGAGTTTTCTGACCTTTGTGCTTTTGAAATGGGATGTTTATCAGCGAGACGCGCACCGTTGCTAGTGGCGCTGCACCACATTGTGTGATTCTAAGCAACGAATTTCCAGCTGTCGTCAATGATAAAATTATTTTCTAAGACATAAATATTATCTATTTAAAGATAATATGACCGAATCAATGAAGCGTTTCATCTGTGTATCAGCAATGGTTACCCTCGATAATCTCACCAAGCTTTACTGTTTGGTCATTGCGTGATTGCATGTCCAGCCGATCACAGATACGAATTTTAACCAGTGTATAGGTTTTTGTGATCCTATTATGACCGGCTTGTCCAAAGACCGTCGCAGCAGCGTATAGTTTATTAGTTATATACGGACTGATAGACAGGGAAAGTATTAGCTATCTACGAACTCAAAGGGAAGAGTATAACTCTAAATGGTTATCATCACTTGTGATGGACAAATAATCTCAACCTCTTAGGTTGTTGTGATGGACAAATAATCTCAACCTCTTAGGTTGTTGTGATGGACAAATAATCTCAACCTCTTAGGTTGTTGTGATGGACAAATAATCTCAACCTCTTAGGTTGTTGTGATATATATATAATCTAATAGAATCAGGTAAATGGTTACTTATTATGAGAAGTCTACATTCGCAACACGTGTCACTTCATTTGTGAGAAGTCTACATTAGCAACGCATGTGTCACTTCATTTGTGACAAGTATACATTAGCAATCTTCTTTTATAATCTTCTTTTTTGGCTACTTCATGAGACAGGCAGGTTTAGAGAACATAATCACAACAGGCAAGATTGAAGGCACCAGAGACAGAGGGCGACAACGTGAGAAAATATTAGACAGTTTGACACCCTGGCACGGCAAAGAAACAACAACAACTTTGATACATAATACTGTGGACAGAGAGCTGTGGAGAGCCATGACCGCCTACGCCACACGGCATGGCACCTGATGATGATGATACAATAGCAACACATGTGTCATTATGAGAAGTCTACATTAGCAACACATGTGTCACTTTATTGTGAGAAGTCTACTTTAGCAACACATGTGTCATTATGAGACGTCTACAGTTGTAACACTTTTGTCATGAGAATTCTACACTTGCAACATGTGTCATTTTATTATGAGAAGTCTACAGTTGCAATATATGTGATAGTGATTAAACACATCATTTTTACTCTAGTTCAGTTGTTAGTGAACTGGCTCTCTGTTCCAGGTGATCCACAGTTTAACTAGTAGTTGCACTGGAACTATTTTGTTTTCAAAAATCACCATGTAGTGTTAGGTTGATACAGCCTAAGACAAGAAGCGGATAAAAGTTCCCGTGTCAGGTAACATCCAATAAACAGGAAATAGTTGGCTGGGGTAACACAAGACAAATATCAAAATTAACGAAAATAGGTATACGTGTTACAAAACTAAGAATAAAACAACCTAACAACGAGACGCAGTGACAGACGACGTTTCGTCTGGAAAGCCTTCATCAGAACAAAAACAAAATACCACTGTAAACAAATTTTACATAGAGACAAGCATGGCTGTGATAGAAAAGACATAAGCACCAGATTCTCAGGGAATACAAATGGGGCGGGATTCTTGTAGACCACTTCATCCCCAAGAATGCCGTAGGTCAATGAAAAATACGGAGATAAAACTGTACTCGTCATTCCGCCGTTTTGTTATGTTTACTGCATATTGTCCATATTCAGCGGCGTATACCACTATTGTGAACACAGTGATTTATTATGTCTACCGTATACTGCCCATATCCCAATGGCGTATACCAGGATTGTAAGCACATTGTCGCAATAAATATTTACTTTGTTACAGTTGTGTTGCAAACACCCGTACGTTTCACCAAATTTGCATATAGTCTAAATGCAACAGTCACCTTATAGATGCTGCTGTTGACCTCTGTATCATTACATCACATCTGAAAGTCAGCTTCTGGATGAGGCCTTCTGTTTTGTAGACATCAGGCCGTAGCGAGTACACATTCGATAACTGTATCGCCTAATGTAAAATATGTTTATATCTGGTTGCAGAATCTTAATATGTCGTATTCTCGATGTTGAATCCTGCTCGTTTATCTCAAAATCATCTGATGGTGCGGAGTCATGATGAGCGCTGAGTATGTCTGCTCTATCTATATACTGAACCATCTGTTATGGTGACGGGGATAGCTAATTGATCGGCCTGTTCGTTTCCCTTCACGCCCGCTTGTCCGGGGACAAAGATAAGCTTGTTTTTTCGCAATTAGACCCACATCTTAGCTCTTTCTTATGCCTGATGGTATAATCATTATGCGACGTGAAGCAGCATCTTGGATAGATGGATGAATAGATGGATTTGGTTAAATAGATGGATTTGATATGTGGATAGATAGATGAATAGATGGATTTGGTTAAATAGATGGATTTGATATGTGGATAGATAGATGAATAGATGGATTTGATATGTGGATGGATGGATGAATAGATGGATTTGGTTAAATAGATGGATTTGATATGTGGATAGATGGATGAATAGATGGATTTGATATTTGGATAGATGGATTTGATATGTGGATAGATGGATGAATAGATGGATTTGCTTAGATAGAAGGATGTATATATATATTTGGTATGTGGATACACATTTGATTTAGTGTATAAAGAAATAATTTGACAGACATAGTTTAGTAGATGATACCTGAGTTTATAGACATATTGGTAGGTAGTTAATGAGTTTACCTTTATTTTGAAGAGACGTTTCTTTCATCCAGCGGAGAACAATTAAATTAGGTTATATCGGATAATATTAGAGTCTAAACGTCATTGGTCAAATAAATTCACCAGTTTTCACAAATATTTTTGTATTCATTCGTCACCTCACATTGAAATATGCTTCCTTCTTTTCTGCTATTACCCTTATTGACCCTTCAATGAAATCATTGCTCATTCCATGTCTAGAACGTCAATGGAATCACTCCCGGAAGTCATTCAGCGATGTCTCTGACCTTGTAATTGTTACCGCCCTTAGACAGGGCGACACAAGGGTAGCGTTTAATTATCTAGAGTACGTCTCGTCTGCCCACGGATCACAGACAAGAGGCGCCCGCGTTCTGTTCCAGTGTGGGTTAATTTACACAGGAGGGGCTAGTATTAGTGAAGAGTAGCTTCTATTGCGTGTTTGTGGTGGAATTGAAACAATAGAATTTTCAGAAATTCAATTACCTACTCTTTTAAGTTTCTCGTATTTTGACAAAATCTCTTGGTTAGTGAAATAGTTTTTAATGAAGACATGCAGGCAGAAACTGTCTGTTTTATGATCAAGTCCCGTTGTAGATAATACAGTATGTATATGTCACACCAGGTGGTACTCCGTGAAAGTGCAGAATGTTTCAAAACAGTAACAGATTGTTCTAGATCTGCGTTCATATTATCAATATTTTGTTTTCTTTTGGTGTCTGCTAGAATTATATTTATGTCTGTAAAAGCAGACAACTTTCTGGTGATTGAAGTATTAGAAGAAAGAAAATGTTTGAGTTGTACGCAGTAGGGTCTACTCAGGAAAAAATTGGGGCCTGTTATGTAGAACCATTGTTGGAAATGGGGGGGGGGGAGGGTCTTTTATGCACACTCGGTGAAAAAATAATTGTGAATTGTTATACAGAACAAATAAATAGACATTCAACGGGTCTTTAAACAAAAATAGATAATTCAATACACATTTATATTCAATCTGAATAGTATTTTAATAATCTGCGTACATATGTATTTTCAATATCTGCGTACACGTGTATTTTAATAATCTGCGTACACGTGTATTTTCAATATCTGCGTACACGTGTATTTTAATAATCTGCGTACATATGTATTTTCAATATCTGCGTACACGTGTATTTTAATAATCTGCGTACATATGTATTTTCAATATCTGCGTACACGTGTATTTTAATAATCTGCGTACATATGTATTTTAATAATCTGCATACACATGTATTTTAATAATTTGCGTACATATATGTATTCAACAAAATCACCAGGGAAACCTAGAGATGTATTAAAACATAATAATGCATGACATCAACGTCAAAAACAAACCAATGTCTTCCCTCCTCCCCGTGACATAGTTTCTAATGCAACTAAAACCGTACACAAACATAGAGCAAATCTAATCAACATCGAGAGACGATCGATCGACGTGGGCACTTAAAGCACTCGGCAGGAATTATTACTTAGAAAATATGTTGCAAGCAATCATAATTATTAAAAGAGCAAAAAAAGTGATTTATTGGAAGTGCACATTTTTAATAGAAGTGCTAAATATGATTTATTGGAAGTGCTAAATATGATTAGAAGTGCTAAATGTGATTAGAAGTGCTAAAAGTGTTTTATTGGAAGTGCTAGAAGTGTTTTATTGTGAGGGCTGATAGTGATTTATTAAAAGTGCTGAAAACACAAGAAGCGATTTATTAGAAGTGCATATAGTAATATTTTGTAAATGTTAGAAATTGATTCACTGGAAGTGCAGACAGGGGCACTGCTGTAGATTTTCTCCGTATGATGCAAGTCTTCGTACTGTCGTCCCCTTTAATAGGTTTTCTTAAAATTTCTGCCGCCGATATTATATTTTGTTTGGTACTGCCTGATGCGGCCGCCTCCATGCATCGTAACGCGGAACGGCTCTGTGTGCAGATATAAAAAAAAAAGATTTAATAAAAGTTCAGAAATCGCAAGTGATTTATTGGAAGTGCAGAAATCATAAATGATTTATTAAATGTGCATAAAATTATCAATTAGAAGTCTACATACACTTGAACTGATTTATAAGAAATGCACTGCATACATAAGTTTACTTCCTTGTAAATAGAAATGAGGTAGGTAGGTTGTTAATGAGTTTACCTTTTTTTGGAGAAGCGCGGCTCTTTCAACCAGCGGACAACAAAGTCCAATTAGGTTATATCAGAAAGCACTACGATACAATATTAGAGATAAGAAAGACCACAAGTTATAATTATTGCAACTGTTAAAGTGCATATTAACTGATGTTTTGGAAATGCTGAGAGCAAACATGATATTTGATGATACCCTTGATTTTCATTGGTTAATATATTGTATATGTACGCAAGTGTGTGCAAAGTTAAAGACTCGAAGTTCTCAGTATCAAGACAACCAGGAATAAAATAAAGCACGACACATTCTATACACGACACATTCTACCAATGAACATACACGACACATTCTACCAATGAACATACACGACACATTCTACCAATGAACATACACGACACATTCTACCAATCAACATACACGACACATTCTACCAATCAACATACACGACACATTATTTTATAAGAAATGCCCCTATATAACAACACGTTTCACAATTCCCAATTATATTTATTCTTATTGTTTGCACTGTATATAGCGAATTTCTGTTATTACACACACATTTTGTCAGTCGGGATGGAGTTGTTATAGCGGGATTCTACTATATTAAGAAACGAGTTGATTATGATAAACTTCGAAACTTGACTAACAAACAGTATCTGTGTAATTCTGGCAATGCCAATGTCTTCAAGTTTATAACCTTTCTCTTTTTCTTCCAACCATGGTTTCTATTTATATTATATCTGCGCATGTTTCTCTCCGTGCACTATTTGTTACTGCTCTTTCTGTGTCTGTTATTTTTTTTTAACTAGTAGTTAATATTATGTTATTTTATTCTAGTAATCTGAAAGACTAACACGGGGTAGAGTATAAAGGGGATGAGAGAAAACAACAGAACGAAACTACACAATAAAACCGTTCCAACACAGAAGACGGAAAGATGAAGCTAGTCTAGGGGGAAAGAAAAACGAAACCTTCCATTAAATTGTGTAGTTATAAAAGATTACACAAGACACCACTACCTGAGGTGGATTGCTGTTGATGGGAAGAAGGTGGGTGTGAGTGAGGCACGATGTGGTATTGGTGGTGGAGTAGTTAGAAAGAGGGAGGGTGGAGAGAAGCTACAACATGGTCGTGTAAGCCAGAATGATTTCTTGGAGAGTTGTCGGTCTTGAGTTGTTCAGGCGGAGACAAAGAAGCCTACTCGCTTGTTGTTGTTAAAAACACACATAGAAATGTTTTCTAGGACACATTCAAAGAAATAATTCTGGCTAATTGAGTGCTATTCACTTCGCCCACTAATGTTTTCATTTACTTTAGTTTCCTTTCTTCATCCATTTTCAACTTACTCAAATCAAGAACTTCAAGACTTTATTTGAAAATCCTTCCCCCAGTTTCACCTCATTAGAACCTACCCTCCTATCGCTGGTCAGCAGTTCTTGACACTCGACTTAAAACAGCTTTTGTGTGATTCAGTTCTAGCCCGACATCTTTCTGCCTCAAATATCCCATGAATCAATCTTCAGAGTTGATCTAGACATAATCTATTCCTTGTATAGATTTTACTTCAGAGTTGATCTAGACATATTCTATTCCTTGTATAGATTTTACTTCAGAGTTGATCTAGAAATATTCTATTCCTTGTATAGATTTTACTTCAGAGTTGATCTAGACATATTCTATTCATTGTATAGATTTTACTTCAGAGTTGATCTAGAAATATTATATTCCTTGTATAGATTTTACATCAGAGTTGATCTAGACATATTATATTCCTTGTATAAATTTTACTTGCACTCTACACCGTACCTTCTCCAGCTACTGCAAGCAAGTACCTTGTCGCTCTCGTAGTGCAAGTTCACCAGTTCTCCCAAGCACTAATGATTACATGTGACTCGACGTCTGAAATGTAGAGAACCGCTGGCCTACAGTTCGATATTTTTTGTCAATCTGTTGACTGAACTATTGGTATGAAAATGTTTCATATACAATCATCGTTCACGTCATTCTTGTGTTTTTTTTTATGACAATGTTCGATTATAATATTTGGAACGTGTTAGTACTTCACATGTTCATGGATGGGGGTTGCTCATGGATGGGGTTACTCATGGATGATGGTTGCTCATGGATGGGGGTTGCTCATGTAGGAGATTTGATTAAACGAAAGAAGATGTGCATGACTGGAATTTGATGAAACGAGAGTCATGTATGGGAGGAATTTGATGATGCTGAAGATTTGATGTGTGTGAAGATATTGTGATGAAACGGGAGTTGTGCATGGAGGGAATTTGATGAAACGGTGGTTGAGCGTGGAGGAAATTTGATAATACGGGAGTTATGTATGTAAGGAATTTGATGAAATGGGAGGTGTGCATGTAAGGAATTTGATGAAACGTGAGTTGTGCGTGGAGGGAATTTGATAATACGGGAGTTATTATTTAACTGCTAAGTAATATCACTGATCGCAATGGATCGCGCTGACGTTTTGAACACCTTAAGAGATATAACACACGAGAGTGAGACTAATGTGGATGATGATTCCTTTTCAATGGCTAGGATTAAAGATCAGGGATTGAAATGTGGTGTTGCTAGAAGTGAATATTTTGGAGGTCCCAGAAGAATGATGGTCAACCAGCATAGGACTGGTACTGTCAGCAGAAGTGTAATTGGGGGATACACTCAAGGAGAGATAGGAGCAACTATCGGCGTGTCCAGTTTGCAGTGATGATGATCCGACGACTAACTAACTAATAGTGGGATATGAGAGCTTGGGAGATGACGTGTGTCACTGAAATTTGAAGAGACAGTCAGAGAAAGATAGTGCGATTTATAGAATGAGATGGGCTGATAATGATATTGACCAGTAATAAACTGAAAGATAATAATAATTATGAAGAGGTCGTGATATAGATAAGTATTTGGTATAAAGATAAAATCTGATAACTAGACAGATATACTGAGATCAATAAGTTATGGATATAAAGATGAAATAGGTATAGATGATTGGTTTCATTGTACCGGGTTTACCCCATATGTACTCCGTTCTCGCAACGAAGATGCACGTCGCCTGCTGAGAGTAGCACTTATATAGCACATAATTTTGTTGTTTCCAGAGAGATTCTCCAGGGCTCTCTGGACACAGGAGAAATTTCCTAGGGCTCTCTGGACAGGAAAGATTTAACATGACTTTCTGCACTCAGGAGAGATTCTACAGGGCTCTCTGGACACAGGAGAGATTCTTTAGGGCTCTTTGGACACAGGAGAAATTTCCCAGTGCTCTCTGGACAGGAGAGATTTCACAGGGCTCTTGGACACAAGAGAGATTCTACAGTGCTCTCTAGCCACAGGAGAGATTCTACATGGCTTTCTGGACACAGGATAGCTTCTACATGGCTCTCTGGACACAGGAGATATTCTACAGGCCTCTCTGGACACATGATAGATTCTACAGTGCTCCCTGGACACAGGAGAGATTCCACATGGCTCTCTGGAAACAGAAGACATTCCCCAGGGTTTTCTGCACACAGGAGAGATTCTACAGGGCTCTCTGGACACAGGATAAATTATACATGACTCTCTGGACACATGAGAGATTCTACAGGGCTCTCTGGACACAGGAGTGATTCTTAATGGCTCTCTGTGTGCGTTTTAACCCTTTTAACAAGATCAGAACGATTTAACCACAACACATGAGAGATAGAACAGAACGTGATATAAATGTATAAATGGAGAGATAGAACATAACGTGATATAAATGTATAAATGGAGAGATAGAACAGAACGTGATATAAATGTATAAATGGAGAGATAGAACAGAACGTGATATAAATGTATAAATGGAGAGTTAGAACAGAACGTGATATAAATGTATAAATGGAGAGATAGAACAGAACGTGATATAAATGTATAAATGGAGAGATAGAACAGAACGTGATATAAATGTATAAATGGAGAGATAGAACAGAACGTGATATAAATGTATAAATGGAGAGATAGAACAGAACGTGATATAAATGTATAAATGGAGAGATAGAACAGAACGTGATATAAATGTATAAATGGAGAGATAGAACAGAACGTGATATAAATGTATAAATGGAGAGATAGAACAGAACGTGATATAAATGTATAAATGGAGAGATAGAACAGAACGTGATATAAATGTATAAATGGAGAGATAGAACAGAACGTGATATAAATGTATAAATGGAGAGATAGAACAGAACGTGATATAAATGTATAAATGAAGAGAAAGACAGAGAGGAGAGACTAAAATAAGAAAGTGTGACAGAGAAAGAAAAGAAAATAATAAATTTAAAGTAAAAAGAGAAGGAAATAAATAGAGATGAGGATGATAGATAATTAGAGGGAGGGAGAGAGAGAGAGCCGGAGGATGAAGGGAGTGAAGAGAGAATACTGATCAGTGAACATTAAATAGAAGATTAGCTACCGATTGGACGAGGTGCAGCACACGTGACACGTGCTTAATGAAATATATAAGCTCCGAGATTTAATTTCTCTGCGAATCGATGGCCCTGCTCAGGTGTCGTCACCGGTCGCCTGGTAGCAGTGGGAGGGAAGCAAGCAGAATCAGGTGGGGCAAGAATCACTTGAGCCATGTTAAGGTACGTGCATAAGGTAATTGTGTGGGAGAGACTACTTCTGAGCAGATTGAGGGGGGTGACTTTTAAACAAAACAAAATAGATTTTTGGTGAAGTTGGGAGTTTTAATATGCACTAAAGACAAGTGTCTACACGTTGTGCATGTCATGTGACGTCATATCGCGTGACGTCATCCCGCGTGACGTTAGTTGTATCATGGCTGCCATCTTTCTGAATCGTGTACTGTCAATAATCTCTTATATAAACGTTTTACAAAAAAAGTTCAATACTTGCTAAAATTATTATTAATTAAAAGAACTACATCTACTAGTAGTATGAGCCGTTATGCCTCAGTGCTACAATGACCTCTTAGGCCTACTTGTAAACACACTCGTAGCACATAGACAGGGTTATTTTTGTGACATGGGTAGGAAGGACCCATCACTTATAGATTCACCATAACTACACATTAATGAGCTGAGGATTAATTGGATAGCGAGGATATAGAGTATAGAGCAGATTGTTGATAAGAGACTATCTTTTCTTTTTCTAAGACATTTCGTTAGTTAGTTTTCCGTGGAGCTTACTTTGAGAAGAGTGTTATTTGTGGCATTGACATCTTGGTCAAGTATACATTGTTTATTTCTTCCAAATTGGCACCAACCTATAAAAAAAGAATGTGATGATAATAAAATATTACCTGTGGTTGTGAGCAGGTAGTTCTTTAACAGCACATCGATAATAATGCTTCAATAATAAACATATAAACTAAGTATATACTTTAACAGTTCAAGAATCATTCTTCAATAATAAACATATAAACTGAGGATAAACTTTAACAGTCCGATAATCATCCGTCAATAATAAACATATAAACTAAGAATAAACTTTAACAGCACATAACCATTCTCGCATTTCATTGAGATACGGGTTATAATTCGAAATATGAATATATCTTACATTGAAATACGGGTTATAATTCGCAAATACGAATATATCTTACATTGAGATACGGGTTATAATTCGCACATACGAATATATCTTACATTGAGATACGGGTTATAATTCGCAAATACGAATACCTCTTACATTGAGATACGGGTTATAATTCGCAAATACGAATATATCTTACATTGAGATACGGGTTATAATTCGCAAATACGAATACCTCTTACATTGAGATACGGGTTATAATTCGCAAATACGAATACCTCGTACATTGAGATACGGGTTATAATTCGCAAATACGAATAGAAAACGTATTAGTATGTACACTGCTCTTATACCATATGCTAGATTGAACGCGACCTAGCAAACAATTGATAAATAATGGAAAAACTGCTACTGTAGAATTATGCAGGAATGCGTTCATGGTAATTACACAAATATGCCAGTCTAGCATTTACAGCGCGTGTATCATGAGATAAGCGAAACATTTAAAAAAACGTATTTACTTTTTGTATTTATAATTGTTTTTCAGTCTTGCCATGATATTTATAGGCATCGCTATTAAATTGGAGGATTTATTGACTTACTATTACTGTCGGTAGGTCTAATTGACATATAGCGACATTCTGATGTCAAGATGTAAGGATTGATTGTTGGATGATGCCACAGCTGTGTGTAAAAGTGACATCAGACACATCATCAATAGAACATCTCACACAGTTGGGAGAAAAGAATGTGCAATACCAATGAGGTTATATATTTTATTTTTCATGTGCTGTATTCACCTCCCGTCGCTGAAGATCTTATACGGGGCTGTGGATATGTCTCCAATTTAAGGGGGGGGGGGGCAGTTCGTATCCGACCTGTGGCTAAATTTCAAGCACTAAATGTCATGTTCTGGTTTCCTTATTTTTTTTTTTTGGAGTGGGGGGGGAGGTGTTGACCATGGGTGTGGTTATATATCAAGTGACATATTCTTCCCAGAACGTTGTCTTCGTCGTGGATACTCTGAAGGTCTCTCTGTTCCGGGAAAGCAGACCTGCATTGGCCAGAGACAGGTGGTCCATCGGGACATTCTTCGATATCGCTGGTCCATCGTCTACTTTGTCCTCCTTCTCTTCCCGGCTATCTGTCCTCTAGAATCAGCCATTCATGCCACCATCTCTCTTTGAGTCTCCAAGATACTGTAGCTTCCTTCGTATGATGGTATTTAGAAACCAGCCTTGATTTAGGTTCAGTAATTTCCAAACTTCAATGTTCTTCTTTTTCTCTGTTCATGATATTCGTAGGATCTTTCTAGTCAGTGTTTATTTTATCTTGAATGGTTTATTTTATCTTGAATGGTTTATTTTATCTTGAATGGTTTATTTTATCTTGAATGGTTTATTTTATCTTGAATGGTTTATTTTATCTTGAATGGTTTATTTTATCATGAACATACTACGAGATGACTACTTTCTATAATGTTTTTATCACTTATCTTGTCATTATACATGATCAATTCGGAGAACCTGTGTGCACAACGATTATGTACATAGATTCGGATCCATTCTTCTGTGTATGTTATCCAACTCCTACTTGTTCACGAGAATATAGTTAATAAAATGGTATGCGTTTATTCATGGCTTACACCTTGACTGCGATATCTGCTGATTTATGGTAGTCATATCTGATTTCTTTGACTTCCAGACATTTTGCCTTATGGGATGGCATATCCAACGCCAGATATAAACCACCTTAGTCGAGGGCACCAGTAAACAATCTTAAACGCCCAGATGTTACTGCATACAAACTATAGTATCCTTCTTAAGTTTCTAGACATTGTGCACTCACTGTTTCCCATAGAGTGTGCACTCTCTTATGCCAGGCAGTAAGAGGAATTAACTTTAAATAGTTTGTTAAAACCATTAGCTGCAGGTTTTGTTCAGAAGTAATGAGAATAGTTTATATTTTTTGTTATAACATTCGAAGCACCATATTCTCTACATTTTTTGAAGGGACTTTCTGTAAAATGGCGTGAAGAAACAGCTGTGTTATTTCTTGTAACCACAAATGGTAGTCCAGTTCAATGGTTCAGAACTATTAGCATGGAATATGTGGTTTCTTTATGTGTGTGTTATTTGTAGATCGTGGTGTAACTTTGTAAATTTCCTGATACAACACTGAGACAGGATTAGCACAATGTCAGTGAGAACACAATGGCTCGTAGTGAAATGGAGAGTGTTCTGAAGAAGGTACACTTGTGACAACTGAAATAGCAAATTACACAGAATCCTAGAAATATCGCTACTGAGATAGAGCGAGGAGAGAGGTAATTAGAACCGGCAGCACCCCCAATCTTGAAATATATTAAGAGACAACATGTCAAATAGTTTGAACACATCAGCAGACTACTTTCCGACAGCGTACCACAGCAAGCTATTGTGGACAGATACACTGGAGGCAGACCTAGAAGCAGACCATGAAAACCATGGAATATCGGGGGAAAAGAGGCGACAAACTCCACAATATACTCAGCACACACGAGGGTCATCTCCATAAAACACTTCTACCCCTGACACTGAAAGGCAACAAAGGGTTTATCGAATAAATAGATATATAGAAAAGGAATATTTACATAGTTTAGTTGACAATATCTGCCCGTGAACATACATCGCTCCTCGCCAACATGAGACGCCGAAAGACAGCAAAGGGTTAAGCGAATAGACAGAATGAGAAGAGTTTAATTAGACTGTTTTGTTATAACATTCTAAACACCCTATTCTCCGCATTAGTGATAAGAGTTTAGAGTGTTAAGTGAGAAGAGGTTAGAGTATTTTGTGATAACATTTATCATTTCTATAGCACATCATAACGGACAAAATAATCGAGTATGATTGACAAGTTAACCTCGTAAAGCCGACAAAATATCTTATTAACTACGCTAAGGACAGCAGATGAGGAGGTCACTGAGCGCCTAAACTGACCGATATGGCACATGACACAAGGAATAAAACATATTAAAAATAATAAAAAATAGAGAATGCCGGTGTGTGAGACACTAGGATGCGTCTTGTGAGTTTGAAAATAAAAACTAACATGAAATCATTAATTCCCCGATGTCTTCGAACCTCGATTACTATCTATTCTAACACAATGCTATTACAGTGTGGGGAAGAACACAATTTTGGACAATGAGGATAACTCGGCAAATATTTGTCATTCAGTAATTAAGTAAAATGTGGAGTTATCTTTCTTTGGTAATGACAATGCACGGTTGAGTGAGCAGCATCTCCGACTTCTTCTTAAAACGTAATTTGTTTAATGTTCTGGGACTTTCGTCAAATTTCACATAATGCTAAATCAAAGTAAATAGAGTTGGACGAATATCCTTTGAGAATGAGATTTTACTGATAAATTTCTGTCACTATTTAAGTTGATGAAGTTATGATAAGCAACTGTCATTTGTGTATTTAATTCTGGAGACAAACACGCAAATGCACACACTAAACAATACATTTAACACATCTTACATACATTTCACACATCTTACATACATTTCACACATCTTACATACATTTAACACATCTTACATGCATTTCACACATCTTACATACATTTAACACATCTTACATACATTTCACACATCTTACATACATTTAACACATCTTACATGCATTTCACACATCTTACATACATTTCACACATCTTACCTACATTTCATACATCTTACATACATTTCACACATCTTACATACATTTCACACATCTTATATACATTTCACACAGTGTTCTTTGTATCTAACTCAGTTGTAATAACAACTGGTTAATGGCGATGTCGGGTAGGTAAAGAATAACACATTTCATGCATGCCCTAAGATGCGGCTAATTAGGTTGTGGGGTAAAGTTGCCTGTCTTATACAATATCGATTCAAAGAGACCCAGATAACTTACTGAAGTCAGAAGCTTCAGGCCGAAAGACGCTGCTATCTCGGTTAAGCTGCAAGCCATGACACAACACATTCAAATTCTCCGGATTGTGTCCTGCTAATCTGCACAAGTTTCAGAACTAAAGAAGAAGTCATTTGTTTTCAACCTCTACTGGCATTGA
This sequence comes from Meghimatium bilineatum, assembly GCA_034231615.1. Classification (NCBI taxonomy): domain Eukaryota; kingdom Metazoa; phylum Mollusca; class Gastropoda; order Stylommatophora; family Philomycidae; genus Meghimatium; species Meghimatium bilineatum. The sequence continues at coordinate 8,374,758 of CM067299.1, forward strand.
TAAATATAGTGACAGTGCGATATTTTTGTTATACTTCTGTTGCACTTTTGTTGTACTTCTGTTATATGTATACTTCTGTTGTACTTATATTTCTGTTATACTTCTGTTACATTTATACGGTGTTTATACTTCTGTTATACTTCTGTTGTACATATGTTTCTATTATACCTATACTTCTGTTATACTTACACACCAATCTTATTGTTGTATCGCATCATTAGGTATTGCCTATAGATTGCGTCCACAATCGTCGGCCAATTTGTCATAGCCCCTTCTTGGTCAACAACAATAAAATAAGTTATGGGACTCTCCCTGTTTAAGTATGTCCGAAATAATTGTAATATCCCCCACCCTCAAGCCAATCTAAACATTTTTTTTTTTTTTTTAAAGGAGAAAAAATTTCCGAGATGCCTTTCAGATTTTTAGAATTTTTGTTTTAACATTCCATAAATTTAATTGAATACAAAATATTTATTGTTGACGTCAACTTTTTTCACACTCCCCTCCCACTTACAACTGCCATACATTTTTCAGACTCCACCCCCTTTTTTCTGACGTAGTTTATGGACAATCTTTTACATGTCCGTGGATTATATGCTTCTCATGGTTGAACCGCTCAAAGTGTAGTTGATTGTGAATGTTTTCTTATATAAAGAAAAGTTGCAAGCCCGTCATGCATAAGAGATTGCTTTTCAACTCAACTATCCTTGACTTTGTAGATCCAACTTTTGACCCCTTCTGAGTAGGAGGCATTATCTCAAACTATTACATATTGCTGAGAATGGGAGTTTCCTGGGTAGGATATTTCTAGAGATGTGGTTCTCAAACTTTTGTAGACGACACCCCATTTTTTTGGAGTACATTTGTGTGTGTGCAGGATTCCTCTGGTGACTACACTAAGAAAAATGCCATTAACTTTCTCTACAAGTCACCAAGACTTCATATGTTTTATCGTCATAATTTTTGTTGTTGATCGTTCAAGCGGCTACCTTACTGTGATCTCCCAGGACAGGTCTTTAATCTCTCAAATTAATGTGTGTTATTCGTAGCCCCCCCCCCCCACCCCGCACCCTCCCCCACTCCCCCCTTTGCGAGCCTATGTTGCCCTCGGAGTTGGCATATGACACACGTTTGGTGCCACACAAAATAATATGTAGGGAAAATAGCTTAATTGCTCGACATGTCTAGTGTCTGGTCAATATAAGTAGAAAAAAGTATATATTAGTTGACAAGGAAATAAGGCTTAACATATAGTTTCAGAAACATGGCCAATGTGGACAGCACAAATTTAACTGCGCTCAAATCTAGAAATAATTTGCGCGAATTAAGATTGTGAAACTCCTACTAACCCTCCATCAGAGAAGCCGGCGTTTATCCATACGACTATATGATTATCCTTGTGTAATAAAGCTATTTGTAGTATACATTACTAACAATCCATACTCGATCAGCCTACATAAGATCGTATTAGCTAACACAGGAGATAGAAAAGTACAAATTATAGAACCATTAGCCATAGCACACCTAGGTAAAGAAATGCTCAAAATACCTCAGAACAGATGTATGTTGAGACAAAAACTAAGAATTGGTAATTTAAGGCCAAAATAAGAATCTTTCATTTGTTATGCTCATATTGTTGTATGGATAAGAAACATGGACACCGATACTATATTCACAAAAAGAGACTGAACATGTTTCATATGCGATGTCTCCGGAAAATATTGAATCTTCAGATGGAAGGACAAGGTTACTAACACGAAGGTATTCCTGTACACTAAGATACCATCCGTTACAGTTCTGACATAGACGTTTAAAATGGTTTTGAAATGGATGTGAACCTGGCTTGAAAAGATGGTTTTCTCAAGGACATTCTCGTAGACAAGCTCTCATCTGGCGAACAGCAAAATCGCGGCCAATAGCAAGAGCGCAGGCGAACAGCAAAAGAGCAAACATTGATCTATAAATGAATCTACAACATAGTCTTGAATGATCTATAAATAAATCTACAACATAGTCTTGAATGATCTATAAATGAATCCGCAATCGTCTTGAATAATCTATAAATGAATCTGCAACATAGTCTTGAATGATCTGTAAATGAATCTGCAACATAGCCTTGAATGATCTATAAATGAATCCGCAATCGTCTTGAATGATCTATAAATGAATCTGCAACATAGTCTTGAATGATCTATAAATGAATCTGCAACATAGTCTTGAATGATCTATAAATGAATCTGCAACAGTCTTGAATGATTTCATAGTTAATTCAAACTCTTGGGAAGAACTGCCACTACTCATGGGCATCCAATCGACTAACTGGAATCTAAGAAGACGTCAAACGTTAAGGGGCGTACGTAGACTGTAAACCCGTGTCCACTTGAACAATGATTGAATATTCTTATTCTGTTCACCCCCTCGGATCTAACATTGGCAGCGTCAGCCACAAGAGACACTACAATTTGAGGCTTTCATATGCGATTTGTAATTCTAAACATGGCCTGCTTCTTGACCGCCAGCAAAGAAGCAAACGGCCAGCATGCTTCGGAAATAACGTTGAGAAGCATGAAGATTTCAAGAATCTTAATATCATTAGTAAAACACAACTAAAATTAACGTGGTTTGAATGTAAGCCAACATAACTCCCTGTCAAAAACAATCCTGCAGAGATAGTTGAAAGTGGATGAAGCAGCGTGGTAGGAAACATCAACAACGCAGACTGGACACGATTTTTCCCAGACTCATCTGTATCGTTGAAGATATACAACGTTGAAGATATACAACGCTGAAGATATACAACGTTGAAGATATACAACGTTGAAGATATACATCGTTGAAGATATACATCGCTGAAGATATACATCGTTGAAGATATACAACGTTGAAGATATACAACGTTGAAGATATACAACGTTGAAGATATACAACGCTGAAGATATACAACGTTGAAGATATACAACGTTGAATATATACAACGTTGAAGATATACAACGTTGAAGATATACAACGTTGAAGATATACATCGTTGAAGATATACAACGTTGAAGATATACATCGTTGAAGATATACAACGTTGAAGATATACATCGTTGAAGATATACATCGCTGAAGATATACATCGTTGAAGATATACATCGTTGAAGATATACAACGTTGAAGATATACAACGTTGAAGATATACAACGCTGAAGATATACAACGTTGAAGATATACAACGTTGAAGATATACATCATTGAAGATATACATCGCTGATGTGTTATGTTGATGTATCGAATGTACAACCCCTACGGTCCTGACATGTTATGTTAGGGACTTGAACCAGATCAGCTCAGATGACCCCTACACGCCTAGAGACTTTAGTCAACACGTTTTCTGTTTTCCACCACACAGCATCGCTTCAACAGAGCATGTGTTTATAGATGAATGGATGAGCTGCAACTAATGATTTGGTACATTTCTATTACACGAATAATATTCTCGTTCGCCTTAAGGTTCTTAACAACCTTCTGTTCTAAACACTAACTTCGAGTTTATTTATAGACTTCGATTATTCAAACAGCATGTGAACTATACACGTTCGTAATACATTCAACATCTAGTTGCTGTGACACAACGAAGTTATTCATAACTCGATATGGTCACACTCCACTTGTGACATGTAACACTGGCGTAACTATGTTTATTTGTCACCTGCCCTGTTCAGTAAGATAAATTTTTATGTGGAAGTCGCAGTGCGGAAAGGATACATGTCGTGATGTGTATATCCATGGATCTCTCTGGATATAAGGATATCTTGATTCTACGGAATTTGCGTCGTCATGTAGAGGGTTTGTTGTAATCAGAAACATTACTGGGAGTTCTGCGACGGTATATCCATTTTCTAAAGTTACTGATAAAATTTCAGCAAAGACGTTATAACCGATATAACAAACTTTCACCGCTATATCTCACAAATTTAATAAGAATACGTGTAGTACTATAAAATAACTTCCGCAATGTTTGTGTTTACAACCACCTTTTTACGTGACGCATCAATTCGCGTATCATTCCCTATATCTCAATGTCCTTGGTATGATGCATCGCCATTGTTTGAGAGAATTTAACACATGTGTTCATCATTGTAAGAACATGCAAAATTCTGAGAGGGGGGGGGGGGGGGAGAGACATGACGGGAAAGACAGACCATACAGGATAGTACGACATCGTGGCACCGTAGAAAGTCAACAGTAGAGCTAATACATCTATATATCTATGTTTCTTCAGAGCCGAACACAGTGCTTAGTACAGAAACCAGAGCTCTCCAGTTCAAGCGATGTGATACTATTGTGTGTAATTCTTGTATGTTGTTGAGACACATAGTCATACCTTCTTTGATGGTTGTTGAGACACATAGTCATACCCTCTTTGATGGTTGTTGAGACACATAGTCATACCCTCTTTGATGGTTGTTGAGACACATAGTCATACCTTCTTTGATGGTTGTTGAGACACATAGTCATACCCTCTTTGATGGTTGTTGAGACACACATAGTCATACCCTCTTTGATGGTTGTTCTGCGAAAGGTCTCTCTTATTCTTCCTCTTATTCCTTTGCCATCTGGTACCCATTTTAATCCCTGTGGTGGCTGTCTGTTTTAATTCAATATATCCTATATGTCCATCGTTTTTTTTTCTTATTGGTGAGAAACATATTGCTGTTTTATGTCTTCTCTTATTTGCATGTTTGATGTGAATTCTTCCCAACCAATATTTACTAGTTTTCTAAGACATCTATTTTCAAATCAGTTCAATAAACTGATACATAGTACTATTGATATAGCCTCATAGCGCAGTGGTTAGCGTAATGGCTTCGCATATTAGTGGTGCTGGGCTCATTCCCTAGTTGAGAAGGAAATGTTTTTCAGATCGCAACGGCTCCCGGGTCGACCCAGCCTTAAATGAGTACCGGATTAATCAGAAAAGTAAAGACTGCGAGGGAGAGGAGATGGCTACCGCCCTCATTTGTAGAGCCACTGAAATGTGAGATGGCTAATATCTCACACCCCTACGGCATTAATAAATGTTATGTGTTACTTTATTGTACTTACTTTTACTACATATATGTGTTGTGGAGAGCACTGATCGCCTAAGCCACTGCGCATCATAATAAGCATCGTCATCGTCATCACCACTGCAGCCACCACTACCACTATCAATATCATCATTAACAATTATCATTCAAAATTTACGAAACGTCATTATAACTGGTAACATGACCTTTTACATTATAACATAGACTGGTCAATAGTAAACCAATCCTTCACATACATCAAACATTCTCATAAATCAAGGCTAAAGTGGCATCTTGTTGATGTAAACTAAAGGTTTTCCTGGTACACATTACATATTGTTTTGTGCACAGTCCTTGGGGATACTTCACATCAAATAACATAATAAGATATAGACAATCCATGGATTTATTTGGTAAAAATAGAATTGATTTTCTTGAATTTAAAATCATAATATACTTTTCTCGAGCATGTCTTGGGAAATGTATTCCGGATATCTATTATCTTCTTCTTCTTCTGCGTTCGTTCACAAACTCCTGCAGATCAGCAGGATGTAGTCCAGAGAACGGAATGCGCTGTGTTATGGTTTACTACATTGCTGCGATATCTGCGCCTTTCGGCCTGACACATCCTGCATCAGCATGACTTTGGGTCACTGACCCTATATGGAATAGGACAGCCAACTCCATCCCATAACCTCCTTAGTCGCCTCGTACGACATGCATGTAAGGTAAACAGTGTTGCTATTATTTGCCCCCCCCCCCTTTCGGGCCCGTAACAGACGGGCGGGATATATATTATATATATTGGAAAATCAAACCTTTTTAAAAGTTCATTTTACTTATCTCGTGAATTTCATTGTCCACTATGAGTGATAGCCAATGAAAATCACGGGAATTGTCAAATACGTCAGTTTGAATTTCTTTATTTCCCATTAGCCAATACATCTTTTATTTTCAGAAGGTAGCGGATACCAGTCCGGTTCTGTGATCTCGTGGTGCATCTTGATGATCAAAGGACAGGATTTGACGATCAAAGGACAGGATTTAACGATCAAAGGACAGGATTTGAGGATCACAGGACAGGATTTGACGATCAAAGGACAGGATTTGACCATCAAAGGACAGGATTTGACGATCAAAGGACATGATTTGACGATCAAAGAACAGGATTTGACGATCAAAGGACAGGATTTGACGATCAAAGGAAAGGATTTGACGATCAAAGGACATGATTTGACGATCAAAGGACAGGATTTGACCATCAAAGGACAGGATTTGAATATCAAAGGACATGATTTGACGATCAAAGGACAGGATTTGACGATCAAAGGACAGGATTTGACGATCAAAGGACAGGATTTGACGATCAAAGGACAGGATTTGACGATCAAAGGACAGGATTTGACGATCAAAGGACAGGATTTGAATGTCACCGCATGCAATTTTGCATTTTTTCATAAAGCAATAGCAAACTACTGAATGCATTTATATTGCCTAAAAATTGCAACAGTCATAAATTTTTGGGTTGATGGCTACATTCTAAAATTGATAAGCTAACAATGTTGTGTTGATGGCTACATTCTAAAATTGATAAGCTAACAAACAATGCTGTATTGATGGCTACGTTTTGAATATGATATGCTACCAAACAATGATGTGCTGATGGCTACATTCTAAAATTGATAAGCTAACAAACAATGCTGTGTTGATGGCTACATTCTAAAATTGATAAGCTAACAAACAATGCTGTGTTTATGGCTACATTCTAAAATTGATAAGCTACCAAACAATGCTGTTTTGATGGCTACATTCTAAAATTGATAAGCTAACAAACAATGCTGTGTTTATGGCTACATTCTAAAATTGATAAGCTAACAAACAATGCTGTGTTTATGGCTACATTCTACAATTGATAAGCTAACAAACAATGCTGTGTTGATGGCTACATTCTAAAATTGATAAGCTAACAAACAATGTTGTGTTGATGGCTACATTCTAAAATTGATAAGCTAACAAACAATGCTGTATTGATGGCTACATTCTAAAATTGATAAGCTAACAAACAATGCTGTATTGATGGCTACATTCTAAAATTGATAAGCTAACAAACAATGCTGTATTGATGGCTACATTCTAAAATTGATAAGCTAACAAACAATGCTGTATTGATGGCTACATTCTAAAATTGATAAGCTAACAAACAATGCTGTATTGATGGCTACATTCTAAAATTGATAAGCTAACAAACAATGCTGTATTGATGGCTACATTCTAAAATTGATAAGCTAACAAACAATGCTGTATTGATGGCTACATTCTAAAATTGATAAGCTAACAAACAATGCTGTATTGATGGCTACATTCTAAAATTGATAAGCTAACAAACAATGCTGTATTGATGGCTACGTTCTTAATAAGATATGCACCACGCACAAAACAATTAACGAATAGTATCAACAGTTTTGTTTTGTTTTTCTTTCCAGCACAATACATCGTTGGTCGTCCAACACTGGATTAACTGATGATGCATCACGTGAGAGGTGAGTACTTGTTTCTGTGTCCTACTATCAGTGATGGTTTATTTTCTTTTTTGATTTTCTGAATTAGTTCTCAAACTCCTACTAGTTATCTGAATCACGACCGTCTACAGCATGAGACTTACTGACTAATTGGAAATACAGTCTTATGTGACTTATGTTACTCAGGTGACTTTTCGTTGATGTGAATTCGCTATTGTTACACAAAGTGTAACCAGTGACCAATGAAATCACAGGAATAGTCAAATTGCTTCTTAAGAAGACTGGATTTCTAAGTAGCCAGTAGGTCTTGTAACATAGACGGTCGTGGGTGACACGAAAAACTCGGTAATTATTCAGCCCCTTGAACTCATCGTTATTTTCAATGACAGTAAACACAGAAATATACACAGAATGACCAATGAAGATCACGAAAATGAGTAAGAAAATGGTCCTGCTACAAGAGAAATCCAGCAGGAGTTTGAGAATGAACGTTGAAAAAGAAGAATCTCTTTAACCTTTTACAAAATGGAATTTCCAACACCAATTCCAGCAATCTTAGTTGCCTTCTACAACATACATGACATGTCGCAGTGTTATTTTTCTTTGCTGTTATTTCTGTCCCCATCAACCACGGGATTTAATATACAGCGTAATTATAACTCTAATTGTTGTGATTTTGTCCTCTGTGCTAATGTCATAGGTTCCATCTAGTTATTTCATAGTTTCCATCTAGTTATTTCACCTGCACATTCTTACACCATCCCAGAAAGAAAGAAAAACCACTATCAACAAATGGCAGGCATCGGAGTGTACAGGAAACGTTCTGCTTGAAGTAAAACGCCGTTAAAAAAAATCCCGCTTGAAAAATGTTCATTACAAATTCAATCAATCATGAAAAGCTTTCACAAGACAACAGAACTTTCACGAGAAATTACGTAATTAAAGAACTCTTGCGTAAATTCTCTCTAGCTCTAGCCACTAATTGAATATGGAATTTTGCTGTAGGAAAAAAAAACGATTATAGTGCAATTGTAATGTTGCAAAAATTAGAGTTTTTTTTTTTTTGCATTTCATCGCTAGCGTCCACATCCGGTCCAGTCTGAAGAAGTTAAGGAAAACGTGTTTCTATTTTTGTAAGATGGTGATCAGTATTTTCTCACCTGTGATATGTAGTTCTCTCATGTAGCCTTGTTATGTAGTCTTGTACTGTAGTCTTGTACTGTAGCCTTGTACTGTAGTCTTGTACTGTAGTCTTGTACTGTAGTCTTGTACTGTAGCCTTGTACTGTAGTCTTGTACTGTAGTCTTGTTATGTAGTCTTGTTATGTAGTCTTGTACTGTAGTCTTGTTATGTAGTCTTGTTATGTAGTCTTGTACTGTAGTCTTTGTTATGTAGTCTTGTACTGTAGTCTTGTTATGTAGTCTTGTACTGTAGTCTTGTACTGTAGTCTTGTACTGTAGTCTTGTACTGTAGTCTTGTTATGTAGTCTTGTACTGTAGTCTTGTACTGTAGTCTTGTACTGTAGTCTTGTACTGTAGTCTTGTTATGTAGTCTTGTACTGTAGTCTTGTACTGTAGTCTTGTACTGTAGTCTTGTACTGTAGCCTTGTACTGTAGCCTTGTAGTGTAGCCTTGTACTGTAGTCTTGTACTGTAGTCTTGTTATGTAGTCTTGTACTGTAGTCTTGTACTGTAGTCTTGTACTGTAGTCTTGTTATGTAGTCTTGTACTGTAGTCTTGTACTGTAGTCTTGTACTGTAGTCTTGTACTGTAGTCTTGTTATGCAGTTTTGTACTGTAGTCTTGTACTGTAGTCTTGTACTGTAGTCTTGTACTGTAGTCTTGTTATGTAGTCTTGTTATGTAGTCTTGTTATGTAGTCTTGTACTGTAGTCTTGTTATGCAGTCTTGTACTGTAGTCTTGTACTGTAGTCTTGTACTGTAGTCTTGTACTGTAGTCTTGTTATGTAGTCTTGTACTGTAGTCTTGTACTGTAGTCTTGTACTGTAGTCTTTTACTGTAGTCTTGTTATGTAGTCTTGTTATGCAGTCTTGTTATGCAGTCTTGTTATGCAGTCTTGTTATGCAGTCTTGTACTGTAGTCTTGTACTGTAGTCTTGTACTGTAGTCTTGTTATGTAGTCTTGTACTTTAGTCTTGTACTGTAGCCTTGTACTGTAGTCTTGTACTGTAGTCTTGTACTGTAGTCTTGTACTGTAGTCTTTGTTATGTAGTCTTGTACTGTAGTCTTTGTTATGTAGTCTTGTACTGTAGTCTTGTACTGTAGTCTTGTACTGTAGTCTTGTACTGTAGTCTTGTTATGTAGTCTTGTTATGCAGTCTTGTACTGTAGTCTTTGTTATGTAGTCTTGTTATGTAGTCTTGTACTGTAGTCTTGTACTGTAGTCTTGTACTGTAGTCTTGTACTGTAGTCTTGTACTGTAGTCGTGTTATGTATTGTGCTGTAGTCTTGAATTGTAGTCCAAAAGGGAAGCAAAAACAAATTGTAATTCTGTGATTCGACATGGTTGTCGTAGGAAGCTATTAAGGAGAGTACAGCGTAGGGATGGATATTTCACACCAATGATATCAAACTCATCTAAAATGACACATTGAAGCCGTAAAGATCATGGTGGAAGGAGCAGCTATCGAATCCAAACTTTAAGCCATGGTACATTTCATTTTTGAGACAATATTTCGCTAAACACCAGGAGAGTTAGAATGAATGCTGAAATTTAAGGAATACACAATTATTGTAAATAATTTAGAAGTCTAATTTGTACCATAGAATAATCTTAATGTCCAAGGTCTATTTTCTGACAATGTAGGTGTGAACAGAGTCAATCGCCATTTCTACAATCATGTGGACTCATCGAGAGATCATCTTCCTAAAGTGACGCTTTTTTGACTATTTCCATGATATTCATTGGTCAGTATGATTATACTTTGGGTCGACAACCAATGAAAATTACGGGAATAGTCAAATGTTACCTTAGAATGCTGTTTCGCATTAGCTAATATGTCTTATATCGTCGATTGTCGCGACCGTTTGCTTGATGTTTGCAGGTTGACATCGTGATGTCTTTTTTGCAAAGTCTATTTTTCAGACCACATGAGTTACGGAGTTATGTGCTGCAAGTAGACATAAAATGCATCAGCTCTTGCTATCATGATTAGAGAACGTATTTTACAGTATCATGTTAGCAAACTATGAGTAGTGGGTCTCCGCGGGTGGTGATCCGCCTCGTTCCTTGGACGGAGTACATATGCAGAAAACCCGAGAACAATGAAATCTTTCCTTTACGCTTTTTCAACCTTTAAGACGTGAGCGCGGTATCTGCGTCTTTCAACCAGGCAATAGTACTTCAGCATGGAATTTATGTGTACTACATGTACTGGGTACCTTCCAGCGTTAGTCTTTTGTACATGAAATAAGGCTCTACGGATGCTTCCATATAGCACGAAGGGAGGGATACACAATCTATAGGTCATGTACAATAAAACAAAATATGCATGTACACATTTTCATTCTCACTCCGCTTTCTGACTTTCTCAATCTATGGCTCCTTCCGTCTATGACTTTTGCCATTTATGACAATCTCCATATATGGCATGGAGAGAGTGTTACTGGAGGGGATGATAGAAGGCAACAGGGGCAACGGCCGACCAAGACGTCGTTGGACAAAGACATTCAAAAGAATGCCTGCGCATGTCACTGAAAGATGCAGGGCAACTTGCTCAAGACCGCGGAGAATTCAAGAGATCCATAGGAAAGACTACGTTCTGGAAAGAATATGTCACTTAATGATGATGATCCATCTACGGCTCCTTTCATATATGACTCTTTTCGTCTATGACTCCTTCCATCTATGACTCCTTCCTTCTATGACTCTTTCCATATATGACTACTACCATCTATGACTCCTTCCATGTATTACTCTTTCCATGTACGACTCTTTCCATTTATGACTCTTTCCATATATGACTCTTTCCATCTACAGCTCCTTACATCTATGACTCTTTCGATCTATAGCTGCTTCCAACTTTGACTACTTCTATCCATGACTCCTGTGTATGTATGTGTTGTAACGTGACTTTCATGACTTTTTTTCCATTCTTTCTGACTCCCCTCCCCCTTCCTCCCTCAATTCTACATACTTACATCTAAGCGATTGCATGATGAATAACAAATATCTCAACAATATATTTCCATATCCAATCTTATAAATTTCCATAATTAACACATATTTGAAATATTTCAAAAGTAATAAGATTGTGTTTCTTTAACTGTTAATTACATTCCATGACTATTCTGATTTGGGGGAAACAACTCCCAAAAGGCAGATAACTTGCGTCTTCCGTACAGATTACTATAGAATTGTCTGTTAAGGGATTCAGGGGCGATCAGTACTTGATAAAAAACCATCTTTTTATCTGAGTGTCGACAGCTTAGCTTTCGAAATCTGTCGAAATAAATGAGTGCTTTAAGTATGTATCCGGTCTGTTGCATTCAGCAAAAGTGTGTTTATGAATTATATAGTGAGGTTTCGGGGACTTGTGAAGTGTCTATTAGCTTGGGTGATGTTTTTTGTGTGGATGTGTGTGAGTTTTTGGGAGCCAGAAGTGAATATATCATACGCAGGCGTGTCACACACACGAAAATACTCACATACGTGTCAAATAGAATCAAACCAAGCATACGATAACTAATAATATATATGGGGTTCTCACTGGCGCAGTGGTTATGTTTTTTGCTGTTTTCTGAAGATGTCACGGGTTGGATCTCGTCTTGTCTACGAGTGCACATTTTCGGAGATTCATCGGTGGTGTCCATTGATGATACGGGGGTTCCTGCTGTGACATGTACTCTCGGCAGGCTGCGTGCTGCGTCCTTGAAAGAGGAGTTCATATGTGATAACTCGAGTACTATGAAGCCAACTCTCTATGCCTTTTAGTCATCTATACATTATATATATATATATATATATATATATATATATATATATATATATATATATATATATATATATATATATATATATACTTTTAACCATATATACATATATACATTATATATATATATATTTATATATACTCAGTGGAATTCCTAAATTTTGATTTGGGAGAATTCAGTTAGAAACAAGAAAGAGAAGACTTGCAATACTTTTCTACAACAATAAGAAGCGTACGATGGACTTGTATCAGACATACTTAAGGTGAATGAAAACAGACTACCATTACCAGTATTGAAATGGGTATCAGATGGCAGAAGAAAAAGTGGAGACTTCTAGTTACTCTTGGTAGAACAACCAACAAAGAGGGTATGACTATGGGTCACAACAACATGCACGAAGTACACACAGTAGCTTCGCATTGTTGGAAGCTATGATTTGTGTCGTATGTTCTATATTCGGCGTTGAAGGAACATACATAAACGTGCAGGGAATTCCATGGATAACAAGAAAAACTAATAAGATAGGTACTAAAGAATATTTGCACAAAAAGAATGTTACATATCATTACAAGATGGGGAAAAAATGTCACATTCTTTTACCCACAATACGATATGACGAGGTTTAAAATACAATGTAACAACAGCCAATTTTGAGAAAAGACGACAGAGACATGGTAGAGTGTCAGCAGCGAAGCTGATACACTGTAAAGTGAATAGAGTTCTGTGAAGATCAATGACATCTACTCATCACAGTACTCGGTACTTGGTGTAATGTCAAGATTAAATCTAAAATGAAAAAGCAACATTGGAGTGAAGATAAGAATGTATCACTCACTAGTGATGTCTGTTGTGATATATTCACTAGTGATGTCTGTTGTGATGTTGTGTTAGTCACTCACCGCAGATATAGATAGATGGATAGATACCTTGGGATGCATGTATTATAGATGAATTTTGCGTATTTCCAAGAGACATCATAATGCAAATGTGCACACAAAAAATGACATAGAGAATCTCGCAGATTAATAACAACTTCGTGTTATTGTCAACAATGATCATGATTACCTGTCAAAAACAACGCAGGTTACAGTTGAAGGCGACAGAAGCAGAGGAGAGGAAGAAAATCAGGGGCAGACAATACCATAAACTGGACAGGTCAAGATGTTCTCGCACTCGTCTACATCGCTGAGGATATATATCGACGGGGGTCTCTGCTCATTGACGCATCCAATGTTGTTAACCTGCTGCCCTGTTGGGTTGTGGGTGTACGGATTTATGTGCATAGAAAGACTGACACCGGTCCTCGAGTAAACGTATAAAACATTACATTGTTTTCAATATATTTTCCACGCAAAACTTGCATAGTTTGGAAATGAATGTATACTTGTAAGATAATCTGTCAAATACGATCGTGTATAACACTGGTGAATGTAGAATGAGCAAAGAAAGACCAAGTCAGTAGAAGACAACATCAAAGGAGGATTTACATGTAGTACATTTATAAGCAAGTACTCTTCTGTGTATGCCAGTCTAATGTGCATACGAGAACTCCGAGTTGTTGCTGATTTCCGATAGAACGAGACATTTGCTATCACTTATTGAAATGGTCACTTCAGTTTTTTTTCTCAGTCATAGATAAAAGTAATCATAGATGAACGTTGTCATATATGAACGTAGTCATATATGAAAGTAATCATATATGAAAGTAGTCATAGATGAACGTAGTCGCCGATGAACGTAGTCATCTATGAAATTATTCATACATTAAAGTAACCATAGATGAAAGTAATGAAAGTAGCCATAGATAGAAGTAGCCAAAGATGGAATTAGCTATAGATGAAAGTAGCTATAGATGAAAGTAGCTATAGATGAAAGTAGCCATAAATGGAAGTAGCCATAGATGGAAGTAGCCATTGATAAAAATAGCCTTAGATGAAAGTAGCCATAGATGGAAGTAGCTATAGATGGAAATAACTATAGATGGAAGTAGCCATAGATGAAAGTAGCTATAGATGAAAGTAGCTATAGATGGAAGTACCCTATAGATAGAAGTAGCCATAGATGAAAGTAGCTATAGAGGGAATTAGCTATAGATGGAAGTAGCCATAGATTAAAGTAGCCATAGATGGAAGTAGCCATAGATGGAAGTAGCAATAGATGGAAGTAGCCATAGATGGAAGTAGCTATAGATAGAAGTAGCTATAGATAGAAGTAGCCATAGATAGAAGTAGCCATATATGAAAGTAGCCACAGATGAAAGTAGTCATAGATGGAATAGCCATAAATGGACGGAGCTATAGATGGAAAGATTCGTGGATGGAAGGAGTCAAAGATGGAAGGAGTCATAGATGGAAGGAGTCATATACTGACAACGCCAGAATAAATTTAGCAGCTAAAACACAAAGTATTTCAATGCAGAAAATTCAATCGCAAGAAATATTACAAATAATATTTTAGATAAAAATTTTCTAAGCAAATTGCTCTACCATGCATCGATTTTACGAAAAGTATGAAGAAACACAAACTAGCAATCTGTTCGTGATGTCGTGAATAAATGCTTTCCCTGGGACAGTTATTCCAACGTTTTTTAGTCTTTAAAACGTGGGTGTCCCTTCTATGAACATAATATAGCACATGGAAAAAGTAGTTGCCATAATCTTTCACAAGCCTAATATAGAGCACGTGAAGAACATAGTTGCCATAATGGTTCACAAATAAAACACTCACAGATTCGACTTTTCGAATTTTTCTCGATAAAAATGTCTTGTTATCGAAACATTAATTATATGCAAATTATTTTATTTATTGAGCTGAAATTAACCATTATAAAAATACATGGTTTCTTTTCGTTTACTACTTCGATTTGGACAGCTTTACTGCAGTTTTGAAAAGGGAGTTAGCCTAGTTGTTTACTACCACCGCTCTACAGTGTTCCAGGTTCGAAACCACTGCCGGACACAATAAAATTAATTCTGGTCGCGGTTTCTCACTTGTCGCAACCATTCCTCCCGTCGAACCAGCTGTAAATGTGTACATGATGCATGAGTTATGGGAGGTAAGGAACTGAAGTGACCGCTCTATTTAATGGTTGCTTCTGCGTATTAAATAAAGAATTATCTTCATGCCCGACGGTAGGTTACCGCCATGGAATCTACCTTTATCTTTACCACAGTTTTCTTTTCATTGTCAGTAGTATAACTGTTTTACCAAATTCTTAAGGAAAGAAAAGAAAATTATAAAGATGCCTTTCAAATAACATGGACTATAAATTGTCTGATTCCTTCTTCCCCTGTGTCATTCCCCCTCCCTACTCCAGAAAAAAAACTAATAAAAATATGTTATTCATATTTAACCTTACAATAACACCCCCCCCCCCTCTCACTCATGGGGCGTATGCCCAATCCTAAGAAACACTACTTTATAATGTTTGTCCTCTCTGCCACCCTCGTTTACTGATTCCTATCGCTGCCGTGACTCCTATGTCCTAAGTCTAATTTATATGTAAAAATTAAATACACAAACAGAGGGGAATACATAATACATCCCCGCCCTAGTCAGGTACATTTTCATGTGTTAGCGAGTGCAGTCAACAGAAGTCATGTGGAGTCTTAATATCGTGTCGCGAGTTGTCTCTTGATTCGTTCATTCCACACCGGTCTTTTCTGTGTCATCAAGTCCTCCCAACGTAAGTCAAGGTTAACATTTTTTCCTTTATATATTTACCTCTTGGTTGATCGTAGAAATACATGAACTCTTGGTTTCAAGGTGAGAAAATACATTTTACAGCGACGTCTAAGCAGGTGGCGTGCTGCTACGTAGAGAGGGACGGAGTACACGCGCGGAAACCCAAGTACATTGACGTTAATTATCTGGTCCCTTTTTGCTAGTTTGTTTTTCCGTCTTCTGTGATCGTTCTAAAATTCATGCAGATTAGCAGGATGTATCCCGGAGTTGTGTTGCGGCTTACAATTTATTTGCGATATCTGCGTCTTTTGGCTTAGAACATCCAACTTCAGTATAGCTTCAGGGTTACTTTCACTCTCTTTGGGAATGGGATAGCCGTCTATACTCCAAGCCCCCTTGATCGCTTCCTATAACATGCATAGCGTATAATAGTGTTTTACTATTTGTTCCCCTTTCGGTTTCGTGCACCACACAGACGACAAAAAGTAAAGTTAACCCATAGTTAGTAACTCCGTAGGGGTGTGAGTTGTTAGCAATCTAACATTTCATTGGCTCTGCTATATGAGGGCGATAACCATCTTCTCTTCCTTCTCGTCTTTACTTTCTGGGCTAATCGGTACCAAATTAAGGCTGAGTAAAAACATTTCCGCCTCAATTGAGGAATGAACCCAGGACTACTCATATGCGAAGCCAGAGCGCTAACTACTGCACAACACGACACCCTACTGAAGCAGAATTATATATAAATCTGCCTACTAAAGCATAATGAAATCTCACTGGCGAATAAGACCAAATTGTGTGTAATAACCAAATTGTATGTAATAACCTAATTGTATGTAACGACCACATTGTGTGTAACGACCACATTTTGTGTAACGACCACATTATATGTAATAACTAAATTGTGTGTAACAACCAAATTATATGTAACGACCGCATTGTGTGTAATAACCAAATTGGGTGTAATAACCAAATTGTGTGTAACGACCAAATTGTATAAAATAACCAAATTGTGTGTAATAACCAAATTGTATGTAGCGACCAAATTGTATGTAACAACCACATTGTATGATACAAATGACCACACTAATAAATCGTGTACATATTCCTGTGAAAATATAACGAGAAACGCTTGAATTCAGTAATATGCCATTAACATCTATATTTCTAATAGCTGCAAATGGAAGATTAAGTTGTGTGCTGTTTCTTTGTTGTGTTTCTTTGTTGTGTTTCTTTGTTGTGTTTCTTTGTTGTGTTTCTTACAGCAAATACGAGATAAACATTTCTATCTACAACAAGATTGTTCTTATGTTTTAATTCAGTTTAAGCAAGAAATTATGGAACAAAACAAATACAAAAATGGCGAAATATATATTAATAATGGCTACCGATTATTTCTAATATATCTTTATGGCTAACGATATTGTGAGGCAATCGAATATATTATTTATATTTATATTTATATTTAGTTATTTATAGATAGCGGTATTGTAAAATGACAAAATATATTTGTTGTCTGATGAAATTCTGAAACCTATCTCATGTGACATATTCTTTTCAGAGCGTTGCCTTCCTTAGGGATTCTCTGAGCACTCCGCGAATATGGGCGAGTTGACCTGCTCCAGCTAGAGACACGTTTAAGCAATCTGATATATCACTGCAACATCGTCGTCTTGAGCGCCCTGCTTCCTCTATTGAAGTTAACTCTGCCTTCAGCTATTAATCTTTCCATGTTGTTATGTCTCTTTAACTGATAAAAAATGGACAAAAAACACACAGCTTTCTTGTTAGGATATTGTTATTGAGCCAACCCCCTTCTACGTGTATTGATCTTAATACTTTTTGATTTGTCTGTTTAGCAGTCCATGGTATAAGTAAAACTCTTCTGTAGCATTCATTTCGCATGCAACGATTCTCTTTGCAATTGTTTTATTTAATGTCCATGTCTCACAACCATATATCGCCACTGGAAATACGCATGTTCTGATTATACATAATGTGGCTTTGCTGCTGGTACCTTGCCAATGATGTTACATTTTCGCAAATTTCAGTGTCGTCATTGCAATTCTTCTCTTGGTTTCGAGAGGGTAGTCTCCTGAACTATTTATGTTTCTTCTCGAATACTGACAGTGATAAATATAAATAATAACCAAATTACTAGAGAATATCCCGGCAAAGAAATGAATGCCAAAAAAAGCGCTGCTGAGAAATAATAGTAACATTCTAGAAAAATCCGCGAGCAGAAAAATGCCATGAAAAACACGAATGATGAATTACTAGAAAAAAGGAAACACAAATTTATGAGATGTGTTTGATAAGCTATAACAGAAACAAATATGTTGGTCCAAGCATTCAAATGTAAATGCGGACAAGTCTTCTGTTTGAAAATATCCGGTTCTGTGGCGGCATGGTACAGAGCGTGTCTGACGGCTGAGGTACCGGGTTCGAACCCTGCCATAGGCAATTGTGCATCCGGACCGCTCAAAAGCAATGACAATCTACTAAACTAATGTTTATTATCTAGAAAATTACTACAGCTAAAAAAAAAGTGCTGGATTTAAGGCTAAGTCTTGAATAGTATTGAAGACATGTCAGATTTATGACTACGTTCTGAATAGTATTGAAGACATGTCAGATTTATGACTACGTTCTGAATAGTATTGAAGACATGTCAGATTTCATAAAGTGTGTTCCTAAGTGTGTATGCCTTCTATGAATGAGAGAGCGGCTTGTTTGTGTTTGTTATAATGACATTATTTGTGTATTTGTAATAACGACATTAAGTTTGTGTTTGTAATAATGGCATTATGTTTCTATTTGTAACAATGATATTGTGTTTGTTTTTGTAACAGTGATATTGTGTTTGTTTTTGTAACAATGATATTGTGTTTGTTTTTGTAACAATGATATTGTGTTTGTTTTTGTAACAATGATATTGTGTTTGTTTTTGTAACAATGATATTGTGTTTGTTTTTGTAACAATGATATTGTGTTTGTTTTTGTAACAATGATATTGTGTTTGTTTTTGTAACAATGAAATTGTGTTTGTTTTTGTAACAATGATATTGTGTTTGTTTTTGTAACAATAACATGATTATTATGTTTGTGTATGGGCTCAGACTGTCCATAAAATTTAATAATGTATTGTGTGCAATGAGATAATATCTTGATGTGTGTGACAGTGATCTGTTGAGTTATGTAGTGATTTGTGGAGTTATGTAGCGGTTTGTGTAGTTATGTAATGATTTTTTGGAATTATGTAGTTATTTGTGGAGTTATGTAGAGGTTTGTGGAGTTATGTAGTGATTTGTGGAGTTGTGTAGTGATTTTTGGAGTTATGTAGTGATTTGTGGAGTTATTATGTAGTGATTTGTGGAGTTATGTAGTGATTTGTGGAGTTATGTAGCGGTTTGTGTAGTTATGTGGTAAAGTGTGTGGACGTCATCGGTAATTTGTGGTTTGGGAAGTGATGTGTTACGTTGGACTGTGTTATGCTATGTTGGACGGTGATTGTAGTTAGTTAGCATATTATTCTTCAGATCTTGATTATAGCACTCAGGACACGTTGATATGACCACTATCTCCTATTCATTTTGTCCTTGGGCATATGATAAACCGCTGTTCTAGTTGTGTGTTTATAATTTATCTGTTTTTAAATTTATTAATACCGCACATTTCTTGCAACGCAACGAATCCCTTCCATGTTGTGGGC
This sequence comes from Meghimatium bilineatum, assembly GCA_034231615.1. Taxonomy (NCBI): domain Eukaryota; kingdom Metazoa; phylum Mollusca; class Gastropoda; order Stylommatophora; family Philomycidae; genus Meghimatium; species Meghimatium bilineatum. Next base: position 8,394,671 of record CM067299.1, read on the forward strand.
TGCTTTCACAGACCGCGGAACATATCATGCCAGACTGCAACTTACACTAAACCAGTTACGTGAATAACACTTGCCCATAGAGACGGGGATATCCACATAAAACTGTATGGGAACTCTGATGAGCTTTCAAATACAGCAATATTCTTTAAGAAAACAGAACTTGCTGTGTAGACATGTCAAACTGCGAGCAGTAAGAAAAAGATGCTTCCAGATCCTGTGTTCTGGCCATAGACACAGACACTTCCAACCCGTATCCATAAAACATGGCACCAAATTCGAATAACTAGCTGAATCGGTGCTTACAAGGGAAAGTTTTGTCAGCTAGACCGTGACCAATTGCCAAATAAGACATACCAACAGAATCAAAACAAGCCTCTTACCTCATACTTACCGATGTGTTTATCACTGTGTACTATTTATATACTTCATGTCTCCTGCCAACGCCTTTCAAAGAAATTTACGGAAATATTCGAAAACAAGACGTAAAAAGGCGTATTTTTATGGTAGGTCTTATTCGGCGATTGGTCACTTTTGAACGAACCTAGTTGAAATCTTGTTTTCCACCTTTCGGCTTCTTTCCACAAAAATCTCGGCGATTCCGTAATATATTAAGTCAAATCACATTATAATAACTTCGTCCCACTTTAATATCTTCATCCCATTATAACAATTTAGTCCCATTATAACAATTTAGTCCCATTATAACAATATAGTCCCATAAAACATTTTTCTCCGATCCAACGAAATATGTGTGTAATAACAGAAATTAGCTATATAGTATAAACAATAAATATAATTTGTGATTTGGAAAAGTGTTTGTTAAACATAGAAATTTGTTATAAAAATATGCTCTATTAGATGGATTTTAACGTAATTTTATTTATTTACCCAAATTCAATCACAGATTTCTGATGAATAACAAGCTGAAATATATAAAGTTAAACTGAAGAGGAGAAAGCTGAGAAAAAATAAAATGCATAGAAGTTGATAAGATAACAGATGCAAGACGAACGAAAGGAAAAATAGATAACCTCAAAATAAAAAAAACTTGGAATATGATGGACTACTTAACTGAGAAATGAAATTACGCAATCACGCAATGCATAACTAACTACACACATACATACACAATTTTAGAAAGAAAAAATGTAGAGTAGTTAGAATTAGTGCTTGAATGTGGAAAAAAATAACATGAGGGAAAATTAATACAAAGTAGCACTACCGCAATAGAAAAAACGTGATCGGGCATGTGGAAGAAGTAGTCCATTAACAATTAATAAGGAGAACACACAAAAAGTGTTGCATATTAATTGGAAAATTAATGGCAATTTCTGAACTCATAGAGATAGAAAAATGATTGGGAAATAATCTAAAGTGCTTAAAAGCAGTGGAAAATTATTGTACATAAAATGTGTATATGTGTGTGTGCGCGTACATGCTTGTGTGTTTGTGTGTGCGCGCACGCGCGCTTTTGTATGTAAAGAAAGATTGCTATGCTGTAGAATTTCCTAACCAAAATGTACGTTATTGTTGTGTACGTTATTGTTGTGTACGTTATTGTTGTGTACGTTATTGTTGTGTACGGTATGGTTGTGTACGGTATTGTTGTGTACGTTATTGTTGTGTACGTTATTGTTGTGTACGTTATTGTTGTGTACGGTATTGGTGTGTACGGTATTGTTGTGTACGTTATTGTTGTGTACGGTATTGTTGTGTACGGTATTGTTGTGTACGGTATTGTTGTGTACGGTATTATTGTTGTGTACGGTATTATTGTTGTGTACGTTATTATTGTTGTGTACGTTATTATTGTTGTGTACGTTATTATTGTGTTCGGTATTGTTGTGTACGGTATTGTTGTGTACGTTATTATTGTGTACGGTATTGTTGTGTACGGTATTATTGTTGTGTACGGTATTATTGTTGTGTACGTTATTATTGAGTACGGTATTGTTGTGTACGGTATTATTGTTGTGTACGGTATTATTGTTGTGTACAGTATTATTGTGTACGTTATTATTGTTGTGTACGTTATTATTGTGTACGGTATTGTTGTGTACGGTATTATTGTGTACGGTATTGTTGTGTACGGTATTATTGTGTACGGTATTGGTGTGTACGGTATTGGTGTGTACGGTATTATTGTTAACGGTATTGTTGTTGTGTACGTTATTGTTGTGTACGGTATTGTTGTGTACGGTATTATTGTTGTGTACGGTATTGTTGTGTACGGTATTATTGTTGTGTACGGTATTGTTGTGTACGGTATTGGTGTTGTACGTTATATAAGCTGTGATATGAACAAATGAGACTGACGTATACTGGTGAAAATTACACGCATTCGTAACGGCCGACAGTAAAGAACTATGTACAGATAGTAAACATGACCTGAAAAGTTGATTTTTGATTAATTTCATGATTTTACTTGGTCTTCATTGCTTTTTTTGTTGCATACGACTCCAAGTATGTAAATATTGACCAAGGAAAAGCACAAAGATAATAAAACAACATCAGGAATGAGTATTGTTTACTTTATTTTTGAAAGGTCCATAGTGGAGCACATTACATGGTACATCACTATAATAGTTCTCGGTTCTTGTTTGCAACCCGTGTCCCCCGATGTGATTATTATGGGGTTAATCCCAGTGGAAGTGTTTACCAATTGATATTTATCAAGTATTATTTAACTTAATTTTTTTAAGGTTAGGATTAGGGTTTGGTTAGGAGAGGGTTTGTTTTACATAACTAACTCTACATACATTTATATTAAAATTAATAAAGGTTAATCATAAATTGACAAGCATTGTCAAGAGAAATAATCACATCAGAGGACACATTTCCAAACAAGAACCTGTCTCCTTTTAAATTACAAAATGTAACATCTATAAATAAAGAAAAAATGGTTGTGTATAAATGTAGCATTTATAAATACAGAAAAATGGTTGTTTAAAAATTTAACATTTTTAAATAAAGAAAAATGATTGTTTAAAAATGTAACATCTTCAAATAAAAGAAAATGATTGTTTAAAAAATGTGGCATCTATAAATAAAGAAAAATGATTATTTTAAAAAAATGTTATGTTACGAAGTGTGCAGAATGTATGTCTATATTTAATAAAAACATATGTCCCATATTATTCGCAGTGAAGTGTAGAGTGTGAATATGTTAACTTCAGATCAACATGCTTGTGAAGCTACTTTACTTACAATTTTCATGTTGTTTCTGCCATCTTTAAGTCTCTGGTTTCATTAATGCATGTTATATCTCCAGAAAATACATATCGGTATAATTTGTGTGTATTGATTTTGTTTTTGATCAATGTCCCAGAGTACATTGAACAAATATGTTTCTAAGACTTACATACTAAAATCCGAAAACATCAACTTTTTCCTGATATGCATGTAAAAGACATTCGTTATATACAGTAAAGCAATAAATAATATATATAATTTAGGATTAAAAGTGTTGTTTAAGAGTGTAATTTGTTATAAAAGGATGCGCAATAGAACATTACCACTGTATTCAAGTGACATCCTCTTAAAAGGGATTTCGCTGCTCGGTTCAGTAAAACATATTTTTTATCACATTCCTGGAGGATATGTGCTTTTCTGTGAAACCTTCTGATTGTTATTATAATTTCTCGAACATTATTACTTCCGTATTACTTGCTACTTCTTTATAACTTATTACTTCCTTATTACTTATTATTAATAATTGTATGTCAATTCTCATAGATGAAAATACATACATTTCAAGAATTTGAACCTGAGCAATTACTAATGTGCTAACTGCGTTCTAACCACTCGTTACATTATCAAATTTTACCGTAATATTCCATAATAACATAATTTGATTGTGTAGTAACATCTAGAGATGAATAATTTCTTGCTCAGTTTTACAGTATCTAGTTTCTACATTATGCCGTTGGCTTTGTGTTCAAGAGGTCTGGGGGTTCGAATTCCGCTCTCGCCGAAATATTTAGAAAATGAATTTTATTCGGAGATTCCTGGAGATTATTGCTTGAAGAATCGGATTTGCGGGCTATGAGTGGTAGTATATGCCGCGGCAGACTGCCCCTTTTTTAAGATTGAAAAAGAGACGTAGTGAAGGAGTATTTAAAACAATTGGTAACAACAGATACATTGGTTTGGTCATCTGGAAAGAATGCCGTGTGATTCATTAGTTTATAAATTATATACGAAGAGAGGAGAAACAGAAAGAAGAGACAGGGGCAGACTTAGAGTTCGCTGGATCGACAACATCAGAGACATTACACAAACACCAAATAACATTATCTGAAGCTGCCAAATAAGCGGGAACAAGAACACTGTATTTCTCTGGACATCCGTAAATTATAAAAGAGAAAGGAAAAAAATAGAAGTTAGCAAATAATTTTTCACAATGTAGCCATCAATCCAGAATTTTCAGAATGTAGCCATCAATCCAGCATTGTCAGAATGTAGCCATCAATCCAGCATTGTCAGAATGTAGCCATCAATCTAACATTTTCAGAATGTAGCGATCAATCCAGCGAGGTCAGATTGTAGTCAACAATCAGGCATTGTCATAATGTAGCCATCAATCAGGCATTTTCAAAATGTAGCCATCAGTCCAACATTTTCAAAATGTAGCCATCAGTCCAACATTTTCAGAATTTAGCATCAATACAGCATTTTCTTTTACTATACTTATTTTTAGTCTGTATAAATTATATTAATAGTATGCCATTACTTTCTGAACTGTCTGGATGTATAATTGCCAGTATCTGTACTTGATGGGAAATTTTTTAATTTAATATCTACAGATGAAAGGAAAATTGTTGTACGTTAATATCTACAAATGAAGAGGAAATTGTTGTACTTTAATATCTACAAATGAAGAGGAAATTGTTGTACTTTAATATCTACAAATAAAGAGGAAATTGTTGTACTTTAATATCTACAGATGAAAAAAAAATTGTTGTGCTTTAATATGTACAAATGAAAAGGAAATTGTTGTACTTTAATATCTACATTTGAAAGGGAAACTTTTGTACGTTATTATCTACAAATTAATCATATGCTTAGCTTGCGCTCTTGATAAATAGAATCGATTTTTTTTCGTGCAAACGAGGCTAGATCGAGTACCAATATCCATTTCGTCTTGAAATGAAACAGTGTGATCGATTGTGTATAATTATTTGTGCAAGTTTTAACTTTGTCCCACTATCTGATTTGCCGACACGCTCCCGACAGTAACTCGTGCGTGAAATGGGGTAGATATACAACACGCATTGATAACTATCACATATAGCCATGTCACTGGTATTACATCTACTTCCGGAATATAGCTGTAATTATATGTAGTCTTTATACATTCCATTTTCATTGATTGTAGATCTGTCGTTTAGATCATGATAGTAGTGACTGGTCGGATTGTATAAATAAGTATATCCATTATCCAATCATCGTTGTTTGGTTGTAAGTAGCAAATTGTTTTATCCAATCATCGTTGTTTGGTTGTAAGTAGCAAATTGTTTTATCCAGTCATCGTTGTTCGGCTGCAAGTAGCAAAATTGATGCTTAATTTGTGATGAATTTAAGGTGTGTTGCCATGTCGAATTATCAACTTGCTTGTTCAGTTGTAGACGTTCATGGCAGACTATTTTGTTTGTGGTAAAGGCGTGTTATCCAGTCCTGTTTCGTGATACCTACCATTGTTGCTGGTGCCCCTCTCGATCTGGTATCTCCGACTTCAGCACCATTTATTTCTTGTGCAGGACTTTGTTCGATGTCAAGGATGGCACAAACAATCTTAGTTTTCAGCCTTCGTTGCCTGAAATAAGAACTATCTCCACTTCAAGGAGTTGACTTCCATTGAAATCGCAAGCGATGATAAGTTTCAGACTTGTGGTGTTACAGTTAACTTATGTGTGCCGAGATGACAACAGTTTCAGACTTGTGGTGTTACAGTTAACTTATGTGTGCCGAGATGACAACAGTTTCAGACTTGTGGTGTTACAGTTAACTTATGTGTGCCGAGATGACAACAGTTTCAGACTTGTGGTGTTACAGTTAACTTATGTGTGCCGAGATGACAACAGTTTCAGACTTGTGGTGTTACAGTTAACTGATGTGTGTCGAGATGACAACAGTTTCAGACTTGTGGTGTTACAGTTAACTGATGTGTGTCGAGATCATGACTGAAAAATCCAATCCTGGCATAGAATCCCCTGACACATTGCGGATACATATGATCAGATTTGGGCTTATGTTTGTTTGTTGTTTTGTATTTTCTGGCAGCATAGAAGATTGTCCAACATTGAAGTTTGTCCAACATTGAAGATTGTCCAACATTGAAGTTTGTCCAACATTGAAGATTGTCCAACATTGAAGATTGTCCAACATTGAAGATTGTCCAACATTGAAGATTGTCCAACATTGAAGATTGTCCAACATTGAAGATTGTCCAACATTGAAGATTGTCCAACATTGAAGATTGTCCAACATTGAAGATTGTCCAACATTGAAGATTGTCCAACATTGAAGATTGTCCAACATTGAAGATTGTCCAACATTGAAGATTGTCCAACATTGAAGATTGTCCAACACACAATTCGTGTTATTTACAATAAAAATAGAAACCATTTCTAAGGGTGAGACACACTTCTTTCATCCGCGGACATTATTTCAAGCTGGGTATATCATAGCTGTGATCATACACAAATAATTGACGTGGCGGTTCAGGTAGTCCAACCACCACATCCTCCGGAATTATATAACCCTGTGATGTTACTATATTTTAGTGGTCTTGCTCGAATTGTGTTTCTAAATATTGTTCTACATTACCTTTCAGAGTGTACAAATAAGTATCTAATAAAAAATATCTGCAAATATCACACTTGAGTATGCTTACGAAGACAAAGCCTGAAATTATAGTTATGACATGGTTCATTCTATGGTCATGTATTTACATTTGTATCTATTTCTTTTTATAGGACTAAATACATTTTCTTTTATTTTCATTCCGTGTATCTTCTGAAGTCTCGTGTAATTTGCTAACTTAATCTCTAGGTATGACACAGTTAAATCTCGTTATACCTTTACTTAAATATATAATTATATCTTTAGTTAAATCTCTAGTTTTGCCTTTAGTTAAATCTCCATTTATACCTTATGGTAAATCTCTAGTTATACCTTTAGTTAAATATCTATTCATACATTTAGTTAAATATATAATTATACCTTTAGTTAAATCTATAGTTATACCTTTAGTCAAATCTATAGTCATACCTTTAGTTAAATCTATAGTTATTCCTTTAGTTAATTCAGTAACTATAACTTTAGTTATATCTCTTTTTATATCTTTATAATATGTACTGCTGAACAGATGTATCACTGATCCGGGCAAACTTCAAACACACTGCTTCACAAATATTTCTATAATCCTGACACACTTCAAACACCGCTTCACAAATATTTATATAATCCTGACACACTTCAAACACCGCTTCACAAATATGTCTATAATTCTGACATACTTCAAACACACCGCTTCACAAATATGTCTATAATCCTGACACACATCAAACACACCGCTTCACAAATATGTTTATAATCCTGACACACATCAAACACATCGCTTCACAAATATCTTTATAATCCTGACACACTTCAAACACACCGTTCCACAAATATGTTTATAATCCTGACACACTTCAAACACACCGTTCCACAAATATGTTTATAATCCTGACACACTTCAAACACACCGTTCCACAAATATGTTTATAATCCTGACACACTTCAAACACACCGCTCCACAAATATGTTTATAATCCTGACACACTTCAAACACACCGTTCCACAAATATGTCTATAATCCTGACACACTTCAAACACACCGTTCCACAAATATGTTTATAATCCTGACACACTTCAAACACACCGCTCCACAAATATGTTTATAATCCTGACACACTTCAAACACACCGCTCCACAAATATGTCTATAATCCTGACACACCTCAGATACAGTACTCAACAGGTACACCCTCTGAAACTAACAAGAACGTTTCTTTCTTTCAGTTATAAACTATCCACCCCCACACCGTCTCTTGTGTCAGCTGTAGATGATTATAATTTATCTAGACATTAAAAGCGACAGCGATGCCAAGAAGAAGATGAATTAAATACATTTCCTTTATCTATATTTTGCCTTGAGGTTAGCGGTTGTGGTCCAACGTTTAGAAACTGCTTCGCATCTGTTGAACCGCGATAAATCATAACTTGAAGCGATAATACGACCTACGTACCTCAATCCGAGTAATGCCTGCAATATCCTATTACTAAATGCGCCTTTTCATGCATGTGGGAATAATGATCAAATGTGTGTGTGTGTGTATGCATATATATATATATATATATCTGTGTGTGTTGGTAATTCACAAAAGACTTGAGTGCAAAGAGGTAAGATAGAAAGGTAGACAGATAGATGGATGAATAATGTAATGAAAAGTATGAAACGTTTATTTAGAAACGGTTCATTTTTGAACATTTTACCTCACTGGAAATTGTAGAAGGTTGATGACGTGTTTCAGGGTTTCAGAAATGCTGGTGAGTAGACTAGTGCGTGAGACAAGTCTTGTCTTAATGCACATGAACGGTCCGCTGATAGTAGAGTGGGTTTTCAGAGGTTTTGATACCAGCTCGAGGGGTCGATCTCCCGTTGTTAGCCGATTGTGGCACCCGCTGGTGAGACACGTAAGTTCTCTGAAAATATCAATGTTTGAGCAGTGCTACACCTGCGGTCTGACTATGTACTCACACAGCCAGTGTGGTAGATAAACCTTCAAATGGGGAACGTTGAGTTTTGCTTTTAGTAATAAATGTATTTAGAGAAGTTGGCACGACATAATTATGTGACTATGTTTTTGTGTGTTTTTTTTCGATCTTCTTTTGGTTCAATTGGAAACAGGAGTTTGCAGTCGCCGCACTTGAATGGAGATTTTCAGGTCCCATTTACAGTCGTAACAATTGTATTGATATTGTAATGTCCCATTTTTCAGTCACCAAACGTGCATGGAGATTGTCTCATTTACAATCACCAAACTTGCATGGAGATTGTAAGTTCCCATTTACAATCACCAAACTTGCATGGAGATTGTAAGTTCCTATTTACAGTCACCAAACTTGCATGGAGATTGTCCCATTTACAGTCGGTCATCGCACTTGTACAGAGATTGTAGGGTCCCATTTACAGTCAATCACCGCACTCGCATGGAGATTGTAACGTCCCTAAGTAACAATATTTGTGCATATGTAAGAAATAAAGGTTGTACGCCTATATATTTGTATATTTAGTATCAATCATAATTAATGTGATGAATAAATATCAGAAATAATGTGAAATGAGTTTAAAACTCGTTTTACGTAACTAAACTGTAAAATAAAATAAATCGACGTTTCGACCAAAAGTTGTTTTTTCTTCCAAAATAAGGACAAATAAATGTACAAGAGAATAGAACAATAGTGCAGCCAAAGACTACGCAGTATTATAGTCTGTTTGTCTTCAGTGTTCGTTCTCATACTCCTTTAACTCGTTATGTCATGGTTCCTAGCTTAGCTACGATATCTGCGCCTTTCAACTTTGTACATCAGATTTCAGAATTACGTATGGATCACTTAGACCTGGTATTGGATTGTGAGTCAACCCCGAAGCCTCCTTAGTTGTCTCGTTACATGCATGCCTGGTTACTGTGCCATTATTATTTGTTTCCAATTCTGTCCTCGACATAGATATGTCATTCGTATACCCATTTCTTTAAATCACCATTTCTTTTACCTGTGAATCTGTCTTGAATCACCTGAGTTGAAAGCCACATATGTTATAAGAAATCTACCTTTTACACACCACACCTGAAGTGTATTAAATGACTGAATAGAGATAAGCAAATAATAAATTGGGTTAAAATGCATTTTTCGTTAAACAAATGTACACGAAATGGACGTTTTGATCTATAGGTCTTTATTAAAAATTGGGCACACAAAAGTAGAAGGGGACAAAAATATAGTTAGAAGATTATAACAAGTATTGAAATGAAACTTGATAAATTCGGGAATACAAACGTAGTACACAGTTATTATTATTTGGAGAATTATTTAGTAAATAGTAAATCGCTGAAAGCTAGAATGGTGTAAATTTAAGTCGACTAAATTCCTTGCTGAAAAAAACGAGCCTGCGCGGAACAGTTGAAAGTTCAAGGAAAAGTTGAATGTTCAAGGAAAAGTTGAATGTTCAAGGAACAGTTGAATGTTCAAGGAAAAGTTGAATGTTCAAGGAAAAGTTGAATGTTCAAGGAACAGTTGAATGTTCAAGGAAAAGTTGAATGTTCAAGGAAAAGGTGAATGTTCAAGGAAAAGTTGAATGTTCAAGGGAAAGTTGAATGTTCAAGGAAAAGTTGAATGTTCAAGGAAAAGTTGAATGTTCAAGGAAAAGTTGAATGTTCATGGAAAAGTTGAATGTTCAAGGAAAAGTTGAATGTTCAAGGAAAAGTGAATGTTCAAGGAAAAGTTGAATGTTCAAGGAAAAGTTGAATGTTCAAGGAAAAGTTGAATGTTCACGGAACATGGAGGAACAAATACAATAATTGACAAATATAGTAAGAAGAATGAACTGATGTTTCAACGCAAAAGATAGAAATAGGTTAAGAACTGTCTGTATTGATGCACCCAATATAGTATACCTAACACCTTAGAGATCAATAGAAACTGGCAGAAGTGTTACCAATACAGTAGAATTCTTTTATAGCGCATGCAGTGAAATCATTCTATAGCGCATACGGTGGAATCCTTCTATAGCGCATACGGTTTAAACAACATTTATATAGCTATATTTATTCTTAATTGTCTATACTGTTTATAACGAATCTCTTATTACATAAATACTTCATCGGTGAAGATCAATATGTTATAACGGAATTTGACTGTGCTTATAAATATACTCGAAACTAAATATAGAGATTAACATTTACAGCGGGCTCGAGTTTTCATCCAACACTGAAGTCTTACATCATTATACATACATCATTATACATACATCATTATACATACATCATTATACATACATCATTATACCTACATCATTATACCTACATCATTATACCTACATCATTATACATACATCATTATACCTACATCATTATACATGCATCATTATACATACATCATTATACATACATCATTATAATTACATCATTATACCTACATCATTATACCTACATCATTATACCTACATCATTATACATACATCATAATACATACAACATTATACATACATCATCATACCTACATCATTATACCTACATCATTATACATACATCATTATACCTACATCATTATACATGCATCATTATACATACATCATTATACCTACATCATTATAATTACATCATTATAATTACACCATTATACCTACATCATTATACCTACATCATTATACCTACATCATTATACATACATCATTATACATACATCATTATACATACATCATTATACATACATCATCATACCTACATCATTATACCTACATCATTATAATTACATCATTATAATTACATCATTATAATTACATCATTATAACTACGCCCACCAATCTTAATGCGTTATGGTTAGAGGTGTTTTTACCAAGAGGTGTTTTTAGGAAAAGGTGTTTTTATGAAAAGGTGTTTTTACGAATAGCTGCTGAACCAATGTATGTGATTAACTATACTGAAAAGGAAATAGACTGAAATGATTCGACAACTTAATGAAGATGAACACATTTTGATCAGTAGCATAGCATGCAAAATGAGAACGGAAACATACATGACAGAGGAAAACAATGAAGAAGGTGGATTGAAGGAGTTACCAACGCCCTAAGATGTCACTTTAGTACTGAATATCAAATGACCAAATGTGTCATAGCCTGAAAACCGATTTTCATTCAATTCTGCAACGCCATTACAGCAAAAGAAGAGAAAAGATTATAGATAGATCTATATTTGTATTGCTCTTCTGCCTCGTGGTTACTTCATTGTTTGTTTCTTTACACTCATTATTCATGTATCTATTTATCTCGACGTCAAGAGTTCTAGGTTGAACGACGTCACTGCTTTATGTGCACACATATACGTTTTTAATGGTTGTCAATCGACGTCACTACATTCTGTGCACACATACACACACATTCTTAGTAGCAACCGTCTGATATTGGACGATATGTATTGTGAATGGCATCCGTGGACTCGGTTAACAACAAAACTGAGAGATAGCCATGTATCATTTATCTTGACTCTAGTGCCCCCAGTCGTCAGTACGAGAACCCAGTCTTGAAAACTCCCTCACTTGTATATCTCCCAGATGTGCATGTTTGTACTCACAATAACGTGCATGCACGTGTAGTGATTATTACTCACTCTTGTCTCACCCAATAATGCTGGAAACATAACAAGCCTGCGTTACCTCACACCAGGGGTTCTCAACCTTTTCACATCACCACCCACATGTAATACTGAGTGTGCGATCGCCATATTATGTAAGGTGATGAAAGGGAAATTGAAAACGAAAGTAAAATTTAACTTGAGAACTTGCCTTATAACTTTATTTATGCACACACCCCCACATACATTTCTTTTCTCCCATTATCATTGATAGTAGCATTGTTTTGTTTCTGTTTTGTACAGCAAAGTCTGAATTTTAAAGATAACGAATCGTCACAGCTACGAACACATTTTAACTCTCGTCTCTCATGGTGGAAGCACTTATGCATGACAATCTGCATAAGAAGACCTCTGGACATATTTAATTAGGCATTTATTCGTTGATTGTTTTGATTGTTGTCGTGATTTCCGTTGTTCAATATTTATATACGTGGAATCGCATGCCAAAATTAGCCACGGCGACTCCCATGTATATAAATAGTGACCAACGGAAATACGACAATAATAAAAAGGTAACGAACGAAGTCATAATTAATTCTGTGGAAAGGTATTTTATACCTAAGTTGGTCATGACTTCATGTTATCACCAGAGCCCTAGTTTGAGAACCATGTAATACAACTGCCCTGCGCGGTTAATTTCATTCTCTGACATGCGTACCATGCCCGCTTCTGAATCCAAACTGCTTTATACAATAACTTCATAACTATCTCCATATAACTACATCATAACTATCTCCATATAACTACATCATAACTATCTCCATATAACTACATCATAACTATCAACATGAAATATCATAACTTTCAACATACAGCATCATAACCATCAACATACAACAACAAAACCATCAACAAAATTATAACATACAACATACAGAAAAATCATAACAGAGAACATACAACAAAATCATAACAAACAACATACAACAAAATCATAACAAAGAACATACAGGAAAATCATAACAATCAACAATGCACACCATGCTTAGTTTTCTGTGTTTTTAATTTTCATACTTTACTTTTGTCTTCCCTAACCGTGACGTTTACATCATGTTTACACACGGGAAGCTGCTACTCACGCATGCGCGGAACGCTTGTTCCTGTGAAACAATTCCAGGCATGAGCAAGCGTGCAACATGAAACTGTTACAGAAACTATTTCCTGATAGAAAATTGTGTCTAGTCTTGAAAAAATATGTAGTTTATGTGTTTCATTGTACGCTTTCTTGCTCATGTTGTTTTGTATACGCTGGTTTGTTATATTGTGTGTTAACGTTATGTTTCATGTGTTTGTTTTGTTTCACGGTACATTCTTGTGTCTCCGTATGTGTGTGTGAGTGATTGTGTTTGAACTGCATTCTTGTGTCTGTGTGATTGTGCGTGCAGTACGTCCGCGCGTGTGTGTGATTGTGTTGGTACTATATGCTTGTGTGTGTGTGTATGTTGGGGAGGAGCGATGTATGTTCACGAGCAGATATCGTCAACTAAACTATGTAAATATTCCTTTTCTACATATCTATCTATTCGATTAACCCTTTGTTGCCTTTCAGTGTCAGGGGTAGAAGTGTTTTCTGGAGACATCCCTCTTCTCCTGTGTGCTGAGTATATTGTAGTTAATGAGTTTGCCTCTCTTTTGGAGATGCATGCCCCTTTCAACCAGCGGGCAAAGTCCAATTATATCAGGACACACTACCAAATAAATATTAGAGGTAACAAAGACCCCATCGATATAAGTATATTGTGGAATTTGTCGCCTCTTTTATTTCGGTGGTCCATCGTTTTCGTGGGCGACCCCTAGGTCTGTCTTCAATGTGTCTGTGTAGCATATATTGCTGTGGTATACTGTGTGATGTTAGTCTGCTGATGTGTGCAAACCATTTGATCTGTTGTCTCTTTACATATTCCAAAATTGGGGTGTTGCCGGTTCTTTGTCTCATGTTCCCATTATTTACTCTGTCTCTTAGAGATATTCCCAGGATTCTGTGTAAGCATGCCGTTTCAGCTGTCATATTTATGCCTCCCCCTATATTTAAAATTGTGGTATTGACTTATGAGACATTTATAATGAGACATATACGGCCAAGCCCGTAGATAATGGTGATGTGGTCTGGGGTATTAAATACACAACCCCCCCACCCCCTGTCTCTTAGTTCATCAGAAAATGATGTTTAAAACAAGGGACAAGACAATATGGCAGGTGAAGATCTCAAGAACATCGCCCTAATCTATTTTTCACGAGATCATTACATTATTAGAATTATGTAAAAACGACTTGACGCCCAATAACTCGCAAACTAATGAACGTTTTTTATTTTTTATGATTTTTTGGGTGTATTTAAAAAAAAAATAACCCTCCCCTTTTGCAGCTCATATCTACAGCCCTGTGGACTTCTCTTTGCCCTGTTACAACAACCATACCATACATTACTAGCTTTCCAATGCTATTATCTCTATTGTGCAACAAGACACCAGGTTGTATATGTGTCAGATATGTTACTTATATGTAAATAATTTCGAATAATTCACAAAAATAAAGTTTTACGAATTATTACATACACACTGAAAATCATTATCGAAGTGGACGTTTCGACCTCAATGGATTTATAAATAACAAAATGAATAAACGTGACTTGTTTGTGTGAACACAAACTGGTATAATAAATTTTAAAATAAAATGTATGCCTTCGTTCTCAAACTCCATCTTGTTTTCATGATGTAATCCGGTGAATGGAAATAGTTTTTGTGTCATGGCTTACAGCATAGATGCGATATCTACGTGTTTCAGGCTGACAAATTTGACTTCAACACTCATTTTTGGGTATCATATTTAAATATTTCTATTTATTTGACCTACTTTCAAATTTTAAATTTCTGTTCAGGAGGGAACGTGTATAGATAATTTGTACATACCACAGACATGAGAGGTAGGAGTGTGTCGTGTTGAGAGAATGGCTTACAAACTGAGCGGATACGTGAGGAGATAATATAGCTCACGGATTAGGATATGTGAACGGGGGGACATTCCAAAAGTATTTTTTCCCCCAATGATAAGATTTATCTCCGGTTTTTTTTTCTCCCCACTTATTTTTTCTCCCCTCCTGTATTATCAATTCAAGCTTTCCTTAGCGTTTTTTCTGTTGTTGGGGGGGGGGGGGCACATTGACAATGGATTTCTAGATTGAATTATGGTATATTCGTACAACCAACACTATCACCACAACTCCCTTAGTCTTCCCGTACGACATACATTGCAGAACTAGTTTTGGGTATTATTTGTTCCCCCTTTCGAGCCCCTTCAAAACACATTCGACACGGTATGAGGTGTCCTTTTACTCTCTACGCTAATGACCAAGCCTCCTCGTGCTTTTTAAATTTTTTTTCACACTCCTGCGGATTATGACTCAAGAACGTCATATGTCGTATCGTAGCTTACAGCCTGTCGGCGATATCTGAAATTTATTATAATTTTAAAAATTGTGTTACCCTTTATTGTATGTGTATTTGTTATTTCATGTATTATATTATAACCTCTAGATGAATGAGAAACTAGTTATAATATGGAGACCATTAGGTATTAGCTATTAGTTTGTTGATTATCTTCGCTTACCGGACATGTCTATAGGTGCTCAGATATCCGCTTCGGTGAATTTTGTAGGGTATAACGGCTGATGGTTTAGATTATGTGTTGGTTCACTGCTCTTTCAAAAATCTTTGTTAAGTTTTCTGTACGGGCTACGCATATTATCACTCCCAGTTCGCTCATCCTGGGCATCGACTCATGGTCATTTGTGGAGAACATAAGTTGCTTAATATGTGTCAAATAAAAGAGTAGATATAATAGAATATAACAAATGATTATATCTCATCTCTCTCCTTCAGATGTTCTTCTCATAGAGATTCATTCTCTTATTTATATATCACATATGTCTCTTGATCCTTTCAGTCTACAGCATCTCACATGTTCCCAGATCACATGTATTTAATCAGTCCCAGATCCCATGCATCTAATCAGTCCCAGATCCCATGTATTTAATCAGTCCCAGATCCCATGTATTTAATCAGTCCCAGATCCCATGTGTTTAATCAGTCCCAGATCCCATGCATCTAATCAGTCCCAGATCCCATGTGTTAATCAGTCCCAGATCACATGCATCTAATCAGTCCCAGATCCCATGTATTAATCAGTCCCAGATCCCATGCATCTAATCAGTCCCAGATCCCATGTATTTAATCAGTCCCAGATCCCATGCATCTAATCAGTCCCAGATCCCATGTGTTAATCAGTCCCAGATCCCATGCATCTATTCAGTCCCAGATCCCATGTGTTTAATCAGTCCCAGATCCCATGCATCTAATCAGTCCCAGATCCCATGCATCTAATCAGTCCCGTATCCCTTGTATACAAGATTTATACATTCTCTCTGACTCCTATGTTAATTCATGTATGTATATTTTGAACACGATAACGCAGACTACGGGTGCACAATCAGCGTGGTAGAAAACATGGTTCTCGCTTGTTGATGTTTTGTTTTTATTGGCTAATGGCTTCCTTGTGGTACACATTTAATACAATTTTCGTCCGTCCCTGTGCATAAAAGAAGGTCACTGACAAAATGTACACGTCAACAAGGTTGTTTAAATTCAAGCGGTCATCTTCCTGGACCCATCTGAAGGAGGTTTGTGCCCCTCTCCCATTCAGATATTTCCCCTGTGTTGTTAATGCAACTTACCGTGGCCCAAGTCTGAGCCTGAGCCATTTTCCCATGTTGAGATCCACTGAAGACGAATTTACGAATGACTACGACGAGCTTTACACACTATAACACTTTACACAAGTAGATGATTTGGTGATAAATGATTCAAATAATACCCATGACAAGAAAGAGTATTGTTAATAGTTGTTTACTCGTGAAGGATGAGCTATTGCTCCCAGAAGAGAACTTCACTAAATACAAAATCACACGAATAATCAAACATGAATCATGATTAACAATAAACTGATGGATTTACAGTGATTTATGGATTTACAGGGATTTATGGATTTACAGTAATTTATGAATTTACAGTGATTTATGGATTTAGTGATTTATTGATTTACAGTGATTTATGAATCTACAGTGATTTATGAATTTACAGTGATTTATGGATTTACAGTAATTTATGAATTTACAGTGATTTATGGATTTAGTGATTTATTGATTTACAGTGATTTATGAATCTACAGTGATTTATGGATTTACAGTGATTTATGGATTTATCATGTCATCCATGGAGTTGCCATAAGTAACTCATCACAATCATGTGTCTTATGTCCTGTCAGATACACTTCTCATCGAACCCACCACAGTCCTGCCCAAGCAAGCACTGGTGCTGAAGTCAAAGTGGCGTAGTTGATCATGTTTCTACACAACTCTCTGTGTTTTATATTGTTAATAAGTTCAGTTGGTGACATTATCTCGTGACACAGTGACAACCCACACAGCAACTTCTCTCTTTGTCTTCCTCTGTCCTTTCTCTCTTTGATATTTCCAGTGTTTACTAAATGTTTAAGGTATGCTTTTTTCATCACATACCCTGATAGTCTTGACTGTCTGTTTATAATTTGTGCTTTTTTTTTTTAAGTTCAGTATCTCTGAGGATTTCTATAGTGTTTCATTTTTGGTCTGTCCGTGAAATTTTCATCATTAACATCTCATTTTTCAATTTCAAATATTCTTCTCAAAAACCATATCTCATTAACCTCTAGTGGTCGTTTTGTTTTTACACCTTTCATATTTAAAAAAAATTAGAATTTCTTGGAAATAACATGATAGTTATACTGGTGAAAATTGTCTGCATGACTTTATAACCAGTTACCGCGTAATTGAAGTCTTCATTAGTATAGCTTCATAATGACTGGTAGAACTAGAAGTCAACTTCAAGCAATGATTCATGTTTACACACACACACAAAAACAAACATGTCAGGACATCGCACGAATGTATTTGTGCATATAAATATGTACGTGTAATCGATTGATTGCAGTCGATATGCGAGAAGTGTTGATAGCATTGTTTGTAGCAATGTTGGTATATCATTGTTTGTAGCAATATTATTAGCATTATTTGTAGCAATGTTGGTAACAGCGATGTTAGTTTTTTGGTAATATTGTTTGTCACACTGTTGTCGCAGTGTTGGTAGCGCAGTATGTGGAGCAATGTTGTAGCATTGTTGTAACATTGTGTGTAGCACTGTTGTAGCATTGTTGTAACATTATTTGTAGCATTGTTGGTAGCAGTGTTGCAATATTCTTGTAACATATTTATAGCATTGCTGTAATCGTGTGGGTAGCACTGTTGTTGTTTCATTGTTGTGGCGTTGTTGTGACGTGTTTGTCACATTGTTGATAGCAGTGGTGTAACATTGTAGGTAGCAGTGTTGTAACATTGTAGGTAGCAGTGTTGTAACATTGTTGGCAGCAGTGCTGTAGCATTGTTGTAACCGTGGTGTAGCTCTTGTGTAGCATTATTGTAATAGTGTTTCATTGTTGTGAAAGTGTTTGTAGCACTGTTGTAGCAGTGTTGTAACGTGTTTGTAGCTTTTTTGTAACAGTGTTGGTAGCACTGTTGTAGCAGTGTTGTAACACTCGTAACATGCCGGTACTCTAGTCATGAATTTAAACTGATCAACCCAGCATTTTATGGCTGTAGTAGTTTTATAGTTTCGAGATAATATAGGTTGCCATTGCTTTATAAGTTGTCACACAACTATCTGCTGCATTAATTGAACCAGGTACCTTCACTGTCTCAGACGCGCTCTATACCTGACTTACCGCCACAAAACCGAGCATTACAAATCCCGGTTTTGTATCTTAATTATGAATTAATAGATTTAAGTTGTGTTAAATGATAATAATAAGGTTGGTTTAAAGCTTGGAGGTGAGACACACCCTTTCAACCACGGATATGATTCCATTTTGGTTATATCAGGACGTATGATCATTGAAATAAAGGTAGGTTAATGAGTTTACCTCTCTTTTGGAGAGGCGTGCCCTTTCAACCAGCGGACAAAGTCCAATTAGGTTAAATCAGGATACACTACCATAAAATATTAGAGGTAACAAAGACCCTGTGTATCTTTATTAACTTGGTGGTTCAATTGAAATAAAGGGAGATTAAAGTTCTGATTTATACTGTCAAAAAGTCATGTCAGATAGTCGATTAAAATAAATATATTTTCCAGGGAGACAACAATGTAAAAATGAGAGTTGCTGTAGAATTACTTTATTATGTCCCTTAGCACATAGACTCTACTATAGAGGTATTTTGTTACCTGCCTTCATTTGTGTTTTGTTCACTATCTCTTTTAGCAGTTAACTTTCTTTTTCTTAGTTGCCTCCCGTGGAGCATAAGGCGCGCAGAATACCATCTGATCTGTACCACTGGCATATATTTACAGAACATATATCCGTGAGAAACAGAATAAATACTCTTGTACGTCAACAAGAATATCTCAAGGAAGTGAGACAAACCTGTGTGGTTTAGCCACGTGATGAGGCAAGATTCTCTTTCCAAAATTATCCTACAGGGAACAGCTTAGGGTGAAAGAAGAAGAGGGCAAAATGTATGGATTTATAACATTAAAGACTGGACATAGATAAAATTATCCACTCTTAAACACGAAACAAATTAGAGAATCACGGCGGAATTTGTTTGTTGCCGATTTCAGAGTGGCAACTCTATAAAGATCAACAACATAATATTAAATCAAGTCGATAAAGTCAAATACCTTGGCACAATTTTAACATCAGATGGCTTGTGCTTCATCTCAACCTGTGTATCGCGACACCCTTGGAGTTAAAGGAACCTTTCACGGGATCCCTATCAGAAAACACATATTATAAAGTAGCAACAACAATAATGTTATTATTTTTAGGGGTGATCACCACAACATGAGGAACTGTATTAAAGGATATCGGCATTAGGAAGGATGAGAACCACTGATTTAGATCAATATTAGGATTAGTATACACTAAATAAACAAAATACAAGAATTGATTTGGAGCGGTATTACGGTATGAAATAATTTGCAATGTTAAATACGATGCGGTTCATTGATTCTGGTCTACTGATGTAAAATACTGGTTGCAAACAAACAAGTTCAAAATACATTGGCTACTGCTGGGATGTGGTTTAGGAAAAGAATAAGTTAATTTTTAAGTACAGCTAAGACAACTAATTGTGAGCACGGCAATGACGTTTACTCCAAAAATCTTTACCGCATAAATAAAACTAGTCATGCAACAGATGAGAAAACGTGCTAGTGGTCAACAAAACGTGCGAACCCCGTTTCATTTTTCTATGCTGCTTAAATAGCAACGCCTGTCTAGTAATTGATTCTGAGTGCATTACTGCATACGCATTCCCAGTATTACATTCCAATATTACATTCCCAGTATTACATTTCCAGTATCCTACGAATTCCCAGTATTACATTCCCAGTATTACATTCCCAGTATTACATTCCCAGTATTACCCTGTATCAGTTCCGAGTGCGTAGTCAATTCAGTAATGTAGACTCATTAGGAATCACCCTTCTTAAGAGATAAGATTTTATCGTTCCCGTGATTTTCATTGGGCAATTGGTATACTTTGTGTCGACCGCCAGTTAATGAAAAATCAAAGGAAAGGCCAATTAGCAAAATGAAAGATGATGACTAATGAGTCTATAGGACTGTATAATTGAGGACGGACTCACTTATTCTCAATATCTGCTTTCCTATCGCTTCACTCTCTGCATTCCCTACCGAGGGAGATGGCGATGATCACAGTCTGAAAGGTGCCCATGCAGTTGCCCGTTTTAATTCATTCTTCTCTTCTGAAAATTGTCTCAATTATAACCACCTGTCCAATTGTCTTTTCTGCGTATTCCATTCAAGACATGGCTTTTTTTTTATCCACACCTTCCGCCTTCCTTGATCTCGGCGGTGTTTTTGTGCAGTGTGCGTCTGTTGTCATATGTAACACATATACTCTTCAGCGACTGGAGAAGTAAACAGATATAATCTTCAGCAACTAGTAAAAGAGACTGAGCACCAATGCGACTGCCCGAAGTGACATGACGTCACCTCTTAATTTCATTGGAATCCCGTTATAACAACTTAGTCTGTGCCGACATACTGTGTATGTAATAACAGAAATTCGCTATATACAGTACAAACAATATGTAACAAATATCACGGATGATTTTGAAATGTGTTGTTATATAGGAAAATATGTTATAGAAGAATGCAATACAGAGAGATTACACTGTATTTGAATACAAACTGGTTATTCGTGAGTTTACTGCTGGATCATATAATGCCTAGTATTTATTGACGAAATCTCAAACATGTATCAAATTAGTAAAATGGGAGAATTTCTAGTGCATCCCAGAACAATTCACACTCTCCTATTCTGAACACGTTTCAATTGCTCGCATTGTGTCTTAAAAAATATCAGCGTTCCTAGACATAATTAGTCAAGAAGTTTGCCAGATGATTGTATAGAAGAGCGAGAAACCACTGCTCCAGATGTCCTGATGCTATTGTTTTGTGAGCAACGAGATTTCTCATGCATCTTTCTATGGCTTGTTTCGCATGAAACGTGAATGACAGGTCACATGATTTTCGGGCTTGTGGCTTAGACCATGAATTAATTCCAATAGAATTAATTAAGACCCCATTCGTTAAGATTTTTTTAATTATTATTGAGCTTTCGGTTGGCGACTATTTACATACTAGGAATATCATGCCAAAAATAGCCACGGCGACTCCAAGTATGTAGCCACCAACATAAAGCCAAAATATAATCAGAAACGTAACGAATTAGGACTTAATTAATTCTGTTGAAAGGTCTTCTAAAATTCCGACAGTCTCTATTAGAAAGAACACGACATCGGCTCTAGATTTTCTGACATTGAACCTTGATATCTTAATACTTTCAACTTGTGTGAATGTTTCTTATAGAACTTCTATTTATTATTCTTTACGCTCATTCTCAAACAGATTAGCAGGATGTAGTCCGGAGAACAGAATTAGTTGTGTCATGGCTTACAGTTTGGCTACAATTTATGTGCTTTTCGGCCTGACACAAGCTACTTCAGCATAGCTTTTTTGGTCATTTTGACCCTCTACAAGATGTAGGCATCCGACTCCACCCTCACACTTCCTTATCCACGCTGCTTAACATGCTGGTAACAGTGTCACTATTCATTGATCCGCTTTTATGCAGAGCCATATTTCCTTGGGCATTACATTTCAACTAATTGCTGAACAATCAGTCTCGGGGCTTATATATGGTTGTGAGCCTGCTCTTCCCCTTCTGAGATAAGTTCTTTCTATATTAACAACTAACCCTAGTTATGAAATTGTGAATCAATGACACTCCTTCCTACCCTCGCTAACGCATATCTCATGCTCAATTGTTCCGGGCGATTTATGTGCATCGATCAAAAATATTGCTTTTTATTTTTAGTGTATCTATTATTAGACAATATTCGACTTTTCTTGTGAAGTGGTAGTCGATCGTCACGAGTCGACAGATTCACAACACGAACCGAGTGTTAGCGAGGGCAGCAACTGATAATATTTTGATACTGAGATCAGTGGATGACAGTGTTCAACAGATGAGAAAAGACAAGTCATTACTTATCAACAGATGAGAAAAGACAAGTCATTACTTATCATCAGATGAGAAAAGACAAGTCATTACTTATTACAGATGAGAAAAGACAAGTCATTACTTATCATCAGATGAGAAAAGACAAGCCATTACTTATCAGATGAGAAAAGACAAGTCATTACTTATCAACATATGAGAAAAGACAAGTCATTACTAATCAACAGATGAGAAAAGACAAGTCATTACTTATCAACATATGAGAAAAGACAAGTCATTACTTATCAACATATGAGAAAAGACAAGTCATTACTTATCAACAGATGAGAAAAGACAAGTCATTACTTATCAACAGATGAGAAAAGACAAGTCATTACTTATGAATATCGCTATCTACAATCTATTTTCGTAATTTCCAGTCCTCTTGTATTCCGTCCATCCCCCCTGTGTTCTCCTCACACTTTAATTCACTGTTATATGCAATTTTACAGAAGATATCGTCTCGACAACTAGGTCTTCATCTTAGTTATCATCACCAGGTAACATATCCTGGACAGGATGGGGCACTACCTTTCGAAACTCCTGCCGACTTGGAGCCAATTTTCCTGCTTATGAGAGTGTCATATTAATATAATCTTGGACATCTTGCGTCCATTTTCTGCGTGAATTGTCTTTTTCGTTGTCCCGCCATCATCCCTCCATTATGGTATTTTCTAGGCTGTCATGTTGTTTGAGATATGGCCATTTTATTTTTCTATATATAACCTTGTAGAGTAGCCAGTTGTCTTTTGCTTTCAATTCTCTCAGAATGTTCCTATTGGTCGATTGTTTTATTAAACTCATTGTATTTCTGAGGATTTGGTATAAGCAAATTCAGAATACAAGAAGCAAGATACTCTCAGATAATAATCTCAAGATACTCAGGAAATAACTCTTGTCTGTGTCTGGCAGTATAAGCAATGAGATGGTGTAGACATATTAGAGGAAAGTTAGTTGACGAAGAGTGAGAACACACACACACAAGCACATTACTGCATGAAATTCTAGTTTAAAACACATAACAACCTTTTTGACCGATGGGCCCTAATCATGAAGACAAACAAGCAACAACAGATTACGCAGCCTAAATGAAACCATAGTATCTATAATAGAGCGCGCGCACACAAATACACACAAACATTAAAAAATGAACAATAGGGAAATAGACTATTCATGTAGAAGGTTGGGAACACATGTTTACAGCAGTTCACATATGCTAATAATAAAACTCACAACACAGCTCTCTAAACAACTCTATACTCAGCCATTCGGAGGAGTGTCGATAGATCATGCCCAGATTACTCCTTGATTTTATCAATCCAGGATTTTCTCTAACCCCTCCCCTCCCTCTACCCTCGACTGTTCCTTGCAGAATAATTTGAGAAAGTGAGTCGTGTCTCGTTAACATACTTTATGTCATATTCCTGTATGGTCTTGAGGAGAACATATCCAGTTTGTTTGTCATACAACCTACTTGTTTCAGCATTCACGTCATCTGTTCAATGTGCCTCCACCTACTTACAACCAAGTACTTCCACCTGCGTACAGTCAAAGTGCCTCCACCTGCTTACAACCGAAGTACCTCCACCTGCTTACAACCAAAGTGCCTCCATCTGCTTACAACCAAGTACCTCCACCTGCTTGCAACAAAGTACATCCACCTGCTTATAACCAAGTACCTCAACCAGCTTACAACCAAGTACCTCCACCTACTTGCAACAAGGTACCTCCACCTGCTTTACAACACAGTACCTCCACCTGCTTGCAACCAAATCTCACCATGGCTTTATTTTTAAAGATGATATCTCCAGATGGAGTTGCTGTGTTGTGCATGCTTCTCTCGGGACAGGTGTGCAATGTTCTGTACATGTTTGAGTAGATTCAAGCCAAGCTATGATGTTACCTCAATATTGAAGACGTTTCCAGTTTCACAGCTATGGAATTTTTCGCTCTGTAATGAATAATGCAGCCGTACGTGGGTCGAACACTTACACGAAGTCTCCTCTGCGATATGGCGTATTTAACACTTCCTTAAATCACCCCAGTTCAATATTTATACACTTAAAATTAAAACGACTTCTCGTCTCCTGTGAGGCGGCTGCAGTGCTGTATTACAATTTTGTTGTGTGTTATATTTATTTTAATGGCATGATTGATGTAGTATTGACTTGGCATTGGTGAATCATGAGAAGTGGGTTGTAGATTATGGTAAAGTGAAACATAAGTCGCATAGTTAATTGTTTTTAGTCATCGCTATTGGTCTAGATATACCTCCAGTTACTAAAGTAATCTTGTGATTGGTCTAGATATATATTCTGTTACCAAAGTCATCATGTGATTGGTCAAGATAAATCTTCAGCTACCATGATCACCCTGGGATTGATCTACATATATCTTCAGTCACTAAATTCATAATGTGTTTGGTCTAGATCAAAGTGGACAACCTTTTAAAGTCGGTTAGCTATATTGGGCATTTTTTTTAGGGATAGGGGCTAATAATCTTCTTTTTATCGGTTACAGTTCCAAATGGTGTTTCGTGGACCCAAGGTCCAGCCAAATAGTAATTTTAAAACAGCCTGGGAGATAGATGGAGAGGGCAGTTTAAATGACAAGACACGCGAGGTGTATGTATTTTTCCAACTTGTGTTTTTTTATATGTGATCAATACGAAACCTTATGTCGATTTTATTCGAGATATTCTTCAACACCATGGTGATTGACACCAACACTGCTATGAATATATATTGTAATATTATTGTTTCTGCGTCACAGATTTTATGAAATTTATTTGGATGTTCTAGTCTGAGTTTATAGACCGTAGATGGTTGACCAGCACTATATGGTGCCCAAATATCCTATGTCCGGTGGGGTATGCGGATGATCACATTAGATGGATGTTGTTTGGTCTCCTGTTAACTTCCTAGTCAGTCTTCTCTGTTTTACGGTCCTTGGTAAATGGCGCGGGGAATTTTGCCGTATAGTTATTACACAAGCTTATATTACCGTCACTTATCTTGATATATCCGACATCTCCGGTTTTTTCATTGGCTTGGGATACAATGTATACGCGAAACGACGAGGATCAATCAATCAATCAATCAAGAGGAGTAACTGTGTGAGATCAGAGCACGCATGGTTAAATAGTGTACGTGAAATCGCGGTTAGTTTTGGTAAAAACCGACTATTTCTGTGACGTTTTACAATCCCATAAATCGCGGTTAGTTTTGGTGAAAACCGACTATTTCTGTGACGTTTTACAATCCCTTTTTGTACCCTTGTGTATACTAGATGTTCATGGATCGATGTGCTGTTTTATCAAAAGAGATAATTCACAAACTGAAATGACTTGAAGAAAAATGTTGCAAGCGGATGAATCGTTACAGTGATATCTGCTGGAAGAACGGGCACATGATAATCAGGGAACGTAAACTTAACGTCAAAAAAAGGACATAATGAACAAACACAGAACATTCACATGAATAAATGAGAGATGTATCGAACAAATGACAGGCCGATAGGGAGTTCATAGATTGGAGATTATGAAACTCCCCCGGAAACTGGACATGAAAGGAAGGGCCGGTATTAATGCGAGAATGTTGATAAAAAAAAATCGAGGTGGACATAATACATCACTGAATTTCCTCTCTGGATAGTCTTCATAAAAAAAAAGTAAATGTGAAAAAAACAAAATCGCGTTACATAAAAGTATCAGAGACGCCAATTACGTAGTGCACTACTTGTATTTGCTGCCAAGGTTAGACTTTTATGTAGGTTTTATTTTATTTTATTTTTTCTCCTTGGGTTTTTCCCGGATCTAGTTTTAACGTAACACTAGATGAAGATAAGGCTAGATGAGATTCGATCGTAACATAACACTTGAATGCAAGGCTATAAATTGTTGTTTATTTTGCGGGGTGGGGGGTTTAAATATAACCCCCCCCCCCAATATTTTAAGAAAATATAACATATTTCACACAGCAAGAAAAATCTCTCCCCCCCCCCCCTTTCTTTTTACGACGGTACTACTAAGAATTGTAATGTCCCATCCTTCCAACAACAAAAATAAAGGTCCTCCAAATTTAGGTGAAGAGCCCTTTTTTGTAAAGAAATTATCTCTACCTTTCTGCAAAGTTGTATATATGACAGTGCTTCAGTGTATGTGTACGTATGTCTCTGTGTATACGTGTGTGTGTGTGTGCTCCCATTCATTAATTTAATGTAATTTGCGCAGGCCCGTAGGTAAGATGGAAGGGTTGAATTCCCCTCTCACCGTTAGCAAATCTGAACATTAATTCTAGTACTAGGATCTTTAACAAAAACGGTCGGTAAACACCCCACCTCCGCGCACTCTTATTGATATTTCCACATAAAAGATTTGAAATTTCTCGCCCAATCGTGAAATTGACTCACGAGAAGGGAGGGACGAATGTGGGCATGCCTCACTGCGAACGAGAATAAGAAGATATATATTTAACTCTGCCATGGGTACGTGAACGTCAATAGTGCCGTTCTTACTCGTTCCATTTTCTTTTTTCTTATGAATGTGTTCTTGATAAGTTCATTTAGTCGAAACGTCGATTTGTGTGTGTTTCCAGTAATTTACCGAAATTTATTACTTTACGGTAATTAATAGAAAAGGTGTAGCTGGTTGTAATGTTCAAACCTGTACCTTAGCGGTTTCCCTGATAAAAGAAAACAACAACACACTACTACATATAGTTTTTGCTGGTTGTCTTACCATTGTCTCAGCGATGTTATATCTTCAGTTCTGGATAGTGATTAGCTAACTGAGAGAGAGAGAGAGAGAACATACGAGAGATAGATAGGACATGCGAGAGGTGGATAGGACATGCGAGAGGTAGATAGGACATGCGAGAGGTGAATAGGACATGCGAGAGGTGGATAGGACATGCGAGAGGTAGATAGGACATGCGAGAGGTGGATAGGACATGCGAGAGGTAGATAGGACATGCGAGAGGTGGATAGGCATACGAGAGGAAACATAAAACCCTAATTCATACAATAAGAAAATCAGTATAAAATATAGCCAAACATAAATTGTTATGTAACAAAAAAGTAAAGAAGAAAAGAGTAGCATTTAGAGAAACTTAGAAAACAAACATGTAAGAGATATCTAAAACACGGAAGGAGTAGGAGCGGGTATATAGATGTTTGTTGGAGAGAGTTGTTCCTCGTACTTTGAATGTTAATATAAAGTCAGGTGTTGTTAGTTTCAACACTTGAGGCAGCAGACACAATCATTTTTTGTCAAAATATGAGAGAGTAATATAGGAGACTATACCGGATGTTTTATCAACTCATCAACACTAAAAGTAAGGAGACAGTTGTGAGAGACGCCGGCGGCTACTCCAGTCAGCACACCGACGACAGAAAATGAATCAGGCAAATATTTTTGAAATTGTGAGTTCACGAAAAGGTAGTTGTCACTTTACTGTTGTGTATGGAGGTTTAGAAGTACTCCTTCCACACGTCAGATCAGAGAGTTGCAGAGACACAACTAACGCTCCTGTTCAAGTTTTTCAATACTGTTTATGAGAGTTCTTTCCCTTGTGTGAACTCTCCGAGCAATTATCCTGTGGAGTTATAAAGAATACTCAGCTTTTCTCGCGCTAGAGATGGCGGCAAAGTCAGTTGAAACATTTTGTTTTATGAGTCTTGTAAATCTAGACCTCGTATATACGTACGTGCGTGTAGGATTCCTTGCATGACTGCGTGAGTGCAATGGAATATTCTAAGGTCAAGGTGAACTAGCGTGATTGAAGATGGGCGCGTGATTTTCTGGAGCCTGAAGAGTGTGTCGGTTTGTAGAATTTTTAAAAAAATGCTTTGTTGTAGAATTAGTTCTAGTGAACGTGATTAGCTGTATTTGAGTTCTCATCATTCCTCGGTTAAAACAACGTGTTTTAAACCCAGCTATCTATTTCTCAACAATCCTCGGTTGAAACAACGTGTTTTAAACCCAGTTATCTATTTCTCAACAATCCTGGGTTAAAACAACGTGTTTTAAACCCAGTTATCTATTTCTCAACAATCCTCGGGTAAAACAACGTGTTTTAAACCCAGTTATCTATTTCTCAACAATCCTCAGTTTAAACAACGTGTTTTAAACCGTTACCTATTTCTCAACAATCCTCGGTTAAAACAACGTGTTTTAAACCCAGTTATCTATTTCTCAACACTCCTCGGTTAAAACAACGTGTTTTAAACCCAGTTATCTATTTCTCAACAATCCTCGGTTAGGACAACGTGTTTTAATAAACCCAGTTATGTATTTCTCATCAAACCTCGGTTGAGACAGCGTGTATTAATAAACCCAGTTATCTAGTTTGTGTACTGAGCGGCGATAGCTGCTCTAGTGACACTAGTGGTGTTGGAGAGAGTAGTTGCGACGTAACATTGACCAATCCTATGAAATATGGCTCCTAGTGTAACGTCGTATTTAGACACCATTTAAATTCTCATTGATTTACAGATTCATTTAAATTCTCATTGATTTACAGATTCATTTAAATTCTCATTGATTTACAGATTCATTTAAATTCTCATTGATTTACAGATTCATTTAAATTCTCATTGATTTACAGATTCATTTAAATTCTCATTGATTTACAGATTCATTTAAATTCTCAGTGATTTACAGATTCATTTAAATTCTCATTGATTTACAGATTCATTTAAATTCTCATTGATTTACAGATTCATTTAAATTCTCAGTGATTTACAGATTCATTTAAATTCTCATTGATTTACAGATTCATTTAAATTCTCATTGATTTACAGATTCATTTAAATTCTCATTGATTTACAGATTCATTTAAATTCTCATTGATTTACAGATTCATTTAAATTCTCAGTGATTTACAGATTCATTTAAATTCTCATTGATTTACAGATTCATTTAAATTCTCATTGATTTACAGATTCATTTAAATTCTCAGTGATTTACAGATTCATTTAAATTCTCAGTGATTTACAGATTCATTTAAATTCTCATTGATTTACAGATTCATTTAAATTCTCATTGATTTACAGATTCATTTAAATTCTCAGTGATTTACAGATTCATTTAAATTCTCATTGATTTACAGATTCATTTAAATTCTCATTGATTTACAGATTCATTTAAATTCTCATTGATTTACAGATTCATTTAAATTCTCATTGATTTACAGATTCATTTAAATTCTCAGTGATTTACAGATTCATTTAAATTCTCAGTGATTTACAGATTCATTTAAATTCTCAGTGATTTACAGATTCATTTAAATTCTCAGTGATTTACAGATTCATTTAAATTCTCAGTGATTTACAGATTATTTTGTTTATTAATCTCAGTAGGCAACTATAGAACAGACAATATCGGCTGTTAGAAAGATTCAAAGAATATCATTGACGGAAATATGAACCAATGTAGATGTCTGAAGATCTGAACAAGACAGACTCATCAAAACTATTCCACAAAAAAAGAAAATTATAAATAAAGCAAGCTAAAATATTTCGGACATATAAATAGATATAATGGTTTAGAAATATTTATCATGGATGGAAAAATTCCAGAAAAGAGAAAAAGACATGTAGAAAGACTACGTTGGGCACATGACATCCGTGAACTTCTGAGCATATGACATCCGTCAACTTCTGAACATGACACAAAGATGAAGATTGGCAGCTTGCATAGAACCGAGGGTCTTACAGAGTGGCGGTGAGGGTTCTGTAAAGGACACATCACATATATAGGTGGATAACCGCGGCAGTGTAGTGCTAAATCATTCGCCTTCTGACCAGCAAACCGAAGTTTCGAATCCACTCGTTATTCGTGTTGTGAAATAAATAATTAACAATCGTGGCTCGCCTAGTCACCAGGAAGTAACGTATCAGAGTTCAAGCTTTGAGAATTACTCTCGTGGTCAGTTCAATCACCAGAAATTAGAGTACCAGTGTTTATGCTCTGGTCATGTCATGAAATGGTGCCAGCACTACAGAGTATGTGCAGTAAGCTGAGCTAGTCAGATGATGCCTAGTCAACTACTGACTAACCTGAGCACTTATGGGAAACTGAATCCTATGAAATTGTTCACATCTCATATTACCATTACCTTTTTACAGTGGATTTGGGGAGGGGGTGGGGTTTACCTGTTTATAGTTTGAAACTATGGAGTTACGTGGTTTGAGTGGTACTCTAGGCAGACACCGCTTCGTTTGGGGGAATTGGGTGCATATCTGTAAACCTAATTACAAATAAAGTCAATCCTCTACACCTGCTTCGGTATTTTAAAAATTGTCAATGTGATTATGTTTCGACGACCAAATCGCATGTCTGTAAGCGATGACATAACCCTAAGCGATGCTATAAATATGATAAGCGTCATTACGTTAAGGTTGAAAGTGACGTGACTAGGCATCCCGAGATGGCCTAGCCGAATCCAGCACTAAAGAAGACTGCATCCTTAAAATGGGACCAAGTACCAAATATTGTGAGAATCATTATCTTAGGGTTTGACTCTAGGTATTAGGGGTTTACTCTAGGTATTAGGGTTTTACTCTATGTATTAGGGTTTGAATCTATGTATTATGGTTTGACTGTATGTATTAGGGTTTGACTCTAGGTATTAGGGTTTTACTGTAGGTATTAGGGTTTGACTGTAGATATTAGGGTTTGACTCTAAGTGACTAGAGTATATTCTGAGCTTCACGCATGTTTTGCCCCATGTGACTGTATGTTTTGCCCCATGTGACTATGTTTTGCCCCATGTGACTGTATGTTTTGCCCCATATGACTGTATGTTTTGCCCCATATGACTGTATGTTTTGCCCCATATGACTGTATGTTTTGCCCCATATGACATTATGTTTTGCCCCATATGACTGTATGTTTTGCCCCATATAACTGTATGTTTTGCTCATTTAAAAGTGCACAAATGTTTGTTTTATCAAATTTATTCCATATGGAAATCGCATATACTTCATAAATAAAATAAAAGAAAGAATTGGTAATATTTATTTAATCGTATGTCCGAAACGCTTGAGTCATTTCCGAATAGTCGCGCCCATGGTCATTATTTATTGTAGTGCCATGTTTCATAATAAAAATGTAATAGTTTTTTTTAACAAGCATTACTTAAAGAATCGTGCACAAGACTGCACGCAGTTGAATACGATTTTAGCATCGTAAAAACGATTTTTACTTCGTTTAATATTCATTTAGCATAAGTATTGGCTCCAGGTAAACATTTTTACGGCATAAGTTATATACATTGGAATTTTTGACTGAGAATTTGTCGATTATACATAATAAGTAGCTGCCTTTTTTTCTTGGAGTGGACAAAAAAAAAGCACAATCCAAACATTAGATAATACAGGAAATACCGAATACGAAAAAAAAAAATTTTCTTGCATGACCTGCTCTACGTTTCATAGCTCCGTTTTTACGTGACCTGATTTACGTTTCATTTCTCTGCTTTTACATGACCAGAGTTACGTACTCGCAACAAACAGCAGCAATAAGAGTAGGAAATCAATTTGGCCCTTTTCAACAAATAAAACAAGGAGTCAGACAGGGATGTGCGTGCTTGCTTTCACCAGACCTGTTCTCTTTATACAGTGAAAACATATTGCGTGCAATAGTAGATATCCCAGGAATATCAGTGGGGGGGGGGGGGGGGACATAACATAAATAATTTGAGACATGCGGATGACACTGTTCTGATTGCAAAAAGTGAGAAAGACCTTCAAAACTTAATTAAAGTAGTAGTCACAGAAAGCAAAGAGAAAGGCCTCTTCCTAAATATCAAGAAAACAGAAGTAATGGTTATTTCAAAGAAAGAAAATAACACACCTTGCAAGATCATAGTGAATGATATAGTATTAAAACAGGTCCACCAATTCAAATATCTAGGTACAATTATAACAGCAGATGGAAGAAGTTCAACATAAATAAGATGCAGAATAGGACAGACAAAAACAACATTCAGAGAAATGAAAAATATACTGTGTATGTTAACCTTGTCATTAGAGGTGAGAAAGATAGTTCTGCAGTGCTATATAACCCCTATACTAACATACGGGTGCGAGTCTTGGACAATAAACAAACTGAAAAGTGGGAGATTGGAGGCAACCAGAGATGTGGTTCTACAGAAGAATGCTGAGAATACCATGGACTGCCAGAAAAACTAATATAGAGGTGTTAAAAGAGTTAAATGCGAAACGGACCTTAATCAACAATATAAGAAAAAGGCAATCTTCATTTTTTGGCCACTTCATGAGACAGGCAGGTTTAGAGAACATAATCACACCAGGCAAGATTGAAGGCACCAGAGACAGAGGGCGACAACGTGAGAAAATATTAGACAGTTTGACAACCTGTCACAGCAAGGAAACAACAACGACTTTGATACATAATACTGTAGAGCTGTGGAGAGCCATGACCGCCTACGCCACCCGGCATGGCACCTGATGATGATGTGGCACTAAACGTGCAAAGGAGCGCTTACGAAATGCAATTCAGTCATCGTCATCAGGTGCCGTGCTGAGTGGCGAAGACGATCATGAATCCCCACAACTTTCTATTTCCAGTTTCTTTTATCATTGGTCCTTTATGACTCTTTCTCATGTCACGATGTCAAACCATGGCCGTCTTCGGTTATAGAAGACCTCTGCACAAAATTAATGAGAACTTCATTAAGTTTTTCATTATTGTAGTGCAATTCATTAGTCACTATTTATATTCTTAAAGTCGCCGTGGCTGTTTTTAGAATGCGACTTAGGGTATATAATGGTGATCAAGGAAAATCACAAGAATCAAAATCGTAATGAATAAAATTAAAATTAATTATGTACATATGTCTTCTTCTGCCGGCAGTCTCGGTCAGACTTAATTTTTCACGTTGTCATCCTCGAGCTCTCTCGCCTTCTAACTTGCCTTCATAAAGTGTCAACAACAAAAAAAGAGTCTTATTTCTGATACTTTCACGAACGAAGGAATTAAATGTTTAAAAACATTAGTTTTTCACGAGACAAAGTTTTCCTTCATAAACGAAGTAAATGGTTAAGAATCATTAGTTTTCTTGAGACAAAGTTTTCAAAACGTACTGATGCAGTCTTACTATCAGGAATTTTCTAATTTCTGAAACAGCTTGAAGATACAAGAAATGTGTTTAAAAGCGAAAACTGGATTTATGCACACACTTTTCCAGTGTCGTGACCTGGAAACTTAAAAGAGGTTAGAATTGCTTTCAGGGGGCAAACGTCAATATACAGCTGCGAAAGACAATCGTGATATCTTCCTGGTAAAGGGAAATAGACTTCTGCGGTTCTGAGATTATTAATCCAGTTGGCCTGCTTCTACTGCCGCAGTGGTTCCCAAAATATATTTACCTGATGGTCACGAATGCGTTTACCCACAAAAATGTGTATTGGTTAGGCAAGACAAAACCAGTCCCACAAGACACGAATCGGAGCTGTGCTATACATATATGTTGTATTTGCAATGTGTGTGTCATGACTTGCACGACGTTAGACTTTTCACATAACTTTATGGACTTAACGTACAGGTCACATCGGATACAAAGCTAGATGCAGCCTTGCAAAAAATGGATAAATTGAAAGGAGACCACAGAATCAAGAATATATGAAGCACATAAAGAAGCCATCCCTTCTACCCCATGACGCCTCAAGGCACACAGGGAAACACCGGATAGTTAGAGATATACTGGATGCTCGGATGCTCACCATAGAAATATATATCTCCATCATATTACCATTGCACTTGTCTCTTGTGGATTTATTGGTGATTTGTTGCTAATATTGGTACCCTATTGTTTTAAGTTAGTGTATTAGTACGAAATATCATGTTACGTCATGAGGTCAGCCGAGAGGATTGAATCAATACAGCGACAAGATATATGAATGATACTTGACTGCAGTTTGTCATGAGCAGCTGCCGGAACGTCTCGTGATTTTTTTTTTCATTTTCGTCAAATATATTTTATTTTGTTGTATACCTGGCCTTACAAGTCGTGGCTTGTACGAGAACAATTCTGTGTTTAAATTTACACCCCCCCCCCAAATCTGTGTGTAATAGTAAGGATATTCACACGGGCAGACCGAAATATCAGTGTAATAGTAATGATATTCACACGGACAGACCGAAAATCTGACTCTAAAAGTACGGGTATTCACACGGACAAACACAAGTTGTAATTACGTATTCAGAAACTCCTACACAGATACATGACCTCACAGCTACATTAACTCACAGCTACATGACATCACAGCTACATTAACTCACATCTACATGACATCACATTCTCACAATTCAACATCTAACAGTAAGTAGTCAGGAGAGCTAAATACATTTGTGATATAGTTTCGAGCTTAGTTGCGATATTCTACACATTTTTGTCATGACACATCCGACTTCAGCATGGTTTCTTTGACCCTCTATGGGATGGGACAGCCAACTCCATCGCAGAACCTCCTTAGTCGCCGCTTACAACATGCATGGAAGGTAAACATTGTATATATCCTGTGTTCCCGGCATCACATAAGTAAACGAATACTTCTACAATATGACTGGCGCTTCTCTAATATAATTTGAGAATCTCTGACTGGTTTTAGGAATTGGGAGGGGGGGGGGGAGCTGTTCGAAATAAAGCAACCGGTAAATGTTTATTTGTATAGGAGTAGGGCGTGTAGAACAGGTGCGGTTTGGTTGCTGGTTTCACACTGTTGACGTCATAGAACTGTTTTGAAGATCAGGTCGGTCTTTGCGGTTTTCTACCAAAATATTTAGTCACGTGTTCACCTCTGGATGTTTGTGTCTGTTGATATACTACTGTTTGTTGTATGTTTCTGTCTGTTGACATACCACTGTTTGTTGTATGTTTCTGTCTGTTGACATACCACTGTTTGTTGTATGTTTCTGTCTGTTGACATACCACTGTTTGTTGTATGTTTCTGTCTGTTGACATACCACTGTTTGTTGTATGTTTATGTCTGTTGACATACCACTGTTTGTTGTATGTTTCTCTCTGTTGACATACCACTGTTTGTTGTCTGTTTGTGGTTTGTTGAAATACTACTGTTTGATGTATGTTTTTTTTTTTTTTAAATTCCCAGTAATGTAACATGTACCACATGCTACTGAATGTTGCATGTTTCTGTTGGGTTTGTATAATTCGTAATGCTGTTTGTTGTATGTTTCTGTGAGATGTATAACATATTCACTTGTTTGTTGTATACTCCTGCTGGTTGTATAATTAATAGTTCCATGTCCTATTGAAGGAAACGTGAATAAGAGAATTATGCTATATTCAATGTCCTCTTCTGCATAGTCCTATTTTCTGAGTGAGCCATTGACCATTGCTGACCCGACTGTGCATTAGTTATTTTGCGTAAACTTTGTGTAACCAATCATTGCAAAGCAGGGACAAAATCAGAAGCGACACTTACCTAGGATGGATGGATATGTGCACAGGACTATCATAAAGAAGGTCTTGATCTAAGTGTGAATGTATACTGTATCTTGTAATGTGAATTCATGAGATGGTTTACACCAAGCTAACATTTTATTGTCATGTGCCCAGATATAAACAAGGTGGATTCACTGCCACTGTAGAAAGATATATACATTTTCACTCACAACCGCCACGTTTCAGCAGATTTAACCCTACATACTATTTGGCTGCTTGGGTTAAGGGTCAATAGGGAGAGACGAGCTAAAAATAGATTTCGATATTCCCGGAGTAGGCAATCTCAATATTGTTCCTGATGTCAACAGGAAGGGGAAGTTTACACCCTGCCAAATCCATAAACTCCTACAAATGTGTACACGATGTTGAAAACATAAACAAGATAGATTAAAGATAAACATTACTGTAATGTATATGTAACATAAGGGTTGATGCCTGCGATCTAGTTTCAAGGAAAAAAACTCACACACACCTATTTTAACGTTATAGCGATTTGAACGTTTTATGAA
This sequence comes from Meghimatium bilineatum, assembly GCA_034231615.1. NCBI lineage: Eukaryota > Metazoa > Mollusca > Gastropoda > Stylommatophora > Philomycidae > Meghimatium > Meghimatium bilineatum. The sequence goes on from CM067299.1 coordinate 8,431,802, forward strand.
ATGTAGATTAAAAAAAACACCCAATCGTTGCTTGTCTCGTTTCGTACTTGAGTGTAAAGCAGAGGTGCTCAGTACATAGCGCGTGCGCCGGTGTTGGTGCACGTGATCATTCGGTCACTATGAGTAGCATGACCATGGAGACTATGGCGGTGACCAGGACATTTGAGTGGGTATGCACACAGAAGGTAACACAGGTCTGCTTCTTGAGTGACACTATGAGTATGATTAGGAAGGTACAAGTGGGTCTCGTTCGTGAACAGTAGATTGAGGCATTGAGAAAGGCGAGGCTGAAAGTGGTTACATTTATTTTCGTGCCGAGACATGTGGGTGTTCGAGGCAATGAAATAGCGGATCATCTGGCGGTATACGCGATTGTGGCACAGAGCGATGGAGCAATGGATCGCGCTGACGTTTTGAACACCTTAAGAGATATAACACGCGAGAGTGAGACTAATGTGGATGATGATTCCTTTTCAATGGCCAGGATTAAAGATCAGGGATTGAAATGTGGTGTTGCTAGAAGTGAACATTTTGTAGGGCGCAGAAGAATGATGGTCAACCAGCATATGACCGGTACTATCAGCAGAGGTGTTATGGAGGTTACACTCAAGGAGAGATCGGAGCAACTATGAACGTGTCCAGTTTGCAGTGCTGATGATCCGATGACAAACTAACTATTATTATAAATTGCTCCATACTACACACCAGTGTTAATAATGTGTTTTTTAAAAAGCTTCAACAACATTCAACAACATTCAACAACATAATTCAAGGAATATTTCTCACTGGAAATCTGACTGAATTATTACACGCACTTGACTTGTTTTAGTTTTGTCATCTTCAGTGTTCATTCTAAAACTCCGGCTGGATCTCTCGTGTAGCTGGACACCACTAGATTTCCAGCAGGATGTAGTCTGGAAGAGAATAGAAATGCGTTCTGTCGTCGTTCTATTTGACTCAATGATCCAATATATCCGTATTTGAATCGTTTGCATGGAGAGCACGGAATTTAAATGTTTGCGGAGATAAAATGCGTTGCCCAAGTTAAAAGGAAACTCACTCCTTTGTACTGTTGACAAAAAATACAATATTAACATGTCTGTATATATGTCCACATGCAGGAATTTAAATATCTTTGGTGCATTTTGAAAGACGACAGGAAAATGAACAGAGAACTGGAGACAACAATTCAAAAAACTAACTACATAAATTATGATCTTTCACCAATTTTGAAACACAAATCTACCTAGATGGAAGCCAACAAGCAAATCATAAATTAAATCTTCATACCAGCATTGTGTTATCAATGTCAGTCATGGACACTCATAAAGGAACGAGAGACAAAGTTTAAGGCATGTGAAATGAAATGTATAAGAAAAGCAGAATTAGCGCATTAGCAAAATTAAAAGAATTGGCGCATTTGGTGTAGAGTATGAGAACATTAGCGCATCTGATATTGATCTGCAGTTTGGAAACATTGACACACGTGAACTTGAGTGGGAAAAAATCGGCTCATTTTAGCTAGAGGGAAAAAATGTGCATATTGAATGTACAAGGTGCTGATCTCACATGGTGTAGAGTTTAAGACAAAAGTCAATTATTGTTATGACAGTTTCCACTGGAAAGCATCAGTCTTCTACAGGTTTTCACTAATTCAAAGCGTCGACATATTACACTTTATGTTAAAGCATTCGTCACTATGCTTACTAGTCGAATTAAAGCATTCGTCACTATGCTTTCTTGTCGAATTAAAGCATTCGTCACTATGCTTACTAGTCGAATTAAAGCATTCGTCACTGCTTACTTGCCGAATTATATATATATATATATATATATATATATATATATATATATATATATATATATATATATATATATATATATATATAGATATATGTCTGTTCGTTGTTCATTGCGCCTTTGTGAAGTATAATTTATCTTTTATTTTTAATCTGATTATTCGTAAACATTGAGAGTTAACTGTAGTAAGCTTTCTGCACGGCCTTGATACGCAGCTTATGCATGGTCCCAAGTGTACCATTGGAAATGGGACGTCTTCCCCAGAGTCAGCTCAGGTAACGGAAGACACTTTTCTGTATTACCGCTCACTTACGAAACTTTCAATCCTGCTTACTCTTGAATCTGTAACCTGTAACTCTCGCATCCTCTAAAGGTTAATTCAGTGCGATCAGTTGCGTGCTTCGCAGCCTGAACCTGGGTCGCTCATAGCAACATCTGGGGAAGATGTCCCAGGAAGGGTTAGTCAGTGCGGGCATTTTCATGATGTTGCCAGCAGTTATTTCCTGCATACAGATCCCGGCTTATTCTTTGTCTATATCTTTCTGTTGGCTTCATTATGTGGTTTGCCTTGCTCTCTCTCTCTCTCTCTCTCTCTTTCATTTTTTCTCTCTTTCTAGTTTTCTCTTTTCTTCCTCTCTTTCACTTATAGAAGGCATCTCTTTTCGTTCTTTCTTCTCCTCCTCTCCCTTCTCTTCCTCGACCTCTTTCTAACTCTCTTTCCCTGTCTTTCCTTCTCTTGCCCTTTTCTTTCTCGTTTTCTCTCTCTCTCTCACTCTCTATGTATGCATATAATTATATATAAAATAATGTGGGGTATTCTTTATTTCTAGAATATTCGTTCTATGAGGGTTTATTCTGGTTCTTTTCTACGCCACGATATTAAACATTCTAATATTTACAATATGTTCTCATATTTTCGTCTTCTGTCTTTCTTTCCTGCAATATTTTCCGTTGTAACCATATTCTCCCAATCCCCTTCTAATAACTTGTCCAAAAATTAAAGTCTTAGATTTTATATCTACAACCTCATTTTCGCATTTTAGGTATCTCTCTCTCTCTCTCTCTCTCTCTCTCTCTCTCTCTCTCTCTGTGTGTGTGTGTGTATTAGTGCGGTGATTTTCTCGGCTTGTGGCTTAGTGACAGACCGTTAGATTTAATGTAAAGTGAACCTTGAAGTCATTATATCAGTAGAAGCCAGTAGACGGGATTTGAACTCGCTGTTTCATATTTATGTTATTCATTTACCAATTTTACTTTAGAAGAAAACGTGATTATCTGTATATGTTATTTATGTTTAAAGGTAGGTCTGATGCTACTTGTGGCACTGAGATCTAATGGTACGTTCTGTTGTTAAATGTTTGTGGGTCTTCAAGTAAATTTCATATCTTGTTGTTGTTATGTTTTAATAGATCGGTTCCTATTCACAGTAACTTGAGCATATACACGTTGGAAGTTTTAACTTTTTCTATTTCATAGTTCATTCTGAAATTCCCATTGGATCTCTCTTCTAGCATCAGGACAATTAGGGACTCACTTGAAGAATTAGATAATCACTTTAAGAATTAGGGGCCACTTGAAGAATTAGGTAATCACTTGAAGAATTAGGGACCACTTGATAAATTAGGGATGCACTTGAGAAATTAGGGACCACTTGAAAAATTAGGGACGCACTTGAAGAATTAGATAATCACTTGAAGAATTAGATATTCACTTGAAGAATTAGGGACACACCGTAAAATTAGGGACGTACTCATGGAAGTAGCGACGTGCTGAAGAAGGTCGGGCAAACTGGAGTTAGATGCGCACTAATGGAAGCTGATACTTTGGTTAATGAAGCTTGTAGACATGACTCAATGAGGCATGTGAACGCATGTCATGATATAGTTCAGTTGACTGGTTATGACTTTTGTCTTCTCCGACACAAGTACCCAAGGACCTCTGTTTATATGTTTGATGCAAACAAAGGATGTCATATGCTATGAAGAGATGTGTGCACTCTATGGCCTTGTGATGTCCTGAATAACGGACAAAACGCAAAGGAAACAACGAAATATGTTGAAAATTATGAAATTCTTGTTCTTACTTCTGTGATGTATTATTTGCTTTATGAATGATTTCTGGTAAGTACACGGAGTAGACATCCTTCTTTTACTGAGACAAACCATAACGTTCATGCTGAAGCCACAAATTTAAATTATGTTCTTGCGCACGCTAATCATTCGTCGTCAAGTCAGCATTCACCACTGAAATTCGTCTTCATCATACTTTTGCGTCCTTCCACTCTCTCCCTATCCATCATGTAATACAAGTGTTCCAAGCTATTAATCTTTGCCAGGTTTCCAGCCAGTCTACTGTACAAGACAGCAATTTATCTTATCTTCAAATAATGGAACCGGTGTCGGATATTCTTTGATCCCTCTGCTCAATATTCATTCTTATTTGCAAAAAAATAAATCCGTAATCATAGTGCTTATTATTGGAACATGTTTCACGACAATCATAGTGTTTCTTTCTTTTAGTTCCCTGTGAAGCATGGGGATGCAACTGTCTTATCCAAGGATTTTTGGGATACGTTGTCGTCCTGAACTGTGTCCATGTTTCAGGGTTGCCAGATAAGAAAAACTAACTATTGGAATATTTATGTTCATATATGACCAAAGTTGGCCAAATTTCTAATATATTGTAAAGTGACCAAATATTATTATAACATATATATCATGGCCAATATTTATAAAATGGCAAATTCTGGCAACCCTGCCACGATGTCCCAAAGTTCAAGAATTATTTTGTCCTATTAAAGGAAGCATAGTCGATGTTTGCGACGGTGCAACATTCAATTTTTGTCACCACAGGGACTTTACTGCTTATATCAAAAACAGGCTGTGCCCAATATTATTTATGTCAATGAACTGCATTGTTCATTGACATCATTTCGTATCGTGGACCATATTTCCTAATACTTTTCCTCATTCTTTTTTCTTAACACTTTTCCTCATCATTTTCCTAACAGCTGTCCTCATCCTTTTCCTAATGCATTTCCTAACACTTTATCCTCATCCTTTTCCTCATCTTTCTCCTAACACTTTTCCTTACATTTTTTCTCATCCTTTTCCTCATCATTTTCCTAACACTTTTATCACTGATGTACATTTCCCATATTAAATTTAACCTTGACATAGCAGCTACGATCATCTCCAGGCTTATCGTTTAACTCTGATGACTACCGCCAATTCTTCACTGAATAATTGATCAATGTATTGAGAAACCCATCAATGTATTTAGAAACTAATCAATGTATTGAGAAACTCATCAATGTATTGAGAAACTCATCAATGTATTGAGAAACTCATCAATGTATTGAGAAACTCATCAATGTATTGAGAAATTTATCAATGGATTGAGAAACTCATCAATGTATTGAGAAACTCATCAATGTATTGAGAAACTCATCAATGTATTGAGAAATTTATCAATGGATTGAGAAACTCATCAATGTATTGAGAAACTCATCAATGTATTGAGAAACTCATCAATGTATTGAGAAACTCATCAATGTATTGAGAAACTCATCAATGTATTGAGAAACTCATCAATGTATTGAGAAACTCATCAATGTATTGAGAAACTCATCAATGTATTGAGAAATTTATCAATGGATTGAGAAACTCATCAATGTATTGAGAAACTCATCAATGTATTGTGAAATTTATCAATGTATTGTGAAACTTATCTCCAATCACCGATTGTGTCCTGTCAATGAAATATTTTGAAAATCAGAGACAGAAATGGTTTGGTCATGTAATGAGAATGAATCCTTATGTGATTACAGCAGGAAAAGCATACAACATAAAATCGAAACACCAAAATGCAGGTAAATTGAGTTACAGACATTCTGTGACGTTATATTATTACTGCATATCAAGCGACCAAACGTGTCATAGATCGAATACTCATAGTTCTGAGTCAGATACGAATGATATTGGTCTTTGTTAGAGTGCTTTTCTATGGTCATATAATATTTTAGCAGGGGGAAAAATCGTTCGAATTGGTTCGAAACATCGATTCGTATGTGTTATTACGATAGCCTCATCATCTTCTTCAGGTTTCATTCTCAAACTCCCATTGGATCTCTCTTGCAGCAGGATATTACAGTGAATGGAAATGCGTCGTGTCACAGTTTTATTTGCGCCAATGACCCGACACATCCGTCTTCGTCAGATTATTATTATTATTATGGTAGCAAAACTTGGTAGCCCTGTTCCAAGTTTCACCTGTAAGAGTATAGTATTTCTGCAGTTATTAACTAGTATGTAACATATCGGAGTGGACAACATAGGTGAGGACATGAGATTATTTCGGAGTGGGCAACATAAGTGACGATATGTGAGATTATTTCGGAGTGGGCAACATAAGTGACGATATGTGAGATTATTTCGAAGTGGGCAACGTAAGTGACGATATGTGAGATTATTTCGAAGTGGGCAACGTAAGTGACGATATGTGAGATTATTTCGCATAACATATATTCCTGAGAGCTGATTGACACTACCATCTATTTATACAGTTCCGAAGTGTTTGTTGTTGTCCGCGTGCTCACATATTTCCGAGTCTTACACAACCATCCATTTCATGTTTTGGTTCAATAATCGTTGTCTTGTGTGGACATACTGGTACACGTGATTGACAGACTGGTACGAGTGATTGACAGACTAGTACAGGTGATTGCATGTCGCGAAGTTTGACAACTACAATTGATGTATTCATGCTGGAACCGAGAAGAACAATTAAATTCTTTGACACAACCAGAATAGTCAACAAACAAGCACCAAATTTCAAGAGAGAAAACAACAGCTGAAGAAGAAGACAAACAATATTGTAGGGAGTAATCAAAGAAAGAAATCAATAGAGATGTGTTTGTAAATGTTCGTTGATACTTGATTATTGATTGAACATCAACATTGATACTGTTGTGATACACAACTGATGTGTATGCATGCGTTAGTTGAGTACTTGCATGGCGGCGTTTGATTGAGGAGGCAGACACATTGGTTATATCGACGAGTCTCAACATGGGATCGTATATCTGCCCGTCCACCCTCACGGACATAAAGAACAATTTTGAAATTGAGCTGTCACAGACGCTTTCAGTGTGGCCCACAGGAAAGTATAATCACAATTTCTAGCAATTAAGCTAAAAAAAAGTCTCCGTGATGTCCAAATAAAGCAAATAACTTTTTTTAGGGGGTACCAGGAGAGCCACGAAAGAAAATGTGTTCCAATAGGGGGCGACGGGCCGCAAAAGTTTGAGAGTCACTGAGTTAGTTAAGCCATTGTACATCAAGAGCTGACGTCAGTGACTGGCGGATCAAAGACAAGGCAAGCTACGACATATGGTATACATGATGACGACTGTAGTAATATCGCTGATTATAAACCACTTATGCATAAGTTTCATTGAGTAAGTGATCACAATGTCAGATCTCTTAGAAATTGTTGAGTCAGTGGTCATCGCGATGTCAGATCTCTTAGAAATTGTTGAGTCAGTGGTCATCGCAATGCCAAATCTCTTAGAAATTGTTGAGTCAGTGGTCATCGCAATGCCAAATCTCTTAGAAATTGTTGAGTCAGTGGTCATCGCAATGCCAAATCTCTTAGAACTTGTTAAACCCACATTTTCTCTCTTGGAAACCTTCAGAAAATTGGATATAAAACAGTATTCAATCGTAACTAAATATTTCTGACGTCGTGGGCACAGACGAGAAGGATAGCTAACCACAGAACTTTTGCATAGCGATATGTCCCAAAGTGAACTGACAAGAAATAGAGATAGATAGATATTTTCTGGGGGCGGGGTCTATAAGAAATTGTATTCATGAACGTCCTCCCACCTATCAGCGCTTTAAAAACGAAATCGGAAACACACATAGGTCCTATATAATAAACACACACATGTGTAACATATATTCGTCCCCACCTAGACCACAAACATCCACATTAATAACACATACACGCGCAAAATATGAGCTGAACCGTGCATCACATACGAACCCCCCCCCCCCCCATTCACACACACACACAGAAGCAAAACAGCACGGCTCCAACACATAACACATTCAACGTTAGATAACACACCAGCTTTACACTCACTCGACAAGTCTCACGCACACATCAAGATCCCGTGCCGTGAAATGTGTGACTGCGTGTCAGTTATAGAGAAAACAAGCCCGCCCCTTCCGTGTTTCCCCCTTTGTGATTGGTGGATGGGCGGCATTGCACTCAGGCACACCGTGACGTAGGAGATGTATACCGAGTGGCCTCCATGAGTTGAACTGGAGGGTTTGGGGAGGTGTCATTGCCAGCTAACACATCTGCTATCAAGGAGACGTGCTTTTTCTCCCCATTTCCCCCCTGGAGTATTTCTTTTCCTATTCTCTCAAGGTTGTTTTCTCAGATCTGTGGTTTGGTTAGTCCCCGGAATGATTTTGGCCACCAACCAGCTTCCAAAGCCATATTACAACAGAAGTTAGCTGTGCGCCACACGAGCGAGAGAGCCGACACTGTTCGACACGGAAACAACTTTGGAAAGGCCCTCTCTTCTATTTGGTGAAGTTCACCCACACACGGTTTAAACTCGATTCATTCTCAGAAAACAATCATAGTTCACGAGACCAGACCACCTTGAGTAGCGGTCTTCACTCTCAATTATGTAATAACATCGATGGACACACACAGTGGTCAACTACCGAATTTCCAGTATTGTGAAAAGTGTTTCATATTTATTCAAAACGGAATTTTCTTTACATCAACATAATTCATACGAACAACCTATGTGAAACATGTGTGTTTTTTAGAATTTCTATTGCTATTGTGCCTTGGTTTATATTTAGTTTTTTTCTAAATTCGTTGAAAAGATTTAATTATCTACAATTATTTGGCATAATTTATCTAGAATTACTGTATTATTTAAGACAATAGATATATTGTATATTCGTGAAAATAACTTTTATATTTAAATATATTATTTTTAACTTTAGTTAAAAAAAATAGCTCACAACAAACATGCGTATAAGTACCCTGATCTCCATCTTAGTACGTCTATTTTGCGTGTCGCAGTTTTCAATTTAAATTCGGTTGTTGGGTACAATTATTTTGAAATAGAAATGTGGCTCTTAAAACTATGTTTCATAACTCCTCGTTTATTATATTGGGGGGGGGGGGAGGCAACTGACCCAAAATATTTCAAATTTGAAAATAATTAGTAATGAAATATCTGCTTATTAACAATAGTAAAAAATGTCTACTACAGAAAATGTAATTGGTAATGTGTTACAAATAAACATGAACGATATCGTTCATTTATCTTTTTATTTTAAAATTAAAGGCTCATATATTTGCAAGTTTTCGCGGATCCCTTGATGACCCCTATGTCCCTAGGGGTATGTAGACCCAAGCTTAATAATCTAAGACATAAATGTGATATAATTACTTCGTAAATCCTCAAGTATTAAGATTACCAATTTCTTATGCCATACTTGTAATTCTCAAGTATTAAGATTACCAATTCCTTATGCCATACTTGTAATTCTCAAGTATTAAGATTACCAATTCCTTATGCCATACTTGTAATTCTCAAGTATTAAGATTACCAATTTCTTATGCCATACTTGTAATTCTCAAGTATTAAGATTACCAATTTCTTATGCCATACTTGTAATTCTCAAGTATTAAGATTACCAATTTCTTATGCCATACTTGTAATTCTCAAGTATTAAGATTACCAATTCCTTATACCAAACTTGTAATTCTCATGCGAATTAGTTATTTCTATAACGATAATAACGTAGAGACTTAATTTGTATAGCTTCAAATACGTTTAATTTATATCCCGCCTTTGTCTCGTTAGATATAAATAGTTTCAGTGTTGATACTACCATTGCGCTGAGGCCGGTTACTAAGAATGTTGTGTTTCGTGTGTAGAAAATCGGTCTAAGAATGCAGTGAAAAAACCCAGGCGGCATATGTGGGCTAGCAGACCTATCCTGTTTTGATGAGTTAGACCTGGTTTGTGGATTTACCAACTGTGTTTCAAACTTAAGACGCAGAAAGTTGTCTATTGATATCACTTGCTTCTTCTTGTCGATTAATTTCGATTCTTGCACACATGTACTATGCTACACTGGTGTATATTAATGAGGTATTCAAGAATTTACATAGGCTAAATATTATTGAATTTGCCTAGGCTAGATTTTGAGTGAATTCACTTTAGAGTGAATTTGCCTAGGCTAGATTTTGAGTGAATTTGCTTAGGCTAGATCTTATTGAGTTTTCGTAGGCTAGAGCGGTGTTTCCCAACCTTTTTTTTTTACAATGTCCCACCCAAGTCTTTCTAACATTTTCATCCTTCCCCATTCAACATATACATATATTTTTAAAAAATGAATTATTCCGTAACTGATGCCTAATTATAACTTGTTCACATTGCCCCCCCCTAAACAATCATATAACCCCCGGTGGGTCGTGGACCCCACGTTGGGAAACACTAAAGCTTATTCGGTGATTAACTTTAGACTAGATCTGGATTGAATTTATATATGGTATATCTGAGTTAATCTCCATAGGATAGCTCTTATTTTGGGAATTTAAATATGATAGTGAGTAAATATCCATTGGTTAAACTTTTTGGGAGTGAATTAACGGGCGAAATTTGTATTGAGTTATATTCTTGAAGAAGACTACCAAATCGGAATCGACGTTTCGAATAAAAGGCCTTTATCATTATAGGGGCAAAAATACATAATTTAAGTCATTTAAGTGTTCTATGACCTGCTATATTGTTCCTTACCATTGATTATTAGTTGTGCACCGAGATAATTACGCTTCTGGTGTCATACAAGTAGATGCCCTACCTTCCCAATTAGATGTAGTTTATCAACAATGTGAGTATATTAAATAAAATACAATGAATGTGATTAATTGTGGATTGCAATAGAATTTGAGCACAGTTAGCTTTGAATATAATCAAGTTATAGTAGAATATGATAGTTCTCTTCAAAGAAGTAACAACATTCAGGGAGAAGAAAAAACGTACGTTGATTGTTTTGTTAGATTTGTCTGTGTTAAGCAAGTGATTGTTAAACAAGATATGTTTTTATGATAGTAATTAAACCTAATGGTTTTACTCATTTGTGAGGAACATAATTGAGAAATGTAGACAATACAGCTTAAATCTACATATGCATTTCATAGATTACACCAAGGCGTTTGATTGTGTTAAACATTACCAGCTATGGTCTATCATGAGAGACATAGGCTTGCCCAAACATATAATACATCTTATTGAAACACTATATCACGAACAACAAGAAACATTAAGAGTGAAGGGAGAAACATCTGAATGGTTTGCTAATCTTTTTAACACCTCCACACCTATGCAAAGAATATAATGAGAAATGTAAGGGAAGAACTAGAGGAAAATGAGTTTCAACCATTCAATGTCGGTGGGTACATGATTTCAGAAATAAAATATGCAGACGACACATTTCTCCTTACTACACATCCTGAGGGACTGAAATAGCTAATTACAACAACAAAGAAAAAGAATTAAATCTAATATATATATATATATATATAGCACAGCAAACAACAATTTTGACAACCGACACAACAAAGATAAAACTAATAATCAACACAGACAATATAGAACTAGAATGTGTAAACAAATTTGAATATCTGGGAGTAAATATAAACAGTTCCGGAAATTGTTCAGATGAAATTAAAAAACTCGCAATTGTAACACTCAAAGTAACACACATAAGAAAGCAAAGTAGTAATAATGATACTAAAATAACCCTTTTAGGATCGTTTTTTTCCCAGTGGCAACATATGGATGCGAGACTTGAACTTTAAACAAGACAATATCCAGAAGCTTAAATTCATTTGAAATGAAGTGCTACAGAAAGATTCTACGAATATCATGGACACAGAAACAGGCGAACTTTGAAATTACTGAAACTAAATGAACTAAATACCACCATAAGAAGGAAGCTACAGTTTTTGTACACTTAAAGAGACATTATGGTACCAAAAGACTAATTCTGGAGGGCAGAGTGCCAGCCGAAAGAAGAAGAGGAAGGCCACGAAGGTGATGGACCGGCGACATCGAAGAATGTATGAACATATCTTTGGCCAATGCAGATCTACATTCCTGACACAGGCGTTCAGAGTATCCACTATGAAGACAACGTTGTGGAAAGAATATGCCACTTAATATAATAGTTTGTGTAAACGCTGGATTACATCAGATATGTTAGTTAAAAGGGGCGATCAACCCAACAGTTTTTGACTATAATCATTTCTGTGGAATATTTACTTTGAATCATTTGTCATTTAATTCTGAAATTGATAATATTGACCGGTTTATACGCGCTATGTACTGCCCAGCCGTAGATCCGGCTCCCTTTAAGCGTGATTGTAAACAAAAATTTCAGTTCTTAAATCAAAACAGTATTGTGCTTCTTGTTATTTTCATTGAATCAGAGCGGTTGAATATGATTAATTCGTGTCACAAGAGATATTATTTTTAATTCAATTTCATCATGAAATCAAATATGAATTTAACTCGTTTATCACAGATCGCCTGTCATGCCGTAATGTGTTAAGGAGTAACTATACAAATAAAATAGTTGTTTTAGCAGCTCATAAGCAGACTGGTCTGCTTTAATAGTGACCAATCGGAAATATATATATATATACACATATTCACACGACTTGCTGGCTAATTGGCAAACGGCCATTTAAAGTGACTCATTTACCTTTTCCTGGTTTTCATTGGTCACTTTGGCGACAAACAGTGAGTATCACTGAAAAGTCCGATGAGTCACATGAGAATGGTATTTTTCCAAATAGCTCACCGGTCTTATATTGCATATTGGGCACGGTTGTTATAACCACTTGCCAGAATAAGAAGGTAAAGACAATGCTTAAACATTCTACCAAAAGGTTGGTTTAACGTGATACCAAAAGTTTTAACCTTATAACAAAAGTTTTAACGTGATAACAAATTGTTTAAACGTATCAGCATATTTTTTAACGATATTGCTTCTTTTAGAAAGAAATCTTGCTAGGATCGTCTATCAGGTAAATACATGTAATTAGTTTCGTTAAGAAGTCATGGTTGTTGTTTCCAGTTTCATGTTTTTAACGGAATCCTCATTATCTATAGATCCAGGCTGTTGTCATGAAGTTTTATAATATTATTTTTGGCGGTTAAAAAAGTTTTCAATTTAATTTAACAGTTTAATATCATCTATCGCTTAGTTAGTATTCCTGGGACGAGAAGCCAGCAGGTCAATCACCTTGTGATCCAGAACATGTATGTCTAATTCATACTTCTGCACGGGGCAGATCTTGCAGCTGCCACGAGTGAACAAGTTGATCTAAAATTTAACAAAACCCAGGGATACATTTTCGGACTTACACTGTGCACTGGTCAACCATCCACCATGTTGTCTTTCTGTGACTCCCGGCAACCACGGATGTTCCCGGAGTACCCACCATACGCAGTACCCCATCATCCCCGCCCTCGGATGGATCCAACTAGTGATGTTTTTACATGCTTGTTTGGAGATCTCTTCGTAAAATGGTAGGTCTCTCTAATCATATCATTTTACTATTTGTAATATCTCAGCATTACTTTACATTTCTCATGTGCTACAATCATATACGATATAACACATTACCTTATTCACAGAATAAAGTTGTCTTCATCGACTTATCTCCACATACAAAAATCTCTTAATAGCAATCCAGTTTCTTTATTTTGTATTCAGTCTTCTACAGTTACAGACGAAACATTTACTTAAAGTATTATGTCAGTTGCCCTATTGTAATGTCACATATTGTAGTTCTGTCACCATGTTTTACATATTGCAGTTATGTCACCATACTTTCCACATTGTAGTTCTGTCATCATGCTTTACATATTGTAATGTCACCATGCTTTACACATTGTAGCTATGTCACCATGCTTTACATATTGTAGTTCTGTCACCATGCTTTACATATTGTAGTTCTGTCACCATGCTTTACAAATTGTAGTTCTGTCACCATGTTTTACATATTGTAATGTCACCATGCTTTACACATTGTAGCTATGTCACCATGTTTTCTACATTGTAGTTCTGTCACCATGCTTTCCACATTGTAGTTCTGTCACCATTCCATACTTCCTGCAGTTTTGTCTGCATGCCTTCCATCTTACTTCTTTCGTTACTGCATATTTTTCCTATGTAACAGCATATTTTTCTGTTATGATTATTTATTATAAGATTATATTGATAAAATATTATCATGATAATAACAAACCGCTTTGTTATAGCTACAGTCACAAGATATAAAATGTGCGTTCGCAATTTTACTTTTAAAAAAACAGTCAATTAAACAAGGGGGAAGAAAGTCTTGCCGTGAATTAGTCACAATTGTGCTGCGGCCGTTCTAACCAATCGTGCACAACTTGTATGCCGTTCACTACAACACTCTTGGAACACCTTGGTATTTAATATAGCCAAACTTATTTGGAGTTTCCGAGGCACAATATTGTTGTGAAGTCTTTCTATAGAGCATCCATCACTTTATAACAAATTTCCCAATACAACAACAATTTTCAAAATCTGCAGTTATATTTATTGTGTATACTGTGTAAAGCGAATGTGTATTACGTATGTATTTCGTGTGTGAGGAACCCGGTAGATTACTATCACAGGGTTACAACGGCTGTATTCCTGTCGACCCGGCTCTATATGGATACCTGACGCATAAGGGAAGGTAAATACAGCAAGAAACTGGTCACCCCCACCACATAGTTGCTGCGGCTTAGTACATAGAATTCATTTAATCCCCGACATCAGGTTGCTGCGATGTGGCCTACCTTTAACTATTTTGTCCGCCCAGACCAAGTTGCTTTTGTGTGTAACTTTCTCTCGTATTAATGTCTGTGTGTAACTTTCTCTCGTATTATTGTCTTTGTGCAACTTTCTCTGGTATAATTGTGTGTCATCATCATCATCAGGTGCCATGCCGGGTGGCGTAGGCGGTCATGGCTCTCCACAGCTCTCTGTCCACAATATTATGTATCAAAGTCGTTGTTGTTTCTTTGCCGTGCCAGGTTGTCAAACTGTCTAATATTTTCTCACGTTGTCGCCGTCTGTCTCTGGTGCCTTCAATCTTGCCTGTTGTGATTATGTTCTCTAAACCTGCCTGTCTCATGAAGTGGCCAAAAAAAGAAGATTGCCGTTTTCTTATATTGTTGATTAAGGTCCGTTTCGCATTTAACTCTTTTAACACCTCTACATTAGTTTTTATGGCAGTCCATGGTATTCTCAGCATTTTTCTGTAGAACCACATCTCTGTTGCCTCCAATCTCCCGCTTTCCAGTTTGTTTATTGTCCAAGACTCGCACCCATATGTTAGTATAGGGGTTATATAGCACTACAGAACTTTCTTTCTCACCTCTAATGACAAGGTCATATTACACAGTATATTTTTCATTTTTCTGAATGTTGTTTTTGCCTGTCCTGTTCTGCATCTTATTTCTGTTGAACTTATTCCATCTGCTGTTATAATTGTACATATATATTTGAATTGGTGGACCTGTTTTAATACTATATCATTCACTATGATCTTGAAATGTCTTGTAATTGTGTGTAACTTAATTAAAAACGAAAAGTTAATTTTGTCTTTAAAAAAGAGCTGCTTACCCGCATCCGAAAGAGACATTTTTGGACACTTCATGAAAAGAGGAAAAATGAAACACGTTGTGACAACAGGCAATTTGAAGAGTAAAAGAGGTAGGGGAAAACCAAGAAAGATGCTTGACAACCTGGCATTATGGCATGGGTGAACATCGGTAACGAAAATGATTGACAACACACGAAATAAAAGGTTGTGGAAAGACATGAAAACCAGCGCTACACAGCATGAACCATAAAAAGAAGAATACTTGGAAATAACTTGCAAAAGTTAGGGAATGGAAAGAAATATCGAGAAGAACAAGATATCCCCAGACATGACAACAAGACTCAGTATTAATATCTAAGTGAATGGACAAAAACTAGAAGTTTATACCAGTAAATTCTCAGGGTCTTATATGAACAGCGATGGATTTACACTAACAAAGAAATTCAAACTAGACTTGAAAAAGCATCGGCTGCAACGTCTAGATTAAATAGCATATGGTCGAACAGAATATGTATGATCAGCCTATGTAAATGTCTAAAAATACATGTACTTTTGTACGGATATAATTTGGATAATTACAGCGGAATCGGAGATGAGAATACAGGCTTTTAAAAATTTGTTACAGACGAGTATTACGTATCGATTATATAGAACATAAAAGCAACAAATACGCAAGAAACATAATAAATCAACAGCCCTGCAGGTCAACAAGAATATCTACTAGCAGTGGTGAAGCGTTATACACTTGTGCGGTTTCGTCATGCGCATGACCATCTGCAATAAAAGACACATACACAAAATTAATTAGTCCTTCGTTCGTTACTTTAGTTTATTGTTGTGGTGATTACCGTTGGTCATTATTTATATATTTAGAATCGCATGCAAAAAGTAGTCATAGCCACTACAAATATATAAATAGTGAACAACGAAATCACAACAATAATAAAAATGTAACGAATTAAATCATAACTAACTTTGTGCAGGTCTCGTATACCATGGAATTTAAAATTGCAATTCCCTTTCTTAAATAACCCTGCAGGGAACAGTACAGGGTGGAGGAAGAAGAGGGGAAGAAAAAAGAGAAAATTGATAATATTATAGAATGGACAGGATTAAGATTCTCCACACTCAAACGCGGAACTGAGAACAGAGAGGCATGGTGAGATTTTTGTGTTTATGTTTCCAGAGTGACACCCCAACAACCCTAAGGAATTAAGGGTTTGATGATCAAGATTGTGTACAACCCATCATTATATGTAATATCAGTACAGTAAAATCCAATTATAACATCTGTTTTCAGATTGACAAAATATATATGTATTTAAAGATACTCGATATATACAGTAGAAACAATAAAGAATACATTTAACTGGAAATTTTGACATTTGTTTGTTGAATATACAGATTTGTTATAACGGGATGCGTTATAGTGAGATTCCACTTTACATGGATCTTAACGTTGGTAATATGCTCACCACCCCTAGGGGAACCAGTGATTTGAAGGGGAAGGTGGGGCACGATTGTGAATTTCGGATGGTGGCACAAGATAGTAATCACTTGAAAAATAAACAAAATGAATTATAGCGTCATCATCATCATCAAGTGTCTCCGCAGCGAATGTTGGCAGAAACGGACCTCCAACAACCGATGTCTCTTGCCTTGGTGGTGCACTATGCTAGATTTTACCCTGTCCATCTCTTGATGTTTCTCTCTCGCTTGTATCTCTGCCTACTTTTTGCTCGATTTTACTCTGAACTTACAGTCTTCACCAAGTATAGATGACATGCTACAAAACCTCCATAATAGAGCCTCAATATAACGGCATGACATCTTCTACAGTTTTCTGTTGCATGGGCGGTGGGCCATTGGTGAGACCAACAGATACAACCGCATGAGTGACACACAGATTAGTCAGATAGTACCATACACAACGTGAAGGCACAAAAAAAATGGCACTCCGGGATGATGAAAAAGTGATAAGTTGCCTCTTAGCTAAATACCCAATACTTTCAGCTCCAAGAGACTTCAATAGCTATTAGGTCTCCATACGACATGAGAAATGAGTTTTCCCAATACAGCATGAAAAATAAGAAATCTAGCCCACCTGTGCTTTCTGATATTGAATGAGAGAGAACACATAATTTGAAGATGCGTGTACACTGTACTATGACCATCTACAATATGAGATGTATTTGCTAATATGTTATAACTTCTTAATGATTAATTTGAATATCCGCGTGTTTTCATTGGTCACAATGATTATACTTTTGTGTGACAGTCACTGAAGATCAAAGAAATAGTTAAACGATTCATTATGTTGAATTGATTACCATTAGCCAATATGTCTTATCTTGTAAACTGTCATTACGGAGCCTGATATAACGTGAAATCAATCACAGTACGACATTTTCTATTCAATCAGCTAGTTACAGGGGACCATCGTCATGCAATACGTGGCCGACATGACTCGTTGATTTTTTTTCCCCCGTATATCATGTGTCCGTTCAATAACAATTAAAACAAACTAGAGGAAAAAAGAGACACCTATGGCCATATTTTTTTTTTAATCTCCGTCGATAGTTTAAAAGTATATTAGATGTAACAAACAAGAACAGATTGTCATTACGAAACAATTTTAACTCGACATGGTTAGATTTAGTGTTGGAAGTAAATATACCGTATAATTATAAAAACTTGGCAACCTTGACTTGACTAAATTCAGTGTTGCCAGTAAACATATCGTATATAACGAAGGCTAGCAACATTGACTTCACATGGCTAGATCCAGTGGTGGCAGTCAATATCCTTTATGTACCAAAGGTTTGCAACCGTTCGTGAGTTGACGGGCTGACGTGAGTATATTTCATAGGGTCAGGGGCGAACAACGATGTATTAAGTTGCCTTATCCTTTGCACCTCTGATCTTTTCTCTGAATCCTTGGACATCGAACTTAATTCAGTAGAATCATATTATAACAACTTTGTCGCGGCCGACACAATATGTATGTGCTAACATAAATTTGCTATATACAGTACAAACAATATATAATAAATACAATTGGGGATTTTTTAAATTGTCGTTATATAGGGGAACTTATTGTAAAAATATGCGCTATAAAGGAAGTTTACTATATATATATATATATATATATATATATAATATGCATCATGGACTACATCAAAGCCTTTGACAGAGTCAAACATGGAAAATTAATTGAGTGTCTTCAAGAAATAGACATTGATGGAAAGAACCTCAGGCTGATTAGAAATATATATTGGGAACAAACTGCATCAACAAGGTGTGAAAACAGCTACTCACCTTATACAGAAATAAAACGAGGGCTAAGACAAGGATGTACTATCACACAGCCTATTTAATATCTACACAAGTAATATCTTTAAACATATAGAAGGAATGTCAGGACTCAAGATCAGTTGGAAAATAATAAATAATAAGATATGCAGAGGACACTGTTCTTTTGGCAGAAAATGAACATGAACTACAAAGACTAATAAATCAAGTCAATAAATCAAGTAATGAAATAGTACAGGACAGAAAAATATTTTTTTTAAAAAACACAAACCATGATAATCAACAAAGTCAAAGAAGAGCAGTTGCAAAACATAAAATTCATGGAGAAAAATTACAAGTAGAACATTATCAATATTTCGCTCATATGATCTCTTGTTCTGTTTGCTGTTTTTCTAAGGCATCTCATTTCACATTTAGTAATCGTTCTCTCTTTTTCTTTAGTTAGTGTCCATGTGTGTCATTGAAAACATAATGTTGGGATGAATATCAAATTTATGATTTGTCTTTTGTCCATCGGGTTAGATGTGTATTTCAAAATTGGTGTAAGTTCATAATTTACGAAGTTGGCTTTTTGAATTCTTGTCTCGAGCATTCTGTCCATTCTTCCATCGTCTGTAAAAATGACCCCTAGATATTTAAATTCCTGCACTTATTTCAGTAGTTAATCATTTCTTTTTATGTTGATTGTATTGAGCTTTATACCTATAGACTAACTTCTGTTGTTTTTTCTCTGTTGATCTTCATGTTGTGATTAAGGCAGCTTTTGTTGAGTAGGGCTGTATGATCTTGAAACTCTTCACCTGAATTGTGGAGTAGGAGGCACTGATCGTCAGCAAAGAGTAGTTCAGTTTTGTCATTTTAATGGTAAGGTTCTGGTGGTGTTTCTGCTGTAATATTATCCATATAAATGATAAACAATAATGGTGATAGGACACGCGCCTGTCTAACTCATGAAGTTATTGAAAAATCCTGCATTTGTTCTAACTGCACTTTCGCTATCTTTGTATATGACTCTTACACAATCTAATAATTTTGTATCTATTCCATACTTTTCTAGAATACTCCAGAGTAGTTCTCTATTTATTCGTCGAAAGCTTTCTCCTGTTCTATAAATGCAATATTAATTTAGTTTTTGTATTCTGTTTTCTTTTCACTAATTTGCCGTAGCGAAAATATCGCATCTGTATATCCTCTTCAGAATTCACATACCTAGGAAATAATATAACAGACGGCAAGAACAGCAAAGAAATACATAATATATGTAGTAAAGCATACCAAGCCCTAGGGAAAATTGCACCACTTCAGAAACAAAAATGTAGATTTAAACACCAAAATAGCACTATTCAAAACGATTATTTTTTTGCCAACTTTGTGCTACCAATGCCAAACATGGACAACGACAGCACAAGACAAACGTAAACTTGTGACAGCTGAAATGGCATGCTTACGCAGAATCGTAGGAATATCGCTAGGAGACAGGGTGAGAAATGAGGACATTCGACAAAAACCGGCACAACCCTAATCTTGGAATATATCAAGAGACAACAGATCAAATGGTTTGCACACATCAGCAGACTACCATCATACAGTATACCACATCAAGCTATGTAACACAGATATAGCGAAGGCAGACCTAGAGGTCGACCGCGAAAACGATGGACCACTGAAATAAAGAGGGGACAAATTCCATAAGAGGGTCATCTCCAGAAAACTCTTCTACCCCTGACGCTGAAAGGCAACAAAGGGTTTTAGCGAATAGATATCCTCTTCCTTTTCTAAACCTGAACTGCTCCGGACTAAGCACTGGATTCGCAAGAATTATTCTCCAGAATAGTTGAGTAATGAAATCTGAATAATAACTGAACATTCTCTGTCGTCGGTATTATCAAATCTACAAACTTACATTTGGAATGTAGGTGAAACGACTATTCACTGTGTTCGTCTGAGTAGGCTACTTATCGAGTTCATGGGTGTGTAACTGTAATGTGCAGCTGTCGTATGTTACAAAATAATGTGATTGGAGTGGCATCAATGAAATAAAGATAACAAATCGTATAGTCGGTATGTTGTTTTCTTAGCCGGTAGCCCGTGTGTGCCTTATCAATTAACTTGTAGATATTGTTTTTGTCTCTCGGAGGATTGTGATGGCGTGACACTACTGATCCGAAACAGGAAGCTGTGTGAAGTGTTTCTGTTTGGACAGCTGTATGTCCATAAATTACATGAACAATTTCTGGCACATTTTTTGGAGCCCCCCTCCCACTTGCGAACACCTATCACGATTGCAGGGATGCCCCCCCCCTCGTGCCATCTATATTAAGTTTTAACTTATGGACATTTGCATATGTCGACTATATTAATGCGCAAACAAACTGATACAATTTATTAGTCATTCTAGACCTGGCTAGAAATAAACACGGATTCTTTTTTTTTAAAATAGCACCTCCGGTCAGCAGTCACGATTCTTGTTTCAGGGCTGGCACACCGTGTTAAAATTTGGGCAGGCGAATAGGATCCAACCAATGCACCGTAGGTTGGCGAGACCTGTATTTTAGTTTCTTCTTCTGCGTTCATTCTCAAACTCCTACTGGATCTAGCAGGACCATGGTCCATCTAGATATCCAGCAGGATGTAGTCCAGAAATGGAAATGCGTTGTGTCGCCGTTTTATTTGCGTCAAAGGCCCGACACTTCTGTCTTCGGCGGGTGTTTTAGTTTAAGTATTGTCTTATTTTGAAACAATGTGTTACCGTTTAGTGTTAATAGGAACAGCTACCAAGCTATCCTGCGGTTGTTCTGTAATTTCCTGAATATGTAACTCATGGCAATAGAGTTTTGTGACATAAACTGTTGCTGCCGTTCCTTGCTGGTTTTCGACTTTAGGTCTGTGTCCATGTAACGGTAAGACCACGAATAGAAAACATCAAGATTACCTTAAAAAAACTTAAACAATAACTAAGGATCCCAACTCTACACTTAACGACAAGTGTGGATACGACGAACCATCATTCATCTGGGGAAAGTCAAAAAGAGAACATGAAATATTCATAGTCCAACTGAAACATATATATGAAAAGCTACACTTCACGTACGTTTGTTCTCAAATTCTTGCAGATTAGCAAAATGTAGTCCCGAGAACAGAATGCATTGTCGTAGTTTACAGCTGTCCTGTAATATCTGAGCCTTTCGGCAAGATACTTTCGACATCAGCTGTTTTGCATCATTTGAATTCCCATTATTGCCCAGTTCCAATTTTTATTCTTGCCATTTTGAACAAATCTTATTCTTGCCTTTTTCAGCATTTTTATGTCTGACTGCTTCGAAATATTTGTTTTATTTATTTCGAAATATTTGTTTCGAAATATTTGTTTTATTTATTTCAAAATATTGGTTTTAGTTGTTTTGAAATATTTGTTTTATTTGTTTCAAAATATTGGTTTCGAAATATTTGTTTTATTTGTTTCGAAATATTTGTTTTATTTGTTTCGAAATATTTGTTTTATTTGTTTCGAAATATTTTCCTGTTTCTTCTTCTTCATCATTTATTCGTAAACTCCCGCTGGATCTTTCTTGTCGCAGGACAATGATCACACATTTCCAACAGAGAATGGAAATGTGTTGTGTCGCCGTTTAAATTTTCGCTTAATGACACGACATATCCATCTTCGGCGGTGCATGCATGTTTCAAGATCTTATTATCGCCTGTTTCAATGTATTTTTTTGCTGTATTTTCGAATTCTCATAGTGGTTTTTGGTTAGTGACGCCTTTATCGGTCGCGTGGAGCGAGATCTTACCATTATCTTATTCTTGGTAAATTTGATCAGATATTATCAAAATGGTTTTCCTTTTTACAATCATTGTTATAGTAGGTGGAGGGGGTGGTCCCTCTGTGCATGAAAGAAAGCTCTGAGAACCCTCATCCTCTTTCCCCCCACCCACTGGGCTTTCTATAAGTAGTATAAACATCCCGTTTGTCGTTGGGACCCAAATGAGAAGCTAAAAATTGCAAACTTTTTACCTTCCATGCATATTGTAAGAGGGCATTAAGGAGGTTATGGGGGGGAGTTGGCTATTCTGTCATGTATATGGTCAAAGTGACCCTGATTCCATGCTGAAGTATGATGTGTCATGTGGAAAGGCGAAATTATGTAAACCATAACACAACGCATTCCATTCTCTGGGCTACATCCTGCAAACCTGCAAGAGTTTGAGAGAACAACGCGGAAGTACATAGTAAACAAAAGTCTCACCGTTCCTCGTGATAAACACAGAAATATGCTGTAAATGAAAGATTATTGATTCCATGTGATTTACGGAGACGAAAAAGACACCTCAGTCATGTAGTGTCATACACTCCTCGTGATGTACGCAAGCGAAAAAGACACCTCAGTCATATAGTATCATACATTCCTCGTGTTTTACGCAGATGAAAACGACAGCGCATTCATGTAGTGTCATACACAACATTCATCTAGTAGGGTATGGGTCAATTAAAATATGGCCTGCCAGGCCACTATTTCCGAACCACCAGGATGATCTGAAAGTGTTGTGTGGGTCTCTCTAACTCAAAAATTACTACTGTGCGTTCCATACAATTCATTGCATACATGACTTAGCCATTAACCCAGTATGTTGTGGCTGTAGTGATATTTCATGGCAGTATTAGGATCAGTAGTGTGCCATTGCTTTCTTAACGGTTCGGATAGAAAATTGACTGATGCAGCTTTTGAACTCGGTATCTTGGCGGTCACATAAGTGCTCTGTCCCATGTCGCCACAGAGCCGAACAAGGGATTTCATAAAACAGTTTTGGCCTCATACGGCACAAGAAATGAACAATCCTCAGTCCTCCTCTGCAATAGGATGTTGAATAAGAACACATCGTCTTAAGATATCTATACAATTAGGTTGATGTTAGGTTTTGTTTTATGCTAAGAAATCATAATCCTGCTGCAATGCGATCTTCGCTCGTTTGGCTCTTCAATTTCGCCAAAGATGGCGGAACATTGGCGCAAATAACACGGCAACAAAAAGCATTTCCATTCTCTAGACTACATCCTACTGGAGGTCTAGTATGACATTGTCCTGCTACAAGAGAGATCTAGCGGGAGTTTGAGAATGAACGCTGGAAAAGAAGAAGCTTCTTGCGTGTTGTTTTATTGATAGTGTATTCTTACCACATTTTCTGCGTGGCTAAACATGTTTCTACTCTTGGTAATTTGTTTGTATCAATCAATATTCGAGTTTCTGTTTTTAACATACTATCAGTATCAATATTCGAGTTTTCTGTTTTTAACAAATTGTCAGTATCAATATTCGAGTTTCTGTTTTTAACAAATTGTCAGTATCAATATTCGAGTTTCTGTTCTTAACAAACTATCAGTATCAATATTCGAGTTTTTGCTTTTACCGAATTGTCAGTATCAATATTCGAGTTTCTGTTTTTAACAAATTGTCAGTATCAATATTCGAGTTTCTGTTTTTAACAAACTGTCAGTATGAATATACGAGTTTCTGTTATTAACAAATTGTCAGTATCAATATTCGAGTTTCTGTTTTTAACAAATTGTCAGTATCAATATTCGAGTTTCTGTTTTTACCAAACTGTCAGTATCAATATTCGGGTTTCTGTTTTTATCAAATTGTTTGTGTCAATATTAGAATTTTTATTTCTACCAAATTGTTTGTATGAATATTCGAGTTTCTGTTTTTACCAAATTGTCTGAATCAGTATTCGAGTTTCTGTTTTCTTATCAAATTGTCTGTATCAATAGTCGAGTCTGTATTTTTTAGCAAATTGTCTGTGTTGATATATACTTTTGCCATCGCTCACATTTTTTATCTTATTCCAGCTATATTTATTTATCTTATACCAGCTATATTTTTTTATCTTATTCCAGCTATATTTCTCTCTTATGTGTCGGTTCTTTTTTGCCAAACTTGATATTTTAAGATCCTTCTTGAGTGAATTTTGTTCCCACATGGCTCTTGATATTTGTAGCGAGTTTTGAATTTTATCTTCTCTGATGAGATATTTTCTTACTTAATGTGAGAGTGTTCGTGTCTATTTTGAGATATTTTTTTCTGGTGATATCTCTCTTTTATTTCTTTGTTTATTCTTGTCTGTTTGAAACAATTTTTATTTTGTCAATCGATATTTTTTTCCTTTTCCGCGATTGCCTCTGTTCCTTTTCTAGGTGCATTTCTTGCTTTTTATCCTGTTTTCATGTTAATTTCCTTCCACGTACAGTCTTGCTTATAGTTATGTACATAATCTTGCTTCAAGTGTAGTATGCTTGTATGTTAACATTCATGATTCCAGATCAATTTCTTGTCTTATTCGTAATGTGTTTCTTCTCGTTATGCACCTTATTAATATATTATCGAATGGGATTAAATAGTGAAAAGAGTTGACTTCATTGTATTCGGGTTAACCCATGTGTACACTGTCCCTATCAACGAAGCGGAACTCGCCTGCCATGATCACAAAGTATTGCACGCAACTCTCTTGCTTCAAGCAATAATCTTAAGTGGTCAGATATCGTAAAAACTTACATTTGTTAGATGCTAGTAATATATATTCCTATACTTTTTCTCTTATATTTCTATACTTTATTAATGTATGTTTCTATACGTTTTGTTTTATATTTCTAAATGGTATTAATGTGTGTTCCTATACTTTTTCCTTTTATTTTAAAAATGTTATTAATGCATATTTGTGTCATTTTTTACATATTTTTAAATGTTAATAATGTATGTTTTTATCCTTTTTTTTCTTATATTTGTAAATGTTAATAATATATGTTTCTATACTTATTTTTCTTTTATTTCTAGTTGGTGTGTTCCTATCCTGTTTTCCCCTTATATTTCTAGATGTTATTAATGTGCTTTCCTATATTTTCTTTCTGATATTTCTAGATGTTATTAATTCTAGATTTTATTAATGTATATTTATAAACTTTTTTTCTATATATCTAGATGGTATTTATTTATGTTTCTATAATTTATCTTTATATTTGTAGAAGTTTTTAATGTAAGTATATGTACCTTATTCTTATTCTTCTAGGTTTTATTAATATATATTTCTATACTTTGTTTTGTTTATGGATATTTTTTTTTTGTCAAGTCGCCGTCTTTCTCCCTTCGGTTCACGCAGTTTTGTCTGCATTTTTCTAGAGCTTGTTCTGTTTCGTTTAGTGATCATAATCTTGCTTGTACCGAGATTTTAGTTTTTCCCAACAGTTGCGTTGATACTTTCTCTCTCTCTCTCTCTCTCTCTCTCTCTCTCTATCTCTCTCTCTCATGTCTTATTGATGAGTGCTTCTGTATTTTTGTCAGATCTCCTAATTCTGGAGATTATTCTTGATATTTATACCTTTTTTCTGATTTTTATTGTGTTCTTCTGCCTATTTCAGAAACTTCTTTACCGTTTATCTAGTAAAATTGTTTCGCTGTTTATTGTTTTGTGTCTATATCGTCTATATTTCCTGTTTTCAGATTGTGTTTTAGATTTCCTGTTTTCAAAATTTGTTTTCTAAATCCCACTTTCAGATTGTGTTTTCTAAATCCCATTTTCAGATTGTGTTTTCTAAATCCCATTTTCAGATTGTGTTTTCGATTTCCCTTTATCAGATTATGTTTTCCTTTGTGAGAGCTTATTTTCTGTAAAGTTCCTCTTTCACATTTTGTAATCGCATTGATACTTCCTGATCGTATTCTTATTAAGTTACTTGTGACTTTTAATCATGTATTTTCAAAATTGTCGTGCATTACGTGTACACATGGTTGTTTACAGCGTGGGTGTGACTTCGTGTATATACTAGCAATATCCAACAATACTTGACCGCGGTTATTTGTTGTACACGTTGTAATTTACCCACTGTGCCAGCACTTTGGTTGTGCACGTCCGACCATATCTTAGCGTTACAATCACTCTGATGTTTCTTTGAGAACCCCAGGAATTGCGAGCGATTAGCTCTTACTTCCTATGTGCAGTGGGGTGAGTTGCACTCATGCACGCCTTATAACAGATCTTTCCTCTCACAAATCGGACTCAATAGGTGTCTACGAACTCACAAACCTAAACCCAAATAGACAACGACCAATGTTTGGTGTTGTTTTCCATCATTTTTCATCTCATATGTTTAATTGTTTTTCATGTCATGCTCATCTTTGCTTGCGAAGGAGGAACAACATCACCATCATCATACCAAGGAAATCATCCTTGACCTTAGTGTATGTAATCATGTCATCGTCTTTGGAATTCCTGTTGAACAAAGAAAATTAGAGAATTTCTGTATGATATATTGTGATGCTTTTATCTATTTCTGTCTTTCTATCTATATGTCTACTATCAGCATACCAAGCCCGTATATAAAGTGTACTTGAACCCTTACCAACCAGACAAAAGTAGAACATAAGATTTAGAGCACAAAAATGGTAAAATTCAAGCAAATGATCTGGTGAAACCACATATCCCTTTTATGAACCCCCATCTAAAAGAAAAGAAATTACAAAAATTACAAAAAATGAGATGGCCCACTTATAAGCATACCTACCCCCCCCTTCCGAATACTTATACACATACATCTTCTGCTTGTCTCCTGATGGAACAACCAACCCACCCCAACACCTCCTTTGTTGCCTCTTACAACATTCATGGCAGGTAACTGTTCTGTGCTCCCCTTTAGGGGGGCCATGTCAACGAGCGGATGAACTAAAAATAAATGAGACTGAATAACCTCGGTCTTGGGTTGAAAATGTTTCGTCTGTGTGCCGTACCGTGTCTCACTTTATACTATAATTTTGCACATCTACAATCTCCCTCACCCCATGAGATACAAACCACATATCCTCGATCTATACCAGGATGTGTGTGCCTGCATGCAGTGGCGTATTTTCCGTGCATACTTACTAAAGTAAATTCAAGTCGGGAGCAAGAGGATAAATTAACAATTCTTGAGACTTACCGAATACGGATGTTATATTTTGTGTTACGGAGGACACTTCAATACTTGCACGGGATGTTCGTCGTTGTTGTAATAGTTATTGTCTCGATTGGTCAGTTCTCAGTGACCAGTGCACAGTTTGGTTGTCTTGAGCATATTGCATCTTTTCTTGAAGTCAAGTACGTCAAGTACGGAAAAATCCATTTTCGAGTTGCAAGGCGATTCGGTGCCGTTAGAACGGGCCTGGTTCAATTCCCATTAGCCTCAAGAATGCATACTTACTGTGCGGCAAACGCCTAATGTTGGGAGAAACACACATATTAAATGATTTAGATTTAGTCAAGTCACTAGATGATTATTGTCTTCCTACACTGGGCATATTAATTTTGTGCAGTCAGACCCAATTCAGAACCCTCTCTAATGACTACGCCCAAACATTGAATGCATGACTTAATACTCCTTACCGTTTTCTCTTCTAATCTTCTGAGAAATTCATCAATACATTCAGTATGTGTTGTTTTTTTCTAGGAAAAAAAAAGGCATGTATACTCTTAGATTTGCTAAAAAAGAATGTATTTATTTTTAGTGGCAAAAACCCCCAAACATAATTCATTACGTGAAAATATTAATAAAAATATCGATATATGAAACGTACCTTTAAAAATATCGATACTTCGCTAGGAAGTGTTTTTGTTTCTCAACTCATCTATGTGCTTCTGAATTGTTCGATTATTTATCACACCACAAATAATGTCTTATTTGTCACAAAATAAAATCAATTAACACAATTTGTTTCTCACAGAACAACTCAGAATGAAATGCAGTTACACTTCCTGTATGCACACGAAGTATTCAACTGAAAAATGAACATTTCACCCAAATCTTAAACTGTGCTACGTTAACTATACTTTCTATTTTTGATGTACAGACAAATTCAGGCGTGACTCAATTTCAGAAGACATTAGAGCTGATTCAGAACAAGCCTTCATATAATGCAATATTGAATATTTCCGTTGGTCATATTGTGTCGCCTGTCAATGCTGACCATGAAAATGCACAATCTAATCGAAAATATGTCGTAGAAAGGAAATTTGTGCTTATGACCGCGGGTCATGGGTCGGGTGGTCCATTCTCAAGACTAAGTTCCAGGTAATGTTTAACTGTCCAGTTTCTATCTAAGGTGAACTAAGTTACTTCTAAATGAAAAATTAGATTTGTGCTAAATTTTACTACCTGAGAAGGTACGCTGAGTCGGCTATAAATCCAGATAAAGATGATCCATCTTCAGTTTAGGCTTATTTGCCAACACTATAGATTTATTTCTTAATCTATCACTTAATATATCTTAATATACCGTGCGTCAGTGTCCTTGGCCGTTTGCTGTTTTGATCAGAAATAAATGAGATGACCATTTGGGTGTGTCGCTGTTTAATTTTTGTTTTGGACATGCAAAGAAATTTCTTTAGTTTGAACCAAACCAGAACCAAAGTAAGAAACAAATAAAAATAAAGATGGCTATACGGCGTATACCTGCTTATACCCTGGGGAAAAATCACTGCATTTAATTCATAATACTGGGGAATAATATTGTTGGATGTACATGATCGTCTATACCACTGGGCACGACATATAATGATGAATAATTTGTTTTGCTAGCTTTCCGTGCGCAACTTTGATAGTCTGCTAGTTGGCTTATCATCATTCCGTAATCTACATGGAACTTTCTGGGGGTTTTTTTTTTCGGGAACACAATTGACTACAACCATGGTTATTCTGTCCAATTATTTTGACTCGTTTAGCTCTACAATTGAGTCTGTTTTGTTTGTGAACGTAACAGTGTTGGGACATCACATACGAGTTTTGTGTTCATCAGCTCTCCAGAGTGACCACAGGGTGACCACAGGGTGACCACTGAGTGTGAATTCAAGTTTCGCTAGATATCTCCGAAAAATATCTACTTTGTAAACAAGAACCGCAAGTGGGATTCGAACGCCCGACATCTTGAGCACAATTCGAACGTTTTATCGACTATACCAGTGAGATTCGTGTGTTGCTAAGAAAACATCTTACTATCCCGTACCAGAAAAGTTTCTGCAAAAAGAAAGAAGATTAGCATATCGGATCTTCAGTAGTTGGAAATAAATATACACAATTTAGTGCACATTTTTATTACCCTCCAGCTCAGTAATTATCGATGTGGAATATTGTATAATGTTGGCGTTTTTATAAAAATAGGAAAGAGTTAAGTAGAAGGTTTATATATTCATTTGAAGTAGGACAACTAGGCTGTAGATAAGGACATATGCAACTATACTCCCAAAAAGATGTCTGAACAAGACGTTAAGTAATAAAAATCAAGTCAAATAAGCGGGTTAATGCCTCTGGGGGTCTTGAGAACATAGTCACAACCGGCAAGATTGAAGGGAACAGAGACAGAGGGCGACAACATGAGAAAATATTAGACTTTTTAACAACCTGGCACGGCAGGGAAACAACAGCGAGTTTGATACATAATACTGGAGACAGATCTGTGGAGAGTCATGATCGCCTACGCCAGCCGGCAAGGCACCTGATGATGATGATGATGAATGCCTCTACCCCCGAGAATATTTGTTTGATTTTTAAAAATTAAAAACATTATTAAAAATCGCATTAAAACAGGAAATAAACAGTTTTTAAGGTCCATACCCCCCCTTCCCAATTCCGACCGAAGACGTAGGCCTATACATAACATGAGTAACAACACCCTAGCTGTTTACGCCTCTGGTGGCGTGTAGATGTGTCACTTACATGTGCGACTCTACAAGCTGTTCAACTTGTGTCTATACCATTATTCCCCAACCTTTTTTTTATCCAAACCCCACCTGTCTTTCTAAAGTTCTGATGTCCCCTTATTTAACATATTCATATTTATTTATATATTTTTTTAATAATGGACGTATACCTAAATTAAGGCTAATTGCAACTTGTTCGAATTGCCCCCCCCCCCCCTGAACAATCAGTTTGCTCCCCTGCTGGTTGTGGGCCCCACGTTGAGAAACACTGATCTATCGCATGGACAGAATTATCCTTAGAAGGCGGACCGAGTTAGTAAAGCGGAGAGATTTTCTATATGTCTTCTGTCCTTGCGCGCCGAAGTCTACAGTTTGTAGTTCAACTTCCGCGCTGCCGTAGTAATAAAGTTCATCTATGTCTGTAGTTTGGCTTTTGTGAAGTCCAATAAAGTGCTCCCCACTTCCACTGTCAACCTCTGTTTCAACCAGAGCTGACGTGTTAATAACTTCATTCTTTTTTTTCAATCTCATTGAATAGAAGGCCTCTCTGGGGAACTTCTTTCATACGGATTTTCAACTCTGTTGATCTAATTTCGACAGCAGAGCAACTAGTTTAGTTTATGGGAGGAAAGACGTTGATGTTAGTTTTCTGGTTTAGTACCCAAACAAGGTGTAAAGTTTGGGGGGATCTGTAGTAATACCACTGGCAGGTATAGATTTACGAGGATTAGAACAGATCAACTTTCTATCATTTATCCATTCAGAAATTAATCCCAGCTCTCGTTTCCGTATCACAAGAAAAAAAAAATTGAGGGATTGTATGTTACCTGGTGATTTCGACACCTCACGTTTTTAGCAATATTGTTTTGTCAGTCGCGTTATTTTCTTGAACCAGTTGAATCTTTGCAGTTAAGCGGATATATTTCTTCTTCATTCATTTCAAATTGCGTTCATTCTCAAACTCCAGCTTGATTTCCCTTGTAGCAGAACAATGTTTCTACTAAATTTCCAGCAGGATATAGTCCAGAGATTGGAAATGCGTTGTCACCGTTTTATTTGCGCCAGTGGCCCAACACATCCGTTTTCGGTGGGGAGGGGGGTAGAATTCTCATTAAATACATTATTATCATAGACTTTTTAAACGTCTTCTTCTTCCTCTTCTGTCTTAATTCTAAAACTCCTGCAGATTCATCATTGTTAAGTGTCGTCTCCGCAACGAAGGTTGGCAGCAACAGACCTCCAACATCCCCAGTCTCTTGTTTTGGTGGTGCAGTCTGCTAGACTGGAACATGTCCATCTTCTGATGTTCCATGTATCTCTCTCTGTCTACCTCTTGCAGATTACCACGATGTAGAACATAACGGAATACGTTGTACCATTGTTTTCATCTTAGCTGCGATTACTGCGCCTTTTGTCTTGATACATCCAACTTCAGCATCGTTTCTGAGTCACGTTGATCTCTATGTGATGGAACAACCAACTCCACCCCAACACCTCCTTTGTTGCCTCTTACAACATTCATGGCAGATAACAGTGTAACTGTTCTGTGCTCCCCTTTAGGGCCATGTCAACACGCGCGGATGAACTAAAAATAAATGACACTGGATAACGTCGGTCTTGGGTTGAATAGGTCGTGCATCATCAGTCTCGCCTAAAGGAATAATCATGACCAACAAGAATACATGAAAGTGAACAGGAGAATTTCCTGTTGCCGAAACGTTGATCGTGACTGCTGCACTTCTTCAAACTGTAATCTTGGTGTGTTACATCGCAGCCAGTATCCAACAGTAGGGAAAGCCATGGATCTTTAAGCCAGAAATCTCTACGCCAGATATCTCTAAGCCAGTGATCTTTAAGCCAGTGATCTCTAAGCCAAGTCTCTAGAGACATCTTGTTTACACATTTGATGTTTTCAGAAATCCATAAGAAGTCTCGTTTGAAGCTATGAGATTACTTGATGTGAGTGGTGCATTTGATAGGCGGCGGCCGTCTCCTCTTCTTATGAACTACAGAATACATATCGTGTAAACCGAATACAAATATTGTTTGCTTCTTAAATGGGGGATTAAAGCATATGGCCGAAGCACAACTCTTTCAACTTAAGACTAAAGTAAAGTCTATGTTGGTTATATCAGCTCTTGTTGACTTTTATGTTTGACCTTATGTTCTAGGAAAATCGAAAACCTTGCGTGCTGTATTTGACAAAGAAATTCTATAGTTCTAGGTTGAGTCTATATTGGTTATTTCCGGCTGTGGTGCCGTGTATCTATGTTTGACCCTATGTACTGGGGAAATCAAAAACCGTGCGTGCAATTATTGTATACAAGTATGTCAATCTCCTGGGCCTTTTCAACAAAAGTAAGACATTTGGCAGAAGACAAAAGTAAGACATTCGGCAGAAGACAAAAGTAAGACATTGAGGCAAGACATTTGACAGAAGACAAAAGTAAGACATTGAGGCAAGACATTTGACAGAAGACAAAAGTAAGACATTTGACAGAAGACAAAAGTAAGACATTGAGGTAAGACATGCAGTGACAATCACTTTTTTACAGGTGGCAGGTTGTCAGCCCATCCCCTCAGCTCTCCTTAGTCGCTCATATGACATAAATGGAAAGAAGACAATGACCCTATTCTTTGTACCCTGCAAAAGAAATCTAGGTCCTCGCTACCACGCAGCGACAAGCATACTCATCATCAAGTGCCGTGCCGAGAACATAGACAAGATATCCACCGTACAACACTCATTGGTCAGGCATGATGATGATTAAGCTATCATAATAGCCGTACTTTCTAAATCAGAATATCAGACATGATTAGTTGTGCTTAGCAGTTGTAACATGAACACTGCATTCAACATATTATCGGCCTAAGTCGGATGTGTCGGGTCAATGTGAACAAATAAAACTGTTACCTGTTGTGCATCTTCAGTCGCTACATCGTCCTTCTACGAGAGACTCATCAGTGATGTTAGAATGGATAACAAACAATATATTGTATTGTTCCTCATTCCCTTTCGACTAGCTGCCGACTGCATAGCACTTCACTAGCTGCCGGCCGCAGAGCACTTCACTAGCTGCCGGCCGCAGAGCACTTCATAATATCTCATTCAAAGCACTTCATAGTATTTCCAGCAAATGTTTCCAATTCCCCCCCCCCCCATCCTTACCGCAATCGTACAATATAGGTATTCATCATTATGAGTGACTGGAGAATTCATAAGAGCGGGATTAGAACACTATGTTAATAGACAAGCCCATTTTACAATTTAAGATGATCTATATCTGATATTTTTCAAAGTATTTTTTTTTCAATTGCCAGTAATTACCAGCTATGATTCTCATGTTTGTTATATGAATTTATGGTTTTTGTTTGGAACGCGTGCCTGTCAGCTTATTTTAGGGATAATTAATCTAAATATTATATCAATAATTAATCAATAATTAATCAATAATTAATTTAAATATAAATTATTTTATGGTTGGGAGAGTTGTGTTTTATATAATTAGACATTTACATAAAACGTAATAATGTATATTTAAATTATTAAATGGTAAACGTGAACTGATAAACATAGCCAAGGAAAATAATCAAACAGGTATACACCCGCACCAAACAGGAACCGAATTTATTTGCTGGGAAACGGGGTGGGTGGATGTGAAGGTTCAATAGATCTTTGATATCCAGATGACCTCAACTCCAGTATGTAGTATGTTTTTAAGTCGCATACTCAAATGAAATAGTAATCTACACAACTTGTGCTTACTACTTATGGTGTTGGAGGTGTGTACGAGTGTTGCCATATAACAAATTTTAAATGTAACTTTTCAATAATCTGTTTTGGCCAATGTGAAAATGTATCGATGTTTGCATTTATTCTTGTTAAGAATAATGGAAAATATGAACATAGTACTTACGTAGAAAACAGGCAATGAAGTCTTACTGAACGACAACACACTATCAGTGTCGGATGCTCAGGTGAAATAATACACAACAAAAACACTAGTTGTCCGACAGTGATAATGTGCTAGTCGTCGTTCAGTAAGACTTCATTACCTGTTTTGTACGTTGTTTTGTTGTGTGTATTATTTCTCGTGAGCATCCGACACTGATAGTGTGTTAGTCGTCGTTCAGTAAGACTTAATTATCTGTTTTATAAGTATGTACTACTTTCATAAGTTTTACTAGTAGTATTACCTTTTATTGATTATCATGAAAAATCAGGCGAGTTTGGTTAAATTAAAAAGTTGCTAAAATTGGTTGTTTTATAACTGCCGTGAAAAAAGAACATACAAGCATTGTTTTACTTACTTTGCTAGATGCAGTTACTAGATTTACTTTTGACTGTTTGTATTGATTGTTACCGTGGGTGTTGACTCCTGATCAATAGCTGCTGTTTAATATTTTTGTGATACTGCCATTGATTTTAATGTTTTTACTGTTTATTTTATATTTTCTTGAAAATGACCTCAAGGTTGAAGCGCTTAAAATGTTTTGTGTACTGTTATTTATACTAAAGTAGATGATATGCTGGAACCAATTTATTTTCACAGAGTCTAAACTGTATAGAAGCCTTTAATAATGTTCGTACACAATTTAGGAGTTTTGACAATTTTTGGATATATTTGCCTGAAATCTAGCCACACACGCCTGCAACTATCTGGCAACCGTGTCATGTCTACACATCATTTAATATTTCAACACAGCAATGCGTATTTGTTCGATTCCCGTTGATTACTCACTCACATCGGAATCAATACAGACTCACACCACCTTCCATCTACACTGAAAATCACAAATAAACCAACCCAAACATGTCTCTGCTCTGATGAGTATAAGCTTGTTTTCGATAAATCTGTGTTCTGGGTAGTTGAGTGAAGGATCCAGTCAACAGCGTCTGCGTTTTGTTTTCGGATTAGAGTTGAATAAACAACCGATTACGTGGATGAAGCAAGGAAAAACTGGTAGAGATTGAGCCTCGGGCTGTGTGGATAATTTCTGTTTGTTTCCCTGCCCCTCACACAGCGAACTAATTGATCGCTCGTAAACGATGGAATTTATTTGTTCCTTGTTGAGCGCGGGTAGAAAGATTTGAATTGATGGCTATATTAATGTGGGGACGCACGTAGTTGTATTGAATGCTTCTTTAGATAATCCCCCATACGTGTTTTGAAGGAACGACGTTTGTATAGAAACCGTCAGGAATAGTTCTGTTTTCCTACAGCAGAACAGGCTTGGATGGAAAGAATGAGAGCTCAGTTGTCCTAATTTGGTGACAATCGATATTTTGTGTCTGTCACATTTATTGCTATTTATTTTTGGGTGGTTGATATTTTTCCTGGTGTCGTGTATGTTCTTGCTTGCCTTTTTTTTTTTTTTTTTGCTTTGACCCCCAATAATTATTAGTTTCCTATGTGCATTGTCCTTTTGGGGCAAAGATGGCCCATAAGGACAGTAATGATTTCTTTCTATGTTGAGCGCATTGTTACTAGTTGCTGTCGTTTTTGTTTATTGCTTATTCCCAATATTCACCTTTCACTGTTTGTTGTTATAAGAAGAGATTCTTTCGAACGGTCTACTTTTTCTTTTGACTTGTTTTCCACATAACGGATTGTTTGAGATATCTGTTTTTATCCATTCTATTTATGTGGCCCGTGTTATCCATTCTAATTATGTGTTTCATGTTATCCATTCTAATTATGTGTTTCATGTTATCCATTCTAATTATGTGTTTCATGTTATCCATTCTAATTATGTGTTTCATGTTATCCATTCTAATTATGTGGCCAATGTTATTCCAACCAATGCTTAGATAAGGGGAAGGTTTTGGAGTATTCAAATACCTCCCCACTCTTACTCCTCCCCCCTAATCACGCCGTATACAATAAAAACATGACTGCTCTGGTACTAGGAATTTAGCGGAAAAGCTGCTAAATCCACGCTCCCCCATTTTCCTCCTTTTTTCTCAGCTATTTTCGCAAAAAGTCATTAAAATCTCATAAAAATTAGCGAATTATGTTTTCGTACAGGCAACCCCCCCCCCCCCTCCATATCCTTACTGAAGACGCATCTACGGCCCTGATTGCAGTATTTTCGAATTATATAACTTGTTACAAATGATCGTCATGTTTCCTCCCGCAGTGAATCGCTTGCACCAGATGATGATGATTTATTTTAGTAAGAAGTACGTGCCCACATTTCATATATATAAATTCCATAACATAAAATCCTGCATTCGTCTGGTGCAACCGTTTGTTGGTATTATTCGTGTCCTATTGTAACCACATGGCGTTCGAGAGTCAATATTTTGTACATATATATTGATAGCGTACCTTATTAGATGTAGCCATCAATTCATCATTTTTTGGCTGTAGTGATTTTCAAGGCATTATACATACGTTCAGTAGTTTGCCATTGCTTTCTTAACGGTGCGGATGCTCAAGCGCATGTGACGGGGACCGAACTCGGTAACTTGGCAGTCACGGACGCGCCCTGTACCACTTCGCCAGAGGGCCGGACGAATATGCATTAGGTCTTATAATGGTACATGTAAATCATTATAATGATTTACAGCTTATGTGCGATATCTGAGCGTTTTGTTTTGACACATCCGACTTCATGACTTTTGTCACTGGCTAAATGTGGCAGACAGTGCCAAATAAAACTTTAGTCGCCTTTTACGCTATGCATTGCAAATCACAGCGTTACTATTCCTCGTTCTCATTTCGAACCCCCGAAACACATGGATGACGGTTGGTTGTAAATAAACAAGTCGGCGCAGACTTGACTCAATTATGTGATTGGCTGTGTTTAGTTTCTTGACTAATCAGTGAGTCATATTTGTATGAGGGCAAGTGAAGTGTGTTTCCTGTAGTGCATGTGTTTTACGTGTGTAATTCAAGTGTTAGATATGTTGTTATGTATGAGTCACATTTCTCTGTGTTCTGTAGGTCTGTTACCTGTTGTACATATTTCTAGTTGTGTGATTGTTAACATTACGAATTTGATACTTTGTTTCTCGTGTAGTAACTTGTAACGAATTTGTTTGTGTCTCTGCGTGACCAATATATAATGTGAAACATGCTGGCACATTGAAAAATAACCCTCTAAAGTGACTCATTTGACTTTTCCCGTCATTTTCATTTATCGTTGTGTATATAATTTGTGTTGGCAGCTAGTGCAAATCAAGGGGAAATTCTAGTGAGTCACTTTAACACGCTGTCTTTCCAATTAGCCGACGGGTATTATATATATATGATTGGTCACGGTCGCTCCTGGTCTGATTCACAATGAACAGAAATAATGTCAAACAGACCCGAAGTTACTGTTGTTAAAGTGAGGTTAGACGATATATGAATATTAGTGTTTTTCGAATACAAGAAAAAGTTTTGCAGACAACAAGAGTGTCTGACGTTTCGACCAACGGGCTTGAATCATGGTAAAACAAAACAAAGAAAAAATAATGATAACATAAGATAGTCATAAGTAAGACATAGTTCATTAACAATGAATTCAGTTGGTGTTTTTTTTAATAACTAATTTGTTGTTGCCATTGGATTGTGATTCTTGAGCAGTCTCCCGTAGTGACTCGCATAAGGATAGCTCCATGGCGTCTTTCTTGTCAATAGGTAAATAAAAGGCCCCCGGAGACAGCTGTTTACATTTAGCTGTCGCGCCTGCTCTTCGGTACGACATGGCCACCGACCTTCAAGGAATAATAGTCCTAACAATATCTAGTGGATTATGTCTTGTGCTTTGACAGGTTAAGCGTAAATACACCAAGAAAATAATGTACTGACGACATTAAAGATAATATGAATACGTCGTTATAAAATTCAAGCCGCATGGCACATGACAGCGAAGGGTTCAGGGAGTTCATTGGGAAGGCAACGTCTTCTAGAGAGAATACGTCACATGACATCAACATAATGCGTAAATATGGGTATTGTGTATGTCAAATAAATACTTTTACAAAATAATATTTACACACGCAATGTGCATGCCTACACATTGCTTTCCGTAAGTCCATTCCAGCTACGTGAAACTTCAAGAGAGATTTGAAATACCCCTAAACTCAGTTAGTAATTCTATTATTTGCTGTATAAACTAAACAATGTGGTAGTGTATTCTATTCAGGATGTAGCCATCAGTACAGAATTTTTAGGTTGTAGTGATTTTCTAGGCAATTAAAATATGTTCAATAGTTTGCCATTGCTTTCTGAACGATCAAGGTGCACAATTGCTTGTCGTGGGGTTGAACTCTGTATCTTGGCAACACAATATTCCAGAAATTGACCATAAAATCAGTTATCATAGCCAGAGTTCATCGTCTGTGCGCCAACACCTCCAAATTATTAACAAACTAATCCTAACATCCTCCTCATTTCATCTGTAATGATAAATGTGTTGTGAATACTCATGAGTATTAATATAATAATAACAATGTGTGTATGTGTATTGTAATTTAAAGATCATAAACTCTAAGCAGGGCACATATTCAGTTGTTCTTATTCAGTGGATTGTATGGAAGAAAAACTATGATCTATTTCTGTTTCTGAGGTTTTTTTTTAAAGTCACTTGACCTGATTGAAGAAAAATTATGTTCTTGTTTATGTTTGCTGAAAGGCTGGTGAGTGTCTTGAAGGCTGGTGAGTGTCTTGAAGGCTGGTGAGTGTCTTGAAGGCTGGCGAGTGTCTTGAAGGCTGGTGAGTGTCTTGGAGAGAAATTGTCTACATTTAAACAAGCCTTTCCTGAAATAATTTATTTTGTTGAAACAGCCGGTGGACTAATTAGGAAGAAAAATGTTCGTTCATTTTTACGTATGTTGTTGTTGTTATTCAATAAAGTAAAATGATGACTTGATGATTTATTATTCCTCTGCCTAATGTTTATATATCAAGTGACATTGTATCCAGAACGTTGTCTTCGTCGTGGATAATATGAACGTCCCCTTGTACCATGCAAGCAGATATGCCTCGGCCAGAGACATGCTCATAGATTCTTCGATGTCGGTGGTCCATAGTTTGCTTGGTCGTCTTCTTCTTCTTCTCCTACATAACACTCTGCCACCATTACCAGCCTTTCTATGCCGTCATGTCTATTTTAAGTGTCAAAAATACTGTAGCTTTCTTCGTGTGATTCTATTTAGAAGCCAAACTTCATTTAGTTTTAGGAATTTCAAAATGTGTATTTTTCTTCTCTCTGTTCATGTTATTATTCGTAGAATTTTTCTCTAGCTCATCATTTCATATGAATTTATCCTTCTCGATATTATCTTGCTCAAAGTCCAAGTCTAGTATCGAATTCGTTTGTTGCCACTGGGAAATCCCACGATCTGAACATGTTATTATAGTGTCATTATTACTACTTTGTCACAGCTTTCTCCTGTGTGTTAGTTTGAGTGTTGCAATTGCAATCACCAAATGTTGGTAGGTAAATAGCAGTCAATTGATACGTTGCACCGTTACATAAAATATAAGGATGAAAGACTTTAAAGTATTCTTCTGTGCACGCTTCTATACATGATGAAAACCAAAGTCGAATTTGGGGAGTTAGAAGTGGAAAGACCCATGTGAGGTTCTTGCTGACTCCTGTGTATTTCTGCACTCATTCCCTTCATATACTGAGACATAACATCCTTACATCAGCAACCAAACTCTTTGTAATTCTGATTGAAAATCACACGTACACTCGTGTGCTTCTTTGTGTGTGCCTCTGTGTGAGTACGTGCCTGCTTGCGAATTAACGACCTCCTGTTTCTATTTTCTGTTCCAACAAGCCAACCTAACCAATCAACTTCAAACAGCTACAACAATCAGGAACGCATGAATCCGTTTGCTACTTAAAAAGAGGAGAATTGTGAAAAAACTTGCTAGAATCTACTGACGTAACGTAAGTCAATAGACGATTTCGCTCCAAATTAAGTTTGGCTTTTTCACTGAAAAAAGGTATGTTTGGGAAACGTGAAGACCTCTTTACCCAATTCAAAGTAAATTTTGTGTGTGGCAGGAATGGAGAATTGAAAAGGTCATTTGTGGTAATGTGTAGGGTTTAAAGTCTTTTTTTTTTTTTTTTTTTTTGAGACATGCTCCTTTATTGAGAACGCGAATTGTGTGTGTATCGTGACGTGTTACCCAAGTGGGCCCTGGTAGATCAATGTTGAGTACACAGTCTTTTTTAATCGGGTAACCCGGGTTCAATTCTTAGGTCAGCCGTAAATATTTTTAAATCACCGATTATTTTATGTAATATGTACCAGATTTTCTGTTTAAGTAAAATGACGCAGTCGTGAAACTGAGAACCGTGGCCGTATAAACGTCTTCTATAAGGTGAAGATTTACATAACAAAGGTCATTTCCTACATTTAGTGAATAATACCTTCTGTGTCACCACATTGTATGACCTTTTTGGAAGAAACTATTAAATGGGGAGAGTGAGGTTTAATCAGAGCTTGGGCTTGTTTATTACTATGAAACATGATATCCTGATGGGGTTGGGGTGTAATTTCAACGTACCAAACACCTCTTTCTTTATCTATCTGCTTGAGAACCACTTGTGGTGCCATTGGTTAATGAATAATATAGGTCTAGCACCGTATTCATCGGTACGCCTCATGCATGATACTCGCCGATACAAGACCAAAGGAGAGAAACAATGTAAGCTTTAATATTGATTATTGTTGCGCATTTTGTCGGTAACTGTAGGCACTTTGTGTCGCGTGCCAACTCCGATCAACGACATTCACGAAAATAATATCAAATATGAAGTATGGAGACGTGTTTTGACTCTGCTCGCGGGTATTCTATATTTGCAAGAAGTCACGCCTCAAGTTTATGCTTATATGGGAAAACTATGGGACCGTGTAAAATATGGGGAAACTATGGGATCATGTAAAATATTGGAGGCAGCTGTTCGGGTATTTTTTTGTTTCTGATTAACCCCCTTCCCTCCCCCAGCCCCGATATGAATTTGTGAGGGTACTGTAATAAATTGTTTTGAACAGAGACGGATATCGTTCTCCGGTCTATAGCCTGCTAACAGGCGGAGTTTGAGAATGAACAAGATGGGGAGAGAAAGAGACATTCACATATACACATATTTAAAATTGCTACTTCGCCTCCGTTAATTCTCAAACTTCTGCTGATTAGCAGTATGTAGTCCAGAGAACAGGTTGTGCTGTGTTATGATTAACAGCTTAGCTACGATAGCGGAACCTTTCAACCTGGCACATCCGACGTGAGCATTGTTTCTGGACCACTTTAATCCTCTATGGGATGATACAGCCATGACCGGAATCCAGTAAAGTCATGTGTACAGATAGTAAACATGACTTGAAAGACTGATTTTTTTAATTGTTTCTGATTGTTTCCGTGTGTTTCGTTGGTGTGTCTTCGTTTTTTTTGGTATGCTTATCCCAAGTATATAGTGACCAACGAAAATTACGACAATAATCAGAAGCGTCACGAATTAAGTCTTGTTTACTTTCTCTTTACATGTTTCTACTGGGGCCCGGCCCTGGTACAGCCAACTTCGCCCCAAATTAACCTCCTTAGTCGACTCCTTAGTCGACTCCTGCTACACGTCTGACAGATCTCACTGACAGATATCGCTACTATATGTTCCCCTTCCTATATACACATAATACACATACGATTACAATTGATGTACTACGCATTTAGCGTTGGATCATGAAGTATTACGTGAGCTGGGAAACTTACTTTTTTATCTCTTGAGGCCACAGAGCGTGTTGATTTACACAGGAAACCATTTTATGCAACACATGGTTTAAAAAGTGGGTGGGTATGTAGCAAAGTGGGTTCACTTCGGTCAGGAATGAAGTTAGGTCAACTTCTGTGGTAAGAGTTCAACCAGTGCACTTCTGTCCGTTGATTAACATACGTTATTAGCTGCAGTGAGTGACGTGTCCTTCGCGTCCAGCACTCAATTCAGTCTCCGTTTGGAGTGTGTTGCTCTGGGCGCGCCGGACAATAAAATAGGGAGGAAGTACTGTCATGGGTATGTTATTATAAAATTAAAGAAAAGAGATCAAAAATATGTCCGTAGATACGGATAAGGGGGATACGTTGAAGGAAAGGAATTTAAACTCTCCC
The DNA here is from genome assembly GCA_034231615.1 of Meghimatium bilineatum. Lineage (NCBI taxonomy): Eukaryota > Metazoa > Mollusca > Gastropoda > Stylommatophora > Philomycidae > Meghimatium > Meghimatium bilineatum. The sequence continues at coordinate 8,474,479 of CM067299.1, forward strand.
CCTGTCCATAACGTCACATTTACCGACATTTATTATGAAGTGGGATTAGCGTGACCTCTTGTCGACTTGTTTATTATTGAAAGGTTATATGTTCAAATCTCTTACTCTCCAGTCGACTCGTCTGTAGAAATGGGTACCATACTAACGCACGTGATGAAGGTAAACCCCATGATGAGGAACATTAGTCCCTCTTAAAGATAGATGAGGCTTAGTTCTATTATGAAAAATATCCCTCAGTCTCATGTTCTTTGTATATTTGAAATTACGCAAACATTTTATAACTGCTTCAGTGCTTAATGAATTAGCCGTTGCTCTGGCAGTCTATAAGGACTCGCCTTGCAAATCCAAATCACTCGGCGAACTATGTGGTTCGCCTAGCATGTCCACCTCACTCGGCGAACTATGTGGTTCGAATGCGGACTTTCTACATTGTGTTTTCGATACGATTGGATGTAGTAGTTTCGATTATATGATGATAACTCGAAAGTGAGATTTAACTAGGACTAGAAATGACGATGGCTGATACGGCAAGGTTGAATAATACGTTTGAAGTAATATTTCTTCGATTCAAGCAATATATAATATATATTATCATTGAGTGTAAGAAAGATCATATTTTATCCATATTCCGAAGGAGTATCCAGGATTAGATTCATATTACTCTTTATTGCACCATATCATTGTGTGATCATGTGACCAGTGCACATCGTCCCCGTGAGTTAGAGTTTGAAATAACTGTTGTTGAGTCAATCAAATAGATTCGATTCTTCGATCTACAAGAATTACAATCATGTCATCTATACAATCATAGACCACCTCTGAGTAGACGCCTTCAATAGGCATTGGACTAGGCCAAAAGCTGAAGTCTCCTGGTATGAAAGAAAACTCAGATAAACCACCCCACTGCACATAGGTAGTAAAAGCTAATCGCTCGCAATTCCTGGGGTTCTCATACACACAATTAAATAAACATTGCTGAGTCGTAGACACGGGGAAGAGTGGTTGGGGGAGGGGGATTGAATGCCCCTTCCCATAGGACATTGGAACATGACTGTTAGTACTAGGAACTTCGAATGAAGGTGGGTAAATCCCCCTACCACTAATTTTTAAAACGACGTTCTGCAAAATGATGATAAAACTGAACGAATAACTTTTAAAAAAATGGTAACACCCCCCCCCTTTCCCCCACTTCTTACTGAAGGTGTATCACTTTTAGTAATTGGGGGGGGGGGTGGGGGGTCCTTGCGCTAGATCAGTGAATCCACAACGTTTTTGACCCGTAAACCCCTTGCCAATATTTTTGTCCATACACCTCATGCCTGCTTAATAGTGAATTTTCTTAAACATATTAACTTCAGATGTGCTCTTGACAGCTATATCGGTGCTCCTCTTTAAATGGTTTTTTGTATACTTGACAATTGTTTTTTTTAAAATATTTTATTTTAGACCATGTATAATTTTTATTCATACTTTTATTAAAAATAGTATATCTCGTGCAAACCCCCCCCCCCCTTCCCCCCGATATTTCGTCCTCGATGACATGAAGTCCCAAACTCTCAGACAGGGCATTTGAAAATAAAATGTTCCTGGAATTGAACTCAGCCAAATTAATGCAACCAAAGAGACGAACACGTCTACAAACTTGGAAAACAATATCAAACATTTTTAGATTGAATAAAGTCTACAACAGATTCAAACAGCACATGCATGGAAGGTTTGAAATGCAGTCTACAACAGATTCAAACAACACATGTATGGAACGTTTTGAATACATGCTACAACAGAATCAAATAACACATGCATGGAAGGTTTGGAATACAGGCTACAAAAGAATAAAATAACACATGCATGGAAGGTTTGGTATACATGCAACAACAGAATCAAACAACACATGTATGGAAGGTTTGTAATACAGGCTACAACAGAATCAAATAACAAATGCATGGAAGGTTTGGAATACAGGCTACAAAAGAATCAAATAACACATGCATGGAAGGTTTGGAATACAGGCTACAAAAGAATCAAATACCACATGCATGGAAGGTTTGGAATACAGGCTACAAAAGAATAAAATAACACATGCATGGAAGGTTTGGAATACATGCAACAACAGAATCAAACAACACATGTATGGAAGGTTTGTAATACAGGCTACAACAAAATCAAACAACACATGCATGGACGGCCCTATCCATTGAATCGTAATCACAGTATAGTTTATTGAAGAAATCCATATCAGTGTCTGACTGCGACTGGAGATCGAGAAAAAGGAATAATTTTGTGGGAATATTATAAGCACTCATGCACTGATACCTGCATATATCACTTCATGCACTGATACCTGCATATATCACTTCATGCACTGATACCTGCATATATCACTTCATGCACTGACACCTGCATATATCACTTCATGCACTGATACCTGTATATATCACTTCATGCACTGATACCTGCATATATCACTTCATGCACTGATACCTGCATATATCACTTCATGCACTGATACCTGCATATATCACTTCATGCACTGACACCTGTATATATCACTTCATGCACTGATACATGCATATATCACTTCATGCACTGACACCTGTATATATCACTTCATGCACTGACACCTGCATATATCACTTCATGCACTGACACCTGTATATATCACTTCATGCACTGATACATGCATATATCACTTCATGCACTGACACCTGTATATATCACTTCATGCACTGATACATGCATATATCACTTCATGCACTGACACCTGTATATATCACTTCATGCACTGATACTTGCATATATCACTTCATGCACTGATACCTGCATATATCACTTCATGCACTGACACCTGTATATATCACTTCATGCACTGACACCTGTATATATCACTTCATGCACTGATACCTGCATATATCACTTCATGGCGTGACACCAAATGCAAAATTCCAAGGGCTAATGCATCGTTGAAGAAAGGGGGGGGGGACAAGAAATTCACGTAAAATCTGGAATTTTCTGTATTTTTCGTTTGTAAACACCTTGTCCAGCGACGTCTTGGTCGGCCGTGGCCTTCTATCGCCGCCTCCAGCAACACTGTCCATGCCATCGTTTCTCTTCACATGTGAATTTATGTTGTACTCTACTTTACCCCATCTATTTTTCCAATGGTAACATAAATGCATAATACTTTCCTTTAATGTAGTTTGTATCTATTCTAATTTCAGTTAAGTGTTTGTCATCATCTTGACAAAGACTTGGTGGTCGAAACCCTTTTTTTTTTTAACACATTTTCATTTACCACATGATAGTCAGTTCACTTCAATTTTTCTTTCATTTAAACGAGCACAGAAAAAATACAGTTCTAGCTAATAAAAACAAGGAGCACAGAACAAATACAGTTCTAACGAATAAAAACATATTGGTTTAGAAATGACAGAATCAAATGTTCACTGATATTCCCGACTAGACCAATTTTGCTATCACCAATTTTATTACATTTAATGTTGGCGATTTTCATTCCGTTTTCTTTAGTAGTAATATGTTTATTTTGGCTGTAAAATATGAAAAGATGTGTTTATCTGTAACATTAAAGATTGAAACCACTAATCCAATCCAAGTTTTATGACTGTCCTAACAATATTTAATGTCAGGAAAGCCATGCCTTTCGGTAATTTCCTGTGCATCTCTTGAGAAAATAAAACGCGATTAAAAATATTACTGAGTCAACTAATACTGAGTTATCTGTAAGAGATCAATCGTTTCTTGTATTAGTAAACGGTTTATTCCTGTATTTAGTGGCACAACTCCGATTATGATAGCTACTTTCCGTATTTGCGAGGTCTATTTGAGAAGTCGTTTCAAATGTAATATTGTTTTTCAATCTTCAAACAGAAATCTTTCCATCTTTCAACAAATTTCTACATTGAAAATTCAGAAATTACTGTTTATACGTTTACTTGAGATATCGCTGTTAATTCTGGGAAGTATGACGTCGTGACAGGAAGGAAATTTGTTTGAGAATACTTGCTCTTCTGCAAACACCAGCTGTCTCTTCGTTGAATCTATAGAAGACATTTTTTCCATTGTATCTTTGTGTATAGAGGTACTGCGTTACCTGCGTATTTCGACCTTCTACTTCTGTTTTTAACTGTCACGATACTTTTCCTAGTCTCACTTGTCCAGAAATTTGGTTCAGAGAACTGAAACCAAGTACATGTATTGTCTTCAATACAATTTGATGTTGTTGGTTCTGCAACTATTCACGCTCCATGCCTTAATGTAAACACGTTTGACTGGTCCCAAAAAACAAATCTCAACGCATAAAATATTGAATTCGTGTTATGTTTACTTCCATACATATATATATATATAAATAAATACTCCACACTCTAAACAGTGCTGCAGGCCGTCTGCCTAGAGTATCACTCATAGTACATAACTCCGTAGCTTCAAGTGATAACTCACAGGTATCTCTGGAAAAAAATCATGTTATAAACAAAGAGTCTGAGCAGGATTGGAACACGCGACCTCTTGAGCATAAAGCGAAAGTCTTAACCACAAGGGAATTTGTTGCCGAAAAGATGTGCGTCAAAAAAAGCCAGAAAAAAGTCCCCTAATGTATTTTGTTTTATTTTTTATTACAAATAAATATGTTGGTAACTTGACGATGGAAGAGGGTGAGTCGTGTCCTGGACAGCCAGGTTGATCTATAGATGATACATGCCCTGGACCACCAGGTTGATCTATAGATACTACATGTCCTAGACTGCTAGATTGATATAAATTACTAAATTCCCTGCATTGGCTGGTTGATTGATCTAAAACTGCTACTAACACTGGTCGACGAGGGTAATCTAGAGATACTACATGCACCGGACCGTCGGGTTGATTGAAATGTACCATATACCATGGACCGCCATGTTAATCTAAAAGTATTACATGCGCTGACCCCATAGAATATATAGCACTATTTGGAGCTTCAAATTACGAAAAAGAAAGACTTTTGGCCCCTAAACTGATAACACCCCCCCCCCCCCAAGCATTGCCAAGCTTTCTTCTGCTGTATAGTATTAGAGAGAACTGCGTAGTCGGATCATGTTAGTAGTCGGATCATGTAGGTAGTCGGATCGTGTTAGTAGTCGGATCGTGTTAGTAGTCGGATCGTGTTAGTAGTCGAATCGTGTTAGTAGTCCGATTCATGTGGCGACATGTATACAACAATGTAGTTAGTAATGTTAGTTGGATCATGTCCTACTAGATCTATTTTGTAGCAGGACATTAGTCCCTCTACATCTATATTCTGGCAGGACAATAGTCCTACTAGACTTCCATCATGGATGTAGTCCAGATAACGGAAATGCGTTGTTCTTCCGTTTGATTTGGGCTAATCCGACACATCTGACCTCGGCATAGTAACTAATAAGTTCAATGTTTTACATGGAAAGGTGGACATCTATGGCCATATCGCTAGTAGACCAATCGTACGAGATAACTTGTTCTCTTATCTTACACTAAGCTGAAAGTTAACAACATTCAAGCATCCTTTACCATTTTCGTCGCTGTTTGTATCGGTAATACCGTAGCAACCTCTCTCTTATATTAACCTCACATTATTAGATTGATGTCGTGAACTAGTGGTACACTTCTGTTGATATGTTTAGCAACGCAACCATCGCGTAAAGAAGGCAAATAGTAAACAGACGACCACTGCGAGAAAGATTATACAAATCCTCGAGAATAGTCCTGCGCTGATGCTAAACAACATCGCGTATCTTGGATAATACTACGTCTTCGGTGTTATTCTATTAAGTGACGATACAAGGTATACACAAAGTAACAGTCAGTGACATTAGTAAATAGAAGTGACGCTGTTTGGGATCAGCGCGCAATACAGATCTGGGGAAGGACGTGGGTAGTAACAAGTGGAAGTAAGATGACTGATGTGGCATGTACTGGATACGCTGAAAGTGATTGTCAGACTCGTCAGGAATATGGTCACACGGTGCAAGAATACAGCATAACAATCAATGTATGTACCCAGTGGTTTACACCTCTTACCTGCTCCAGTCATTCTCAACCTGTGTGTAGCGATCCCTTGGATTGGGGGGGGGGGGTCGAACGACCCTTTCACGGGAGTCGCTTAAGGCCATCCGAAAACACAAATGAAGTAGCATAGAAAATAATTTTATTATTGCTGGGGGTCACCTTACTATGAAAAACTGTATTAAAGTGTCGCAGCATTTTGAAGGTTGAGAACCACTGTCCTAGACTCATTATATTGTCTGTTAAGATGAAAGTAATTTACCAACTTAAGTTTACTTAAGGTCGTGGTAACTGGATTGCCGCAGACTCTACTATCTTTGATAGTAAAAAAATTGATATAGCCAATTTGGAATATGTGTCCATGTTTGAAAGAAGCGTACCTCGCCCGTCATAAGATGTGTATTTTACTAAACCAGTTTAAAAAAAAAAATTTTTTTACTAACCATAGAATAACCACGGTATACATGAAATGTATAATTTTTCAATCAGATGGCACCTACTCGCCTCGCAACGTGAGTCAACACGCGTAACGTCTTCTACCACACCGCATCTCTGTATTATATACATTATATCGCATATGTTCTACTTCTGAAACCGAGCTCAGGATAGAAATCTACATGATGTGCTAAATACTGAGAGCTTCCAGTACACAACAAGTGCGTCCACATATTCCTCGGCGTTGACAACAATATCATGGTGACGTAAATAGTAGGCAGAAAAGGAACGATCATCTTCAAGCACAAAATTTGAAATCGGCTGTCAGCGTTCATCTCTAAACTGCATACTCTCAACTGAGCACTGGAGAATTTCAGCGACCTTTACTTGTGAATGTTAATGACGATTGAACCTTTTGTCGAGAGCTATTGTGTATAGCTATTCGTGTCTTCATTTCAATCGCTTATGTTTTACACTGAGAGGGATTAGCTCAGTTGCTAAGGCGTTGACTTACAATCATGAGGTGCTGGCGGTTTGCTTTAGAAATGAAACCATTTCTGATTAGCAGGATGTTGTCTGTAGGCCAGAATGTGGTGCGCTTTTTTATGGTTTGGTAGCGACATATGCGATTCTCGACCATTCTCAAGCAATTCTCGACCATTCTCAAGCGATTCTCGACCATTCATTAAGAATAACGATTCGAGTTTTTGAGTCTTTGACGTTGTGGTATAGCGGAATAGTGTTGTCATTCCGAACCCACCTTATCTGCTTCTTGCAACATGCAAGGAGTGTCACAGTTTTAACTATTCCTTGCGCGTCTTTTGTGATTGACAACGAGTGGTTTTTAGTTCAAATCTTCTGAAAGCCACTTTCCAGTCGAGATGGGATGATGAAATTGATTTCCGATTGGCATAGTTGTGAGGTTTTGATTCTCCATGTTTTGCTGTCCGCTGTCCGCGATTTTAATTCATGTATTGTCTTGCGCCTGTTATTTTCCCTACTTTAAGCATAGTGGTTGTTTAGGATTGCTTTAGGCTTTCTTAGTTTTCTTTTACCCTCAGGTTTCCACATAAGGGCTTTTTTATTGTTTTCATCTAGTCTTAAAACTAGGTATTTCCATCTGTGTTTTCTTATGACGTTTGAAACATATTCTTGGTGTGTTTTGTTTCTTAAATCGCGATTTGTGACGAAATCGCCCCAATTTATGTTCATCAGTTTCCGGAGACATTTGTTTTGGAGTTGTTTAATTTTTGATCAGTTGCTGAGTTGATTTCCAGCTTTCACTTCCATACGTTAATGTTGATGCAATACAGGATTTGACTATCTTTAGCTTGTTGTTTCTTCCAAGATATTTTGATTTCCAGATATTAGTTTAGTGAATGTGCTAGCTGTAGTTGCTATGCGTGTATTTATATCTTTCATTGAGTCTCCGTCAACAGATATTCGTCTGCCCAAGTAATTAAAGTCGGAGACCTTTTCCAGTATTTGATTGTTTACTGAGATTTTATTTGTTGAACCGGTAATTCCATGATTTTTTATTTGGATGTGTTGATCTGGTGGCCAATTTGATCTGTGAGTGTGCATAGTTTGTTGGTTATATCTTGTGTTTGTTGGTTGTATCTTGTGTTTGTTGGTTGTATCTTGTGTTTGTTGGTTGTATCTTGTGTTTGTTGGTTGTATCTTGTGTTTGTTGGTTGTATCTTGTGTTTGTTGGTTGTATCTTGTGTTTGTTGGTTGTATCTTGTGTTTGTTGGTTATATCTTGTGTTTGTTGGTTATATCTTGTGTTTGTTGGTTGTATCTTGTGTTTGTTGGTTATATCTTGTGTTTGTTGGTTATATCTTGTGTTTGTTGGTTATATCTTGTGTTTGTTGGTTATATCTTGTGTTTGTTGGTTATATCTTGTGTTTGTTGGTTATATCTTGTGTTTGTTGGTTATATCTTGTGTTTGTTGGTTGTATCTTGTGTTTGTTGGTTGTATCTTGTGTTTGTTGATGAGTAGAGTTTATGATTGCGATGTCATGTGCATAAACAAGGTCAATTAGTGTTGTTTTTGAGCCATTGGATGCCCGCTTTTTTATCGTTAATGGTTTTACGTATGATCCAGTGGATGGCTATTCCAAATAGCATTAGCGATAATACATATCCCAGTTTCACTCCTGTGTCGACATTAAACCATTATGTATTTCATGTTTCTGGTCTTACGCAACAGGTTACTTCTTGGTAAAAGGCCTTTGTCATGTTTATATATTTATTTTCGAATCCATAGATCTTAAGGGCTTTCTATAGTGCAGGTCGATGTATGCTGTCCAATGCCTTTTGGAAGTCTATAAAGTTAATTACTAAATGAGTTTGAAACATAATTGAATTTTCTATAATGTTTCGAAGAGTGAAGATGTGGTCTACACAGGAATGGTTAGGTCTAAAGCCGGCTTGTTCTTCTCTAAGTCTTTGATGAACAGCTTTTTTCATTCTTTACACATGATGTTAAAAAACAGTTTTCCTGGGATTGATTGTAAAGTAATTCTACGCCAGTTGTCGCAGTCTGACAGGTCGCCTTTTTTGGTAGTTTGAAGATTGTACCACCTTTCCAGTTTTTTAGAGGGGATTCAGTCTGGCATACAGCATTCATTATAGCAAATAGGTGACCCAAGGATTTGTTGTCTGCTGCTTTTAGCATTTCACCCGAGATTTCATAATTTCTATAGGCCTTGTTTTTTTTTAAAATTTCTTGATGGCTTGTATCATTTCATTTAAAGAGATGATGCATTTAATGAAGGTATGATTTCTTTCATTTCAAAATTTGGCATTTTGTTGGAAGTGGCCTATTTAATACCTCTGAAATTTTCTGCCCATCTATCTGTCTGGGTTTATTGAGAGAGTATATCATTGTTTTTGTTTTTCACCGGAATGTATATATTTGGAGAATGGTTTTTAAGTTGTTTAACAATATGAAACAATGTTTTACTGTTTCCAATGTTAGCTGCTATTTCTGATTCTGCAGGTAACTTTTGTATGAGATTTGTCCTTGCATGCGCTTGTTTTTACTTCTTTATCTAGATTCGTGTAGGCTTGCGTTGATAATTCGTTTCTAATTGATAACATTTTGAGATTGGATAATTTTCTTTCTTGAATTTTATTCCAAGTTTTCGTCGCTTACCCATCTCCTTTGTCATTTCTTGAGTAACCCACTTTTTCGACTGCTGCATTTTTAAAGAAGTTTCAGTCCTTGTCTGTGTTTGCAGCATCTGATGTTGTATAATTTTGATATGGTGGCATAGCTGTTTTGGATGGCGGTGTAGTATTTGTTTTTGTGTTTACTTTGTAGTAGCCGATGTGAATCTATTTTCGGTTCCCTTGCTGCGCTGCGTGTTGTTTTAATTTTTAATCTTATTTTGGTTATGCAGAGGTTGTGGTCGCTGCCAATATCCGCACCTCTGTGGGCTCTTGCGAGTACAACAGCTGAGCGAGATTTCGTATTTATACAAAAGTTATCGATCTGGTTTTTCATGCATTGATCAGGTGAGTTTAATGTAATTTTATGAATATGTGGAAAAAATGTGGTAGATATCACAGTGTGACAGCTCGCACAGTTCTAAGAGTCTTTAGCAATGTTGGTTCATGGTGCCCCAACCATGAACGCCGACGCATCGTTCTATTCCTTTGTTTTCGTTGACAATTTTCGCATTGAAGTCACCCATGACTATAACAATGTGTTTATGTGTTTCATTCAACGCATCGGGCAGCGTGGGGTAAAACGTGTCTTTCCTGTCATCAGTACTGTCGTTTGTTGGAGCGTAGCATTGAAGTATGGTTATTTTAAAGCGTTTTGTTTATATGCGTGTTGTTATAATTCTTTCATTTATTGCTTTCCAACTAATAAGCGATGTTGCAACTTTCTGGGTCACAATAGTACCCACTCCTTCACTATCAATGTTATCAGTTCTGCCAGAATAAATAATAACCACTTTTTCATTTGGAAAATAGTTCATACCGAGTATAGCCATCTGCATTTACTTAATCGAGTATATCCAGTTTGTAATGTTTGTTTCTCTACACACTTGGCGATCTTCCTGGTCTGGGCCATAGTTCTAACGTTCAAGTAACTATTTTTGAATACTGTTTACAGCTTAAAAGATTAAAATGGTGATCCAATACATAAATAATCAATAAGCCTCTGTTACAGAAGTAATTAATAAGGAATTAACAAACACATAGACTGGAATTATAATATATTTTAAAACATACATTGTATGAATGATGTAGGCATCTTTATTTGCATAAACTGTGATACACTTCACGTAGCCTCATATATATATATATATATATATATATATATATATATATATATTAATTATTTTTTTTTAAAGCATGCTAAACGCGGAGGTTAGTTGGGAAGACGCTTTTACCGAAACATTAATGTCTACTTCTTCATAGCGAAACCAAATACTGCTCAAAATACAGGCATCACCTGTAGATAACGTCGCTCATCTTGGCTGATCCGAGTGATTGTGTATTTTCTATTGGTCACTTTGCGTATACTTCTTGTCTCCATCCAATGAAAAGCTGTAGTAAAGCAGGTCTACCAAATTTTTGACGCTCTCTGTATGCAATATATTCTGGTATAGGATGTGGCGAAACACCATCAGCTAGAATAATGTTGCATTTTCAATTAGAATAATGTTGAATTGCTGGTTAGGATCATGTTGAATTGCTGGTTAGGATCATGTTGATTTGCTTGTTAGAATCATGTTGACTTTTTATGTGAGCCCTGGGAGTTCTGTATTGCGTATATTAATCGAGTCCTACATCAATAATCAGTCCTGTGGACTCATCGGTTATCATCTTTCAAATAAGAAGCTATGTGACATTTTCATTGATTTCCAATGAAAGTCGTGAAAGAAGTCCAATGGCGTTAAATTGCAAGAATGTGTTCCAGTAAATCCACAGGGCTGTATAACCTACTAGAGACTCGATTCCTACTAAATATACATAAGATAATTAAGGGTCTTGAGTACACTGCTGCGTTTAGTGAAATGTTGTTTTTGACATAATAATTGTAACAATTTATGTAACTGAGCTTAAATTTTTAGGGAACTAGTTATGAGCTGGTGGCCTCGTTCATCGCGGGGGACCACTAGTGCACGCTTTGACCCAGCCTACGGCAATAACTGCTGACATTCTCCCCCGCTGTGTAAGTGGCTGCGGTGCTGATAATAACGATAATGATGATTGCCTGCTTTTGTCAATCTGACGCCACGCCCCAGTAACCACTTTAGTTCTCTCACGAACTCGGTTACGGCGCCGAAATTTCGATACACGCTGCGAAAGATGAAGCCTGAAGGCAGTTCATATTTAAATTGTGTTGGCTACCTGATCAATAGGAGGTCTTTCTTGTCGAAACGGTATAAAGTAACATCGGAATGCAATAAATGTATTTGCTGTATAATGGCCCATGAATGTGTATTTGTATGTTGAATATCATTTGTTGCGTCTCTCTTGTACAGTTTTATTTTGGCAAACATACTGTATTATTATTCATGCAGAAATATGATAGGCTGGTGAAGGCCTAGAGGCAGTGCTGCGTTGACATGTACACTCTTCTAACTCTTTAACATATTGACCAGATGTAAGGGTAGAATAATATTGTCACAATTCAGTTGCGTTAGTTCGGACCTGGTCGTGTATGTGAATTAGTCTCCGGGACTCAATCATGTAACATCCTTTAAAAGTGATTATTTTTTTATTTCCGTATATTTCATTGGCTGTCGTCATAAAGTGTACACGGTTACCAATGAAAGTCACGGAAAGATCAAATAACGTCATATTTGAATGATGATCCTATTGAGTCCACATCACTGTATAATTAACAAGAGACTCGCTATGTAAATACATGCTGCCATGGTAATTGATGAATATGTAAATACAAGTTGGCATAACTAGGATAATGTACTGTTCTTACTGGTAGAGGAGAGCATGGCCGTGTGGTTAGAACGCCGTTCGTAGACCCTTGTCATCATATAGTTCAACCCACGGTTGGGACATGATTTTTTTTTTCTTTCGGAGGTACAATCAAAATCCTTCAGGCACACATCCGTGGTGTCTGATATGGCAAAACGGCTATTATTTACGCATCCAATACCCTGCACTCCTTCACCGGAAAACATGCAGTAACGAAAGTTACAGGTTGAACTAGTAACTAACAAATACAAATAATAATGGGGAAAAAGCTAACATAGGAACAGTGACTATTCTACGTCACGGACCAACAAGAAATAAACACAAACCAAATACAAAATGAAAATGGTGAAATTTCGACAAATACTGATGTTTATTTTTGATCTTTCTCCATGTGTTGTCGTTTGGTTAATGACAAAATACTGTATTTTCAATAGGGCACAGTGGCGCAGAAAATGAAATCATTTACTGCGTTTATATATATATATACACACATACTACAGGATTCTCTAAGGCACTGATATTCCGGTTCAAGTGTGCGCCTTCAAAAACTAGAAAGACTTGAAACATACTACTCTGTGTGTTTGTGTGTGTGTGTTTATCCATGACAAGTGATACTGACCATGTGGTATATTCAATTTTGAAAATTCAGTTAGAATTATGTCCATGCCTAATAGTTCGTAGATGGCTAATGAGACCTTTCGAGTTGCAAATGTTCTTGGACAGTTCGGGCATAGAATGACGACTGTATACGGGTTCCATCCATGACTTTCTAGCTACTTTCTGCTGTTGGGCTGCTGAATTTCTCCTCATTTCACAAGATTATGCACTCTTTTCGACTGTAGATCAAGTTCTTCCCATGTATCTTTGTCTTTTTCAAAAGCTTTCAGTGAGGTCTTTAACGAGTCCTTGTAGCGTTTCTTTAAGTTCGTGTACCCTTCTCCAGTGTCACCCACCATAGAGAAGTAGCATTGTATAGTATACCGTTCTATACATGACAGTTACCGGACAAAATGTATAATAATTTATCGCAGATATATATATATATATATATATATATATATATATATATATATATATATATATATATATATATATATATATATATATATATATATATATATATATATATATATATATATATATATATATATATATATATATATATATATATATATATATATATATATATATATATATATATATATAGAGAGAGAGAGAGAGAGAGAGAGATAGATAGAGGGTCTTAAAGCTGTTAATGGGGTTTGCAATGTAATTTACAAATTGCATATATAAATAGCCACAATCGATATAGATCTCAACGACTCTTGTGAAGAATGATTCAGTAGAAATTCTCTAAGACAAAACAAAAAGGAAAATTGCCCAGAGGCTGCGCTGAGTTTCAAATAACTATCTTTTGAATTAATATTATAGTGTTCGCAGAAGTCCTTCTCTGAAGGCATCGCACTCCCGGCGGGAGTTGAAGTATGTAATACTCCATCAGAATATGGGAAACGGAAACGATAGATCGTGTTCTCTGTGAGTTGAAACTACAATCGTGATATATTTCCCTTCTCAACCTAGTTATTTTTATCGATTATTTCACTTTTCAGCTATGTCAAATGTATTAAATATTATATACAAACTAGAAAATAGGAATGATTTGGTGAAATATTTGTTACATTGTTTCCTCTAGGCTGCATCGATGCGCGGCAGTGCACTTGTATGAAGAGTGCCGCGCACAAAAAAAATGTAGAACATTGCGCACATAATTCAGAACTGCGGATAGAAAAACAACCCCAAATGTCGACGTGAAATGATTTTCACATGCTATTTTACAGATTTAGTCTTATGATCCTCGCAGACGTGACACATTTTATAGCGATCGTTGTATGTAACTAGTAATAGAATCCATTTATTAATGTATGCCTCCTCTTCTTCTGTTTTATCATCAAGGAAATCGCCTACCACGATAAGAGAAATACCATCACATTTATTAGAAAACTTGGACAGCCAAAAGACAGCTATAACTCTAGATAAGTAATATAATTATAAAAATGATGGTCGGGTGGAGATGCTCAATTTTCAGAACCACGACCTCCAGTATAGTTTGATGGCAACAAGCTCTAATATAACCAATTTGAACTAAAATCTGTTGTTGAAAGTCGTGTAACTCACCATAAGAGGTACATTTTACTTAACCAAGGACGTGACACTAGGGCCTAAACATCGACATAAAATGAGACAGTCTCCACCACTTCCGAGCTCATGTACGCAAATAGCTCAGACTGCAGAACATATCCTGCAAGAATGCAACTCACATAACCAGTTGTGGATCAAGCACTAGCCTACAGAGATAAACATTCACAGAAAGCTATCATGGGACTCTTTGGGTAACTGAAACACAGCAGAATAGCTTACAGTGTATCAAACCGGACTTATTGTACTGACATAGGTAAACAATTAACAAGAAGACGAGGAATAAAAGATTACATGTATATATTGATATGTCTCTTCTTGTTCCCCTATGGATTACGTGAACGTTTGGTTACGCTGTAAGATTTTTCCTTGAGGACAAGCGCACATCCTGACATTTTCAATACACTTCAGCAGTGTTGATTTCGTAGCCCTTTAAAGCATGTTGTGTTAGTTCACGTTTGCGGGATATTTATATAAGTTCGCTGTTTTGTTTGATGGAGAGTTCTACATAGAACCACTATTACTGTTGATGTTGCGTCACTAGAAGGTCCAAGATGTTGTAATTGTAATCATATTTTTATGTTTGTTTCAGCTTCGATGATCCAGGTGGCATGGACCACATGGCCCACCACTACCGATCCCTGGATCACTCTCCCACGGACGGAATGGGTTGTGGCAAAGCTCGCAAGAACAAAGAGGACAAGTACTGTGGTGTTTGCGGGGATAGAGCTTTAGGATATAATTTTGATGCCATTTCTTGTGAATCTTGCAAGGCTTTCTTCAGACGCAACGCCCCTAAAGGACTTGTAAGTGTTTTTCATTTTAGTAACTGTTGAAATAATAAATCGAATGATAACAATGTAATTTTGGCTATTGTTAGAGTGAGAAAGTGACAGATGTGTAACTTTAGTTATTAATTGAATGTTACGTGACAGATGTGGAACTTAAGTTACTGATGTAATGAAAATTAACAGGAATGTAACTTTAGTTATTTTTGAAATTCGAAATGACAGAAGTGCTACTTTAGATAATGATTTAATGAAAAGTGACGGTAGTGTAACTTAAGTTAATACTCTAATCAAAAGTGACAGGAATGTAACTTTAGTTAATATTTTAATGAAAAGTGACGGGAGTGTAACTTTAATAATCTAATAAAAAGTGACAGCAAAATGTAACTTTAATTAATGCTCTAATTAAATGAGACAGGAGTGTAACTTCAGTTGATGCTTTAATCAAAAGTGACGGGAGTGTAACTTTAGCTATTATTGGAATGAGAAGTCGAGAGTAAAATGATGTTATTGTATAATCTAAAGTCTTCAACGAACTTATATGGAAATAAACACACATTGTACGATGAAAAGAAGGGAAACAGGAGGAAGAAGATATATGACAGCAGATATTGGAGTAAATCTTCTAGCAACCACTAACAAACTAGCAACCACTAACAAACTAGCAACCACTAAGAAACTAGCAACCACTAAGAAACTAGCAACCACTAAGAAACTAGCAACCACTAAGAAACTGACAACCACTAAGAAACTGACAACCACTAAGAAACTAGCAACCACTAAGAAACTGACAACCACTAAGAAACTGACAACCACTAAGAAACTAGCAACCACTAAGAAACTGACAACCACTAAGAAACTGACAACCACTAAGAAACTGACAACCACTAAGAAACTGACAACCACTAAGAAACTAGCAACCACTAAGAAACTAGCAACCACTAAGAAACTAGCAACCACTAAGAAACTGACAACCACTAAGAAACTGACAACCACTAAGAAACTAGCAACCACTAAGAAACTAGCAACCACTAAGAAACTAGCAACCACTAAGAAACTAGCAACCACTAAGAAACTAGCAACCACTAAGAAACTAGCAACCACTAAGAAACTAGCAACCACTAAGAAACTAGCAACCACTAAGAAACTGACAACCACTAAGAAACTGACAGCCACTAAGAAACTAGCAACCACTAAGAAACTAGCAACCACTAAGAAACTGACAACCACTAAGAAAATAGCAACCACTAAGAAACTAGCAACCACTAAGAAACTGACAACCACTAAGAAACTAGCAACCACTAAGAAACTAGCAACCACTAAGAAACTAGCAACCACTAAGAAACTGACAACCACTAAGAAACTAGCAACCACTAAGAAACTAGCAACCACTAAGAAACTAGCAACCACTAAGAAACTAGCAACCACTAAGAAACTAGCAACCACTAAGAAACTAGCAACCACTAAGAAACTAGCAACCACTAAGAAACTGACAACCACTAAGAAACTGACAACCACTAAGAAACTGACAACCACTAAGAAACTAGCAACCACTAAGAAACTGACAACCACTAAGAAACTAGCAACCACTAAGAAACTAGCAACCACTAAGAAACTAGCAACCACTAAGAAACTGACAACCACTAAGAAACTAGCAACCACTAAGAAACTAGCAACCACTAAGAAACTAGCAACCACTAAGAAACTAGCAACCACTAAGAAACTGACAACCACTAAGAAACTGACAACCACTAAGAAACTAGCAACCACTAAGAAACTGACAACCACTAAGAAACTGACAACCACTAAGAAACTAGCAACCACTAAGAAACTGACAACCACTAAGAAACTAGCAACCACTAAGAAACTGACAACCACTAAGAAACTGACAACCACTAAGAAACTAGCAACCACTAAGAAACTAGCAACCACTAAGAAACTAGCAACCACTAAGAAACTAGCAACCACTAAGAAACTAGCAACCACTAAGAAACTAGCAACCACTAAGAAACTAGCAACCACTAAGAAACTAGCAACCACTAAGAAACTAGCAACCACTAAGAAACTAGCAACCACTAAGAAACTGACAACCACTAAGAAACTAGCAACCACTAAGAAACTGACAACCACTAAGAAACTAGCAACCACTAAGAAACTGACAACCACTAAGAAACTGGCAACCACTAAGAAACTGGCAACCACTAAGAAACTAGCAACCACTAAGAAACTAGCAACCACTAAGAAACTAGCAACCACTAAGAAACTGACAACCACTAAGAAACTGACAACCACTAAGAAACTGACAACCACTAAGAAACTAGCAACCACTAAGAAACTGACAACCACTAAGAAACTAGCAACCACTAAGAAACTGACAACCACTAAGAAACTAGCAACCACTAAGAAACTGACAACCACTAAGAAACTAGCAACCACTAAGAAACTGACAACCACTAAGAAACTAGCAACCACTAAGAAACTGACAACCACTAAGAAACTAGCAACCACTAAGAAACTAGCAACCACTAAGAAACTGACAACCTCTAAGAAACTAGCAACCACTAAGAAACTAGCAACCACTAAGAAACTGACAACCACTAAGAAACTAGCAACCACTAAGAAACTGACAACCACTAAGAAACTAGCAACCACTAAGAAACTGGCAACCACTAAGAAACTGGCAACCACTAAGAAACTGACAACCACTAAGAAACTGACAACCACTAAGAAACTGACAACCACTAAGAAACTGACAACCACTAAGAAACTGACAACCACTAAGAAACTGACAACCACTAAGAAACTGACAACCACTAAGAAACTGACAACCACTAAGAAACTAGCAACCACTAAGAAACTGACAACCACTAAGAAACTAGCAACCACTAAGAAACTGACAACCACTAAGAAACTGACAACCACTAAGAAACTAGCAACCACTAAGAAACTGACAACCACTAAGAAACTGGCAACCACTAAGAAACTGGCAACCACTAAGAAACTAGCAACCACTAAGAAACTGACAACCACTAAGAAACTAGCAACCACTAAGAAACTGACAACCACTAAGAAACTAGCAACCACTAAGAAACTGGCAACCACTAAGAAACTGGCAACCACTAAGAAACTAGCAACCACTAAGAAACTAGCAACCACTAAGAAACTAGCAACCACTAAGAAACTAGCAACCACTAAGAAACTAGCAACCACTAAATACATAGGATGTTTTCACATGAGTCACTCTGCGCGTACTGCACTTATCAATTAACACACTTTTTTTCACAAATGTGTGACCATGGACTCAATCAAATCTACGGTAATAATTTTTGAAAAGAAACACCACAATTCAGAACTGGATAGTAAGCAGTTCTCTACCATTAATGTAAATAAAAGCATTGGCGTCTCATGCTATTGCCGTGTCTCGAGAAATGTTTGAGGTACAGCAATCTATTTTGCAATGAGTACTTGGTGGAGACCATTCAGTTTGTTGATGACTTGCTGCCTAACTATTCTGTTCCAAGGGTGTGTTCAGTCGAGTTCATGTCAGGATAGTTTGCAGGTGAATCCAGTATAGAAAGATGTTGACAGATAACAAAATTTCTGGTTACATTAGCAGTATGAGACCTAGCGTTGTTGTGCTGGAAGATTCTCAAATCCTGTTGATTGTGGGAGAACGGAACAACGTACGTCGTAGTACTTGATTAAAGTAGACATTCGTAGTTACATTCAAATCAAGTGATATATTCTTTCCAGAACGTTGTCTAAATCATGAATACTCTGAACGTCTCTCTGTTCCTGGCAAGCAGGCCTTCATTGGCCAGAGACGTGCATACATTCTTCGATGTCGCTGGTCCATCGTCTTCTTGGTCTTCCTCGTTTTCTCTTTCTCGGCACTCTGCCCTCTAGAATCAGCCTTTCGATAACATCATGTCGCTTTAAGTGTCCAAAATAATTTAGCTTCTTTCTTATGATTTCATTTAGAAGCCACCCTTCATTTAGTTTGAGTAATTACAAAATTTCAATGTTATTCTTTTTATTTGTCCATGATACTCGTATGATCTTTCTGTAGCACTTCATTTCAAAAAATGTATTCTTTTGAATAATAGCAGTTACATTAAATGTGAAAAATATGGAAGAGGGACTGCGGTCCTCATGGGAGAATCCACCCCAAACATATACGCTTCCTCCTCCATATCGTGTTATTCTGGACAATACATACACCAGCATATCTTTCTCCGTGACGACGCCATATTAGATTTCTTCTATCAGAAAATGCAGATGTCATGATAGAACATGTTCCATCTCCATTCCGCCATTGAACGATGACTATTTTGTTGGGACAAGGCAAACATGTTTATCAAGTGACGTCTAGTAATGATACGATCATTGTAAGAATGACTAGTAATGATAGGATCAGTGTAAGAATGACTAGTAATGATAGGATCAGTGTAAGAATGACTAGTAATGATAGGATCAGTTTAAGAACGACTAGTAATGATAGGATCAGTGTAAGAATGACTAGTAATGATAGGATCAGTGTAAGAATGACTAGTAATGATAGGATCAGTGTAAGAACGACTAGTAATGATAGGATCAGTGTAAGAATGACTAGTAATGATAGGATCAGTGTAAGAATGTATGTTTTGCAAGCAAGGGGAGTGTAGTCACCTTCTCACAGTGTTTGCCCTAGCCCCACGTGAATGCGTAGCTGTTTAGAAGCGGTTGTGCAGATGCGTCAGTAGAATATGACGAACTTGTGCTAGTGTTGTCACATGATGTTTACCAGGTATGGCGCGGTCATCGGTCGTACCAGTCGTTGAAAATCAGAAAAATTTGGTGCAGCCCTACTGTAGTGGACTGGCCACAGTTGAATTGTGCAACCTTACTATAGTGGACTGGTCACAATTGAAATAAATGTCTAGCAATTTCTCTGTTCGCCATTCCACTGACAAGCACACCAGCAGCTTGTCGTCGCTCTCGTAACGTCAGTTCAGATATGAATAAAAAAGTAACATATGCCCTATTTCGATCAAATCCAGACGCATGTGGTTGCGTCTGTGGGCCTCACCAATGGACGACTAGACATACAACCCATGCAACAGAAAACCTTAGTGGATGACATGCCGTTATATTGAGGTTATCTTCTTATAGAAGCTTCATGGCATATCATCTATACAGTTATGCTTTTATTTTGTTGTTGAAATGTGTTTCATGTTACCTGAATATATATGTATGCACCCTCTGTGGTTGGGAGGGAGCCAGAGATGTACTGTGCAGCACTGGGGAGGAGGAAACTGACAGCACTGTCTTTCCTATGGCTGAGGCCCATCATAGAGGCACAATGACTCAGGAAGTGACAATCCTTTTGACTTGAACATTTGGTTGCATGCCTGGAGCAATAGAGAAGTTCGGCATAACCAGTAGTCAATTGGTGGCGGGGAATGAGCACAGTGAGCCCTATCTTGGCTACAGTGGCTAGGAGCAGTGCATAGGTTGAAACCTACCTTCCTTTATTCTCTGGCCCTCCCCCGGGCTGGGCCGAAAATCCACAGACTTCCCAGCAATATAATGCGATTTAGTGGCATTAGGTCAAAGAGCATGAGCCCATGGACCGCTGGATCAGCATCCAACCAACCATCAAGTCCAGAGAATACGTTTTACTCGCATAAACGTTATTAATGTGTGCCATAGTTCTACCTGTTTATACTGTTAGTAAAGTCCAAATGTATATGCTGTTTTGCACTTGAAGCACGAAAAATGCGAAAGAAACATCACATCAATAAAACAATGTGATTGCAGAAACATCACTTGCGCGCGTTACGGTTTGAAAAATGTCCCACGTACATAAACATTTCGAGCGTGAAATTAAAATAAATCACGTTTTCGATGCGTTTTTAATGGTTGTTGGTGTGGTTTAAGAGAAGGCTAGGTGGCCAGCGGAAAACCCGGCTGGATAATATCAACGACAGAACAGACTGTGAAGTTTCCAATCTCATCAGGATGGTAGAGTATAAAGATACGTGGGGATCTTTCTATCAATTGTCTCAATGTCGCACCCTTACGACCCTAACGGGTGACGCAGTGTATTATTACTATTATTAATGTTTATAGCGTAGTATTATGCAATAAGCCGTGAGTGTATCGTCAAGAGAAGATTGGAGAGAAATAGCTTGGTAGTATTATGCAATAAGCCGTGAGTGTATCCACAAGAGAAGATTGGAGAGAAATAGTTTGGTAGTATTATGCAATAAGCCGTGAGTGTATCGTCAAGAGAAGATTGGAAAGAAATAGTTTGGTAGTATTATGCAATAAGCCGTGAGTGTATCCACAAGAGAATATTAGAGAGAAATAGCTTGGTAGTATTATGCAATAAGCCGTGAGTGTATCGACAAGAGAAGATTGGAGAGAAATAGCTTGGTAGTATTATGCAATAAGCCGTGAGTGTATCCACAAGAGAAGATTGGAGAGAAATAGCTTGGTAGTATTATGCAATAAGCCGTGAGTGTATCCACAAGAGAATATTAGAGAGAAATAGCTTGGTAGTATTATGCAATAAGCCGTGAGTGTATCGACAAGAGAAGATTGGAGAGAAATAGCTTGGTAGTATTATGCAATAAGCCGTGAGTGTATCCACAAGAGAAGATTGGAGAGAAATAGCTTGGTAGAACTAAGATAAAAAGACGCATGAATGTTTGATTCCTACTTTTGCTACACTGGAGACAATTATTATTACGATGAAAGAGCTGATGATGATGAAATACTTTAGCTTGCAGAGGGTAGCACGTGACTGCTCCTGGCCTTTCTGACAACAGTACATGTTCTCATTCGTGTAATAGGTACATGTTTACAGCTTTGAACTTTTAAGACACATTTACAGCGCTGAACTTCTGAGACACATTTATAGCGCTGAACTTCTGAGACACATTTACAGCGCTGAACTTCTGAGACACATTTACAGCTTTCAAATTCTAAAACACATTTACAGCTTTGAACTTCTAAAACACATTTACAGCTTTGTACTTCTAAAACATTTACAGCTGTGAACTTCTGATACACATTTACAGCTTTGAACTTCTGAGGCCCTTTTACAGTCTCTTAACCACAAAACCGTATTTAGTATTTGTTAGCTTAATTTTTCCATAGAACACGCTCGCTGTTCAGCTATATAATTTATAGCTATGTAATCTATGTAAGGCTACAAGTACATGTTCAGTTCTATTTGTTTATTGTACTCATTGATCTGTCAGTCTGGAATCACCCAGTTTATATTGATCGATCTGCACTTGGTACCATCTAGTTTAAGCTTGTAGCTATCGATCTGGCAGGTAGATCTGGAATCTTTCAGTTGGCAAATGGAAAATATCGATGTTGACGATCCGTCTGTAGTGAAGATGGTTCCGCTTGGCTTGTAATGTTTTCATACCGCAAAGGCTAAAGAATAAGTTCAGTAATCATTTTATTGATTTTTTTCCCCTAGTTCTCACTCGACGTGTCGATACGCAATATCTAACGAAGTGTATCCAATCCAGGTCCAGAACGGCCGGCTTGTAAGTGGCTTTGAACGACGCAGACACGGCATTATGAACGTTTTTTGTGTGTGATTTTATGTTTAATTGAACATCTAGGAGAGAACGTGTTACCAAGGTTACCATCCTGTTATATGTAAATTGTATCGTTCTCTTGGCGGTTGTTAAGTGGGTTTTTTGAAGCTGCAGAATGGGCCCATTCGAATAACGTTGACCAATCGAGATAACTGTTTTTATAGCAATTTTTGCAGTCATAGCTCAATAAGCTATGTTTAGTCCAGGCCCGTAAAAAGGGAGACTAGTTGAGGTGTTCAAACCCGCTCCCCCTGCAAATCTAATACGACTTTTTGCGCTAGGAACTTTACCAAAAGATCGATAAAACCCCCTCGCTTAGCGATGTTTCATAAAAAGGAGTTTAAAATGCCTGTAACAGTGAAGCTTGCAAAGACGGACGAATGACAAGACGGTGTTTTAAAAAAAACCCAGTTAAAGCCCTTTTGTTCGAATCATTGGATTTATGACTTCGCCCGTGTGTTCCCGGGACCTGAGAGGTGAGTAAAGAATAGCAACACTGTTTAACTTCCATGCATGTCGTAAGAGGCGACTAAGGAGGTTATCGGATGGAGTTAGCTATCCCATATAGGGTCAGTGACCCAAAGGTATGCTGAAGTCTGATGTGTCATGTTGAAAGGCGCAGATATCTCAGTAATGCTGTAAAACATGACACAACGCATTCCGTACTCTAGACTACATCCTGCTAATCTGCAGGAGTTTGACAACGAACAGAAAATAAAAAAACATTTCATTGTATCCATTCATATTTTTGCCAATCTTTGTCTAAGAAAATGTTTTATTGGCGAGGACGAATAATGGCAGTAGAATTCATTCTTATGGCTAGAACATTTTCGTTTCTATTATTGTATCATTAATGTCTCTAACGAAGAATTTAAACCGAAACGTTATTTTGTAAAGTCCTTAATCTTTATCATTACTTTCCACTATCTTCTGTCGGTAGTATTTCTGCTTAGTGTTTCTCTGGGGTTTTTTGGGGAGGTAGGGGGGGGGGGGTAATATATAAATATATTTTATATAATATCTATTGGCAATGAAGCTGTTTATTCAGATGTTCTACTCGAAGCTATTAACATGATGATGATTAATAATGGTAAGGGTGTTAGCATGGGCATTAGAGAGAGAAAAATACAGACATTTACACAGTTACAAAATAAAAATATTAAAAGTGGTTCATCTTCCGTTCGCATGGAACGTTCTTATATCTAAAGTTTTATTTCTGCTACATACTTGGCTGTGTTTTGTCACTCATACAGTAGAGGTCCGTAGACTGTATCTTCCACTGTTGTTTCTCTTTGCCAGTGCATTTTTCTCAGCATTTCATGTTCTTGACTTTATTGAAGAATATAAAATAAGTCTTTTAAAGGTTGTAGAATATTGGCTACAATGTAAATGGATTTCTATATCTGTGATCCACCCAGGGCCGTAGACATGATTACCGTTAATATGAAGTTAAAGTAAAGACCTTTTTTTGCGAAAAATATCTAAATGGGCAGTTGGGGGAGGGGGATGTTACCGACATTTAGCTAAGTTCATACTTAAAGACGAATTCAGATTCTGATCGGGGGGGGGGGGGTTCCCTAACGCCTGTCCCTTTTCTTCTGGTCTGACTTAGCCCCTCTAAACTAATCATCATGCCATCTGACGAGAGACCAACACATAAACTGCCTAGTTTCAATTTTTAATATATATTCTACATTGATTTCCCCAAATAGAATGACATCACTAGTAAATAAAACGTCACGGACAACATTCGAACTTGCAAACTCTTGAACGCAAGCTACCCCCCTCTCCTTCCAAGAAAATATTAATATTACGGGATAGTTTATTAAACACTACTATCCTGCGCATATGCAGCAGAAACAGTACAGTATCAGAAAGTGAAAGATGTCGACTTGTGAAGGAAAGCTATTGGTCCCTTACTGAACTTTATTTCAACACAGGGAGCCAGGAGGGAATGTGAACATGCTTGCATAAACCACTGGCCCTCGTTGTGTGTATTTGTGAAGGCCGGAGTATCATGTCCCATGCCTGGCTGCTGTGTCAAGGATGCCATTGTCAACATTTCCTTCTCACAAGAAATCTTAAGACGCAGTAAAGTAGCGTCTTTGTAGAACTAACAGAAAACACAGTGACATCTCAGATTCAATCTTCACATAACTGGTGATGTTACTCAGGTCTCAGCCAACCAGTCCGTCTTTTCCCTCCGCTTCTCTTCACTGACTTATTTTGCTGTTTAATTCTATTTATCTATCTGTCTGTCTAATTGGAAGACAAAATTGATGCCTTTGAGATGTGGGTATATAGAAGAATAGGGAGAACATCATGGAAAGAGAATAAAACAAATAAAGAGGTGCTAAAGACACTTAATATGAAGAAGGAACTACTAAGAGAAATAAAGATCAGGCAAATAAAATACTTTCGACACATTAAAAGACATGACACCATATTGAAGACCTTACTTGAGGGTAAAGTCAAAGGGAAGCGAGCAAGAGGTAGGCAGAAATACAAGTTGGAGAGTAACATCACACGATGGACAGGTTAGAGTCTAGCAGAGTGTACCACCAAGACAAGAGACAGTAGATGTTGGAGATACGTTGCAACCAACCTTCGTTGCGAAGACGGCACTTGATGATGATATGTCTTTCTGTCTGTCTATCAATCTATATATATATCGATAGATAGACAGACAGATAGAAATGTATGTCTCTTATCTGTATATCTGTACTTCATCTTCTGACAGTGACAACTCATCCATCAACTTTCCTCTTGGTCTTGTTCTGTCTCTTCCTTCCTTGATGAATAGTTTACTTTAATCTATGAAGACATATCAGGATGCTGGAACATACAAGGTTACAAGTAGTGCCGTTTTATCAAATAATACTATTTGAGAGTTTTTTAAAACTAATGTGGGAGTTCGTCAAGGATGCATAATGTCTCCAGTATTTTTCAACATATACTTAGAGCACATCATACAAGAGACATTATATGATTACAACACGTCTATATCGAATGAGGTCGCACTATTTGCAACTTGCGTTTCGTTGATGATATTGATCTTATAGATGGGACAGAACAAGAGATAACATCAAAGTTTGAAAACGTTACCAGCAAGTACGAAATGGAAATCAACACAGAAAAGAGCAAGATCTTGGTTAACAGCAGAGACACAGAACAGACCAAAATCATGATAAATATAAGCTTGAGGATGTGAATAATTTCAACAACTTCTTATATAGCATATGCAGCGATGGTAAATGCAAAGCAGAGTTAAAAATACGACTGGAGAGGCTTTCACGTCTTTGTCAAGGCTAACGGTGATTTGGAAAAGCAACATCAGTGTTGGGGTGAAAGTCAAACTGTATAAGTCACTTGTGCTTTCTGTTATGCTGTGTGGTTGTGAGAGTTGGACAGTCACTGCGGATATTGAGAGACCATTACAGGCTTTCGAGTGCAAATGCGATAGATGAATTCTACGACTTCCTTATAAAGAGCATGAGACAAACTTGTACGTAAGAAATAAAGTAGAGATATATGCAGGTGTACCATTGCTTTCGATAGTGAAACAACGAAAACTGGCATGGTTTGGACAAGTATGCAGACATGATTTCTTGTAAAAAAACAATACTGCAGGGAACTGTCGAAGGGGGAGAAGCAGAGAGTAAATAAAGACATGGACAGACAACATCAAGGAATGAACAGTATACGATTTTTTCCTCGCTCATCCGCATCGTTGAATATCTAAATCGCTGTAGGACTGTGCTGAAGCATCATATGTGGTACCCATACGACCATGACGAGTTACGGGTTTATAGAAATAGATAAATACAAGTATAGACAATTTTTACTGTTTGTTTCCTTCTTTCCATCAATGTTCTTATTTTATATAGGGCAATTCTTGTGCATTTTCCTTCCACAAATCTACACTCTTCTTCTGCAATTCGGTTGTACATTTCTGCTTACATGATTACAAGAAGTATGATCTTGGTCATCTCGCACATAAAGACTGAGTGTGGTCTTCACATTCTACTGCACAAGGCTTCTTTGTCAAAGGTTGAAGATTGAGATACATGTCTGTGAGCGAAGTGGCGAACGTGTAAGAACACTCTCATGTCCGACTACTGCACTGCAGGTTTCACCAAACGTTAAACATTCGTATACCGAACGCGCGTATTTAATTAACTTTAAAAACAATTTACTTGATTTCAGAAATGAATGCATTCAAAATGCTAACTAAACCATGCTGGTGTCTTTGTTTTCAGGATTACTTCAAGTGCCCATATGAGGAGAAATGTAAAATGGACGTGTCGAATCGCAGGTTCTGTAAGCGGTGTCGATTACGGAAATGCTTTGAGATAGGCATGCGCAAAGAATATATCCTCACAGACGAGGAAAAAATGAGAAAGAGACAAAGGATTGAAGAAAATCGGTAATATTAATAATCAAAACAATCAAATATTGCCATCCATTTTCTATGTTTATTTCTTCTGATTTTCATGCAATCAAAGTAATTAATTTTGTAATAGTTAATTAATATTAGGCATGTAGGCAACATGGTACATTTTGTGATAGTTAATTTATATTAGCCCTATAGGCTATATTGGATATTTATAATAACTTTAATTATGATTGTAGTAACGATCAGTCTATTTTTAATTTAAGATGGGGGGGGGGGGGTGTGTTTTGTCGTCTATGCATGTTGGTTCATCGTCTAGTGTTGGCTGATATGTTACGACTTCAGTACTGTAGTTTTGGCTATGTTACGACTTCAGTACTGTAGTTGTGGCTTTGTTACGACTTCAGTACTGTAGTTTTGGCTATGTTACGACTTCAGTACTGTAGTTTTGGCTTTGTTACGACTTCAGTACTGTAGTTTTTGCTATGTTACGATTTAAGTACTGTAGTTTTGGCTTTGTTACGACTTCACTACTGTAGTTTTTGCCATGGTACGACTTCAGTACTGTAGTTTTGGCTATGTTACGACTTCAGTACTGTAGTGTTGGCTATGATACGACTGCAGTACTGTAGTTTTGACTGATATGTTACGACTTCAGTACTGTAGTTTTGGCTATGTTACGACTTCAGTACTGTAGTTTTGACTTTGTTACGACTTCAGTACTGTAGTTTTGGCTATGTTACGACTTCAGTACTGTAGTTTTGGCTATGATACGACTGCAGTACTGTAGTTTTGGCTCATATGTTACGACTTCAGTACTGTAGTTTTGGCTATGTTACGACTTCAGTACTGTAGTTTTGACTTTGTTACGACTTCAGTACTGT
Source organism: Meghimatium bilineatum (assembly GCA_034231615.1). NCBI lineage: Eukaryota > Metazoa > Mollusca > Gastropoda > Stylommatophora > Philomycidae > Meghimatium > Meghimatium bilineatum. Next base: position 8,502,772 of record CM067299.1, read on the forward strand.
AGTTTTGGCTATGTTACGACTTCAGTACTGTAGTTGTGGCTTTGTTACGACTTCAGTACTGTAGTTTTGGCTTTGTTACGACTTCAGTACTGTAGTTTTGGCTATGTTACGACTTCAGTACTGTAGTTTTGACTTTGTTACGACTTCAGTACTGTAGTTTTTGCTATGTTACGACTTCAGTACTGTAGTTGTGGCTTTGTTACGACTTCAGTACTGTAGTTGTGGCTTTGTTACGACTTCAGTACTGTAGTTTTGGCTTTGTTACGACTTCAGTACTGTAGTTTTGGCAATTTTACGACTTCCGTACTGTAGTTGTGGCTTTGTTACGACTTCAGTACTGTAGTTTTGGCTGATATGTTACGACTTCAGTACTGTAGTTTTGGCTGATATATTACGACTCCAGTACAGTAGTTAAGGTATTATTATTACTACAAATATGCATGTGAGGTATCAAGCTTTACCAATGCCAGAGTTGGACGCTGCAGACCTAAAGAATATGATTCCAGCCTTTGAACGTAAATGCTATAGAGAGATACTATAGATACTATTAATAGAGATTATATATTAAGTGCCATACTTTCCAAAACGTTGTCTTCGTTGTGGATAATCTGAATGCCTCTATGTTCCAGGCATGCAGGTCCCTGTAGTGGTCAGAGACATGTGCATACATTCTTCAATGTCGTTGATCCATCATCTTTTTTGGTCTTCCTCTTCTTCTCTCGCCTGGCACTCTGCCCTTCTAGAATCAGACTTTCGATACAAATGCACGACTTTTACCGTTATTATTGTTTACACCACTGCTCAATGTATCTATTCTGAATTTCTTGATTATATAGAATTTAGAGATTATATAACAAACGAATATATCAGAAATGAAATAAATATGTACGTAGGATTTCAAGAATCACTGATATCAACATATAAATGTTAATAACTTTTGGACATGTTACCTGACATGACGTCCTGTCTGAAACAATCTCGCAAGGAACAGTAGGGCCGTAGTAGGTTCACAACATCAAGGAATGGACAAGAATTAAGTTCTACTACCTCATCAGCGCTGCAGAGCAGGGGGGGGAGGGGGGTTCAAAATGGATATCGCTATATATTTACGCATCACCTACAACAGATCTTAGATTTGGCCCTAGAGGTTTTTTTTTGGGGATATACTACCGCTTGTCCTCTCACCATTGACTCCCAACGTTTTCTTTTTTGGCACGTGGCCACTGTTTTGGAGACATTTTCTCCCGTGTCAACCTTGTTGCCAGAGATAACAATGTTATTGATTATCTTTGTCAGGCATCAAGAATCTGTAGTCTTTAAGCCTTATCACTATTATTATCATCTTTATTTATCATTTAAATATTTATCATTTAAATATTTACCTAAGGCTCGCACTGTACAGAATTGTGTCCCCTGGTTTCAATTTTTCCTCTTTGTACCCCGACCATTTTCTTCAAGTCTCCGTAGCTCCCTAAGGAATCATTTGACCCAAATTAAGAACTACTGGTCTAAATGTGCGTGATTCATTTTCTAATGTATGGAATCATATGTGATCAATTGATGAAGTTAAACACGCGGACTCATCAACTTTCAAAATCACTTGCATCTAGTGCTCATGTACGACATAGAAAAGAAGGTCATACTCACTTTGCTAGAACCAAGCAACTACAATCATAGTAGCTGGAAGAGTGTACATAGTAGCTGGAAGAGTGTACATAGTAGCTGGACGAGTGTACATAGTAGCTGGAAGAGTGTACATAGTAGCAGGAAGAGTGTACATAGTAGTTGGAAGAGTGTACATAGTAGCAGTAGCTGGAAGAGTGTACGTAGCAGCTGGAAGAGTGTACATAGTAGCTGGACGAGTGTACATAGTAGCTGGACGAGTGTACATAGTAGCAGTAGCTGGACGAGTGTACATAGTAGCTGGACGAGTGTACATAGTAGCTGGACGAGTGTACATAGTAGCAGTAGCTGGAAGAGTGTACGTAGTAGCTGGAAGAGTGTACATAGTAGCTGAAAGAGTGTACATAGTAGCTGAAAGAGTGTACGTAGTAGCTGGAAGAGTGTACATAGTAGTTGGAAGAGTGTACATAGTAGTTGGAAGAGTGTACATAGTAGCAGTAGCTGGAAGAGTGTACGTAGTAGCTGGAAGAGTGTACGTAGTAGCTGGAAGAGTGTACGTAGTAGCTGGAAGAGTGTACGTAGTAGCTGGAAGAGTGTATATAGTAGCAGTAGCTGGAAGAGTGTACATAGTAGCAGTAGCTGGAAGAGTGTACGTAGTAGCTGGAAGAGTGTACATAGTAGCTGGAAGAGTGTACGTAGTAGCTGGAAGAGTGTACATAGTAGCAGTAGCTGGAAGAGTGTACATAGTAGCTGGAAGAGTGTACATAGTAAGATACTCCCGAAAGAACATAACATAGATTTCTAGTGTTTGTGATGTGTTCCACCCTGTGTGCAGGTTTGTTGTTTTTTGTGGGTTTTTTTTCCTGATAAACTTTTTACGTTCAAATGTCGATTTATCCCCTTTTTCATTCTTGATAAAGAAATCAATATTTTCACATAAACAATCAGAATTTATGTGGCAGATTTATGATGCAACTTTTATTCACTTGGGAACTTCTTGCAAATCTTCATCACTAATAAAACATAAATGAATGAATTTTATTAAAACAGACTACATTTCTTGGAGAAGTAATGAGTTATATATTGTGAATGAATTAGGGGAAGGATGATACGACTAATAGTTTTTGGACCTGTCACTGCACATTATTTCCCTGCAATGAACATACAGGGTTAGACCTGTCACTACACAATATTTCCTTGCAATGAACCTACCGGGTTAGACCTGTTACTGCACATTATTTCCTTGCTATGAACCTGCCGGGTTAGACCTGTCACTGCACATTATTTCCTTGCTATGAACCTGCCGGGTTAGACCTGTCACTGCACATTATTTCCGTGCAATGAACATACCGGGTTAGACCTGTCACTGAACATTATTTCCTTGCAATGAACCTACCGGGTTAGACCTGTTTGCAGCTGTAATTTTCCTATCCGAATATTATCAGTATCTCCTACATGGTACTTACTAGAGATTCGGGTCGTAGAATAACTTATTCACACTCTCCAGCACCCATTATACTAAAAATAATTATATCTAATTGAGAATGAATGCAAATTTAATAGCAAATAGGCCTACACATACACACAAAATAAGTTAGCTTGTGGTTTTTATTATTTTCATTGACAAATGTGCTTTTTCTTAAAAGAAATATATTAGTAACATCAAAATAAGTTTTAATTAGTCCCTATGTTTTCTTTTTCAGTCAAAAAACTACAGGAAGGCAGCCAGAATGGTGAGAATTTCTAATATATTTTTTATCTTTGTTTTTATACTACGTAACGTAACCAGCAAAATAAGCATTTTTTATATGAAAATGACTTTTAATGATCAGGGTGGATTTTTTTAAGTATTACGCTATAAAAAAGTTCTACGCAAAAAACTACGCTATAGTTCTCGTGGAAGTTCGTTCTTCAAAATTCAGCAATGGGTACTATTTATGCGTTTACAAAACATGCAGCAATGGGTACTATTTCTGCTTCTAGAAAACATGCAGCAATGGGTACTATTTCTGCTTCTACAAAGCATGCAGCAATGGGTACTATTTCTGCTTCTACAAAACATGTAGCAATGGGTACTATTTCTGCTTCTACAAAACATGCAGCAATGAGTACTATTTCTGCTTCTACAAAGCATGCAGCAATGGGTACTATTTCTACTTCTATAAAACATGCAGCAATGGGTACTATTTCTGCTTCTACAAAGCATGCAGCAATGGATACTATTTCTACTTCTACAAGTGATTGTGTTATGTCATAGACTATGGACTCAGCCTACTAACACTGTCACAGACACAAGTTGATATATTGGGAAAATTCCAAAGTGAGGCAATTAGAGCAGTATTGGGGTGTGCTATGGATACACCCATCTCTGCAATGAGATTTTTACTTAATCTCCCCAATATTAGAGTGCGACTTCAGGCAGAACAGGTTAGGTCGGAAAGTAACAATACAATCACCACCCATTACACCGTCTAGATGAGCCAAAGGAAAATTAATGGAGTGTGGCAGATCATTGATGGCAGAGGCTGAAGACACTGGGAAGAAGATGTGAATTTGAAGAAATAGGAAAAGACAGTGAATGGGTTGAGGTAGACATTGAGAAGTAATCACTGACTAAAATAATAATACAATTAGATAAAGCGTGTCGAAAATGGACGGGTGTCAGGGTCCAGGTTACAGTGCATGAACTCTCACATCTACACTCGAAACCACAAGACATAATTATATCATAATTATACCTGATGGCTCAGGTAACAGAAATACAAATAAAAGCGGTTGGGGTTTTGTTGCCTACAGAAACAGCATGGTTGAAAAATCTTCAGCATATTCTACTGTCACATCCAGCATGAGGATGGAGATAGAGGGAGTTACAGAAGCACTTGATATTGTGATAACTGATACATCAACACACTCGGTAATACTCACAGACTCTCAAAGCATGCTGCCAAGATAGAAAAGTAAATACTGAGAAAAGAATTGTGGGACTTATTGAATAATTGAATTATCCAGGGCATTATATGTATGTACTGCCATGGTCATGCTGGGGTCAGAGAAAGCGAGAGAGCCGACTTATTGGCAGGCAATGCGGCGATAGACGGCATAATGCTGAGAAGAGATAAAGCAGACTTGACCAAAGCAGTAATAAATGCATTTCAAAATGAGATTATATCAGTGAGGCAGAAAATCTAAACATACAGAGCAAGTCAGAAATGGGGGTATCTAGAGGGGAGGCGAGGAAAAGTAAATTTTGTGGAAAGCTCCGAAGGTCACAGCAATCAACGACTGACCAGGACTCTGAGTCTACATACACTGGGATAGCTGCTGGAACGGAGATCAGAGCACTTATGGGAGTGTCACACATGTTGTGATACTAGTTTCTAATCAAGAATTAAGTATAGTTAAGTATAGTTCGTCGTTTTCAAGTTTTATTTCTGAAATACCTTTCATTTTTGTGATTATATTTCGTAGATTTGAATGACAATATTTCGTAGATTTGAATCACTCCGTAAAATAATATTTGAATCACTCCATAAGATAATATTTGAATCACTCCATAAGATAATATTTGAATCACTCCATAAGATAATCTTTGAATCACTCCATAAGATAATCTTTGAATCACTCTATAAGATCATATTTGATTCACTCAATAAGTCAGTTTTTCATATTTTGGTCACTCAAAAAGCCCCCCAAAAAAATATTTGAGTTGTTCATGGAAACAAAATGTCTTACCTATAAATCTCTTACTAAAAAATAATATTTAATCTTTGAATAACTCAGTAAGACAGTATTTTTTATCCTTTGAATCACTTGCTAGATAAAAAGTTATCAGAGTATTATGTTGATTTTTCTTATAAAAAGTTTTTTTTTTCATAATGATAATGCAACTAACAATTCTAAACCAAGAACTGCTCACAGAAACAAACAAAATAACTTGTGTAAATACAAAATATGTAGGACCTGGATCGATTGTATCCTTTACAGATACCCAGTGTCATCAGGGAATGGTCAAATAAATCTCAGGGAAGACCAAAGAGAACAACTAGAGGATCATTATGGAAAACATATGCAGTTGAGTCTTTGGGTCTCACCAATGGCCCACTAGACAAACCACCCATACAATAGAAAATCTTAGTAGATGACATGCCGTTATAGTGAGTCTCTCTTATGGAAGCTTTGTAGCATGTCATCTATACAGTTATAGGCCCCTCTGAGTAGAAGGTTCCTTCAATAGGCATTGAGGCATTTCACTAAACCGAAAGCTGAAGTCTCCTGGGTATGAAAGAAAGCTCAGATAAACCAACGCACTGCACAAAGAAAGCGAGAGCTAATCGCTTGCAATTCTTAGGGTTCTCAAACAAGCACACGACATCTAATCTCTCGCAATTCCTGGGGTTCTCAAACAAACAAACACCTCTGTTATAAACAAATATAATTTAATTTAGCAAAACACATAGAAATTTCTGTGATGCATATAACTATAAAATAACTCAATATTTTCAGCAAATTCCGTGAAGTGGACAGAACTAAAATGCAGAGCATGGACATATCATCTTCAGCAGCCCCTCGATTACGAGTTCTTGAACCCGAGGAGGAGATGGCCATAAACGAGATTGTCAGTGCCTACCACCAGAGCCTGGAGATCTGTGTGGAGTCTGAAGTTTCTCGTAATCATCCATCTATGACGGAGCTTGTCAATATCGCCGAGATTAGCGTCCGGCGTGTCATTGATATGTCCAAGAAAATCAAGTCATTCAAAGCTTTGTCGCAGTCAGACCAGATCAGCTTGTTGAAGGGTGGCAGCATCGAATTACTGATCATTCGATCAGTAATCACCTTCGACAGTGACAAGATGCAGTTCTTGGATCCTTATGATAAGGAAAAATATGCCATGACAACGGATCAACTGAGGATGGGTCAAGGGTCCGGTCTGTTTGATGAGCATATGCGTTTCGTGAAGAGTTTAGCAGTTGATCTTCAAGCAGATGAAACTGTGCTTATTCTTTTGCTGATGATTGCTCTGTACTCACCAGACAGACCACAAATTGTGGATAAGCACTACGTTGCCGAAGAGCAAGAACGTTATGCCCTGCTCCTCCTACGCTACTTAGAATCCAAGCAGCCTCCTCATGTTATACGCTGGATGTATCCAAAACTTCTCATGAAACTCACGGATATCCGCAACTTGAATGAGGAGCACTCACAAGTGCTCCTCAAGATCAACCCAGAGGGAATACAGCCTCTGATGAAAGAAGTTCTGGACTTAAATGCAGAGAAAAATAAACAGGCCAAAAGTGAAAATGATCACAATGCTAAAATGGATAATCATCAGGAACAACAAGAACAGCCAATGTCCATTTGTTAACCTTGACCGCAGTAGCCACATATTGTACAGTTATTAAAAGACATACTCCATCAGTATAGTAAAATGGCTAGGCTGTAACACCACCCATCTCTCACATTCAGTAAAACTTGAATGTTATCTTTTGTGTGGGTGAGTTAGGCCACATCTTGCCACGGGGATTCAACTTTCAGACAAGCTATCAAATATATAAGAAAAGTTCATCCAAACGTATCAACAATTATGCCCACGCCCATCTCTTCATATCACACACTTCATAAAACTATTATTGTTGGATATAACTACGTTAAGTGTATACATCCAGGCTACATACAGACTACAAATCAGTATATATGGACTGCATACAATCGTCTATAGACTTAAAGGAAGTTCACTTCCTAGGACTAATCCCAGCACATACCGTCTGCAGTCCAGCTGAACTACGACTAATCCCAGCACATACCGGCTGCAGTCCAGCTGAACTTGTTCATAGCTCATTGTAAGAGTTAATGTGTAAAAACAGCAGAAACGCTAGCGTATGTTGACCTGAGTGATTGACATCTAGAATCTTCAACATTGGAATATCACATACAACCAAGACATAACTGAATAAATGTTTGTATTGTATCCTTAATCACTTCTGCATATTTTTTTTTTAAATCATTATTTTCTTGTGCTGTTGATATTGATAATCAAGTTGACAACAACATCATGTGCCTAGTGGATGAACTACACAACTATAGAGTGTCCTTTTTTGTGTCATCTTTTCATAAATTCTTCGTCTCAGATTTATACAGCTGACACGTGTTTTTCTGATGTTATCGTTATATATATATATATACATACATATATATAAATATATTATCAACTTCATGGCATGTACGTATACGTACATATATACATACATATACATAATGCATAAATTGTTCTGTACATTTCATAACCCGTAGTGAAGCAAGCACCATATGGCAGCAGTGTTTCTTCGAGTACTTGGTGCAAAGCCATGTGTACAGTCATTTTTTTCTGTTCAGTCCATCTGTTGCTGATGTCATTAGATTCACTTCACACGAAGTGTTTGTCAAGTAATGGCATAGTAGGGTCTAATAGAGGATGATAATAAGATAAAACATAGTAACGGATAAGAAGAAAGGGCAAGCTAAATATGTCAATAGTCGGTATTCAACAATGATCCACTGAGGCCTTTTTCTTCTGCCAACCGCCATAGAATAATTCATGATGTGGAGGTAAACTTAATTCTTGAACAGAAATAAATGTCCAATGTTTTCCAAGTGAATCTAGAGAATAAGACAGTATTATCGTTCCATTCAAGTGTCTAATGCAAGCTATGTTACACAGATACAGTGAAGGCAGACCTAGAGGCCGACCACGAAAACAATGGAGCACCGAAATAAAAGAGGCGGCAAACTCCACAATATACTCAACACATACGAGGGTCACCTCCAGAAAACTCTTCTACCCCTGACTCTGAAAGGCAACAAAGGATTTAGCGAATAGATAGACTCAAGTGTCTCCTTTGGCAATAGAGTTGACGGTTTAGACAAGAGAAAATATCGAATATGCCCGTTATAGTGTGTACTTTTCTCCGAGAGAATTGTTCTATACTGTTAACATATGAATGTCCCAACACTATTAGTGCGACTTTCATACACAGTCATAGATTCTGGAGAGGAGGGGATATTTGAGGTTATTCAAATCCCCTCTCCCTATTCCTCAAAGTAAAACATTTTGATAAACTATTGAAAATGCAATCAAGAACTTTTCCATTGCGACCAAATCACAGAATTTTACTGGGGCTTCTACCCCAGGTTAGTTGATAGGTTGCTGATCCAGCGGTTCACTAGCTTATTCTCTGTGACCCAGGAAATGTCTGCTCAAAGTTACTTTAACAGGCCCTTCCTCCCCCAACTGTGTGAAAACCTTTTTTTTTAAAAAATCAGAACATGTTTTAAACAATAACACAACAGACCCCACCACGCCGTTTATTTATTCTTGGAAAGTTATGTTTATATCAAGTTTAGATTTGTTATTTAGGTTGTGAAGGAAATCTGCAATCTTGTCAAGTTCCATCGTAAAATTTTGTTTAAAAAAACAACAGAAATAACTGCAATATCTAATCACATGCATGCAGGTATTGTAAATGTAATCATGCAGATGAGATTGCTTCATTGAAATAGATTATGATGTTGTATTGTAAGTATCTGGTGGAGACACCCCAGAGCACAACCTTAATAGAGATACCAAAAACATGAATAGTCGCGATAGTGTAGTGTCTAACTCACTGGACCGTTGAGTGTGTAGTGTCTAACTCACTGGACCGTTGAGTGTGTAGTAGACACGGGGTTCGAGTTGGATCGGAACTGGTGATTAGCAAAAGAAATTAAAAGATCGTGCGCCACCCATCAATTAAGAAATGGGTACCATTACTCGTGCTCTAGGAAGAATGTTGTCATTAATACTGAAGGCGACAACTGTACCATTTGTAGTATTCGGTTTCAAAGAAACTACTGGTTAAGAACCCACTTATGAGAAAATTATGTACTGTGACACAAGCTCATAACACAATTACCGTGACCTTTTTTTTTTTTACAATCATCTGTTACACTGACCGTAGGAGATTATTTACTGAAGGTAAGATCTGAACATTTATTGACATGTCAGACGTGCGAAGGCAATAATGAACATACCTCATACCGTTTTACCAAGAACTACGTTGCCAGTGCCATGAAAGTATAAGTTCAAAATTTCTTGATAAAAAAAACATACCCTCAAATCTCATAATAACAACTTGATCCAGACTGACGAAATGTGTATGTAATAACAGAAATTCGCTATATACAGTACCAAACAATAAATATAATAGGTTTTTTTTTAAAAAAGGGATGTTAAATAGGGAAATGTGTTATAAGTGTAGCGCTATAGCGGGATGTCCCTGTAGTATCAACTACGGGATTTCCTTGTAGTATCAACTACGGGATTTCCCTGTAGTATAAACTACGGGATTTCCCTGTAGTATCAACTACGAATCGTACTAACTAATTTTAACCAATAGTAAGAGAATATGACGCAACAAAGATATATATAGCTCTATTTAACAAAACTTGAATACCCATGTCCTTGTGTTGAACTCCCACATATACAAAAATCAAGTATCAACATTGACATAACAGTTCTGTTATAACCGTGGACAGATTCAAACACGTAAATAACTCGGGGGGGGGGGGGTGTATGGGGCACATCAGGCAAATCATCCCCCGTCCCCATTAGTAAATATAGTATATAATATACACTGAAAAATAAAGTATAAACTAAAATATGCAATAAAATAAAGAAAACAGATTGTGATCTGTACTCCTACTTAGCGCTGTTCAAAGAACTATATCTGAAAACACCTACAAGTGAACTAGGAACCATTTTATAATTTATTTATTTTGGTGGGGGGGGGGGGGGGGGGTAAATGAAGTCACCCTCTCACTCCCAAGCTGTTAGTAAAATATTTTACTGTAGTTTAATACTTTCTTGTGCCCTGATTAGAATTCAAATTTCTTCTGTGGATCTGTCAATAATTGTTTGTTTACATTTATAACTGAAATTGTAATTTTTATATTCAAGTAAGATGTTTGGGGGAAAATGATGTCATGGAACTTTTCTGTTGGTAGTTCTTTTTTCCTGCTGTCTGAAAAGTCACTCTACAAGATAGTGTTGGTGCAAACATGTCGTAAATATGTCGTCTTTTGGGAAGGGGGAAAAGGAAAGTTTGCTTGAAAAAGATGGTAGTTTCCTCAAATTCATTGGCAGTTCTCTCATTTTGTTGATCTTTTGTGAAAACCATTTAAGTACATAAGGCGGGGGGGGGGGGGGTAATCCCTTCCCAAAACCCTAACCCACGCTCCTTTTTCAAACAAATAACAAATGAGAAATACAATTTTTTAAACACATTCAACTTAACCAACAAAATATGTGGACACGTATTCCTGTAATAAACTCAAACTCCCACCCCCCTCCCCTCAAATGTTGGTATTTTTTATGGACACTTTGAAAGAATAAGAATAGAATTGTCTAAACTTGTATTTCTTGGCATTATTTTAGACTGTAATGTAGACTGGACACAAATATTGTACAGCTAGTTAGTTGTATGTACATGTAACATATCAAATGAAGTGTTTACGATGTGAATGCATGCTTCAAACAAGAAAACGTGGTGAATGTATGTTGCTTCAGACAAGAAAACGTGGTGAATGCATGCTTCAAACAAGAAAACGTATGCTAAACTCTTCATAAATACTAGTAAAAAGTGTCATTTTTGTGAATTTACGTGTGAACTTTGATGTGGTATGTAGTAGTATCCAGGCAGTACTGTGTTGGCCCCATCTTAGACAAAGATATTTCGTAGCAAATATTAAACAGGTGAATAATCCGCTGAAGACACATGTGTCGGGCCTTTTGCGCAAATAAAACGGTGAAACAGGGCATTCCCATTCTCTGGACTACATCCTGCTGGAAATCTAGTAGGACAATTTTCCTGCTACAAGAGAGATTCAGCGGGAGTTTTAGAATGAACGCTGAAGAAGAAGACACATGAGCATACATGCGAATTTTAGTTATATTGATGAAATGGATCTCTTTGGTAGTCTGGTGAATGTCTATGATTGCTTTGATAGTCTATGATTCCCTTGCTTATCTGAGGAAGTTTGTGATTCCTCTGGTAGTCTGGAAAAATTATGTGATTCTATCAGTATTTTGAGGGAGTCTGTGATTGTCCCTCGATAGTCTGTTGGTGACTATCATTTCCCCGTCTAGTCGAAGACTATCATTTCTTTCTATATTGTAGGGTGACGTCTATTATTTCAGTTTGTAGTATGGTGAAGTGTATTCTTCCCATGTGAATTCTGGTGAAGTATATTATTCCCCTGTGCAGTCTGGTGAAGTATATTATTCCCCTGTGTAGTCTGGTGAAGTTTATTCGTCCCCTATGTTGTCTGGTGTCTATGTTAGATCATATATAACAGAATAGAGAAGAAAATATATAAAACATGAACAAGATAACAAACACAATAACAACACACTTAATTATATCTTTTGTAATATCAGACCAATTACTGAACGTATTTTACGTCTTTTGTTATAAACGTCTTTTGTTATAAACGTCTTTTGTTATAAACGTCTTTTGTTATAGTGATAAACTACTAGGAACTTTGTTTGCTTAAATATGGGATTAAAATCCCCATAGGCCGAGGCAAACTTTCAACCTAAGACGAAAGTCATTTGTGGTTATGTCTGGGCGTATAAAATGTTTTGTATAATATTGACATGGCACTTTCTCCATACAAGCCGCCTGGGCTTAGCAAAAATCGTGAGTACCAATACACATCTCCTTAAACAACACTCATTTAAAGCAAGTCGATAACGTTTGCTATCTAGGATCCACAATTACATCCACCCTTTTTTCCTGGAAAATGAAATAAATGCAGGTATAGGAAAATATGCTACCATTTTTAGCGTACTGTCAAAGCGAGCTTGGAAAAACCATAAGCTAAAATTGAAAACAAAGATACAGATCTATCAAACATGCGTGCCGAGTACACTACACTACGGATCTGAAACATGGACTACCTACACCAAACATCAAAAGAGACTTAACATCTTTCATCTAAGATGTCTCCGCAGGATCTTAAACATCAAATTGCACAACAAAATCACAAAAAAGAAAGTGTTGCTCCACACTCAGCTACCATCTGCCATGGAAACACTCAATATAAATAGATTACTTTGGCAGAGTCACGTCTGCAGAATGCCAAACTTCCGCATCCCACAAGTACTATTCGGGAATTGACTGAAGACCATCGAGCCCGCGTAGCCCAATGCTGTGGTATAAATATATTTACAAATCATAAATGAAAGGCTTCCACATAGAATCCAAAAACTGAGAAAACACGGCGGAAACTGGGGATGTCTGGAGGCGGAGCCTTCGTGCGGGACCAGCATTGTTCAGAAATAATGTTAAAAGATATGCAGGAAAAACGATAAAGACGCAAACAAAAATCTTCCGTTATTGTGATATGACCGCTTGAAAAGTCCCCATTCTTAAGAAAATATTCAACGGCTTGTACTTTCTTATTGCTAAATGACCATCTACAAGATGCAACTTATTGCTAAATGACCATCTACAAGATGCAACATATTGCTAAATGACCATCTACAAGATGCAATGGGCCATACATAAACACTTTTTTTGGTGAGAGATCCTTTATCCGTATCAACCCTAGGAGTCCAATCTGATGATAATCTATATGTCAGCAAGAATTGTGATGACTGGATCGATAATCGTAGTGATTTGTTTCAAATGTTTCATGTATGGATTCACCTGAGATTAGTCTTCGCTTCATTGTCGCGGATATTGTGTATATTCTGATGTAGATTTGGGCAAGTGATGCTTGGGAAGGATTTTTGATGCTTAATTATAAATAAATCATGTCCAGGGTTTCATGCGTTATATTATTTACTATATAATCTTTACATCATATGACGTAGTCAACTATTCTTAATTCGTGTGGGTGCTGACTTTTAACATTGTGTCACCATGCTTTATCAAATAAACAAGTGGTTATCAACATTTTTTGCACTTGGTTCGCTTTTAAGTTAAATTCCTTTCAGTCACCACCCGCGAACCTTAAAATAAACTTTGCTAGAGAATTATATCATTAACTCTTTATCTACGTCAAACCGCTAATGTAGCCAGTTAAACAGACTCCCTTCTAGCAGTAAGCCCTAAAATCGCAATATATTTTTTTCTAAATACATAACGGCAAATGTTTCCATAAATGTTTATGAAGACAAAGAGTTAATTTGATTACATATTGTAAAAAGAGTTAATTTGATTACATATTGTAAAAAGAGTTAATTTGATTACATATTGTAAAAAGAGTTAATTTGATTACATATTGTAAAAATCAATTCGGAGTTAATATCTGTAACCACTTCAGACCTCATATATTCTGAAGTTCTTCTTTTCTGTTTATGCTGTCCCCCGAAAGCAAAATGTCGTGCACACCTGTGGCACTATACACTAAATGGTCCATTTTGAGAATCACTGTTCTATTCCAGCGGTTCTTTACCTTTTTTCTTCTGTGAATCCCTTTGGTATAGTTTGTCGACTAACGACAAACCCCCTTATACCTTTAAAGAGAGGTTGTCTTTATTTAAATAACAAATAGTTCTCATATTTATTGATATCTATTGTGTTATTTTTCCTTCATATACTTACATTTCTTTCATATACTTACTTTCTATGGCGCCTGTTTGTGTTATTTATCCTTCAAATACTTTTCTATAGCGCCTGTTTGTGTTATTTATCCTTCAAATACTTTTCTATGGCGCCTGTTTGTGTTATTTATCTTTCAAATATTTACTTCTCCATGGCCCCTCTTCACGTAACTGTAGCCATCGTGGGGGGGGGGGGGGGGTGTCATATCGTTCATTATGACATAGCCTACACGGAATTAGGCCACCGGTTATGTCAACACTTTTTTAACATGTCCTCCCTATAAAATGTTGGCGACCTGAACAAGCATATTTATCGATCAATATCTGAATGACAAATTACACATATAATAAACTGGTAGCATAACCTATTCAAAACGTAACCATCAAGTTAGCATTTGTTTGACTGTAATGAATTTCTAGGCAACATAAATACGGTCAGTATATTGCCATGGGTTTCTGAAAGGCCCGAATACATCGGGATTTGAACATGTTACCGTAACCGTCACATACGCGACCTCGGCTTCACGGAGGCGGACATATAGTAGAAGATACGTATTTCAAACATAAATTCCCCCAACCTACACTAAAAAATTGTCAGTTGACACGTTGTTTGTCGTATGATGGGGAAACACCAGTCTATTGTCTTTACATTTATAAACTCTTTTTTCCTCATTAAAGAAATTGTCAAGTGATTACAGTCATGTCGTAATCATTTTATTATGTTGGTCACGTAGTCGAAAATTCGTTAGCAATAAAGTAGTCATCAGGTCAAAGCGTTGGTAGTTTATGTAACAACGTTGAAGATGGCGTTATATTCATATTTTAAATCTTAGTATTGTGAGATTGAATATTTCACAACTCTACTTCCGCATATGAAATGGCTAGGTTTTAATATGCCTGAATGCGTAACTTTGATACGAGAATACGTTGAGTGGTCTAGTTGTCTTGTCTAGTCAGGCGTAGTGTTGTGACATGATTGATGAGCACACAACACAGATGCTTCATTTCTCAAAGTCCAAAAGGCGCAAGGAACCGTATAAGATACGGTGAAGATTTATATTTCCCATGTGAGCGCGTGTACATCGTTGGCGTCGGTTTTCAGTAATGCTGGGATATCTGAGCCTTTCTGTTTAACACATACCATTCCGGCAGCTCATACCATTATCACATATTGTAAAATAGATGAACATACAATATTGGTGTAGGTGAAAAATCGTTTTCTAAACCAAAGTAAACACTACCACAATTCGTAAGGAAATTATTATGTCATAAAAACTGATAGCAGCTAATAACTTCGGCAAAATTGTAATCCAAAAGGCTAAAATTGAAAACTGGGTAATAAAGTTTTCCTGAGCTTTGTAAATATACATGAAAACACATAAATCGACGATTCGACCAAAAGGCCTTTATCAAAAACATAGTATGGCACATGTCAGAGAAAATAATAACGCTGCAAATAATCACATAGCAAAATTTATTTATGTTTCTAATTTTCACCATAAAATCTGGTACTTCGAAACCTATCAGGTATCATACATTATAAATGGGGAACATGAGATGAATCGTCCACTTTAGTGATACTTTTTAGAGAATATATCAAATATTGTTTGGTTCGTGTGAAAGAGAAGCTAGGCTGTTTTTTTTTTTTTTTTTGTGTTTTTTTTTAAATTAAGCTGTTTTTAAAATGTGAATGAATTTAATGTATTATAGACAGTGTGAGAAAATACGAGACTTTCGTGAATTAGCTTTATGTGATAGTTGTAAGCAGTGTATGATATCTTGCCTGATCCGACACGAAAGTAATCACAATGTGACCAGTGATCATTTATATCAGTCAAGATAATTGATGCTGTATGGGATCACCACGCAGGACCATTTTGGAGGACTTGGCTTATGTGTGACTGTCTTGTCTGGATCAGAAATCTAACAATCATCCTTACACCTCATCATAATGTTTCTTAATATTTACTGGCAGCCTGAGTAACGTGTATCAGTTACCTGGCAGTTACCTGGTAATTATATTTGTGTGTCAAACTGTGTGTAAGAAATTACTGCTTTGTTTATGATAATGTAATATGTACATTTGTGAATCTAGATATATTGATAATGTATTGGTTACACACTCCATTCGTGAACTTTGACCTGTGCATCAGAAAGTAAGTAGATCAATGAAATGTCGTTTTTGTGGGATTTTTTTGTTTGTTGTTTTCATGTCGAATAAGTTCAATTCATCATCATCATCACCATTCGATATATACACTAGTTAATAGTTGCGTGATACTAAGATATACAATAAAAAGAAATGATTGGTTAGTTCAATGTAGAACAAAACTCACAGTGAAGTACTTAATTGGGCAAGACTTTCCAAGCATGACCAATCCTTAGCATCAACATCTTCTAAGATGGCTGTGCTATGTAAGGAGAATGGAGGAGTCTCCCAACCTATATTCTGTATGCAGAATGGAGGAGTCTCCCAACATATATTCTGTATGGAGAATGGAGGAGTCTCCCAACATATATTCTGTATGGAGAATGGAGGAGTCTCCCAACCTATATTTTGTATGCAGAATGGAGGAGTCTCCCAATCTATATTCTGTATGGAGAATTGACATCTGTTAATACTCGAAGGACAATCCTTATAAAGTTATAACGAAATCTGCAAATGTAGTACAGACCACAACACAGTCCCTTGAATCAATGGTTCTCAAAGATGTCCCTGTGAGCCATGGAGATTTGAAGGGGAGGGTGAGCTCCGAGAAATATTATATTTTGAAATTGATGGTGAGAGCGGCATAAGTCTGTCGAGGTAGGCCGCAGGAAGGTAACTTTTTGTACAATAAACACGATTTATCGCGATAACGCTTAGAAAACGTTGGCGAATCTCAAAGAACGCCAATGATCAATTTTCTTGGCGCCGGAGGAGAGAAAGGAACACGGGCGAAATTTTTTCCCAATAAGGGACCGCCACTACCTTAAATAACTGTCCAGGCTAAGCATAGATATTTACACTATTTAGTTAAAGTTCGTATTTTATCTTGCGAATGACCATCAAATGTGATGGTCGAACATGACGGGTGGCATAAAAACATAATAAGAATACACAAATATTCAGTCTACTGAAAGACATCGTACAGTGCAAGCAGACACCACAAAGTCGAGTTATTTCACATGTCTGTTTGTAAATTCCATGTTCATCATTTAATAAATTAAATATTAGCTTATTTTAGGGCGTGGATTAGGCGTGATAGTTGTGTTTTTTAATAGAACTAACCCGAAACATCAATATTTCAATTATTAAATGATGGACATGAAATTTACATAGACAAGAGAAATAATTAAACATGTGGTGGCCTCTACTTGTACTGTACCAAAATAACACTCCAGAGAAATACACTTAACCGAAAGCGTAATCGACGTTTTAGTGTATGCTTTTTTGAACATAAGACGACCTATTATTATTATTTTTTAAAAGAGAAAAGCATAGGAGATTGTGATAACATTTAACAAGAAAAATAGAAATTGAAATAATGTTAGTTTAGCAGATGTGGATAAATGACATCAACAAAATTTTGACAATTTTCAACCTTCTTTCCCCGATGTCAACAATTTGTCAAGAGTTCAGTGCTTTATTCTATCAAATAGTAAACCCACCACAAATAATGGAGGCAAATAATAATATTTTTTTAAAAACAACTACATAACATATTTCAGTTTTAAATAATTTTCAAATTCAAACAATTTAACTGACATTTATATATATATATATATATAGAATATATATAGTTCACACCACAATTTATGAATATCACCCCACCCCCCACTTTGCACAGTTAACTTTTTTTTTCAGGATATCTCCAAAATATCTCTGAAAGCTGCAAAATAACATCTTTAAACACGGCTGCAAAGTAGGTCTAAATATTGCGTCACTGAAGGTGACGAGAGAGACTCATGACAGACGTACCCACAACCAACTACTAACTGACTGAAACAAATGAGCGGTGTCTCCTACGGGTTGTTTATAAAGCACGTCATGAATTGTTTGATAATTTGTGATTCCTCATACGTCCCCCCTCCCCTGTCAACAATTTTCAAGAATTTACCCAACCATCCCCTGCTTAATTATGTCAAAGAAAATTCTCTTCTTCCCCCAAAAAAATATTAGCCAAAAAAAAACAACTATAAAAATGTTCTGGTATTTTCCTATTTTTGTTCTCTTCACATTCAAGAATTTTAATTGCTGTATATAAACATTCATATTAACTCAATTTGTGCAAACCCCTTTCCTCTTCCTCACGTCAAAAACTGTCAAAATTTGTCCTGATCCCCCACTCCCTAATTGCTGACGTAAATTAAGGAAAGTCCCCCAGATGGTAATCATGTGTCAAGTTGTGCCGCCTGGATCAGTCAAGAAACAAAATCTGATGAAATGATTCCCCATCCAGGCCACCTTTCTGAAGCGGAGATGGGTCAGGGTCTTAGTCCAGCTAACAGTTGCTGGAAACCGATTTGTGGGGACCACAGTCCTGCCCAAGCATACACCGATGCTGAAGTCGGAGATATCAGTACGAGGTGCGCACCAGCAACCACGGTATCACGCAACGCGACTAGATAACAACATCATCATATGAAATTAGTATTATTCACCATGGAAATCGATGAAGAAATATGTAGGCCTATGCTTCCACCAGAAGCGGCACCTCATTACCACCGAGAAGTCTACTCTTGCTTGATTCGATTTATCCAGTTTTGTTTTTTTGGTTGGCTACGAAAGTTATTTAGTAAAAAATAACGTATCGATCCATCAGCCAAGACTTGTGACGTATATATGAGTTGGACATCAAGTCTTATTTTATCCAAAGTCGGTCATGCTTTGAAAAAAATCATACATAATCATGTATGTCACTCAATAACCGAGTCCCTCGTCAAACTTCAGTCTTGGGTAATATTCTAATGGGACGATATTTGACTTTTCTGTGATTTTCATTTCTCACTTTGTGTTTACTTTGAATCAACAGCCACTGAAATATACGGGAAAAGTAAAATAGCATCATTTTATAATTATAAATCGGTTGAGTGTACAGAGTTGTATAAATGACTAAAGATAAAATAACACACGCGTGATTGTTAGTTCAAAGAGACGAGATGTCTGCAGGCTGTCCTGTTTCAAGTGATCACGCAGCAATGACTTACTCATTAACTGGCTTGATCTGATGAGATTTATGTTGAATCATTACATTGTGACCCATACTAAGTGGTTACGACACATCATCATAGATACGGAGGTTGAGAGGTTCAAATACCTCTTTCCTGCTTTAGAAATCAACTTAATACAGTGGTATCCCTCTATTGCGCATCCGTTTATAACAAATTTCTATATTTAAAATTTTTCAAAATTACATTTATTCTGTATTGTTCTATACTACTTATATCGAATTTCTGTCGTCGTCATCATCTACGTTCATTCTCAAACTCCTGCAGATCATCAGCATACAGTCCGTAGAATTGAATGCGTTGTGTCATGGTTTACAGTTTAGCTGCGATAGCTACGCATTCTACCTGACACATCCAACTTCAGCATGGCTTCTAGATCGTTTGGACACTTTGAGATCAGACACCCAACTCACCAGAAAACCTCCTTGCATAGTCTCCGCTTCTTATATACGTAGCATGTAACAGTGTCGTGGCTATTCGTTACCTTGTGGACCCTGGAACGACGATTCGAAATCTCTGTTCTTGATACATATATCACCGGTCCGTATCAAGTTGTTGTAACGGGATTTGACTAACAATAAGCAATAGTTCACATATCTTATCAGATAAATAGCGCACAGAAACATATCACTTTTTGTCATACATAGGTCCCCAATCTGCTTGTAGCAACAACATTCATTAAAACATACCTATGGCCTGTTGTGTCGCAGTCGAGAAAAGGAAAAGCGGCTAACTAGAAGACAATATAGTTAACTTTATGGGTTAATGTTTGAAGATAAGGTTCATGATTATAAACATAGACACAATTTCAATAAAATGCAGATTTACTTTTCCATATACATTAAATAGGCGTTTTGACCAATAGGTCCTTTTCAAGATAGAAATAAACAAAGGTAATACAAATAATGGCTTTAATGTACTAAATAAAGTTGAGCGTTTTGAAAATAGGGGGCGCCTTAGAGACATCTCTCTCTCTCTCTCTCTCTATATATATATATATATATATATATATATATATATATATATATATATATATATATATATTATAGAACGTGACACGACATTATGATAACATAAGGGTTATGCAGAGGGAGCATAGATTTCTAGGATTGAGAGTTTAAAGCGTCCTCTAACCTAACGCAAAAGAAGTATATATTTTACACATTGGGCAATTGCCTACAATAAATGCCCACCCCAAGAGAGACAGTTGTTTCAGTCTTATTTGTATGTTTCCTAGTGTTGATAAGTACTTTATTTATGGTGGTCGTTGTATAGTTTCTGGTATCCTTTCTACGGCTTCCGTCAGTACTCTGATCTGTCTGATATCTAGTGGCTCTAGATTTGCATCTATCTTGCATATTGCTGTGGGTGTTAGTGCATACATCCACGGATTAGGTTTAAAGTGATTCTGCATGTGGTTCAAAGATGAGATGGTAGTTTAGCTGACATTTGTCAAAAGAAGAGCGTTATAATCCATTACTGATCTGGCATAGCTAAGATACAGTTGGCGGAGAGTCTGCTTGGCTGTTCCCAGTTTGTACTAGCTAGTCTTTTAATGAGGTTTATGCATGTACTTGCTTTAGTCTCTGAAATTTTCAGCGTGGTCTTTTATGTTAGTTGTTTTGTCTTGTTTTTCTCCAAAATAGACAGGGGACTTCCTTGTTAATATTGCTCCACTCATGTTTATATTAGCAAATCTTTTGGCTATGTTTTAGCTTCGACAGAACAAAGTGTAAGAAATGTTCAGTGTATTAATGATTTTTAGTTTCCACAATTCACAGAATTGACTGAGATTATGACTAATTCAGTGTATAGATCATTAAGTCAACTTCAGAAAAGCTGGGCTTTTTTTAAGAATGGTATTGTGCTGCCAAGAGTAGAGCTACTCAGCAGACATTCGATATAAACAACAACAACCGACATCCCACTGTTTTCCCTCCTTTTACACAGCAGTAACTAAAAATCGACTGTAACTACGAAACAGTCCTCCAACTACTGCTACAAAACGGTCCTCAAACTACTGCTACAAAACAGTCCTCAAACTACAGCTGGAAAAGAGTCCTCAAACTACTGCTACAAAACGATCCTCAAACTACTGCTACAAAACGATCCTCAAACTACTGCTACAAAACGATCCTCAAACTACTGCTACAAAACGATCCTCAAACTACTGCTAAAAAATGTCCTCAAACTACTGCAACTAAAATTGTCATACTTCTTCAACTGTCAAAATGCCCTCTTTTATGGATGATGATACAACTCGTGTAATTGTGAGCAGGTAGCTCTTGGCAAGCCTTAGTTATTGTGACAAAAGCACAGATTCTTCTCAGTTGTATAGCTGAGGCGACACCAGAACTCATTTAAAGCTACATCATAAACATGGTTGTGTAAGAGGATTTGTGGATGAATGTTTAGTCCCCGAAGACATTCCAGTATCGGAGAATTACCTTGTCCTGCCAGGAGCACACTTCTCTGCTAAACTTTCAGATCATTTTTCCGACATGTTTGTTGATCCATCTGCAGTGATGGAACATCTAGCATTTCAGATCACGTAGGAATCGATAAAGGTACAATGTCCGATACAGGTGCAATGTCCGATACAGGTACAATGTCCGATACATGTACAATGTCCGATACAGGTACAATGTCCGATACAGGTACAATGTCCGATAGCCTGCATCTCATCGCCATCGATGGGGGTGATTTGATAGAAGACAAAAGTAAGAAATTGAGACGAGGATTATTTCATGGTGACAACCTAACCCCCAACTTTCCTTAATCGCCTCCTACTACATGCATGGAAAGAAGACATTTGCTCTATTCTTTTTACTCTGCAATAGAAGTCCAAGCCCCGGTTGTTACACCGACGTTACTATTTTGTCGATCGTATATACGACTCCGGTTGGTAAATCAGTGGGTCTAGGTAATACTGTGCTACAAATGCTATCAGTATATGAGATATACGTATGATACTGTTCTGGTATCCAATAGTGAGAAGTGTCCACAAGAGGTTATCCACAATTATAAGATCCACTGCCGGGTAACAATTATAAACTGAAAGTAGGGTGGCTGAAGTAACAAAGGGTATAAATTATGATTAACGGAAATAGGTATATGCATTGCCAAGTAGAAAGTAAAGAGAAAGGTGTTATTATAAATAAAGGATCAGAAGTAAAGAGAAAGGTGTTATTATAAATAAAGGATCAGAAGTAAAGAGAAAGGTGTTATTGTAAATAAAGGATCAGAAGTAAAGAGAAAGGTGTTATTATAAATAAAGGATCAGAAGTAAAGAGAAAGGTGTTATTATAAATAAAGGATCAGAAGTAAAGAGAAAGATGTTATTGTAAATAAAGGATCAGAAGTAAAGAGAAAGGTGTTATTGTAAATAAAGGATCAGAAGTAAAGAGAAAGGTGTTAGTGTAAATATATTATCAGAAGTAAAGAAAGGTGTTATTGTAAATAAAGGATCAGAAGTAAAGAGAAAGGTGTTATTGTAAATATGTTATCAGAAGTAAAGAGAAAGGTGTTATTGTAAATAAAGGATCAGAAGTAAAAAGAAAGGTGTTATTATAAATAAATGATTAGAAGTAGAGATTATGTGTTATGGAAAAAAAACATCACCAAGTATATACAATCAAAGGGCGTAACTCGATACTAAATATATTTATAATAAAGCCAGGAAACTGTTAGGACCCTAATGGTATCACCTAGATGTATCACATTGGTATTAACTAGATGTATCACATTGGTATTAACTAGATGTATCACATTGGTATCACCTAGACGTACCACGTTGGTATAAACTAGAAGTATCAGCTAAAGGTATCGCATTGGAACCGTGTTCAGAATAAGCCCTGCGAACATCTCTGTCTGCAACCAAACTGATAAATGTTGAAAAATCAGCCATGGACAAGCTTTGATGTTATCAAGCCCAAGATTTTCTTTAGCACCTCTTCTCCATCCCTCAGCTGTTCACAGTAAGATAATCTTTGAAAGTGAAGTCTGGTAAATGTCCAAATCAACGGAAAAGTATGCTGTTTCTCACCAGTCAACACTGTTACCTGTCAACCTACAATATCTAACAAAACATTCGTTTAATGTACAGTTATAACACGTCCGCATCATCATCATCAGGTGCCATGCTGGCTGGCATAGGCGATCATGGCTCTCCACAGCTCTCTGTCTCCAGTATTATGTATCAAGATCGTTGTTGTTTCCCTGCCGTGCCAGGTTTTGAAACTGTCTTAATATTTTCTCGCGTTGTCGCCCTCTGTCTTTTTGCCTTGAATCTTGCCTGTTGTGACTATGTTCTCCAAACCTCCCTGTCTTATGAAGTGGCCAAAATATGAAGATTGACTTTTTCTTATATTATTTAAGGTCCGTTTCACATTTGACTCTTTCAACACCTCCACATTAGTTTTTCTGGCAGTCCATGGTATTCTCATCATTCTTCTGTAGAACCACATCTCTATTGCCTCCAATCTCCCACTTTCCAGTTTGTTTATTGTCCAAGTCACGCATCCATATGTTAGTATGGGAATTATATAGCACTGAAGAACTCTCTCACCTCTAATCACAAGGTAATATTACACAATATATAACACATTTAGGACTTAAAAATACCTCGGATCCTGCATATGCAGCAATGGAAAATGCAAATCATAATTTATGATTAGGCTGAAGAAGGCTTTAGCTTCTATGTCAGGGCTAAACTTAATTTGGAAAAAAAGCAACATCAGTGTTTATGTGATAGACACACTGTATAACTGACTAGTCCTTTCTAATGTGTTGTATGGTTGTGAGAGTTGGACACAGACAGCAGATGCGGAAAGACGATTACTAGCATTAGAATTCAAATGTTACAGATGAATTTTATGAATATCATATTGAGGGCATAATACAAATAGGTACGGAAGAAATCAAATAGAGATATATACATGTTCGCAAGAATCATTGCTTCAATAGTGAAACGATGAAAATTTGCATGGTTTGGACATTTATGCCAATATGATCCCTTTTCAAAAACGACACTAGATTGAACAGTCGTTTGTAGAAGAGGTGGGGGAGGGGGCACAGAGAAAAAACCAGACAATATCAATGACTGGACAGGACAAGATTTTTCCTCACTCGTCCGCCAGATAAATTACCAGACAGTGAAGTACAGATAAAATATAAAACTGTAAGCATACACACAATGTTGACGAAGATGCAGACACCCTGGACAGGACACAGGTTCCGCATGAAAGGTCATTCACTACCCAAAAAATTGTTATATGGGGAACACCAGACTGATTTCTTAAAACCAGATAACAATATAAACATTTTTAATTAAGACACTCTTACGATATCGCTGACTCACTTCAAGATGGACACAAGTTCATGGTAGATTCGTGCACAAGACAGATTCGACTGGCGTCGCAGAATCAATCTTGGTTCAGCAGCAGCTGTAGAAAGCCCCGGACATCATGTTGCATACCAAAAATACACACACTCTCTCTCACACACACACACACGAACAAACGCGCGTGCACACTCGGACACATAATCACACACACACACATACAATTTCTATATTCATGTGCAGATTGCAAAAGTCAATGAAGTCGTATGATCAACGACAACATCAGATAGAAGAGGCTCAGCAGAGATAGGAAGTATAATAAGACAAAACAATTCTAACAATTTATATAATGTCCTCTTCAGTAATGGGGATCTCCATAGCGTAGTGGCTAAGTCTTTCGCTTTGTGCTTGAGAAGTAGTTCATTCAAATCCCACTCATAGTGTCTTGTTTCATTCGGCAAAGTGGATTTATCGGAAAACACTGTTGATTATCGTTTCTGCTTCTTCTTCAGCGTTCATTCTCAAACTCCGGCTGAATCGTTCTTATAACGGACCAATGGTCCTACTAGATTTCCAGCAGGATGTAGTCCAGAGAATGGAAATGTGTTGTGTCGCCGTTTTATTTGCGCCAATGGTCCGACAGATAATAATTTATAATTTTTATAATTTTCGTATTATTTGAGAAGGAAAAATGTAATACTAATAGCGTAGTTTAATCACAGATTTAGAGCCAACCTAATAATTAACTTTGTTGATTTTCAAAAAAGTCTTCAACAGCATATATCAAACATCGCTTTAGGCTATTAAAAAAAATATATGAATTACAAAACAAATACATAAATACGATAAAATGATTCTGTAAAAACACAAAATGCTGCGTTAGAATAGAAAACGGTAATTCCAACTGGAATTCCTGTGATTACTGGTGTTAAACAAGGCTGCTCTATGTCATCAGTGCTATTCAATATCGAAATTGATTGGGTAATGAAAAAAATCTCAACCAACGTAATTTGAGGAATTGAATGGACAAACAAAACATTACTAGAAGACAGTAACTTTGACGACGATCTTGTATTATTGAGTGAAAACCATTAAGATAAACAAACAAATACTGATAGATTGAAATTCATCGCAGAACAAATAGGAATTAAAATTCATCGCAGGACAGATATGTCTTTAAAAAATCCATCAAAAACAAAATTATGGACTTTACAGGTTCACCTAAAGCAATTAATTTAAATGGACAAAAACTTGAATAGGTACACATATTTTCCCATCTAGGAAGCAAATTAACACTCGACAGCAATATCATGCCATACATTATAACTCGCATTGCATTAGCATCAAGTGTCTTTAATAGACTGTCTAATATCTGGAGGTCAAAGTCAATCAGCATACCCACGAAAGTGCGCTTATTTAATTCCTACGTTATTCTAGTGCTGTCAAATGGATGTGAGAGCTGGAAAAGTTCTTTATCTTCAGAAAAGAAACTATTGAGTTTCAAAAACAAATGCCTTCGTAGCTAACACTGTAGCGAATTAAAATCGAATGAAAAAATCAGAAAAGAGACACATCAAAACTACATCACATATGTCCTACGCTCAGACAATAACAGAATACACCACCAATCTCTTGCATGGATACCAACAGGCAGAAGAGCCAGGGATAGACCAAAGGAAACACTCAGAAGAACAATACTAAGAGAAAGTAAAACAATCAATAATCATACTATTCAAGAAATGTACAGAATATCTTTGAACAGACATAATTGGAGAGATATGACCTCTGCCCTCAGCGCTAACCTTAGTGCTAAAGAAAAATGAATATTTACTTGGAGTCGCCTTGGCTATTTTTTGGCGCGTGATTTCAAGTATAAAACTAGTAACCAACTCATATACTAACAATAATCAAAAAAAGGAACGAATGGGGTCCTAATTATTTCTATTGAAAGGTCTTTAACGACGACAGTCAAGGCTATGTGCTCTTTTTGACATCTTTGTTAGGTGCTGGCCTATGGTTCACACTTATCCTCATTTCCAAATATCACAATTTCGATATTGACTCATGCATCATTTATCTTCTGATCGCGGGGACTCACGAAGAGCATTAAATATGTCTGCTCAATCCATAATTCAAATACCACACTTTAGAGGGGCGATTTCCGAAGAGATAACAGATATAGAAAAAATATGTTTTGTTTAATAGACTAAAGATGGGAACTGGTCATGTCCGTGACCCACTGACCTCACAAAGAACTCATAGCAATTAAAAAGGTCATATGTTTTGTCCGAGTATCTCGTCATGTATACAGTCTTGTGGATTCATCCGTTTTCATCCTTCAAAAGTGAAGCTGCGTGTCTTTTCCTGTAATTTACATTGGCTGTTGACGAAAAGTATGCACGATGTGACCAATGAACAACAGAGGAAAAGTCATATAACGTCACTTTTGAAGAATTATAAACAATGATTCCACAGAACTGTATTATAGACGAGATCACCGACTTTTCGCATGTTCTTAAATATATCGGCATAACTGTATCGTATTTTCACAGGCAAATACATTTCCACTCAAGCGTGTCCAGATTGTCCCTATGTAACCGAAAGCTATCTCGTGTGTGGACAGCTGTACTTTACCAGATATCATGTTCTTAATTTTCACCATGTATTGTTACAGAAAACCATTCTTGTTTTTTTTTTGTCAGCCTTTTCAACAGTTAAACAGCATTTTCTAGATCGCATGTTGATGGAAATGTTTGTTTAGTTTCTTGTGTTGAAATAGCGTATATACTGAAATGTATCCCTTACCCCGCCCTAACCCGTTCATTCCTGCCCACAAGATTACATCGAGCAGAGATTGTTATAAATATTGTTAGGTAATTTCAGGCAAGTAAGCCCTCATTTTGCTCTTCCCTTACATCATGATTGCTTGTCTGTAGCATTCATTCTCTGTTGCCACTTATGAGGTGAGTATTTTTAATGTAATTTACTTGCTACCATATCTTTTCCTTTGTTCATCTCACATTCTTCAGTCTACTTTCTCCTCTTTACTTACTACTAACTTCTCCCTATACGTTTTTCTCACCTGTCATGCTTCCACATCTTTTCTTCCCTCATTACCTATCTGCTAGTGTCCTCATTATAACCCTATTTGTCTCCATGTAAGATTTGTTTTATTGTGGTCATTTGATTGTCCTGATGAAGGCTTTATAGTCGAAACGTCGTCTGTCTCTGTATCTCGTTGTTAAGTTGTTTTATGTTTTATTTTGGTAACACACCTACCTATTTTTGTATATCTTGACATAAAAATATACATTTTGTGAAATATCTGTTTTACGCTGAACAAATACCAGGAACAAATTGACGTTTTGACGAAAAAGTCTTCAGCAAGATATGGGCAAATGAACATAGAATGGGACAATAAAGTAGTCCGAAGTATAAATGGAATAATGTAATTGGATTAAACAGATTTTTAATATATATATATATTGTCTTTCTGCTCCATCATATCTGAGAAATATAATGTAGAAGACACAAGAGATGTTGATGGAAAAAACACAAATTATAGCAATATATATATAGAAGCAGTAAATATTTGTAGAATACACAATGAAAGGAACAAAATTTGAATATTTAGTAACCACAGGAAAATCAAGAAGAGAATTGACAGAGGAAGACAAAGAAAGAAATTTCATGATGGGTTTTCAGTGTTGTAAGAAAGAATGTCACCAACTTATTAACATTACAAGTGACCACAATTTGCGAAGAAACATGATCGTTCACGCCACTCGGCATGGCACTTGATTGATTAATTAATTGATTGATTGATTTATCATACAGATGTGGAAATAAATGAACAGCCAAAGAGAAGTACAGTTGAAATTGATTGAGTAATTGATTGATTTATCATACAGATGTGGAAATAAATGAACAGCCAAAGAGAAGTACAGTTGAAATATGCAAAGTCATACGAAGTCCTGCAATTCGGAAAGTGTTGCTTATCTATCACATGATGATGATGATGATAATGACCAGTTGTTACATCCCCTTTATGAAATTAAATTAGAGTTACGTCCCTTGACTATAGGTTTGTAAATGGCTAATGAGCACTATTTTGTCAGCAGTTATCCTTGGACAGTTCATGCCGAACAGGGGCCAGTAAGAAAACATCTGCATATAATTAATTAGCGCTTCATTCGTTACGTTTTGATTAATGTCGTTATTTTCGTTGGTCACTATTTATATACTTGTAATCTCATCCCAAAATTACCAAAGTTGACCAACAAAATGAATGGAAATAATCAAAGTCGGCTTTTTCAGGTCATGTTTACATTTTCTGTACATACTTGTTTATACTTGTGACCTATCGCGGTTCTGTCATGGGATGATAATTGCATAATGTTTTTGATATTCTGGTGACTTACTCTCCACTGTACGGCTGCTGTACGTTCCTCCTCTTGTCATAAAATGATGAGTATTTTTTTCTTCAGAGCGCCATTTAGCCCCATTTCTTGCATTGTGTTCACGCTATTTGGTTTATTTTAAAAGCTTTCAGTGAGGTTTCAAAAGGGTCCATGCGGGGCTTCTTTTAGCCACGTTGAGAACGTATACCCTTCTGCACTCACCATATAAAAGTATTTTTTTGTAGCCGAGGATCTGGAATAAGTACCACATACCATGCTGAACGATTCTGTGTCTGCATCAGAATAGTGCCAATGCTAAGGGTACCAGCTCTGTCAAGGACAGTGGTATCTGTCATCTTGTCTTGCCATACGATGTCCACAAACATTAGTTACAATGCGCTTCTCACATATAAAAAAGTACCAAGTTCAAACCTAGTCATAGGCAACTGTGTATCTGTACCATTTAGAGAACAATGTCAACCTAATTAACTTCAAATATTGAAGAAATCCATCGAAACCAAGAAATGATGGTTTTTATCGTTTCGTCCTGCATAGTGTATTCTGAATAGCATACTCTAAATGCTATATTCTCTTCATGATACTGAACAACTCGATTGTCCAAAGTATTGCATGGATATAATTACCTCGTCATGTGGGTGTTTGAGACAACAAAAGAGCAGACTCGGTGGCGGGTAATTCTATGATTGATTGCACAGTAGACGAAAAGAGATAGTGTCGACCTAACATGAGCCATCTATAGAGTGGATAATTTGGTGCTGGGAGTGATAGCTTGCACATGCAAAGAATGACAGAAACGGGGATGTCTGACCAGGTGTAAGTGAAGAAAGTATATCCTCTATGGAATCCGACGATTCAACATCTGAGACCTTAAGTCTGTTAAAAAAAAATTCAAATGTCGTAGAGGATTCACTCCACTGTACTCGGTTTATATATGTACTCCGTCACTCTCAACGAAGCAGCACACAGCCTGCCAAGAGTACCACTCATAGCACGTAACTCCGTTGTTTCAAGTGATAATCCACAGGGATCTCCGAAAAAAATCCACCTTATAAACAAGCTGGATTCGAACTCATAACCTCTTGAACACAAGGCGAACAGCTTAACCGCTAGGGAGATCCCAGAAGTCTCTATACTCCTGGATGGCTACTGGAGTGAAGAGTTGAGCAACTATGGGAATGCCTCGTGTGCTATGATTCCGATTTCTAATGACATAAATTCAAGAATAGCATATACTACAAAGATATTCTTTTATATACCATTTTACTTATCATCATCGTGTGACATATTCATTCCAGTTCGAATTCTTCTTTATGGACCTTCTGAACACCTCGCGATCTTGGGTGAGTAGACCTGCCTCTTCCAGGGACATGTTTAAATAGTCAGATATAACAGTAGTCCATCGTGGACTTGGGCGGCCTTTCCTCTACTGCCGTTTACTCTGTCTTCTACTGTTAGTCTTTCCATGCTGTTATGTCTCTTTAGACGACAAAAAAAAGTTAATATTTCTTATTATTATGTTATTTTAGAGCCAGTCCTCTTCGGCGTTTAATGATTGTAATACTTCTTTCTTTTTTTTTTCTTTTTTGCTGTCCATGTTATATGCAAAATGTTTCTGTAGAATCTCAATTCGAAGGCGGCTATTTTCTTTGTCACTGTTTTATTTAGAATCCAAGCCTCACAGCCGAATATTGCTACAGGAAATACGCATTCACTGATAACAGTCGCTTGTGTTGACAGTGCATCCTAGAACCTAACGGTAAATTCCGAATTGTTCACATGGTTGAAACACACAAAATGTTTTACTTTGAGATTAGATAGCCCAGAAGACAAATTATGTCATTTGTTAAAGTTGCCAATCAAGCGTGTAAAACTATACAGTTGTATATGCCAGCTTTTTGATCGATTAGTAAATAAATTAATAATGTAATTTTAGATAGCCAATTGGCCATTTCATTGCCATATTTCACACATTTTTCACACACTGACGATTTTTAAAGTTAACTGGTCGTAACATGTTATGATTGTGTTATTTTTATGTTCTATGTCTTTTTATATTTTCGATTTTTATGTTTACCTTGAGGTCCAAAGTCGACACGCGGTAAGGACTAATTTATTTTTTTCTGTCGGGAGTATAAATTTAAAATCTCACTCTGAACATGACATGGCGGCAGCAAGGCAAGCAGTCTTTATCACACAACTCACTCGAATACTCCCTCTCACTCCCTAACTTTATCACACAACTCACTCGAATACTCCCTCTAACTCCCGAACTTTATCACACAAGTCACTCGAATACTCCCAGTAACTCCCTAACTTTATCACACAAGCAACACTCAAATACTCCCTAACTTTATCACACAAGTCACTTGAATACTCCCTATCACACAAGCAACACTCAAATACTCCCTAACTTTATCACACAAGTCACTTGAATTCTCCCAGTAACTCCCTAACTTTATCATACAAGCAACACTCAAATACTCCCTAACTTTATCACACAAGCAACACTCAAATACTCCCTAACTTTATCATACAAGCAACACTCAAATACTCCCTAACTTTATCACACAAGCAACACTCAAAAACTCCATAACTTTATCACACAAGTCACTCGAATACTCCCTAACTTTATCACACAAGCAACACTCAAATACTCCCTAACTTTATCACACAAGTCACTCAAATACTCCCTAACTTTATCACACAAGTCACTCGAATACTCCCTAACTTTATCACACAAGTCACTCGAATTCTCCCATTAACTCCCTAACTTTATCACACAAGCAACACTCAAATACTCCCTAACTTTATCACACAAGCAACACTCAAATACTCCCTAGCTTAATCACACAAGCAACACTCAAATACTCCCTAACTTAATCACACAAGCAACACTCAAATACTCCCTAACTTAATCACACAAGCAACACTCAAATACTCCCTAACTTAATCACACAAGCAACACTCGAATAATCCCTGTAACTTCCTAACTTTATCACACAAGTCACTCTAATACTCCCTGTAACTTCCTATATTTATCACACAAGATACTCGAATACTCCCTGTAACTTTCTAACTTTATCA
Organism: Meghimatium bilineatum; assembly: GCA_034231615.1. Taxonomy (NCBI): domain Eukaryota; kingdom Metazoa; phylum Mollusca; class Gastropoda; order Stylommatophora; family Philomycidae; genus Meghimatium; species Meghimatium bilineatum. Next base: position 8,535,074 of record CM067299.1, read on the forward strand.
CACAAGTCACTCGAATACTCCATGCAATTCCCTAACTTTAACACACAAGATACTCGAATACTCCCTGTAACTTCCTATATTTATCACACAAGTCACTCGAATACTCCATGCAACTCCCTAACTTTATCACACAAGATAATCGAATACTCCCTGTAACTTCCTATATTTATCACACAAGATACTCGAATACTCCCTGTAACTTTCTAACGTTATCACACAAGTCACTCGAATACTCCATGCAATTCCCTAACTTTATCACACAAAATACTCGAATACTCCCTGTAACAACCTATATTTATCACACAAGTCACTCGAATACTCCATGCAACTCCCTAACTTTATCACACAAGTCACTCGAATACTCCATGCAACTCCCTAACTTTATCACACAAGTCACTCGAATACTCCATGCAATTCCCTAACTTTATCACACAAGATACTCGAATACTCCCTGTAACCTCCTATATTTATCACACAAGACACTCGAATACTCCATGCAACTCCCTAACTTTATCACACAAGTCACTCGAATACTCCCTGTAACTTCCTATATTTATCACACAAGTCACTCGAATACTCCATGCAACTCCCTAACTTTATCACACAAGTCACTCGAATACTCCCTGTAACTTCCTATATGTATCACACAAGTCACTCGAATACTCCATGCAACTCCCTAACTTTATCACACAAGTCACTCGAATACTCCATGCAACTCCCTAACTTTATCACACAAGTCACTCGAATACTCCATGCAATTCCCTAACTTTATCACACAAGATACTCGAATACTCCCTGTAACTTCCTATATTTATCACACAAGACACTCGAATACTCCATGCAACTCCCTAACTTTATCACACAAGTCACTCGAATACTCCATGCAATTCCCTAACTTTATCACACAAGATACTCGAATACTTCCTATAACTTCCTATATTTATCACACAAGACACTCGAATACTCCATGCAACTCCCTAACTTTATCACACAAGTCACTCGAATACTCCCTGTAACTTCCTATATTTATCACACAAGACACTCGAATACTCCATGCAACTCCCTAACTTTATCACACAAGTCACTCTAATACTCCCTGTAACTTCCTATATTTATCACACAAGACACTCGAATACTCCCTGTAACTCCCTAACTTTATCACACAAGATACTCGAATACTCCCTGTAACTTCCTATATGTATCACACAAGTCACTCGAATACTCCATGCAACTCCCTAACTTTATCACACAAGTCACTCGAATACTCCATGCAACTCCCTAACTTTATCACACAAGTCACTCGAATACTCCATGCAATTCCCTAACTTTATCACACAAGATACTCGAATACTCCCTGTAACTTCCTATATTTATCACACAAGACACTCGAATACTCCATGCAACTCCCTAACTTTATCACACAAGTCACTCGAATACTCCATGCAATTCCCTAACTTTATCACACAAGATACTCGAATACTTCCTGTAACTTCCTATATTTATCACACAAGACACTCGAATACTCCATGCAACTCCCTAACTTTATCACACAAGTCACTCTAATACTCCCTGTAACTTCCTATATTTATCACACAAGACACTCGAATACTCCATGCAATTCCCTAACTTTATCACACAAGATACTCGAATACTTCCTGTAACTTCCTATATTTATCACACAAGACACTCGAATACTCCATGCAACTCCCTAACTTTATCACACAAGTCACTCGAATACTCCATGCAATTCCCTAACTTTATCACACAAGATACTCGAATACTTCCTGTAACTTCCTATATTTATCACACAAGACACTCGAATACTCCATGCAATTCCCTAACTTTATCACACAAGATACTCGAATACTTCCTGTAACTTCCTATATTTATCACACAAGACACTCGAATACTCCATGCAATTCCCTAACTTTATCACACAAGTCACTCGAATACTCCATGCAATTCCCTAACTTTATCACACAAGATACTCGAATACTTCCTGTAACTTCCTATATTTATCACACAAGACACTCGAATACTCCATGCAATTCCCTAACTTTATCACACAAGTCACTCTAATACTCCCTGTAACTTCCTATATTTATCACACAAGACACTCTAATACTCCCTGTAACTTCCTATATTTATCACACAAGTCACTCGAATACTCCCTGTAACTTCCTATATTTATCACACAAGTCACTCTAATACTCCCTGTAACTTCCTATATTTATCACACAAGTCACTCTAATACTCCCTGTAACTTCCTATATTTATCACACAAGACACTCGAATACTCCCTGTAACTTCCTATATTTATCACACAAGTCACTCTAATACTCCCTGTAACTTCCTAAGAGGAAAAATACAGTATGTCCGTTATTACGTTTTGGGCTATATTTATTTTGCTTATATTAAAATTTATATCTACTTTCACATATGTCTATAGTTTATATCTACTTTCACATATGTCTATAGTTTATATCTACTTTCACATATTTTATAGTTTATATCTACTTTCACATATGTCTATAGTTTATATCTACTTTCACATATTTTATAGTTTATATCTACTTTCACATATGTCTATAGTTTATATCTACTTTCACATATTTTATAGTTTATATCTACTTTCACATATGTCTATAGTTTATATCTACTTTCACATATGTCTATAGTTTATATCTACTTTCACATATGTGTATAGTTTATATCTACTTTCACATATGTGTATAGTTTATATCTACTTTCACATATGTCTATAGTTTATATCTACTTTCACATATGTCTATAGTTTATATCTACTTTCACATATTTTATAGTTTATATCTACTTTCACATATGTCTATAGTTTATATCTACTTTCACATATGTATGATATGTGTATAGTTTATATTTAGCTAAAGGAAATTTGTGCTATGGTCTTGTGTCATTATTAATTGAAGTACAGCAACTGTCGCCCTCGTGTTACCTACGACTTAAAAGGGAGCAAATAATAGCTGCACTATTTACCTTCCATACATGTTGCAAGAGGCAACTAATACGGTTTTGGTGCGATGTTTGGCTGCTCCATTCAATATAGCATCAAAATGACCAAATGTCATGCTGTTTTCGGATGTGTGATGTCGGAACGCTCAAATGTCATGCTGATTTCGGATGTGTGATGTCGGAACGCTCAAATCTCGTATTTAAGCTGCAAACCATGTAAAAGGAATTCCATTCTCAGGATTACATCCTAATAATCTGCAAGAGTTTGGTGAGAATGAACGCAGAAGAAGATAAATACTATACATCAAGACCGTAGGTATATCCACGGAGGCGTAGGTTTCAAACCCACTGATAACCTTAGGAGGGTGGTATTTTTAAAGGAGCACCCACCTTTACAAATTCAAATCTACGCCCCTAATATCTATTATACTCATATGTACTTGATTAAGGAAGAGTATCTTTTCGAAGAGGCACTCTATTATCCTGTCACAATGTGAAAGTAGTAACTGTATTACGATACAGAACTATCATACAGCAGTGACCTTCAAAAGGACAGCGTAGCGCAGTGGTTAGCGCACTGGTTTCGCATATGAGTGGCCCTGAGGTGGAAATGTTTTTCAGACTACTCCCGAGTCGACCCATCCTTAATTGGGTACCGGATTAATCCGGGAAGTAAAGACTGTGAGGGAGATGGCTACCGCCCTCAGATAGATGAGCAACTGATATGTGAGATCGCTAACATGTAACACCGCCACGGCATTAATATATGCTACAGGCTACTTTACTTTTACTTTAGTTACCTTCGAAATTACTGTACGACCTATCTCGGAATGTGAAAGTAGTAATTGTGTTACGATACTGAGCTATCATACAGCAGTGGCCTTCCAGCGTAATTTACGACCTTGTACAGTATTAATTGTACAGCATTGGCCTATGTACAGTATTAATTGTACAGCATTGGCCTATGTACAGTATTAATTGTACAGCATTGGCCTATGTACAGTATTAATTGTACAGCATTTGCCTATGTACAGTTGTATTGGTTATTCTTGGCATGCGACTCCATGTATATAAATAGTGACCAATGAAATTCACGACAGTAATCAAGAATGTAACGAATGAAGTCCTAATTAATTCTGTACAGAGGTCTTAAACAGTCAAAGGTCTCGATACAGCAAATAAAATGGAAACATAAGCTTTCTTTGTTGTAAAAAAACACATAGTAATAACAATCAAGTGTCATGTCGAGTGGCGTAGGCGATCATGCTTCTTAACAACTCTGTCTCTTGTGTTGTTAATAAGTTCAGTTAGTGACTTCTTTTTGTGCCACAGTGACAACCCATCCAGAAATTTCTCTCTTTATCTTCCTACTTCTCTCCTCCCCTCGATTTTTCCGGTGGTTACTAAGTTTTCAAGTTCTACTTTTTAATTACCATATTACGATATTTCGATTCAATGATTACACTAAGTAGTAGATTGTATATTGTCTTTCCCCAAGTAGATGACGGCTTATATTATCCACACTTGCCGTTAAGTGTAGGAAAGGGAGCCACATTGTCGTTCCTATGTCATATGTGTCGCCTTAATTCCAATGCCTGATGTATCGCCTTGATTCCCATGTCATATTTGTCGCTTTGATTGCGTTGAGTCCAAGTATGTTCAAGATTATCATGATATTTTCCAACCACCGTTTTCTTGGTCACCTTTGCCTTTATGTCCCGATATTCTTTTGTTATATGTAATTATTATATTTCATTTGGCATCATTCCCATAAAGTGACCAAACCATTTTACTTGTTGTTTTCCGATATATTCAATACATGATGTTATACGTACTATGTTAATTAAAGTATTGTCAACGGTAGCGGATATAAATGACTATCCCTCATATGGATGTGGAAAGCAATTGGAAACTACCACATTATTCTCCCAAGAAGAAAGTCATGGCGACACACAGAAGTAGGTCTACAGTTAGTGTTAATAACTGGAAAGTGGGAAATTAGAGGCAATAGAGATGTGGTTCTATAGAAGAATGCTGAGAATACCATGGACTGCCAGAAAAACTAATGTGGAGGTGTTTAAAGGGTCAAATGCGAAACTGACCTTAATGAATAATATAAGAAAAAGACAATCTTCATTTTTTGTCCACTTCATGAGACAGGGAGGTTTGGAGAACATAGTCACAACAGGCAAAATTGAAGGCAACAGAGACAGAGGACGACAATGTGAGAAAATATTAGACAGTTCGACAACCTGGCAAGGCAGGGAAACAACAACGATCTTGATACATAATACTGGAGACAGAGAGCTGTGGAGAGCCATGATCGCCTACGCCACCCGGCATGGAACCCGATGATGATGATGAGTTTGTTTACCATTGCCGTTTTTCTTAAACACTTAACTTCACTTGTGACTGTTTTACTTTGTTTCGAAACTATTAGAGACTGACATTGGTGACAGAGTGTTGGTATTAAAAATTGTAGATATTATCTCCATTTTGATTTCCATCTTGATCTGATTGAAAAGTAAATTGTTATTCTTACTATCCACACAATGTCAAAGTATCTTATTTACTTCATTGTCTAGATAAAGCGTATACTCTTCAAATAACAATATAATAACTAAGATTACTTTAGTAGTATGATATTTGTTATTGTGAAGTGGATGAATGTTGTTCAGTTGGGTGAGGTAATACATCATCATCATCATCAAGTGCCGTCTCCGCAACGAAGTTTGGCTGCAACGTATCTCCAACATCTCCTGTCTCTTGTCTTGGTGGTGCACTCTGCTAGACTGTAACCTGTCCATCGTGTAATGTTACTCTCCCACTTGTATCTCTGCCTACCTCTTGCTCGCTTCCCTTTGACTTTACCCTCAAGTAAGGTCTTCAATAGGGTGTCATGTCTTTTAATGTGTCCACAGTATTTTATTTGCCTGATCTTTATTTCTCTTAATAGTTCTTTCTTCATATTAAGTGTCTTTAGCACCTCTTTATTTGTTTTCTTCTCTTTCCATGATGTTCTCCCTATTCTTCTATATACCCACATCTCAAAGGCATCAATTTTGTCTTATAATTGTTTATTTAGTGTCCATGTTTCTGAGCCATGCATTAATATGGAATAGATGTAGCATTTTATAATTCTCATTTTTAACTTGTTTGTAATTTGTTTAGATATTAATAATTTCCTCATGTCATTGAAGGTACTTTTAGCCATTCCTATTCTCCTTTTAACTTCTGTTTCACATCTGCCATCATTAATATCTAATATAATAACTAAGATTACTTTAGTAGTATGATATTTGTTATTGTGCAGTGGATGAATGTTGTTCAGTTGGGTGAGGTAATTCATGTTTATACAAATGTTAGAGTTAAACATAATACAGTAATGACACCACGTGCACTGATAATTAAATAATGGTCAACGAAGAGAGACTAATTTGAAAATAGATAGTAAAAAATCAACCAACGAAGAGAGACATATAATTTGAAAGTAGATAGTAAAAAATCAACCAACGAAGAGAGACATATAATTTGAAAGTAGATAGTAAAAAATCAACCAACGAAGAGAGACATATCATTTGAAAGTAGACAGTAAAAAAATCGAACAGATTTATTTTGACATAGATAAAACAATTGTTATAGTATAATTCCTCCCTCCCTTTTCCCGAATCCCCCCTCTTACAAAGATCACTTAATACAACAACCCATATGAACGGACCTGGCTTAAACTTCGTCTACTTCCTTCTGAATTTTTCTGTAACTCCTCGGTTTTCTTATTATTCCAGTATTTTTTCATAATCATCATCATCAAGTGCAGTGCCGAATGGTGTTGACAATCATATTTCTCCATGTACATCGATCTCTCATATATGTCACCATCTCTGTTGGTGTTGTCAATCGAAGCCATTTAGTCAAACTGTCCAATATCTTTTCTCTAGATCTTCCCCTTGATCTTTTCCTTTCTATCTTTCCTGTTGCCACTATATTATCAATGCCTGCTCTTCTCATTATGTGCCAAATAAATGTTGACTGTCTTTTTTTTATATTATCACTCATGCATTTTTTTCACATCCATCCTTCTAAGACATTCTTCATTAGTAATCTTTGCTGTCCAAGGAATTTGTAACATTCTTCGAATAAACCACATTTCCGCTGTCTCCAATGATTTTTGTGATTTCTTATTTATTGTCCATGCTTTACTTTCATAGAGTAACACTGGTTCAATGTAGCATTTGAGGACACGTTTTCTAGTATCCATCGATATGGAATTGTTGCACAGCATATTGTTTATTTTATGGAATGCTGCTTTTGCTTGTCCTATTCTGCTTGTCCTATATGCTTGTCCTATTAAAATGTCCGTCTTGCATTTACCATCTGAAGTTATTAATGTTCCTAAATAATTGAAAATATTCACTTGCTTTAAGTTTTTCTCATTGAATACTATTTTACTATTTGGTGGTGGTACTGTTTCCTGATATTATCATTATAATTTCCTGAGATTATTGGTATTGTGTCCTCCTATTCTAATGCCTGTCATATTTTTAATTGATCTCAAGATGTTCTCGATAATACTGGTTAAGATTTCGAAAATACTGGAATACAAAATTCAAAAGTATTTTGTAAATTTTTCGTTAAATTTTGAATTGCTAATAACTGAGATTATATTCTGGTTCTTGAATAGTCATGTGCATAAATAGATTAATTAAAGAAAGGAAAAAAAGTTTATTAGTAGTTTTATATTGAAGAATGGTCGATGTTTCGACCACAGGGTCTTTATTATAACAGAGACTACCAGACACAGAATGAAACCACAAAATCAAACGGAGACTTCATTACATGCAACAGCAATGTCAACAGTAGGCCCTACCTGTTTTATACACAAAATAAATTGTTTAAACTAGAAACAATTTTTTTTTCTAAAAATTTTCGATTCATGTAGCTTTTACGTTAACTTTACTTCGAACAAAATATTTTTTGGTGGTGGTTGTGAGCGGGTTTGGGGAACATATATTGAACATAATTAAGCAATGGTTTCTCGGAATTCTTGACAGCTGTTGATAGGGAGGTTAGAGGGGTTGGTTTTTTTTATTTTAAAACCACTGGATTTAATTTTTACATAGTCTTTTCGGAACTAGACGACAAGTTTTAGATGACTTGAGTTTGAACAAAACAGGATAATTTTGTTTCTAATTTAGCTGACCTGGAAGAGGAATGTTCAAACAATTTCTACCCAGTACTAACAGTTTACACCTGGTACTTCTAGTAATGATCTAATTACTCTGCTGAACACGAGAGCTCTGAGTCAGCTTTGTACATTTAATTGAAGTATTTTCAAACACAGAGATCTTCATAATGAACTAAAATTCCTACCTTCATATAGTTACAAACATTGTTTTAGCTGAATTCAAATGTTAAAGATTGGTTTGATAATGACATCTTCGTCAACGTTTGGTGTTGACATTGAACTGATCTGAATTACAAGTCATGTCGAACGCCTCAGATACCAGAGTCAACACTTATGAACGGTATAAGAAGTGTCCTTTAGGTGTCATATCTGCATAAGTGATGTCTATACACTGAATGTTGCATGACACGGATCTTGCGCATGCGGTTGCGTCTGTGGGTCTCACCAATGGCTCACTAGACAAACCACCCATGCAACAGAAAAACTTAGTAGATAACATGCCTTTATATTGAGGTTATCTTCTTATGGAAGCTTCATGGCACGTCATCTATACAATACCGTAGTCATAACCTTCGATAACAGTTACCATGTTGTTCCGCTTGAACTAGTTGTGGACACGGCGTGGAAGGGCGAAACAACAAAGTAACCTGTCGCAAGGGCCAGAGTTGTTCCCTGATGTCGACGTCTGTTTCAGCAGCAAACTCGAAACACGATCGAGTCGGATGGCTACTGGAACAGAAGCCGGAACACTTATAGGAATGCCCCACGTGCTGTGAGGCCAGTTTTTAATCAAGAAGAATCAAGAATGACACGAATCTCATGAATCTTCCAACAGTTTCGCCCCTACGCCTGCTGGTTCAGTCGACGAGATCCTTGGCACAGTAATGCAGATTGTCATGGACTAGCCATATCGACCTCCGAAGTTAGTTTAGGGAATTTTTTTTTTGAAAGAAAACTTTGATAGAAAATTTATACTTGTAAAATTTATGCCAGAGTTCTGCATGCGTCTGTGGATTTCACCAATGGTTCACTAGACAAACCACCCATGTGATAAAAAGCCTTAGTAGATGACATGCCGTTATATTAGGGCTCTCTTATTAAAAACCCCTCTGAGTAGAAGGCTCCTTCAATAGGCATTACACTAAACCGAAAGTTGAAGTCTCCTGGGTATAAAAGAGAGCACAGATAAACTATTCTACTTCAAATAAGAATTAAGAGCTAATCGATCGCAATTCCTGGAGTTCTGAATCAATCATACTACGTAGTTATTTATTTTTGAGGACTTTATAACTAGAAATGTTATAGATATTTGGAAAAAAAACACAGAAGAATGGTTTCTGTTATTTGTTCCATTAAGAATATCAATATAAAGCTTATTCGACTAATTTTTAAATTTGATTACATCGAATTTAACTAATTTCTGTAGACCAAAAAATTCAAGTAGGAAGTAAGAGAATAAATAAAAAAATTCTTGAGACCACCGGGTATTGAACCAATCCGTTCTAACGACACCGAATCGCCTGGCAACTCGAGTAATCGGGTTGATGCGATTTTGCTTATTTGATGCAAAAAAAAGCGATACGACATTCAAACTGTGTGCTCAAGTCACTGAGAACGGGTCAATCGAAACAAGGACTATTACAACAATGAGAATCCCGTACATGTATTGAAGTACGGAAAAACCCGTTTTCTCTAGTTGTCAGGCGATTCGGTGCCGTTAGAACGGACTGGTTCAATACTTGTTGGTCTCAAGAATTTGTAAACTAGAAAGTGGTCCTAACAACATTACAATGAAACATACCCAACCCCCTACCCCACCCCGTATATATTTAAGTATACTCTTGATAGGATAAGTTTACTGAACATTTCACGCGTATTACTTTCAGGTAGGCTATGCATTAGCTGAAAAAAAAAGAATAGAAAAGTTGTATAACAATGTTGATATGGGTGTGGCACCAATTGAAATTTTCAGGGGAATTAGTTTATTTGGCAAAAAAAAAATAATAAAAAAAAAATAAAAAGGATACATACGTAAACTAAGGTATCAATAATAAATTCTCCAGTTTAGAAAGCTAAATAAAGGGAAACTAAATATAAATATACACTAAATATTCACAACACACTTTATTGACACAATGTTGTGGTAGAAAAAAATGGTTTTACAAATTTCAATACTTGCAGAATGTATATACAAATGATTTATTATCTTGACAGTTTCAGTGATCCATCAAGAAAAATATCTGTTTTACAGGGAAACAATTCTTAAAACTGACAACACAAAAATGAAAAGGGTATACAAGTGCACAATTTTGTTCCTGTATTATGATAGCATATAGACCACCATGAACACATACAACATATTGTCTCTGTGTTATCATATTATATAGGACACAATGAAGTAATAAAACATTTGGTCTCTGTATTACGATATCATATAGGTCACCAAGTACAAATACAACAATGTGTCTCTGTATTAAGATAGCATATAGACAGACCACCTAGTACAAATACAACAATGTGTCTCTGTATTTTAATAGCATATAGACAGACCACCTAGTACAAATACAACAATGTGTCTCTGTATTAAGATAGCATATAGACAGACCACCTAGTACAAATACAACAATGTGTCTCTGTATTTTAATAGCATATAGACAGACCACCTAGTACAAATACAGTAGCTTGTATAAACATTATAGACGACCATGAAGACAGGTGAGCAGTAAATGTGAGTGTTATAGTTATTTGGCGTCGGTACAGAGGCTAGTGAAACAGCCATATATCCCGGCTTGCTCGAATGTGGTAGGGGTTTCAAGTAACAGTGTAGATCGTGCCGTTTCAGACAATTGTTAAAAAAACACTTTCAAACGTGCAAGTGGTACCTACAGTCAAAAGAATATCAACAGTCGAAAGAATTGCTTATTTCTTTATTTCTTTTCTAGCCATGTGTACCGTGAGGCGTCACGAGGAGCCGAAGATTTCTGTTCTTTGCCAGTTGGGAGGGTTCAGTGTAATTTAGATTGTGTGTATTTAAATTATCGTTGAACGCCCTGATATAACCAACATGGACCCCAGTCCTAGGTTGAAAGTAGCGGACCTCAACCAAATGAGGCGAGACCACTCCTTAATTATATTTGATGTTGTCGATCAGCCTATATCTTGGTCGGCATTTCGTTCTATATCCGGGCATTCTTCTGTTGTACGCTGCCGCCGGGGCTGATTCTTGTTCATTCTTGTTAGATGAACAAATCACTTTATCTTTTGTCTCTCTATATTGTTTATGAACGGTTCAGTACCCAGCATTTTTCTTACGTCCTTGTTGGAAATTTTATCTCTACATATGATTCCTACTGCCTTTCTGAGGCATTTCATCTCATATACTGTGATCTTCCTCTCCATTCCTTTTGTCAAAGTTCAATTCTGGCATTGACCACAAGGAGTTGGAATAAAGATAGTGGATCAAAAAGCATTTGGTTGTCATATCTGTATGTTAGTCTTCTTCTTCAGCGTTTATTCTCAAACTCCTGCAGATTAGCAGGATGTAGTCCGGAGAACAGAATGCGTTGTGTCATGGTTTATAGCATTGCTGTGATATCTGCGCCTTTCGGCCTGGCACATCCGACTTCAGCATGGCTTCGGATCACTAACCCTATATGGGATGGGACAGCCAACTCCATCCCATAACCTCCTTAGTCGCCTTTTGCGACATGCGTGGAAGATAAACAGTGTTGCTATTCTTTGCTCCCCTTTCGGGACCCGGCAATACACGGGAGAAATATATGTTAGTGTGTAGCTATATCTTAGTGTGTAGTCATATCTATATGTTAGTGTGTAAGTATTGCCGCCAGTTGGTAAAGGACCACCACATTTTCTTTCTGGCATCAGGTCTCTATTTCTCGATCAAATGTTCCATTTTCAGTAAATATACTTCAAAGGATCTAAACTCTTGTAATTGTTTTAGAGTGTTATCTTCCAAGTTTATGTTTAACATTTCATGCACCCAATAACATAAACATTTGTTCAACAGAGAGTAAAATTCTATTGTTATAATTTATTTTAGTAGACAAGTTAAATACATTACGTACATCAGATTAATATAAATAACAGAATAATATAACATCAGAATAACATAAACGACAGAATATTATAACATCAGAATAATATAAACAACAGAATATTATAATATCAGAATAATATAAACAACAGAATAATGATACATCAGAATAAGACAAACAACATAATATGACATTACAACAATAAGACAGACAATACAATATGATAAAATCAGAATAAGAAAACAAGCAAAATTAGACAACAGTCAGGAAATGACAAACTTTAGTACAAGAAAACCATCAGTACAAGACAACCATCCATAGAAGACAAAAATCAGTACAAGGCAACCAGCAGTATAAGACAATCAGCAGTAAAAAAAACCATCAGTACAAGGCACTACTCATCAGCACATGACAGCTATAAGTACAAGGCAACCATCAGAATAAAACATCCACCAGTGCAAGACAGCCATCAGTACAAGCAACCAACACGATAAGACAACATCAAAATAAGACAACCAAAACAATAAGGCAACACCAACATAAAACAACACAAGAACAAGACAACACCAGAATAAGACAATATCAGAATAAGACAACATTAAAAAAACACAGCAAACACAATAAGACAACATCAGGATAAGAAAACAATCAGCATAAGACAACCAACAAAATAAGACAAGATCATGGAAGGTGGGGTATCACATTGCACGCATTCAGAGATTTCTATCTTCAACGATGGAAACGGGTGAGATAAAATCTTGTCGTGTCGAGATAAGATTGGGCGACCTCCGATCAACATGGAACAAGAACAAATAAATGATGACTGCAGCTCTCAATGACAAATAATTATACTAGAAGATACACGTATAATCTTCACTGTTGCCGGGAGTGTATCACACTAAACACTCATGTATCACACTACACACTCATGTATCACACTACACACTCATTTATCACACTACACACTCATTTATCACACTACACACTCATTTATCACACTACACACTCATTTATCACACTACACACTCATGTATCACACTACACACTCATGTATCACACTACACACTCATGTATCACACTACACACTCATGTATCACACTACACACTCATGTATCACACTACACACTCATGTATCACACTACACACTCATGTATCACACTACACACTCATGTATCACACTACACACTCATGTATCACACTACACACTCATGTATCACACTACACACTCATGTATCACACTACAAACTCATGTATCACACTACACACTCATGTATCACACTACAAACTCATGTATCACACTACACACGCATGTATTACACTACACACTCATGTATCACACTACACACTTTTATATATCAAATTGAACTGATGCATCTCCAGCTAGAATTACAGTTACTATCATAAAAGTACATGGAGAGATAATACAACAAGTAGAACATTATCAATATCTTGGACATATGATCACAAATGATGGCATATGCGAAACAGAAGTTAAAAGGTTTATATGAATGGATATAAGTACCTTCAACGACATGAAGAAAATATGATTATTGTTTCAAACCCTTGTCCCTCCATGTGATTATTAGTTTGTTGATTACTCCCCTTGGAAATGTTTGCCAATTGATATTTATCAATTATTAATTTAATTATTATTTTTTAGGGTTATGTTTAGGGTTTGGGTTAAGGAGAGGTTTTGTTTTACAAAAGTAACATTAACATTACATACATTTATATTAAAATTAATATGGGATAAACATAAACTGACAAAAATTGCCAAGGGAAATAATCACATCGTGGGACACGAATTCCAAACAAGAGCCGAAAATATTAGTATCTGAAAAAATTACAAAAAAAACTAACAAAAACATGACTGTGTTGAAGATCTTACTTGAGAATAAGAGGAAGGGAAGTGAGCAAGAGATAGACAGCGATAAAAGTGGGAGAGAAACATCACGAAATGGACATGTTGCGGTCTAGCAGAGTGCATCAACAAGTCAAGAGACAGGGAATGTTGGAGGTCCGTTGCAGTTAACCCCAATTATGGAGACGGAATTTGATAATGATGAATTAACTAAACACACATTTCCTAATTAATAAATGGTTACTTAAATAACGGACTAGCTTGGTAAATAATATTAGTAAGTTCAAGTACGAAACATGGAAATAAATGAAAATAATTCTTACAGCTAACGGGAATTGAACCAGGTCCGTTCTATCGGCACCAAAACGCCTTGCAACTCCAGTAACCAGGTTATTCGTACTTGAGCAACCAGACCCACCAAAAGAAATATAGATATGTAACTAAATAATGTGGTTAGCTAACTAAATATTGTTTTTAGCTAACTAAATATTGTAATTAGCTAAATAAATAATGTGATTAGCTAACTAAATATTGTAATTAGCTAACTAAATATTGTGATTAGCTTACTAAATATTGTAATTAGCTAACTAAATATTGTGATTAGCTTACTAAATAATGTGATTAGCTAAATAAATATTGTGATTAGCTTACTAAATATTGTAATTAGCTAACTGAATATTGTAATTAGCTAACTAAATATTGTGATTAGCTTACTAAAAAAATGTGATTAGCTAAATAAATACTGTGATTAGCTTACTAAATAATGTGATTAGCTAAATAAATATTATGATTAGCTAACTAAATATTGTAATTAGCTAAATAAATAATGTGATTAGCTAACTAAATATTGTAATTAGCTAACTAAATATTGTGATTAGCTTATTAAATAATGTGATTAGCTTACTAAATAATGTGATTAGCTAAATAAATATTATGATTAGCTAACTAAATATTGTAATTAGCTAAATAAATAATGTGATTAGCTAACTAAATATTGTAATTAGCTAACTAAATATTGTGATTAGCTTACTAAATAATGTGATTAGCTTACTAAATAATGTGATTAGCTAAATAAATATTGTGATTAGCTTACTAAATATTGTAATTAGCTAACTGAATATTGTAATTAGCTAACTAAATATTGTGTTTAGCTTACTAAAAATGTGATTAGCTAAATAAATACTGTGATTAGCTTACTAAATAATGTGATTAGCTAAATAAATACTGTGATTAGCTTACTAAATAATGTGATTAGCTAAATAAATACTGTGATTAGCTTACTAAATAATGTGATTAGCTAAATAAATACTGTGATTAGCTTACTAAATAATGTGATTAGCTAAATAAATACTGTGATTAGCTTACTAAATAATGTGATTAGCTAAATAAATACTGTGATTAGCTTACTAAATAATGTGATTAGCTAAATAAATACTGTGATTAGCTTACTAAATATTGTAATTAGCTAACTGAATATTGTAATTAGCTAACTAAATATTGTGTTTAGCTTACTAAAAATGTGATTAGCTAAATAAATACTGTGATTAGCTTACTAAATATTGTGATTATCTAACTAAATAATCATCATCATCAAAGATGATAACTAAATAATGATTATCTAGCTCATTGGTCGTCATTCCCGCAGCGACCACACAGATCTCTCTAATATTGGTGGCGGTCTATCTTAAGCTTGATTCGTCGCCATACAGTTTTTCCTACATGTTGGTTGGGTAGGACCACATCTACTGTTTGATTGTCTTCTCCAGGTGTACACACGTTGTCAGCATATTGTACATGTGATAGTTCAATCCGCAAAGACCAGTATGTAAGCCGAGAGATTATAACATACTCTCTTCTTGGCAATGAGTAGTACCCAAGCCCAAAAACTGGGAGTGGGGTTATTTAGGGTTTAATCTTCCACCCCCAATAGGAAAATAGAAAATAACTTTTAGTATTAGGAATTTAGCCAAAAGATGAGTACTTCCCCCACTCCCGTTTTCAACGATTTCTCAGCACAATATACAAATGATATCAACAATCTAATGAACAGAGAGAATTGAAATGAATATGGGCGAAACGCCTTTTTATTAGGTACAAACAACCCCCTCCCCCACCCTCATCCCTATCAAAAACGTATCTACTCTCCTGATGGTACACATTTCTCTGGACATTTTCTGGATGTTCTCTAAGAAATGTTTTTCTGTAGCTCTGTTTTATTAAAATATTTCTCTCATCAAATAATAAATTTTGTTCTCACTACCTGACTCAATAATGATTATCTAACTAACCAATCACTGATGAACTAAACAATAAGTAATTTAATTAAAAATTCATTGATGAACACTTCAATAAGTAACTAGACAAAAACTCATTGATGAACTAATCCATAACTAAACAATAAGTAAGTAAATAACAATAAGTAACTAACTAAAAAATAAGTAAATACATAATCAATCAAAGAAGAACTAAACAATATGTATCTAACTAAACAATCATTGATGAACTAAACAATAAGTAACTAACTAAACAATTAGCAACTAAATAATAATAAGTAACGAACTACACAATAAATAACTAAGTAAACAATAAGTAACTAACTATTCAATAAGTTACTGACTAAACAATAAGTAACTAACTAAACAATCATGAATGAACACAAAAATAAATAAGTAACTTAATAACTAAACAATAAGAAAATACATTAATAATTATTAATGAACTAAACAAAAGAGTAGATATTCAATGAATGATTAACTAAATAACAGATTATCTAACTTTATAACTATCACATAAAAAGCCAGTGTTTTTGTTGAGGAAGATAGCAAATATGTACTAACAATCAGATTTGTCATATATATATATATATATATATATATATATATATATATATATATATATATATATATATATATATATATTTATATATGAAACACTTGTTTATTGCTTCATTTTAACGTCCAGCTTTACAACACTCAGTTTACAACATCCAAGGTTACGATAGCAATAATTGAATGTACAGCATCTCAAGAAATATTAAACATTTCGTAGTTCACTTGCTTTCCTAGAGACATAATCCGGCTCCCAATTTGGAGCTTTTCAAGCTCTACTAAAAGTTTCTAACTACAACTGTGAAACTAAATTTCCCTAACTATTATTTCTAACTACATTTCTAGCTCCTGTCTCAACCTGAGCCCCTAACCTAGTTCCCATTCAGTCTCGGGACCTGGTCTCCTGGATCCCCACTACCTGGGCCTAACTCTCCCAGAAATGCCAAGTTCCCAGAAATGCCAAGTTCCCAGAAATGCCATGTTCCCAGTATTTGAGAAAAACGTCTGACTAATCAAAATGATTCCCTCGGACATCCTCACCTCCATTTTAAAGTCCCGTCCACTTCGGCATTTAATTCAAGAATGGAAATTACGTACATGAGAACTATTCTCCCCGGTCAATATGATGTCGGGGTTTCCGCTCATGTCAGACATTCTGTCTGCAACCCTTTTATTCAAGCTACTGACATGTATATTTTCTCACAAGAGATGACAGACAGGCCTCTATACGTTACCATTTTGTTTTCTCGTTAAATAGCGAGGCGAGCGATACCTTTTATCTGGTGTGTCAATACCTGACCGAATGAGCCTCTCTCCACTGTCGGTGGCGAACAATGCACATTGTCAGGCCTGTACTACATCGCCCGACTTGTTAATCTATGTCGTCTTTTTGCTAGCTTCGTGGAGACTGTCGTGAAGACTGAGTAGTTGAATGTGCCCTGAATGCAGGTTTGTAACAATATTGTTACAACACGTTACTCGTTTATTTGATTCTGTCAGACATTCTGTTTGAATTTTGACTAAACAGCCAAAATACTGTTCTATTGATTCGATCTGCTACGCCTCACTCTATTATAGCAAGAGGTAACTTTATTATGTTATGAAATCTATGGAAATCAAAATAAATTACATCAGATACGTAACTAAGAAGATTTCACCCAAATATTAAATAGGTTCTGTTTATGGCTAAAATACATTTGTGTAACGAAATTAACAACTAAATAACAACATTCATCATTGGATACCTTCTTAGAATAGGTTTGAAATGATATAATAATGCCACCAATGAGGAACTCATGAAAAGAACTAAACAATCTCAAATGTAGGAAGGAATAAGGAAACTTCAGTGAAAGAAGAACTAAAGACAATCCAGTGTAGGAAGAATTAAGGAAACTCCAGTGAAGGAAGACTAAACACATTTCAGTGTAGGAAGAACTAAGGAAACTTCAGTGAAGGAAGAATTAAACACAATCCAGTGTAGGAAGAACTAAGAACACAACAGTGAAGGAAGAACTAAGCACATTTCAGTGTAGGAAGATCTAAGAACACAACAGTGAAGGAAGAACAAAACACATTTCAGTGTAGGAAGAACTAAGAACACAACAGTGAAGGAAGAACTAAACACATTTCAGTGTAGGAAGAACTAAACACTTTCAGTGTAGGAAGAACTAAGGAAACATCGCTGGAGATAGATATGACATATATTAAGAATACCAACGGTAGGCGTCGCAACACAGGTATTGTTCAAGAACCGCTGGTAAGAGGAAAGAGGAAGACCAAGGAATACACGGAGAAAAGAAATAGATGCAGAGGCACAAATACTTTGGTAGAATAAAGAAATAGCTGGAATCAATTACTAAGTAGGCCTATAAGTCAAGATGAAGAATATTTATGAAAGACAAATGCTTCGCGGGGAGCTGAAGGATATATAGATAGATAGAAAACAATGATTAACTAATAATGATTACCGAAATAACCATTATTTCCCTAACGTAGTGAATTAAGCGAACTAGACGCTGGTTAACTAAAGAAATTGCGATTACGCATAACAAATGTAACTGATTTGAGATTACTTAACAAAACCATGATTACTTAACTAAACAATTAAAATGTTCAAAAACTGAGCACTGTTTAGCTAAATAAACAATGAATAGCAAACAGAATTAACAGTGATTAACTACAAAACAACGGTTACGTAACAAATTACACACGACTCACTAACTTAATCATGTTAACTAGCTAAACAACGCTTAACTAGTTAAACTATTGAGCAACCAGTCAATGAATGCATAGCTAAATAACAATCAATAATTAAGCAACGAATAGCTAAGTAACAAACAATAATTAAGCAATGAATAGTTAAGTAACAATCAATAATTAAACAATGAATAACTAAGTAACAATAAATAATTAAGCAATGAATAGCTAAGTAACAATAAATAATTAAGCAATGAATAACTAAGTAACAATCAATAATTATGCAATGAATAGCTAAGTAACAATAAATAATTAAGCAATGAATAGCTAAGTAACAATAAATAATTAAGCAATGAATAACTAAGTAACAATCAATAATTATGCAATGAATAGCTAAGTAACAATAAATAATTAAGCAATGAATAGCTAAGTAACAATCAATAATTAAGCAATGAATAGCTAAGTAAAAAAGTGAATCATCATCAACACCTGCCGTCTCCGTAACGAAGGTTGGCTGCAACAGACCTCCAATAATCGCATCTCTTGTATTGGTGGTGCACTCTGCTAGACTGTAACCTGTCCATCTTGTGATGTTACTCTCCCACTTATATCTCTACCTCTTGCTCGCTTCCCTTTGACTTTAGCCTCAAGTAAGGTCTTCAATAAGGTATTATGTCTATTAATGTGTCCAAAGTATTTTATTTGCCTGATCTTTATTTCTCTTAGTAGTTCTTTCTTCATATTAAGTGTTTTTAGCACCTCTTTATTTGTTTTCTTCTCTTTCCATGATGTTCTCCCTATTCTTCTATATACCCACATCTCAAAGGCATCATTTCTATATTCTAATTGTTTGTTTAGTGTCCATGTTTCTGAGCCATACATTAATATAGAATAGATGTAGCATTTTATAATTCATATTCTTAGCTTGTTTGTAATTTGTTTAGATGTTAATATTGTCCTCATTTCATTGAAAGTACTTTTAGCCATTCCTATTCTCCTTTTAACTTGTTTCACATCTGCAATCATTTGTGTTTATGTGTCCAAGATATTGATACTGTTCTACTTGTTGTAGTTTCCATGTTAGTTTATGTTTAGCACCTGCTATTACATGACGTTGCTGATTATCATGGTTTTTGTTTTTCGTTGTTTATACCCAGTTCTCTGTCGAAGACGAATGTATCGGGCCATTGGCGCAAATAAAATGACGACACAACACATTTCCATTCTCTGACTACATTCTGCTGAAATCGAATATGCCCATGGTTCTATGCAAGAGAGATCAAGCGGGAGTTTGAGAATGAACTCCGAAGAAGAAGATGTCCATTCCATATTCATTACTTGATTTATCGACTTGATCTATTAGTATTTGTAGTTCATGTTCACTTTCTGCTAAAAGAACATTTCCATCTGCATATCTCAGGTTGTTCATTATGTTCCCAATGATCTTGATTCCTGGCATTCCTTCTTTATGTTTAAAGATATTCTCTGTGTAGATGTTGAATAGGCTGGGTGACAAAATAATTCCTTGTTTTATCCCTTTTCTTATTTATATTTAGACCTATGGTGAATAGCTGTTTTCACACCTTATTGATGCAGTTTGTTCCCAATAAATAATTATAATCAGTCTGTCTTTTCCATCTATGCCTATTCCTTGACGACATTCAAATAATTTTTAATCTTTTACTCTGTCAAAGGCCGTGTTGTAGTCTATGAGGCAAATCTAGATACTTTTTTGGATTTCTATATATTTATCAATAGTCGGATACTAAGTATAGCTTCTCTGGTTTCTTTGTTTTTTTTCTAAAACCGAATTGTTCTTCACCGACCTCAGTGTCTATCTTGTTTTTAATTCTTTCATGTATTATCTTGTGTAGTAGTTTGGTTATATGATTCATCAAACTTACTTTTCTACATTCTTTACTGTCCACAGCCCTGGGCTTTTCAGGTAGTGGTATGAATAATGATTATTTCAAGTCTTTCGGCGTGTGGCCTGCTTCATATGTCATTGAGCAAAACCATAAAAAATAACACACAAAAAAACAACAAACATAGCCATGTGAATAACATTTAGTTATTCTAAAAGATGAATGACAAATAAATAATAAATAACTAACTAAATAATGAATATCTAGCAAAACAATGAATAACTAACTGCGCTAGTAATAATATAAAGCAATGAATAACTACATGCTGAATAACTAACTAAGCCCTAAATAAATAACTGAAGAATAACTAACAAAACAATGAATAACTAACAACCAAATAATGAATAGTTAACTAAATAATTAAAATTTTAACAAATAATTAATAACTAGCTGTACTATGAATAATTAACTAAACAATGAATGAATAACTAAATAATAAATAAATAGAAAAATATTGATCTAGCTAAACGATGAATAACTAAGCAATGAATATTTAACTATAAACAACTAATGAAATAATGAGTAACTATCTAAACAATGCATAACTAACAAAATAATGAATAAATAGCGAAATAATTAGTAACTAAATAATTATTACTTAACAATCGAACACTGGTTAAGAAATTAAATAATGGCTAACTATCTAATTATTAATTAGTTAAATAGTGAATTTACTGACAAATTTAGTAGTCAACAGTTTGTATCTAACAATCCCAAACTAAGTAGACACTGGTTATCTACAACTAATGAAAACTTATCTTAAAAAACAATGATAAACTATCAAACCAAACGCTGGTTAACTAACGAAATAATTATCACCCAAGTCAACAACGATTAACGAATAGCTAAATAATTATTAACTAATAGCTAAATAATGATTAACTAATAGCTAAAAAATGATTAACTAATAGCTAAAAAATGATTAACTAATAGCTAAATAATGATTAACTAATAGCTAAAAAATGATTAACTTATAGCTAAATAGTTATTTACTGTTAGTTAAACAATGCTTACCTACTAATACCTAAACACTGCTTAACTAATAGCTAAACAATGATTAACTATCAAACTAAACGCTCGTTAACTAGCTATACAATAATTACATGGGAAAAATGATTATATTTTAGCTAAACAATGATTAACTAATACCTAAAGGATGACCAACATAGCTAAACAATGATTAACTAATACCTAAAGGATGATCAACTAATAGCTAAACAATGATTAACTTTTAGTTAAACAAGGATTAACTAATACCTAAACAATTATTAACTCATTGCTAAACAATGATTAACTAATAGCTAAACAACGATTAACTAACGCCTAAACAATGATGTACTTGAATCCTAAAACAAAATATACAAATAAATATAGCTATGTGCCGTTAATTCACATGAAAATAGTTCTAAAAACGACGACCCCAAACATTATTCCTGATCCCTGCTGCGATGACATGTGTATAGAAAAATGTGAATCTAGAACTGTATATGTTCAAGACAGTTCTACCCTAGCGATAATCATGTCTGCGGGTTTCTCACTAATTTACGCATTGATTTTCCCGTCTAAATTTTTCTTGGCGTTTGCGCACTTGCTGCGTCCTCGACTATGATTAGATATTATATTTGCTTATTTCAAAATGATTTATTTCTTGACCTCCAAACAAAAATAAAACGTTGTTTTTATCAAATAGTGCTGGCTTTCAGAACAATCCAAGTTGTAGACGTAATGGGCGTTGATGTAGGAGGCGAGAAGGGCGGGGTTTGTCTATCTTGTGTGACAGCTGGCGTATATTGCACCAGTTACACTCTGCTTTGGTTTATATGTCTGCACTCACCTGTCTACTGCCGCGTGCACTTACTTTCTTGGAGAAAAAAAAAAGATAACTCACTGTGATGTGTAAGCCTGTTTATTTTTATTTTTTCACGTTAAATTGTCAAATATAGAAATCTAGCGATGGGACGAGAGATATCTACCCCAGTACATGGAATTTTTCCCGCTCTTCAACTTCTGCCCATGCTCCAAACCCCACATAAAGAAAATACAGTTAAACTTCTTCTCTCGCTAAAACATTACAAATAGATATTGGTAGAAACTCGTCAGAAACCATAGATACGATTTTTCTAAAACAAAGATCTTACAGAAAACAGAAACCGGCTTTTCGTTTCGCTTACGGGAAGTATTTGGTTGATATTTGTTCCATGTTTTTGCACATAGCAAGTAGGGGCTGGGGGATCCTATCTGTCTTCAATAGTATGTCATACATTACAGTACTGCCCACCAATGACTCTGCTAATTCGTTGTCTCTGACCCCCGCATGACCATATCAGCATATTTATATCATATTTTGGACAACCGAGTTATTCAGCAACTGACCCAATCCTTTCCCAGCATGCTCTGGGAGTTTCACCTTGTGAGTTCATATTTAAGTATCAACCAAGCGCCACAGGTATCGCTTCTATTTCCATTTCATACTAAACGTTTAGCATGAAGATAAACACAGAACAAACTGAGGTAATGCCAATCGCTAAACCAGAATAAAAACATTAGCATTTTCATTGAGACCAACAACTTAAAAGGTGAAATAATTCACTTATCTTGGAAGCATCATATCATCACATGGGGAAAAACACACAATAAATCCAACATAGATGCAACATAGATGCAACATAGATGCAACATAGATGCAACATAGATGCAACATAGATGCAACATAGATGCAACATAGATGCAACATAGATGCAACATAGATGCAACATAGATGCAACATAGATGCAACATAGATGCAACATAGATGCAACATAGATGCAACATAGATGCAACATAGATGCAACATAGATGCAACATAGCATACTAGATCTTACGGCAGATGTCTACTATATTCACAAACATGTGAACACCACAACTACATTATATAAAGCTATTAACATACCATCGTTATGCTACCAATGTCAAACGTGGATACTAGCAACAGAAGCCAAAATAAAACTTGTTATCCCAAAAATAATGTCTTCACGTAGAGTTCTCGGAGCAACAATAAGAGACAAAATAAGAAATTAAAACATCAGAAGACTAGCAAAATGCAGTCCTGGAATACATCAGAGAACACATGATTACGTGGTTTTCCCATACTTCCAGACTACCATCAGATAGTGCCTCTCAATAAGCATCTCTATACAGACACAATCTACAAACACCAGGGGCAGACCAATCAAAAGATGGACTACAGAAATAAAAGAATCAACGAAAACAAACATACTGACACTGTAAGACATAAAGGGGTATAAAGTAAAAAGAAAGAAAATATATTGTAGTGGAGTATGCAGACAATTTTTCAAGCATACCAAAGTTTTAGAAATGACTTAATGTAGCCACAAATTACCACTATCACATTTACCAACATCTAAATGATACAAAAGGACAGCAACTCAAACACGGAAAGTCATAAATTGCAAAATAAGAGAACAGGATGCTCAGAGTGTGTGAATTAATGGAAGTGTACAAAGCGAAACAGTCTCTGACAAATATGAAATACAACTCAGGAAAACGTGTAAGGAATGGACAGGTAACAGGACAGAGATGACGGTACAAGAACTTACCCACCGACGCTCAAAACAGCAGAGAAACAATCATATATATATATATACCACACAGATGATATACCACACACAGATGATATACCACACACATGATAAACCACACACAGATGATATACCACACACATATGATATACCACACACAGATGATATACCACACACATATGATATACCACACACAGATGATATACCACACACAGATGATATACCGCACACATATGATATACCACACACAGATGATATACCACACACATGATATACCACACACAGATGATATACCACACACATATGATATACCACACACAGATGATATACCACACACATATGATATACCACACACAGATGATATACCACACACAGATGATATACCACACACAGATGGCTCAAGTAACAAAGAAACGAATTAGCGTGGTTGGGGTTTTGTACACAAGTTGAGGGTTTTGTATTAAAGTTTGATGTTTTGTAAAAAAAAAAAAAATAGATTCGGACAATAATTTTTACAAAAAATATTCAGAAAAAAAATTGTTTCCTATATGTATAAAATAAAGCTTATAATTTCCCACTTTCCTCTCTATTTATTGTCCACGACTCGCATCCACATGTACATCGTTCACTAAATGTATACAATATTATTAAAAAATAGAAACTATGTCTATATGTGTAATTTTGTCTCCTCGATTATCGTCACCGACTTTTTGTGCAGATCATATTGGGTACTAAAGCTGGATCTGTGATTCTAGTGATGTTTGTATGGACCACAATGTTTGTTTCATCATCTCATATTCAGAACACTCTTGAAGTGTATGTTCTGCAGGCTGTGGTGCCTGTTCGCGTGTACACATGCCAATGTTGCCAATCCTGATTTTATTGCATAGGCAAATGTGACGTCGGATGTGTCCTGTTATGAGATGTAGAATTGCAACTTGCTGTGATCCATTCGTAATTTAATAGTCGTCTTGTATTCGTGTTTGCAGCTTTCTGATTGATTCGATATTTTGTTTTTTTCTTATGGTAAGTTTTGGTACATATGGTTGACTGTCGGTGGTACCTTTTTAACGAAATGTTATTTTCTCTCTCAGGGTTGTAGATATTATTACCTTAAAAAGGCAATTTTACCTAAAATTAATTTTTTAAAAAATGGTCTTTGGTCAGATTTCTTATGCAAATTTACATATTTGAGGAAACATTTGGAAGATCTTTAAGCAAAAAATTGCTTTCAAGAAAGGGGGTGCTTTTTACCGACCTTTTGGTTAAGTTCCGAGTGCTAAAAGTCATGTTCGGAATTGCTAAAGGGGTTTGTGAACCCCCCCCCCCCTCTTTATTTACGGGCATGTGCTCTCTCATTTCCATGTATTATTCATTAGACGGTATTCACTACACGGCTACCTGATGCAGGTTTCACCATTCAGTTAATAGTTTTTGTAGGTCTGATACTTTTTCAAACTGAAGCAGTTGAGGTACTGATGTTGCATCTATCAGAGATATCAGACAGTGTATAGTTATTAGAGTTTTTCAGTGGCAACCTTGACTAGCCGAGTTTCTGCCTCATGATTATTCAATAATTTTCGTGCTGTTTCTTTGAATGTATTATTTTTTGTGTACTCTCTCTCTCTCTCTCTCTCTCTCTCTCTCTCTGTGTGTGTGTGTGCGTGTGTGTGCATATATACTATTACTAATAATAATAATAATAATAAGACCAATAACACGTTAGATTCGGAGAGTTGCTACACTGGAGACGTTAGATTCGGAGAGTTGCTACACTGGAGACATTAGGGTCGTAGAGTTGTCCCACTGTAGACATCAGGGTTGTAGAGTTGCCACACTGGAGACATCAAGGGTTGTAGAGATGTTACACTGAAGAATAAAGGGTCGTAGAGTTGTCACACTGGACACATCAAGGGGCGTAGAGTTGTCACACTGGAGACATCAAGAGTCGTAGAGTTGTCACACTTGAGACATCAAGGGTCGCAGAGTTGCCACACTGGAGACATCAGGGTCGTAGAGTTGTCACACTGGAGACATCAGGATCGTAGAATTGTCACAATGGAGACATCAAGGGTTGTAGAGTTGTCACACTGGAGACATCAAAGGTTGTAGAGTTGCCACACTGGAGACATCAGGGTCGTCGAGTTGCCACACTGGAGTCATTAGGGTCGTATGGTTACCACACTGGAGACATCAGCACATCAAGTTCAAATATATAATTCCCAGCAGAACAAAGACACGAGAGTTACAAACTTAAGCACAGACAGCACATACAGAAACCAAGATCGCCATACTTCAACACAGACAGAAACAATAGCAGACGATCCTGGTTGATCCCACCCTACTTTAACTAACAAACGAGACAAACAGTACAGAGTGCCATTCTGGATGTCTTTGATAGCGTGCGAGACGTTAAAGACCGTGTAAAATTTATTTGCGACAAGACGGACCGAAGGTGTGAACTTCGCGCTAAAGAGGACAATTTACGATAGGTGAAATTCGCTTGTTCACAACTGCGCGTGCATTCAATGAATTTCAAATGAGTACAGTCTGAGGTATGCCAGTAGTATCAGTTGGATGGCATAGTCTGCAACATGATGATGATACAGTTTTGCTAACTGTAAAGGAAACCGTTTAATGAAATGATAAATATTATTACAATAGAAAGTTAAAAAGAAAGTGATTACTCTGAATAGCAGGAAAACTAAAATAATGGAATATCAAAGAATAAATGTCCTCCAGAGTGCAATATCAATGTAGATGAGTCAGTCTGAAGCAAGTCAATATTTTGAAGTGTTTAGGTACATTAATAACATCAGATGGAAGATGTGATGTATTAAAGAAGTTCAATTTAGAATTTTCCAGGCAAAAGCAACATTTCACAAGATGAAGGACATCCTATCTAATACATCTTTGTCAGTTGAGGTGAGCGAGTTCTCAGAAGTTATATATAACCAATTCTGATGTATGAAGGTGAATCTTGAACACTCACCAGATAGTGAGAAATTATAATGACAGAGCAGAGATGTAGTTTTATAGAAGAATGTTCAGAACACTATGGGCAGAGAAAAAACATAATGAACATATTTTGAAAGAACTTAACTCAAACAGAGAGCTGTTCCACCTGCATTAGAAACAGAGTTGCTCCATCTGCATTAGAAACAGAGTTGTTCCAATAGCATCCGAAATAGAGAGTTGCTCCACCTGCATTAGAAACAGAGAGTTTCTCCATCTGCATCAGAAACAGAGTGTTGCTCCACCTGCATTAGAAACAGAGTTGCTCCAATAGCATCCGAAACAGAGAGTTGCCCCACCTGCATTAGAAACAGAGAGTTGCTCCACCTGCATTAGAAACAGAGAGTTGCTCCATCTGCATCAGAAACAGAGTGTTGCTCCACCTGCATTAGAAACAGAGTTGTTCCAATAGCATCCGAAATAGAGAGTTGCTCCACCTGCATTAGAAACAGAGAGTTGCTCCACCTGCATTAGAAACAGAGAGTTGCTCCATCTGCATTAGAAACAGAGTTGTTCCAATAGCATCCGAAATAGAGAGTTGCTCCACCTGCATTAGAAACAGAGAGTTTCTCCATCTGCATCAGAAACAGAGTGTTGCTCCACCTGCATTAGAAACAGAGTTGCTCCAATAGCATCCGAAATAGAGAGTTGCTCCACCTGCATTAGAAACAGAGAGTTGCTCCACCTGCATTAGAAACAGAGTTGTTCCAATAGCATCCGAAATAGAGAGTTGCTCCACCTGCATTAGAAACAGAGAGTTGCTCCACCTGCATTAGAAACAGAGAGTTGCTCCATCTGCATTAGAAACAGAGTTGTTCCAATAGCATCCGAAATAGAGAGTTGCTCCACCTGCATTAGAAACAGAGAGTTGCTCCACCTGCATTAGAAACAGAGAGTTGCTCCATCTGCATCAGAAACAGAGTGTTGCTCCACCTGCATTAGAAACAGAGTTGATCCATCTGCATCAGAAACAGAGTGTTGCTCCACCTGCATTAGAAACAGAGTTGCTTCAACCGCATCAGAAACAGAGAGTTGACTCACATGCATTAGAAACAGAGAGTTGATTCACCTGCATTAGAAACAGAGAGTTGCTCCAACCGCATCAGAAACAGAGAGTCTCTCCAACCGCATCAGTAACAGAGAGTTTCTTCACCTGTATCAGAAACAGAGAGTTGCTTCACCTGCATCAGAAACAGAGAGTTACCCCACCTGCATCAGAAAGAGAGTTGCTTCACC
Source organism: Meghimatium bilineatum (assembly GCA_034231615.1). Lineage (NCBI taxonomy): Eukaryota > Metazoa > Mollusca > Gastropoda > Stylommatophora > Philomycidae > Meghimatium > Meghimatium bilineatum. The sequence continues at coordinate 8,563,941 of CM067299.1, forward strand.
TGCATCAGAAACAGAGAGTTACTCCACCTGCATCAGAAAGAGAGTTGCTTCACCTGCATCAGAAAAAAAAGTTGATGATAAAGATATTTGTCATTAGTTTATTGATTCTTCTTCTCGCACACTGTATGTCCATAGTTGCTCAGATCTCCGCTTCAGTAAAGATATTGATGACGATGTCCATAGTTGCTCAGATCTCCGCTTCAGTAAAGATATTGGTGACGATAATGATAATGATGAATATATTGCGGAGCATGACGATGATGATGGTGATTCTGGAGATAATGATGGTGACGATAATGACGGCGGTGATGAAGAAATAATGATGCTGATAGTGATAATAAGGAAGATGGTGACGATGATAATGATGATTAATATAGTTTTTTTTGGTCTGCATTCACTCTTCAACTCCTTCAGATTAGCAGGATATAGTCCGGAGGACGGATTGAGTTGTGTAATAGTTTACAGCATATATGCGATAACTGTGCCTTTCCGCCTGACATCCGACTTCAACATGGCTTTGGGTCACTTTGACTCTACGTGGGATGGGGCAGCCAACTTCACGTCATAAAGTCCTTAGTTGCCTCTTACATCATGCATGAAAGTTAAATAGTGTTTCTATTCTTTGCTCCTCTCTCGGCCCCCTACAATACAGATGCAATTAACACAATGCTTGAGAAGATGAATGATGACAATGTTGATAATTATGAAAATGATGATGATAAAAATGATATTGATGATAATTTGTATGATATAATGATTAATGTAAAAATTGATTAATGTAAAATTGATTAATGTAAAATTGATTTGATTATGATCATTTTGACGATGATGATGATAATAATGATGATAAGATACATAGTTCACATCGTTCCCATCAGTTTGAGACCCCCCTACCATCAAATGTTACGCAAGGAGCACATCATCATCTTGAGACTGCCAACTGGCCAAAAACGACTGAAAAAAACAATTGTTCCGAAAGCTGAAGATTAGCGAGACAGACTGTGTAACTGTAGACTGAGTCCAGAGAATGAAAACACATTCTTCATGCCTGTCAACTCTACCAAGAAGAGAGGGAGAAAAATATGGCCTGCTGAGACGGCACTGCTTCCAGACTTGATGTGTTCCATAGATAACCTGAAGCGAATCATAAAATTCATTAAAGCTATTGGCACTGTAACTTGATATTTTTTTGAAGAACGATTAAGAAAGTTGAATCATCTTTCATGTGCCATTACGGAACCACGGCTACATATGTCATATATATGCACCAACTATTCACGAAGAATCTTGCTCTCTAGTTCCACTGTTGAACATACATTCTTAAATACATACGATAGGAAACAATGATATCACGAACTGTGTACCTCATCAGTGATGAGATGTTCGAGTTGACAAAGTTTGACTTGTTTACTTTGATCAAGTTCTTGCGACATCATAAAGATTTCACAATGCGATGAGAACGCCATTTATCCTCGGATAAAATGTAAGACTGTGTCAGTTATTTCAAAATTCAGGTGAATGATATCAACACATGCAACATCCAACTGTGTGCACTTTGACCATAGTTCATCAATTAGGCTTATCACGGTAAACATTCAGAGTAAGTGTTAAAAAAATAAAAATGTGACTTGAATTTTGGTTCATAAATGTTCTTGGAGATTTCTGGAATGCTATATAATTCCATTGAAATTCTTACTTCAAATGATAACAGACGGTAAACGGATAAGCGCAATTTATAGTCACAATTTGCACCACTTTGGCATCCGATGAACTTGATAAAAGAGTGGTTCTGACACCTGGACAGAAGAACGTTATCTAAATGAACATGAATACCATGGAGCAGTTGTCTGCTGGTTTCAAATTAATTACAACTCTGACTAGATCATGAGGTGAGGCACCGTCTTGTAGACACTAAGAAATACCGTTCTGAATTTCTCCATCTTAAAGAAAAAGGCGAAAAGCCGTTAGGAATTTCACTTCGCACATTGCTACTGACGCGTGGTATTATCTTCATGATTCTGCAACATCTCAACCAGAAGAATGTTCCTTGCAATGAAATGCAGTTAAGGGATCTAATCAATGCCAACCAATTTTATCACACCATAAATTGTATCTGAATGTTACCGCTGTAATGTAACCTTCATTCTAAGAATACAGCTTGCTCGAAGCGATGTTCATTACGTAGAGGATTGACCTTAATGTACTCAGATTTCCCAATATGCATACTCCGAATAAGACGGATGTCCCATTACGTATCCCCCACCTCTCGTCTAAACTGCACGCCGCATGCTGATAGTACACGTCATCAAGTGTAACTGCAAAGTTTCAAGAGAGAATACTCCCGACTCTCTGAAAACATGCACTTGTAAAACAGACATTACGACCCAAGATCAAATTAGTAACCTCCTGAGCACAACTGAAAATTGCTTAACCACCACGCAAGGCAGATCTATAAGAATTGTTGACTTATCCCATCATATTCCTTGACTGATCCCATAATATGCATTGACGGATCATCCAAGTATCTTGATGATAACACCTTCTCATAATCACCAAGCATCTCGCTGATAACAACTTCTCTTAGTCAGTTAATAGTGGAAACATAGATATGTATCTAAAAGATAACATTGTTCAGTATTCTACATTTCAACAGTTGTTGACCAGCGTATATCGGCAACCATACCAGAGTCACAGTATTTTGGTTACCCGAAAGTTTTATCAATAGCCAATAGTAGCCGGACAAATCCCTTTCTATGGGAGCAAGAAGAACAAGTCCACGTGAATCTGACCTTTATTTCATTTCCTCTGTGTGGTCATACAGTTCAATGTTGTATTTGTAAATAAAAATTGTTTGCTAAACATTTAACTGCACGTTACTTATCAATTTTTCGTGTCTGTGTTGACTGAAATGTGCTGGGCTGTTAAATGTTGTATTAACTGTGTTGTAATGTTATCTCCCCATGTACATATGTATCCAAGGTTCGCGCTATACAATATCAATTGTATCTTTGGTAGCATGATAGTAATTGTTGCATGATATAGTTCTCTGAGGGTACCGCTGTCTCATCCACAAGTTGTGCCTATGAGTCTTTTCAGTAGATTTAACCGTTTTAGTGGTTAATTTTTTATATTTTCAACGTGCTTCTTGAGGGTGAGCCGCCGAGCACGCATGACTCTAAAATATGTGGGATGTTCTTCTCTTGGCACTTTTCTGCGTTTCTAACCCTAGACTATTTTCTTTATAATCTCTATGACTCGTGGTAAAGATGCTATAGACAGTTGTCTCAACGTTTATTTTCAGCTTCCATGTTTGACCGTAATCGTGTAGTCTTTTTAAATCAATATTTAGTCTTTTGGCTGCACTTTCAGCATTCGCATGGTCTATTGTTATGGCATCAGCATAGAGAGCTTTTTCAGCTTTAATATATTTGACTTCGTTACGTATACCAAACCATCGCCTGTCAAAGATACTTCTATGTGGTGCTCTGGAGAAAGGAAGACGATTTAAACGTGGCCAAAAGAAGCGCTACAAAAAACTTGTTAAAAGCCATACCGAAAATCTTTGAAATAGACCAACATACGTGGGAAGAACATAGACCAACATACGTGGGAAGAACATAGACCAACATACGTGGGAAGAACATAGACCAACATACGTGGGAAGAACATAGACCAACATACGTGGGAAGAACGTAGACCAACATACGTGGGAAGAACTTCTTCACTATTAGTAATACTTTAGCATATATTTTGTTGTCAAGTATTTTTGCTTCTTGTGATTACGTAATCTCACGGTCTTGTTGTCAAGTATTTTTGCTTCTTGTGATTGCGTAATATCACGGTCTTGTTGTCAAGTATTTTTGCTTCTTGTGTAACAGTATGGGGATGATGTATTCAATGGGACGTTTATCGCGTCTTTCAATATAACTTGTTATCTTTTATCACTCTGCTGACTTAATTCTAACCATGTGGTAATCATGTAGTGGTCATGCAGTAATCTCTTCTTGGCTTCAATAAATACAGAGGCACTTCTTGTTACAGAAACAAAATGTCGTTTAATATAAACCTCAAGCCAATTACACAAATCAATATTAAATTCTGGAGTAATTGATATCTCCGTGACGTATAATATATCACCAATATAAAATATACAATGTCAAGATATTCATAAACTACTCTAGCACTTCCAGGAATTAGGCACACGTTATAATATGAGCTTAATGAGATTATAGACTATCTCATTATTCTACTATTTATCTCACTTTCGCTCGACTATATTCCTTTCTATTTCAAGTCGGACCGACCTTCTACCAAGACTGCAGCTCTCTGCCTGTCTGTTTGCCAAACTCAAACTAGGACTTGTCTCACCGAGGAGACAAGTAATTTCGACCGTGTCCCGGGGACTCTGTGGGACACTCCTCCGTGACGTATAAAATATAAAATATACAATGTCAAGATTTTCACAAACTACTCTATCACTTCCAGGAATTAGGCACACGTTATAATATAAGCTTAATGAGATTATAGACCATCTCCTTATTCTACTACTAATCTCACATTTTGGTCGACTAACTTTCTTTCTATTTCAAGTCGGAGTTGTTAAACTTAACAAGGGACTTGTCTCTCCGGGGAGACAAGTACTAACTCTCTGGACGGTCCCGGGGACTCTGTGTGACGCTCCGTGTCACTCTTCCGGGATTCTCCTTCTGGGCTTCTGTCTCACCCTCTTTTTGTGTCCTCCGGTGAGGTTCTTAGCTCCACCCCTCGTCTTACTCCCCACCTATCAACTTCTCTTCTCCTCCGCGCATCACTGCTTCTGACTCCACCTCTACATTATCACCTGTCAAACTCCTGTACGCGTTTATTAGAGCATGCGTAACGTTTGATGTCCCTATCTGGTCGGAGGCATGCCCTTGGCGTTACGCGCTTAATACTCTTGCCACTTCCATTGTCTGGTTGTTTCAAGTATCCACGAGTTCAGACGGCCTGTGTGAGTTTGTAGACTCTCGTCTGAACCTAGTCCAAACATCTCATTGTCCTTTCTGGGTTGTGGTGTAATGGCGTCGTCTGCCTCCCGTGACCGAGTGCGTAAGATGCAGACTTGTGATCATTAATATTGCCTTTAGCTAAAACGTACTAGCTTGTTTCAGACTTTCTGTCTGACATCTGCGCGAACAACTCGTCTGCAATTTAAGGTATTTGTATCAACATTTTCACAAGAGCAAAACATTCAATGTGTTGCATTTCCCCAGTCCATCTCTTGCTATCTGTGAAGGGTTCTCACTTCTTACCGTGAATCCCCCTGCCTGTGAAGGGTTCTGCAACCAGATACTATCACACTTGTGATTGCGTAATCACAAGGTCTTGTTGTCAAGTATTTTTGCTTCTTGTGATTGCTTAATCACACGGTCTTGTTGTCAAGTATTTTTGCTTTTTGTGATTGCGTAATCACACAGTCTTGTTGTCAAGTAGTTTTGCTTCTTGTGATTGCGTAATCACACGGTCTTGTTGTCAAGTATTTTTGCTTTTTGTGATTGCGTAACCACACGGTCTTGTTGTCAAGTATTTTGCTTCTTGTGATTGCGTAATCACACGGTCTTGTTTTCAAGTATTTTTGCTTCTTGTGATTTCGTAATCTCACGGTCTTGTTGTCAAGTATTTTTGCTTCTTGTGATTGCGTAATCTCACGGTCTTGTTGTCAAGTATTTTTGCTTCTTGTGATTGCATAATCACATGGTCTTGTTGTCAAATATTTTTGCTTCTTGTGATTGCGTAATCTCACGGTCTTCCCCTGCATTTTTTCCTTTGAAGAATACCAGCATATATTTCCTTATTATAAAATGGTTTATAAGATCTTCCACTGCCGCTGGAACCTTTCCTGTCTATTTTGTCCATTTCCAATTACCTGCTGTGATTTATTCTCTTCAAAGCATTTAATGACTGTGCTGAACATACCATGTTATGCTGGTGATTTCAAAGGAAGCGATATCGCTTTAAAATCAGTTCTTACTTGTGTTCTTTCATTCGCTATCCATCACATTTACAGTGTGTTCATAGTATGACATAACATTATTTCTTGTTTCCCTTAATTACATGCATACAGAGATCTAAATATACCCGTTAGGATATTCTGTGACGCTCGCTATTTGTTGTGAGTAGTATGTGATGGCATATTACGATCCTGCTGTGTGTGTCCAAACTTGCTTAGTACTCTAACGTCGTCTGGTCGCTTTGAGACACCCCTGCCCCTGTTAGATTATGGTTTATTTGTTTAATTCGAGCATACTATGTAGATATAGTTACATAGTACAAGACCGTATTATGATCCTGCAGCACGTACTTAGCATGACGCCCGAACGGGCGTTCCTCTGTGGACAACGTTCGATTGTCATGAGTTTTTCCTTCTATGGTTCTATTAACGCCCGATCTGGCGTTCCTTTTTAGGCCATATTCTAGTGTCATGCCACCATTTATCCATCTATAACTACTATCGTGTCGCTGGTATTATTGAATTATATATATAGATGGATGAATAAACAACTATCGTGTCGCTGGAGCACAAATACAAAATAATGAATCATCACTAAACCAAGCACGGTTCCAGTTATTCCCAAGGGTCCATTGATGATGCCGGTTCGCTAACTGGTGCCGATTCTGGTGATGCCGGTGCGCAAGAACAGGATCTCTGTAGGGTATTCTAGCCTGAAAACCACTGTCATGCAGCCGGTTCCTGACCGTTCGATCTGTGTTCGACGAGATGCGGACATTGATTGGACTATAGAGTACACAGATGCATATCGATTCATGACACAGCCCTATATAGCGGTCGTCGGCATGAGTTATGACTGGGTCGTCCACTGAGCGGCTGGTCTTCCACTGAGCGGCTGGTCTTCCACTGAGCGGCAGTATGCAACTGAGCCAGTTTGTCGAAATCTTCTCCAAATCTGAGCCACTGAAATGTTATGGGTTACTTTACTTTTCTTTAATATTATTGACATAAAACGAAAATGTTTACCTTACGGTACGACGAATTTAAAACACGTGCTTCTGCATATAGAAACTATTATATGAATTATCAAATTAATAATAGTATCACAATATTAATAAATACTTTCTAAATTTGTGTCCTGAATCAGGTAATGAATGCTAGAATTAGCCGAGAAACTTTCTTCCAAATGTTTATAATTTTCAAATTCATTGAGTGTTCGTTGCGCCGTAGTGTCAAGGAAAATGGCTATACAAAGAAAGACCACCTGTGTCAACACACGGAAAGTAATAATTATGCTACCAAAACATGTGCAAATATGGAGATTCAATTGTTAGATGACCTGTACACAGCTCGAACTAGCCAATAAGAGTATTTGAACACTTTGAGGTGCTTTCAGGGATAAATTATATGAATATATGGCCCATCACTCCCTAAGGAGATTTTCACAAAATAGAGTTAACTTTTCTTAGTATCCTTAAAGGTTGCTTCCGCAGGGAAAAGGTTAAGTTTCTCGGAATTCTCATGAACCTGTTAAGAGTTATTTTGACCTTGACATTTTAATGGCCTAACTAATCATGAGGTGAGTACAATTCCAATAACCACGAGAAGTTAATGACCAGGTGGACACAGTTGATAGTCACAGTTGAATGATGTCCAATTAGCAAACATCTTTCTTTATAAAAGTAACTCTCAAAAAGTTATGTTTCTTTCCTGAAATAGTATAGCTTGAAGCTACGTTGTTCTGTGATATGAGTGTTTCTGCAGGTAGTTGTGCAGCCTCGTTTAGATTGACCACGTACTTAATGGGTAAATCGAGTACATTGCAGTAAAGCCTCTACAAATTGTCAACTATTTTCACTGTCTAGTGTACACGTTAATTTCCTTTGCAGTAGGCATTATACGAAAGATGACTACACTGTGTAAGGGAAAAGCTATGCCGCCAACAACCTCTCAAATGTCTAATACAACATACGAAGTCAAAGTCTACCACCCATATTTTGCTTAATTTTTATGACCCATTCCCTCTAAAATACATGTCTAACTCTCGCTCTAATCTCGGTCATCTATCTTGTCTACTCTTTGCTTCACTACCTTTCTAATTCGTGCCTCACCTCTTTTCTATTCCACGTCTCCTTTCCACTCTAATCAATGTCTCATTCCCACTCTAATTAACGTCTCACCTCACTCTAATCCATCTCACTATATCTCTAATCCATGACTCTCTCCCGCTCCGATCCATGCCTGACCCCTCACTCTAAACCCATATCATTCGCACTGTAATCCATGTCTTACTCTCACTCTAATCCATACCGTACTCTCGCTATAATCCATTTCTCACTCTTTTTACAATCCATATCTCATTCTCTTTCTAATCTCTGTTTAATCCATATCTCACTAAACTCTAATTCATGTCTCACTCCAACTCTAATCCATGTCTCAATCCCACTCTAAACCATATCACTCGCACTCTAATCCATATCTCACTCCCTCTTTAATCCATATTTAACTCCCTCTGCAATCAATGTCTCACTGCCACTCTAATCCACATCTCACTCCCACTATAATCCATATCTCACTTCCTCTCTAATCCATACCTCACTCCCTCTCCAATCAATGGCTCACGGCCACTCTAATCCATTTCTCACTCCCACTTTAATCCACATCTCAATCCCACTATAATCCATATCTCACTTCCTCTCTAATCCATACCTCACTCCCTCTCTAATCAATGTCTCATCTCTCTAATCCATATCTCACTCTCTCTCTAATCAATATATCACTCCATTTCTCTAATCCATATCACTCTCTCTCTCTCATCCATGTCTCACACACTCTCCAATCAATGCCTCACACACTCTCTAATCCATGTCTCACTCTCTAATCCATGTCTCACACACTCTCTAATATATGTCACACTCTCTCTCTCTCTAATCCATGTCTCACTTCCTCTCGAATCCTTCATCAATTACTTCCTAATCCCGCTGTCTTACTCCATTGTTACTCCATCTGCTTAATTTCCTCATCCCCATCGAGGCCAGCTACTTTACGAGAAGATGGGGGTCTATACAATTCTACCTTGCAACAATGTACCAATCAGCTATCACCAAAATAAATACATAATAAAGGCACAACAAAAACCTAACTTACCTTCATGGAACGACTACTATCTACTTAACAGACAAGAACAAGCCATCATATTTCGACTCCGAACTGAACACAATAGACTAACCAGCCATGTGTATACAGAACTAAACACAATAGACTAGCCAGACATGTGTATACAGAACTGGACAAAATAGACTAACCAGCCATATGTATATACAATTTAAAATTGACACATCAGCAAAGTGTACTTGTGGGCAAGCCAACGAAACTTCAGAGCATACCCTTCAAGAATGTACAAACTATGGACACATTAAGGTGAATGTACTGGCCTTCTGATACACCTATGAATGTTAAACTCTATGGTACAAAACTAGAAATAGAAAACACTGTCTAATTTATACAAGAAACAACACTACAGATATAGACATTATTAGTTAACGAAAGAAGAAGAAGAAGCATTCCCTTACTAATCCCTCTGCCTTTCTCTCTTGTTATTCCCTCTGCCTTACTCTTCTGTTATTCCCTCTGCCTTACTCTCTTGTTATTCCCTCTGCCTTACTCTCTTGTTATTCCCTCTGCCTTACTCTCTTGTTATTCCCTCTGCCTTACACTCTTGTTATTCCCTCTGCCTTACTCTCTTGTTATTCCCTCTGCCGTACTCTCTTGTTATTCCGTCCGCCTTACTCTCTTGTTATTCCCTCTGCCTTACACTCTTGTTATTCCCTCTGCCTTACACTCTTGTTATTCCCTCTGCCTTACTCTCTTGTTATTCCCTCTGCCGTACTCTCTTGTTATTCCGTCCGCCTTACTCTCTTGTTATTCCCTCTGCCTTACACGCTTGTTATTCCCTCTGCCTTACACTCTTGTTATTCCCTCTGCCTTACACTCATGTTATTCCCTCTGCCTTACACTCTTGTTATTACCTCTGCCTTACACTCTTGTTATTCCCTCTGCCTTACTCTCTTGTTATTCCGTCCGCCTTACACTCTTGTTATTCCCTCTGCCTTACTCTCTTGTTATTCCGTCCGCCTTACTCTCTTGTTATTCCCTCTGCCTTACACTCTTGATATTCCCTCTGCCTTACACTCTTGTTATTCCCTCTGCCTCACTCTTTTGTTATTCCATGTGTCTTACTCCCTTGTTACTCCCTCTGCTTTATTCCTTTGTTAATCCAGTTACATCCCTCACCAAAACATATGTTCAGTTTTCTTTTTACTTTTCAATTTCATTTCCTTTCAAATTTTCTGAACTTGTTCTCTCGTTCCTCTGCAGCTTACTCTCCTCTCCACCAGTCGCACATGTTTTCTGTTTTAGAATACATTCTTCACTCCCTCCATCTAACCGACTCTTTTAATCATTGCCTCTCTAATACATGCCTCACTTGCTCCATCCAACCCACTCTTTTCATCATTGCCTCTCTAATCCATGCAACGTTTCATTCTTGTAACCCACTCTTTACATCACTGCCTCTCTAATCCATGCCTCGCTCACTCCATCTAATCCTCTATAACACGACCACTTCCTCGATCAAAGTTAACTATTTATCTTTCATCTCATTTCTCATTATTTGTTACCATAAACAAAGTTAACTATTTATCTTTCATCTAATTTCTCATTATTTGTTACCAAAAGCTATCTTCTACTCTCTTTTTCTACATCCTATAACCTCTCTAAATTCTAATTCCTCTCATATCCATTTATTGTCATATCCTCTAAATTCTCTCTCATTCCTGTCTTCCAATATATCTTTTCTACACTTCCCCCCTTTCCAATCAAAGTCCGCTTCTAAATATCAAACCACAGTCTTGATACGGGACAATTTACTTGTATCTCCAAAAGTAGATATGGCCAGCTGACAGATCCCTTACTTGCTGATTTTCTCTGCTGAAGAATGTTTTAATGATGTTACTATTTTCCTACTTTCCAACTCTCAAAGGTCGACCTGGCTACATGTTCTGTGTCTATGTTTGATGTCGGCAGTGCAAAATGTCAGAACTATTGTGAAGTGGTAGTTTTAGTAAATTCGGAGGTCGAGAAACTGGGGATAGTGCGGGCTACAATTTGCACTGAATGAACCTGTGCACCTGTGGCTTTCAAAATACCTTCCAAGTTTTCAGATATTTAGAAAAGGCACACCAGATCGTAAGGGGAAATAATTGTACATGTCTAATAGGATCTGAATGTGTTTTGTTAAGTTTGAAGTTTCTGGTTTTTGCTATCTGACAAGAGGTCAGCAGACAGTGATACACAGTCATAAAATCATGATAGAATTCAAAGAAATACCGAGTGAGAACAAAATTGAGAGAAAATCGTGTTACAGAAAATCATAAGTTACAGAAAATCAAATGGTAAAAATAAGAGTTATAAGAGAAAATCACAACTTAAAGCAAATAAAATAGTAAACAATTATAAAAGAATGTCAGAAAATCCACATCTTAAGACAATCTACTGGTTAAATCGACTAAGTCACAATTCAAGGAAAATCAAATTAATAATTTTATTTGCAGAAATATAATGAAATCTCAGCTTATAGAACACCAACTGCTAAAAACTAACTCAGAAATGTGAGGAAATCACAGCTTAGAGAAAATAAATTGGTTACAAAATAGCACAGAAAAAAGAGGAAATTACAGCATAAAGAAACTTAATTTGCAAAAAAAATAAAAATAATACAAATATTTTAAGAAATCACAACTTAAAGAAAGACACTACACGTATTCTCATAAATTTTATTTACATAAAATAGCTTTTATATTCTTAGGGTGACCAGAGATTTGAAATGAAACAATGGGACACACAGCAATGGGACACTCAGCAATGGGACACCCAGCAATGATACACAATTGTAACAAGAGTAAGCCAATACAAAAAATTGTTTGGGAATTTATTTTACTCAGAAATCATGATGTGAAAGGGCTGAATAATAACCGTTATAGCACGTTTCACTAGCTATGACATCAGTAAAGTTGTTATATAGCAAGTATCATTAGCCTTGCCTTCAAACAAATGTAATTATCTGATTAACCGTCTATCGTAATAATTCGTGTTTGTGTGTGTGTGCATATAATGTTATATTTGAATAGACTCAATAAATATATACTTTATATTTGTGCACCGTTTCCAGTTTTTATAAACAAATAAAATCCTTTGATCTTTGCAGACTGATTACTGTGTATCGAGAAAAGAAATTTTACCACTTCAGACATTACACCGGATACAATCTTAAATACCATCTAGAATACAAAATAGTGCAAGTTCATGCTTAAATCATTTCAATTGTATGATAAATAAATCATGCGTAAATGATGTTTTATAATTGACTATAAACATCCTAAAAAATGTGTGTGAGTTTGAAGTGTGTGTTGACAAGTAGACTTTTGATGTATATGGCAAATAAACGGAAATTAAAACCAATGACTGCATTTTAATCACAAATTTAATTCATATGGTCTATACCACTTTAAATTCGCACACAAAATGTCACTTATATGTGCTATATATTTGCTGAGATACATCATTTTAAAGTTGGATAAAGTTGGTGAAACGTTGTATGCTGAACTACTACATGTTGAGATGTTCAACTACTACATGTTGAGATGTTCAACTACTACATGTTGAGATGTTGAACTGCTACATGTTGAGATGTTAAATTACTACATGTTGAGATGTTAAACTACTGTTATTATGAGGAATCTACCGATGTTTAAAAACTGTAAGATGTCGGGCACGATACAGATTTTTTCGGGACACTGGTACAAAGTATCCTTCAGTACACTGGTACAAAGTATCCTGATACACTGGTACAAAGAATCCTTCAGTACACTGGTACAAAGTATCCTTCAGTACACTGGTACAAAGTATCCTTCAGTACACTGGTACAAAGTATCCTTTGGGATACTGATACAAAGAATCCATCCATCGAGACACTGCTACAAAGTATCCTTCGAGACACTGGTACAAAGTATACTTCGGTACACTGGTACAAGGCGTCCTTCGGGACACTGATACAAAGCATCCTACTGTCACTGTAAATCCAGAAGTCTAGTTTTCATATTCTTCTTCTGCTTCATTCACTCTTATACTTTCATTGCGATAACAAAATTGGTAGTCTAGTTCAGACAGTTCATATCTTGCAGAACGTTTCAGATGATAATAAATGACATACCTATTTTATCTTTAATTAGTTAGTTAGTCGTCGGATCATCATCACTGCAAACTGGGTACGTCCATAGTTGATCCGATCTCTTGAGTGTTTCCGCCATTACACTTCTGCTGACAGTACCAGTCCTCTGTTGGTTGACTATCATTCTTCTGCACACACCAAAAAATTCACATCCAGCAACATCGCATTTCAATTCCTGTTCTTTAATCCCGGTCATTGAAAAAGAATCATCATCTACACTAGTCTCACTCTCGTGTGCTATATCTCTTATGGAATTCTTCTTCTTCGTCAGCGTTCATTCTCAAACTCCCGCTGGATCTCTTGTAGCAGGACCATGGTCCTACTAGATTTCCAGCATGATGTCTTCCAGAGAATGGTAATGCATTGTGTCGCCGTTTTATTTGCGCCAATGGACCGACACATCCGTCTTCGGCAGTTTATGGAATTCAAAACGTCAGCTCGATCCATTGCCCCCATCGCCTTGTCTTTAATCGCTTCTCATAAAAATAATGTTTGTAAAGGAATTATATAGTGGTTTCTTTTATTTTGCAATCTACAGTGACCAGCATTAAACTTTGGATCGAGGCATTTCAGTAGGAGTAAGCAAATATGGCCCACAGGCGGTAAAATACGGACTGGTAAGAAATTTTACTGACCCACCAGAGTGATGTAAAAAGAACTAAAAGCACTATATGAGCTCAATAAAAGTACTATATTCATCATCCCATGAGCTCAATAAAAGCACTATTCACCAGCCCATGAGCTCAACAAAAGCACTATACTCACAATCACATGAGCTAAATAAAAGCACTATATTCATCAGCACATGAATTCAATAAAAGCTCTATATTCACCAGCCCATGAGCTCAACAAAAACACTATATTCACCAGCACAAGAGCCCAATAAAAACACTATTCACCAGCCCATGAGCTCAACAAAAGCACTATACTCACAATCACATGAGCTAAATAAAAGCTCTATATTCACCAGCCCATGAGCTCAACAAAAACACTATATTCACCAGCACAAGAGCCCAGTAAAAACACTATATTCACCAGCACAAGAGCTCAACAAAAACACTATTCACCAGCCCAAGATCTTAATACGCACTATATTCACTAGCACATGAGCTCAGTAAAAAATATTTGCACCTCCAATGAATTAAAAAATACTTCTCTGGACCAATCCTACACGAAAAGAGCTCAATTCGACGACCAGACTCCAAGAGTGTGAACTACTGTGCACTAAAGTATTGTTTGATGAAAATTATATACTTCATTCACGGACCATCTCAGGGATATAGCATGGACTTCTGCAATAGATTACCTCTGCATATAATTTAATTAATTGGTCTTCATTCGCTAAATTTTTATTATTGTCGTGTATCCGTTGGTCATTATTATATACTCGGATTCGTATGCCAAAAATAGTCAAGGTACCTCCAAGCATATGCCCTATAAATAATGACCAACGAACAACACGACAATAATAAAAATAACAAATTACTTCCTAATTAATTCTGTGTAGAGATCATCTATACTGCTTATGTCCATGGCTCTAGGTACGTCTATACTGTCAAAAACTGTCACATATTTTCCCCGTTAGGGAGTTACAAGGAGTATTCGGGTGACTTGTGTGATAAAAGGCCACATTCCCTTGCTCTCGCCACGTCATGTTCAGGGTGAGATTTTTATTTTACATACCGACATAAAAAAAAACCCAGCCCTTATGTTTACGACTATGCTACAATAAAATTGGAAGGGAGTTTTTCAAAACTAAAGTTTGTCACAGTCTTCTCGTTATACCTTTTTGATGATATTCCTTGTAAAACACTAGGAATGTGGTGTTACCATCTTTTATTTTATACATTTCATGGTGTTTAGAGTAAAGATCTATTTTCCAATATGAATGTTTCCCCATTCCTATACTATACTATCGTTGAAGATTGGTGACAAAGTATCGTTGAAGATTAGTGACAAAGTATCGTTGAAGATTAGTGACAAAGTATCGTTGAAGATTAGTGACAAAGTATCGTTGAAGATTGGTGACAAAGTATCGTTGAGGATTGGTGACAAAGTATCGTTGAGGATTGGTGACAAAGTATCGTTGAAGATTAGTGACAAAGTATCGTTGAAGATTAGTGACAAAGTATCGTTGAAGATTAGTGACAAAGTATCGTTGAAGATTGGTGACAAAGTATCGTTGAGGATTGGTGACAAAGTATCGTTGAGGATTGGTGACAAAGTATCGTTGAAGATTGGTGACAAAGTATCGTTGAAGATTAGAGACAAAGTATCGTTGAAGATTTGTGACAAAGTATCGTTGAAGATTTGTGACAAACTCAGATTCCCGTTTGCTTGATGTTCACTTTTAAAGAATCATTTTGTTATTTTCAGAAATAGATAATGCAGAAAAACTGTTTCACAAACAGTTGGTGGATCTAATAAGTAAATTTAGGAACAGGGTAATGAAGTTTTGCTAATCACTCAAGACACACATAACAACACACACACAAATCGACGTTTCGACCAAAAGGATTTTATCAAGACAAAAATTAAAACAAAATTTAAATATACAACAGAAAACGAACAGTAAGAATTATAGACGTTCACATGGTCATATGTACTGTAATATGTGGATTGACCGGAAGATTTGTAACGAGGTCAGAGGTGATACAACACCGGGCAAGCAATATACACAAATTTATCATACAAAAAAGAGTAATTATGGAACAACTAGATATCATTTCGTGTCACATGTTCTAGTAGTAGATGTTTTAACAGTAGATGTTTTAGTAGTAGATGTTTTAGCAGTAGCTATTTTAGTAGTAGATGTTTTAGCAGTAGATTTTTTAGTAGTAGATGTTTTAGTAGCAGATTTTTTAGTAGTAGATGTTTTAGCAGTAGATGTTTTAGGAGTAGATGTTTTAGCAGTATATGTTTTAGCAGTAGATGTTTTAGCAGTAAATGTTTTAGCAGTAGATGTTTTAGCAGTAGATGTTTCCGCAATAGATGTTTTAGCAGTAGATGTTTTAGCAGTGGATGTTTTAGTAGTAGATGTTTTAGCAGTGGATGTTTTAGTAGCGGATATGCTAGTTGTGGATATTAGTAGGGGATACATTATCAATGTGTAAACATTTAGCATACTTGATCAGTAATTGCCATGAACAGGATAAGAATCATTTAAAAGTGTAATTTTAGCTTCAATGCATGTCGTCAGGGCGACTAAGGAGGTTGTGGTATGAAGTTTGCTGTTCCATCCATATAGGATCAAAGTAACCACAGAAGTCATGTTGAAGTCAGATGTATCAGGCTGAAAGGCACAGGATCGCAGCAAAGCTGTAAACGATGACACGACGTATTCGTTCTTTCATCTAAATCCTGCTGAATTGCAGGAGTGTGGGAAGTGAACGCAGAAGAAGAAGAATAATCGTTTATTTGTGTTTCCTTTAATTACCTTATTTTTTTCCTTACTAATTCCCTTATTTATTTTCTTATCTTGATTATTACTTCTCAGTGATCTATCTTCATTGTCTCTTGTTATATTTCTATCTTTTCTCTTGTTATATTTCTATCTTTTCTCTTGTTATATTTCTATCTTTTCTCTTGTTATATTTCTATCTTTTCTCTTGTTATATTTCTATCTTCTCTCTTGTTATATTTCTATCTTTTCCTTTGTTATATTTCTCTCCTCTCTCTTGATATATTTCTATCTTTTCTTTTGTTATATTTCTATTTTCTCTCTTGTTATATTTCTATCTTCTCTTGTTATATTTCTATCTTTTCTTTTGTTATATTTCTATCTTCTCTTGTTATATTTCTATCTTCTCTTTTGTTATATTTCTTTCTTCCCTTGTTATATTTCTATCTTCTCTCTTGTTATATTTCTATCTTTTCTTTTGTTATATTTCTCTCTTCTCTCTTGTTATATTTCTATCTTCTCTCTTGTTATATTTCTATCTTCTCTGTTGTTATATTTCTATCTTCTCTCTTGTTATATTTCTATATTCTCTTGTTATATTTCTATCTTCTCTCTTGTTATATTTCTATCTTCTCTGGTTATATTTCTATCTTCTCTCTTGTTATATTTCTATATTCTCTCTTGTTATATTTCTATATTCTCTTGTTATCTTCGAATAATGTCCTGTTGCCCTTTTGTCGTCTCCTATTCTCCCTTCTTGTTATTCATCTTTCCATTTATCTCCTTCCTGATAAATAACCCATGAATTATTGTCTGTCTCATTTATCTATCTGACTCTGAGATCTTTCTATTTCTGGTGTCTTAACTTCCCGTGTTCTGGTGAAACAAAATGAAGTCTTTTTTCTGAACAGTTAGGCGAACATTACCAGTATGACTTGTTTAATCTGATACTTCTTCTTCTTCTTCGGCGTTCATTCTCAAACTCCCACTGGATCTCTCTTGTAGCAGGACAATGGTGCAACTAGATTTCCAACAGGATGTAGTCCAGAAAATGGAATGCTTTGTGTCGTCGTTATTTTGCGCCAATGGTCCGACACATGCGTGTTCGACGGTAATCTGATACTACTAATCATTGCTCAGTTTGTAGTACTTTAATCGAAAAACCAATGAAAAACATATAAAGAATTGAATCACTCAAAATAGGTGATGTTGTTTGGATCTAAACGCAGGACTACTGTGTAGATGGAATTCTAAAACAAGGCAAGATTATCTCGCCCACATACTGATCTTGTGTGTTCTAGGGAACTTAAATAATCTCGGCCAAATACTGATCTTGTGTGTTCTAGGGAACTGGCATAATCTCGTCCAAATACTGAATTTGTGTGTTCTAGGGAACTGGCATAATCTCGTCCAAATACTGAATTTGTTTATTCTAGGGAACTGACATAATGTCGTCCAAATACTGATCTTGTGTGTTCTAGGGAACTGAAATAATCTCGGCCAAATACTGATCTTGTGTGTTCTAGGGAACTGAAATAATCTCGGCCAAATACTGATCTTGTGTGTTCTAGGGTACTGAAATAATCTCGGCCAAATACTGATCTTGTGTGTTCTAGGGAACTGAAATAATCTCGGCCAAATACTGATATGTGTGTTCTAGGGAACTGAAATAATCTCGGCCAAATACTGATCTTGTTTGTTCTAGGAACTGACATAATCTCGTTCAAATACTGATCTTGTGTGTCTAGGGAACTGAAATAATCTCTTCCAAATACTGATCTTGTGTGTTCTAGGGAACTGAAATAATCTCGGCCAAATACTGATCTTGTGTGTTCTAGGGAACTGAAATAATCTCGGCCAAATACTGATCTTGTTTATTCTAGGAACTGACATAATCTCGTTCAAATACTGATCCTGTGTGTTCTAGGGAACTGAAATAATCTCGGCCAAATACTGATCTTGTGTGTTCTAGGGAACTGAAATAATCTCGGCCAAATACTGATCTTGTGTGTTCTAGGGAACTGAAATAATCTCGGCCAAATACTGATCTTGTGTGTTCTAGGGAACTGAAATAATCTCGGCCAAATACTGATCTTGTGTGTTCTAGGGAACTGACATAATCTCGTTCAAATACTGATCTTGTGTGTTCTAGGGAACTGAAATAATCTCTTCCAAATACTGATCTTGTTTGTTCTAAGGAACTGAAATAATCTCGGCCAAATACTGATCTTGTTTATTCTAGGAACTGACATAATCTCGTTCAAATACTGATCTTGTGTGTTCTAGGGAACTGAAATAATCTCGGCCAAATACTGATCTTGTGTGTTCTAGGGAACTGAAATAATCTCGGCCAAATACTGATCTTGTGTGTTCTAGGGAACTGAAATAATCTCGGCCAAATACTGATCTTGTGTGTTCTAGGGAACTGAAATAATCTCGGCCAAATACTGATCTTGTGTGTTCTAGGGAACTGAAATAATCTCGGCCAAATACTGATCTTGTGTGTTCTAGGGAACTGAAATAATCTCGGCCAAATACTGATCTTGTTTATTCTAGGAACTGACATAATCGCGTTCAAATACTGATCTTGTTTGTTCTAGGGAACTGAAATAATCTCGGCCAAATACTGATCTTGTGTGTTCTAGGGAACTGAAATAATCTCGGCCAAATACTGATCTTGTGTGTTCTAGGGAACTGACATAATCTCGTCATAATACTGATCTTGTGTGTTCTAGGGAACTCACATAATCTCGCCCAAATACTGATCTTGTGTGTTCTAGGGAACTGACATAATCTCGTCCTAATACTGATCGTGTGTGTTCTAGGGAACTCACATAATCTCGCCCAAATACTGATCTTGTGTGTTCTAGGGAACTCACATAATCTCGCCCAAATACTGATTTTGTGTGTTCTCGGGAACTGACATAATCTCGTCCTAATACTGATCTTGTGTGTTCTAGGGAACTGACATAATCTTGTCCTAATACTGATTGTGTGTGTTCTAGGGAACTGACATAATCTCGTCCTAATACTGATCTTGTGTGTTCTAGGGAACTGACATTCATCTATATTTATGTATATGAGATTCTTTACATTACTTGCACTCGTCTTCTTCACCAATGATCACTCAGTCAGTCAGGTTGTGACTCTAGATTCTATGATATAGATCATCACTCACAGTCATGTTGTGACTCTAGATTCTATGATATAGATCATCACTCACAGTCATGTTGTGACTCTAGATTCTATGATATAGATCATCACTCACAGTCATGTTGTGACTCTAGATTCTATGATATAGATCACCACTCACAGTCATGTTGTGACTCTAGATTCTATGATATAGATCATCACTCACAGTCATGTTGGGACTCCGGATTCTATGATATAGGCTGCTGTCTGTTTTAGAGTTTCCACTGTTCCATGCATTTTCTCTTCGATGCTGATTGGGATGGGACATGTCTTGTTTCTTAGGTCTGCATAATGGGGACATTCTTGTAAGATATCTTCTGCTGTCATATTCGCAACACTGCAATGGTATAGCCCAATTATACCTATTTTGAATTTGGTGTACATGTGAATATTTTTATTCTAAAACCACGGAACATTGAAAACTATTCATTATCTTATTTCTTGATAGTGACTTGTTGACACAGTCAGGGTCATCTCTTTTTAGGGGGGGGGGTTCCAAATCATCATCAATTTCCTCTTGTGTTAAGCTTGGCACATAGGGCAGATGTCATAGATTTCCATGCTTGTCGTCAAGCTTGGCACATAGGGCAGATGTCATAGATTTCCATGCTTGTCGTCAAGCTTGGCACATAGGGCAGATGTCATAGATTTCCATGTTTGTCACCAAGCTTGGCACATAGGGCAGATGTCATAGATTTCCATGTTTGTCGTCAAGCTTGGCACATAGGGAAGATATCATAGATTTCCATGTTTGTCGTCAAGCTTGGCACATAGGGCAGATGTCATAGATTTCCATGTTTGTCGTCAAGCTTGGCACATAGGGCAGATGTCATAGATTTCCATGTTTGTCGTCAAGCTTGGCACATAGGGCAGATGTCATAGATTTCCATGCTTGTCGTCAAGCTTGGCACATAGGGAAGATGTCATAGATCTCCATGTTTGTCACCAAGCTTGGCACATAGGGCAGATGTCATAGATTTCCATGTTTGTCGTCAAGCTTGGCACATAGGGAAGATATCATAGATTTCCATGTTTGTCGTCAAGCTTGGCACATAGGGCAGATGTCATAGATTTCCATGTTTGTCGTCAAGCTTGGCACATAGGGCAGATGTCATAGATTTCCATGTTTGTCGTCAAGCTTGGCACATAGGCAGATGTCATAGATCTCCATGTTTGTCACCAAGCTTGGCACAAAGGGCAGATGTCATAGCTCTCCATGCGTGTCGCGACGTTTGGCACAAAGGGCAGATGTCATAGCTCTCCATGCGTGTCGCGACGTTTGGCACAAAGGGCAGATGTCATAGCTTTCAATGCTTGTCGATCAGCAGCCAGTTGTTGCAGATCGTTCATTTTCATACCAGCTTATAGCATAAGCATAATCGTCTACAATAGAAGACCTATTGGCTAGTGGGGAATTTAGACTTCTAAAATAACTGATTAGACAATTTCCTTAATTTTCACTGGCTGTCACGCAAAATAAGTCATTAGGGTCGCAGGGGTGCACACTGGAGTCATCTAAATAAAAACCCAAACATCTATATCTTTAGCCATTCATAAAAGTATAGAAAATGTATGATCAGAATATCACTTGATGTTATAAATCCAGGATTTTCTTTCGCCATCTCTTCTCTTTCGACCCTTTACTGTTCCTTGCAACATAATATTTCTTCTTCTTCAGCGTTCATTCTCAAACTCCCATTGGATATCTTGTATCAGGACCATGGTCCTAATAGATTTCCAGAAGGATGTAGTCCAGAGAATGGAAATGCGTTGTGTCGCCGTTTTTTGCGCCAATGGCCGACACAGCCGTCTTCGGCGGCAAAATAATATTTGAAAGTTAGTCTTGTTTAGTTATATGTACAAAAAAATAAGTTTACACCATTTCGCCACTGCCAAAAGTGGTTCTTGATAACCTACAAGTTTGTTTGTTTGCTGCCGCATTAATATATTTGTTTTGTGTTCCATAGCACTAATTCTTAACAAACATCTGTAGCACTTGTTTTCAAAAGCATGATTCTTACTTTTCGTGTCTCAAGTGCAAAAATTCACATCCGTATAACTGTTTACTCAAGACGCCGTTTGACAAAAGACATTCAAGAATGCCTGCGCATGTCACTGGAAGATGCAAGGCAATTTGCTCAAGACCGCGAAGAATTCAAGAGATCCATAGGAAAGACTACGTTCTGGAAATAAAATGTCACTTGATGATGATGATAACTGTTTACTCAGCACTAATATAATCAAAGAAGTAACTGAAAGTAGAGACAAGTGACCAATGAGTCATTTAGAACGCTGAAATTCCAATTACTCAATAGGCCTTATAATGTATAATGTCAGGGTTATAGCATAATGATGACATATCTCTTGATATAACAATGACGAGGTTAGCGCAGTGCGTTCCTTAGACTGTATGCTTTACTGTAACAATAAAAAATCTGTTCTACACTAATGATTCAGGAATTGAGTTAGTTTAAAGATGAAACATGACCGAGAAGTTGGAGCGTTAGCCTCATAACAGTGAGGTCCAGGGTTCTATGGTAGTGTGCTGCTACCTGGTTATGTGGTTACGTCACCAGTTATGACAGTATTAGGGCTTGCTTCTTAAAGTTGTCATATACGTTGTCACGTTCAATGTGTGATACATAAAGTATAATAAAAGGCTGAAACTTCAGCGTTTACATAATATCTCGTAACTTTATTACACATTGGTTCAAAGTCCAGAAAGGTACAACATCAACTTATAACATGGATTTCATAAATTGCATATCCAATATTCGGACATCTACTCAGTGTCCAGACTCTCAAGTCTGAAAACTATTCTCTTAACCGAACCATTCTGGTCCGAAAACTAACTTTCCCGGACACGTCCGTCCAGGTCGACTTCCAAGCTCTCCTCTTTCTAAAACCCAACTCAAAACTAAGCTGAAAACTGATTCCCACCAACTCTCCTCTTTCAACCAATCTATGCGTCCATTCAACATAAGAGTCACACTATCCATCCCGATACGTATTTAAAAGTGTCTGAATCTAATCCGGCGATCTCTACTGTCTTTTGTATTTTGCTGGTCAGCATTCGGTGACCGCGGGGTACAATTTGTGCGTCCGCCCTTTTGTAATACCCGTTGCCATTAAATATTTCGTTCGGCTGAAGTTCAGGATTCATATCAAATAATGAGTATCTGTTATTGATACCATCTGTATTTCGCGTGGTGGCTAGCGATGGTTCTAACGGACACAGTTCGACTCATGGAAAAGACTTTCTGTTGATTAAGAAAAAACTGTAAATTAAAAAGAACCCACCCTTTACATGACGTGGTGACAACAAGGATATGCGGCCTTCACCAAACACGCCACTATCAACCACGGAACGGCATAAATCCAGCTCTGGGAACTGCGAAAAAACGGATGAGAAACGGTTTAAACGTCTGTCCCGATGCAAGAAAATCTTGTTATAACTTGGTCTACACAAGCGTTCTCCTCCTTTCCAGACTTGTGAAAACCAGCTTTATAGTACCAAGCCTTCCCATCAATATAATGCCATCTAATGGCATTAGGTCAAAGGGCATGAGCCCATGGACCGCTGGATCAGCAACTAACCAACCATAGTACCATGTGTACACAAACAGACACGACTCGTATATATCGTAGCCGGGCGTTTCGCTCAATCTTCAAATGCATTTGCTGTAATGGTGCACTGCGAGGAGGTGCTTCTGATGTTTAACTGCAATCCCTTGGATTACACGAGAGCAATGGAAACCGTTGCATCCTGACGTAGGATCTACAATTATTTCAGGTAGAACTGGAATTTGAGCATTAGCTCACCGTAAGTAAAGCAAATGCATCAACGATCAAGCTACTGCGGTTACCACGCGTCACCAAAGATTCGAGCTGGCGCGGTTACCACGAAACACCCAAACTTCCTTGGCACTTTTCATTTTGTTCCATAACACTTCCATTCATGTGACCAAATATGTCATGTGACCAAACCCCCGTCACGTTATTAAATCCCCGTCATGTGATTAAATCCCCGTGGAGAGACTTAATCCCCGGTAGGGATTCCTTCTTCAGGCTGTAACAGAAGAAAGGTGAATGGCAGCATTTGATTGTCACACACTAATAATTCTTATTCTTCTTTATTCCTTCTCAAATTCCTGCATATTAACATGATGCAATGTGGACCATTGTAGTAGTTGTATTATATCTTCTGAACAATTCGAAAGATGCATGTCGTGAGAGGCGACTAAAGAGGTTATGGGATGGAGTTGGCAGTCCCATCCAATATAGCGCCGAAGAGACTAAGAAGTCATCCTGAAGTAGGGTGCATTATGCCTAAAAACGCAGATATTACATCACATCTGCAAATCGTGACAGAAAAATCTTTCCATTCCCTGGACGATATCCTGCTGAAGTGCAGGAGTTTGAGAACGAAGGCAGAATACAAATAAAATACAATGTGTGCAGGAATAAGTATGCATTAAACCAAACAACCAATAAAATGTTCATAGGTGCTATAAAAATATAGAATCATCTATAAAAAAATATAGAATCATCTAAAAATATAGAATTATCTATAAAAATATAGAATCATCTATTTATAAATTATGCAAAACAACTCTTATCATTCCCTCCTTTAAACCTATCTCTTACCTCTTTTCTAATTTCCATCTGTCACTCTCCATTTTTCATTTTACAATTAGCGATACTTGAAATCTTTGTTAGCCCAACGCTAAACTCTCGTTTTAATTCGCAGGTGTAAGAATCACGCCGAGCTCTCCCCTTCACAACCGTAGCTATAACGCCAAGATAAACATTTAAGTGGGTAACATTATGGCCCAGAATGACACATAAAAACCTAGTTAAGTGGATCGTTATTCACTAACTCACCGAAAGCTCAACCTGGCAATTTAAACTGTTCATCAAATTAACAATATCTATACACATGGAGACTTAAGGCTCTTTTAAGCTGGTTCTCTCATATGACCTGTGCTATTTAGCGCTTCTAAAATCACGCTATCCTGCCAAAATGAATTAGTTCCCTCTCTCTCTCTCTCTCTCTCTCTCTCTCTCTCCGAAACATATTATTCTTAAGCAAATAACGGCTAAAACGCTTTATAAATGTTTGTCATGAGCGGTTTTAAAGAGGACAATCTGGCATAAAAGCAACAGTTGTCCAGTATTGATATTGCTGATTATAGCTCAGACAGCACCGAACAGGCGATCAATTTGAACTTTTGTATCCAAAGGTGGAAGAAATATTTACACATTGACTAAATAACAGAACAGGGCTTTAGTTTTATTTTGTTATTAGATTTCTAAAAAGAAAAAAAATTGCTGGCTAAACCACGAGAAACTGAAGCCATTAAAAAAAATGTTTTACTAATAAAATTCGGAGAGAGGTGTTGGTATGCGAACCTGCTGAAGAGAAATTATGTAGCGTGGAGTTCATGACTGAGTGCTTTGGACATGACGTATGGGGTCGAAGTTTACTTGAGGTCACTGAGTACAGATTTTTCAGTGTCAAGGTAAAAGAGCATCAAAAGTGAACTTTGACCTCAATTCGAAACTTATGATTATTTATCTTTGTTTTCTTCTGCGTTCGTTCTCAAACTCCTGCAGATTAGCAGAATGTAGTCCGGTGAACGGAATGCATTGTGCCATGGTATACGGCATTGTTGCGATATTTGACAATTTCGGTCTAAGACATCTGACTTCAGCATTGCCTTGGGTCACTGACCCTATATGGGATGGAGCAGCCACCTAAATCCCATAATCTCCTTAGTTGCCTCTTGCGACATGCATGGAAGGTAAACAGTGTTACTATTCTTTTCTTCCCTCTCGGGCTCCGGCAACTCATGAATGATCGTTGTTTTCAAATCTATCTATCTATCTATCTATCTATCTATCTATCTATCTATCTATCTATCTATCTATCTATCTATCTATCTATCTATCTATCTATCTATCTATCTATCTATCTATCTATCTATCTATCTATCTATCTATCTATCTATCTATCTATCTATCTATCTATCTATCTATCTATCTATCTATCTAATCTAATCTAATCTAATCTAATCTAATCTAATCTAATCTAATCTAATCTAATCTGTCTGTCTAATATGTCTAATATGTCCAATCTGTCTAATCTGCCTAATCTGTCTGTTTGTCTATCTAATATATCTATCTAAACTATCTATCTATCTATCCTTGTATCCTGTCTATACCTGTGTTTTATTCTTCTTATCAATCTATCTGTCTTTCTTCCTTTCCGTCTGTATGTCTGTCTGTCTACATTCATTTGTGCTTCCACTCATTATGTAGTAGTAGTTTATTTGACCTCTCTATTGGAGGGCCGCGCTTTTTTTCAGCCATGGGACAGCAAAGTACAATTAGATTATATCAGAACACACTACCATAAAATGTTAGATGTAAGTAACAAAGACCCCAAGTATATATGTATTCAATTTCTACCTATATTGCAGCCCATCTATAAAGTTTCCAATATCTGTATGTCTGTGTATAATCTTATATATAAAACAACATAATATTATTCTGACCTTTTACACGAACTCCAGAGCACTATGTACAATCAAATTTTGGTACTTTCCTGTTTAGCGGGCAGACATTTATTTCTAATCATTATCAAACGACATATGAAAAAAAAAACAAGGGGGAACCAACCAATAATACATAATAAATCAAGGACCGGCAATCGATTCTATGTGGAAGTATCCATTTTTTCTATACAACCAAGAGCGATATTGATATATGCGTATGTAGCAAATGACTTTCTAGTATACTTGCCCATATAATTCAGAGTTGCCACACGTTCAATTTTGTACTTTTGGATGTTAACACAATAAATACGCAAACTGTCAATAAGTATATCTGCAGTAGAACGTCGACTGAATGTTACAGTTCTCTTTGTTGGTTGACGACCTTTGAGCTCAGTATCACGGCAAATATAACGAAGAATAGACTCCCTTCTTAGGTTGATAGCATCGTGCCTCGGGAAAAGGCCGTAATACCCCATTTAACAAACAACAGCAAACAAAGTTTACGCTCACAGTATAGTTCATTTTTTTGTAGTGGTATACCGGAGGTCGTGGTGACTGGATTTTCAGAATTGCGACCTTCATTATTTTTTATATGGTTGTTAAGCTCTTATATAACCAATTTGGACTAACATCCGCGGTTGAAAGAGGCGTACCTCACCTTAAGCCGTAAATTTTACTTAAGTACATTTCTGGCAGTTGCGTAGAGTCAATATATTTATATATGTATTCGCTAAACACTTTGTTGCCTTTCAGCGGCAGGGGTAGAAGAGTTTTCTGGAGACGGCTCTCTAGAGTGCTGAGTATATTGTGGAATTTGTCGCCTCTTTTATTTCAGTGGTTCATTGCTTTCGTGGTCGGCCTCTATGTCTGCCTTCACTGTTTCTGTGTAGCAACGCTTGATGTGGTATGCTGTCTGATGGTAGACTTTTGATGTGTACAAACCATTTGATCTGTTGCCTCTTAATATATTCCAAGATTTAGGTGGTACCGGTTTTTTGTCCAACGTTCTAATTCCTCACCCTGTCTCTTAGCGATATTCCTAGGATTCTGCGTAAGCTTTCCATTTCAATTGTCACAAGATTACGTTTGTCTTGTGTTGTCATTGTCCATGTAGAGTCAATAGACGCCCAAAATACTCGGCGTTCCCTCCCATGATTAAACAGCATAAACAGAGCACGCAAATTTATAGTTATTTACTATAATCATTAGTAAATATTTAAAAAAAAGATTTCGCCGTTTTAAAACAAGAAATTGATAAGAAATGACGCTGCAAGGCATATAGAAGTATAGAGCGATATAAAAACGAAGAAAGACATACTATAATCACTACAGAAATAAACTCGCAGATTAATCTGGGTTTTTTTCTGATTTATCCGTTCATGATTCTCAAAAATCATCATGTATGCACTGGCCGTCTTTACAGTGGCCGTTTGTACTATTGGCCGTCTGTAATGTTCCACGTGTACCTTCATTCTATCCCCAACTTTCATTCACTGCAGAAAACCTAACCATCGATCTATCGCACTTACGTGTATATGTAGTACTTCTGTTAGATGCTGGCTTCAGACTGAGCGTATGCTTAGAAATAATTTTGGTGACGTATTTCTCAGAAAGAAAATCTGTTATCTGTTTTAATATTTTTTCTATATGTAAGTCATAAGCTATCTTTTGTGTGTAATTAGTATATGAGAGTAAATTTAAAGATTAGAACAAAGAACTCCCCCAGAATATATTGAATAGCTTAATAAAATACTACACTTTCTTGAATAACGTATTTGCAATTTGCAGATGAGACACAGCATTTACCTCACAAAGAACTTCCGGCAAATTTTGTTGTAAATGGCCTAGATTCAATCTATCAGGTAGTAACAGAACAGCTTCGTTTAGTGTTTACTATACTTACCACTACAGCCAGCAAGAAAAGAAGTATGAGCACCCTGAAGAGAATCAAAACATATCTCAGAAATTCCATGAACAACAATCGTCTGTCATGTTTGAATTACTTGGCGATTGAGACGAAATTAGTAAGTGCCCTTTCATCAGAATCAAAATTTATTGAGAGGGTACTGAATATTTTCGCTGAAAAGAAGAACAGGCCCCCAAAGCTGCATTACAAGTTTATATAATTTTTAAAAAAAAGTAAATATTTTATATAGGGTCTTAAATACGTGTTTCTAGTGGGGAAATTGGGGGGGGGGAGCCACCTACCAACTGCAAAAAGGTCACTCGGCGTCCCCACAATATAAATTCACGCTACGCCATTGATTTATACGCCATTG
The DNA here is from genome assembly GCA_034231615.1 of Meghimatium bilineatum. NCBI lineage: Eukaryota > Metazoa > Mollusca > Gastropoda > Stylommatophora > Philomycidae > Meghimatium > Meghimatium bilineatum. The sequence goes on from CM067299.1 coordinate 8,592,646, forward strand.
ATTTATACGCCACTGATTCCTGGCAAATGTTATCTCTTATAACATTTTCGGAGGCCGATGTGGCTGGATTACTAGAACCGTGACCTCTACTATTTTGGGATGTTTGTAACTCTCTGATGCAACCTCTGGTTCGTCTGAAAGCAGCGTATCTCATTCAACGAGATACAATTTACTGAAAATATGCTTAACCCAATTCGCCACCCCCACACCCCCTGAAGAAAAAAAAACATGATAGTAGAGATAATTTCTTACGCGGAACATTTCTTCTTCTTCAGCGTTCAGTCTTAAACTCCCGATGGATCTCTCTTGCAGCAGGAAATGGTGCTACTAGATTTCGAGTAGGATGTGGTCCAGAGAATGGAACTACGTTGTGTCGTATTTTATTTGCGCCAATGTTTCGACACATCCGTCTTCGGCGAGGGGGGGGCTTTTTAAATTCAGTTTCTTTGTTCTGGATGCGGAAAAAGAGTCACCACACGTTTTGTTTCCTATGTCCGAGTTTCATTTGTCCGTGCTGTTTCTTGTAAGGAGTTCAGTATATCAGGTGTGCTCGAATTCCGACAACGAGTTCAGTCAAGTTACAAGTCGAATAGGTGCCAGCTGAACGGACCTTGTTCAAAACCCGTAGTGGTGCGTAGTGGTGCTATGACATTTGAGAAACCAATATTGAGTAGAGCAGAAGAATGAAGGCTCAGACATAAGGTCCAACAGTCCAGTCATGACATTTTCCCATGTTTATTCTGCAACAATCCAACCATGACATTTCCCCAACCTTTTTTGTAACAGTCCAGTAATGACATTTTCCAATGCTTATTCTGCAACAATCCAGCCATGACATTTTCCCATGCTTATTATGCAACAGTTCAGCCATGACATTTCCTCTTGCGTATTTTGCAACAGTCCAGCCATGCCATACTCTCATCCTCGTTGAATGTAAGGCCTATTGCGTCTTGCAGGCGGCAAGTAAGCAAAAAAGAACAAGCGATGAATTTGAACATTTGTGTTCAGGAATTGGGATTTTTCAAGTGATCATGTCACAGAAACAGAAATATTTTGTTTACACCTTGTCTTTCGTTCATAAACATACTGTGTATGAGCAGTATTGTTACCGCACTCAGGTTATACATTCATCATCATCAAGTGCCGTCTCCGCAACGAAGGTTGGCTGCAACGTATCTCCAACATCTCCTGTCTCTTGTCTTGGTGGTGCACTCTGCTAGACTGTAACCTGTCCATCGTGTAATGTTACTCTCCCACTTGTATCTCTGCCTACCTCTTGCTCGCTTCCCTTTGACTTTACCCTCAAGTAAGGTCTTCAATAGGGTGTCATGTCTTTTAATGTGTCCAAAGTATTTTATTTGCCTTATATACATTGGTTATACATTACGACATCCCGAGTTCCGGCCGTGTTTTCCCAGATTTTCGGGTCTGCGAAGAATCCTTTCATTGAAGATTTACATGTCTTTATATCTTAGCATTGTTCTACCTTGGCCCGGGGGCCTTCATCCAGGACATGTACATTTATATATGCTTATATATTTTGTAACTGACCCTTATCTTGAGCTCTTTTTCCTTCCTTCTCTATTTTCTTACTTCGACTCGTGGTTTAAAATATTTTATTAGTACCACATCATATAAATATTTAACGAAGGTCCTCCTAGAAAAATATACAACCAGATGGATATACACCGTTTTATATTCACCAATATTCTATTTCCCACGGTTTTTTTCATTCCAATTTTTCGAATATTTAATTTTTCAAGTTTTCTTTCCGCGAAGCGATCCTTATTCTTCTCTCTTCTAAGTGCATTTTTTGTAAATTGTCCAATGTTTTCAAAGTCATATCTGCGAGGTATACGAACCGTTGAACAAATCTCATTTGTGATGTATTTGTGGCTTACCTGAAAGTTTTTTTCCCTTGTCACATATGTACTTTTGACCCTTGGTACTGTTGTATGTTATCTCCAGATCTGTTCGTTCGGTACACTGAAGACATTTTAAATTGAACGAAACGGATGGAATACCGTAGGTGGACAGAACATAAATATCGTGGGAGAACATTGGCGACACTTTCTAGATATGAAATTAAATCGTCGGGAACTATACTGCGTTTTAAAGTGGCTGCCGTTAAACTCCATTTAATATCTCAATAACCATTGATTGCAACAACATGAATATTGTTGCACGCGATCTTAGATTTCACATGTCCCAATGATTTTATAATTAGAAAGTATGCAAAATTTTAACTGTAATTTTTTTTTTTTACATCAGGACATTCCTTTGACTTCAATGAGTTATCTATGAAAGATGTAATTGGCAGTAGTTGAACTATTATTATATGACATTCAGACATGAACTAAGCACAACTTTACAAGCTTCTACTTCGTCTTCTTATTTCGCTCGACTGTAATATCTCTATATGTGAATTTTGTTGTTCTATAAATTTGGTTATATTTTGTAACTGGTACAGAGATCCGGGGAGTTTTTCTCCACTCTTGTTCCTCTGGGCCAGTGTATGTGTCTCAGCATTTCATATTCTGGGCAGTCCTGAAGAATATCTTCTGCTGTAAAGTCATGTTGTCAATCTTGAACATTATATACATGTGAATGCGGAGTCGGTTGTATGCTGTTCTGAGGCGCAGAGAATGCAAACTTGGTCTGGTGTGGTCATAATTTGGTAGTCATCGTGTTTTGGAGATGTCTTTCTAATTCTTTTGCTCATCTATTTATTTTGATGGTACGTTATTTGCACATGTGATTAATCATCATCATCTTCTTCCTTAGCCAGGCGATCTACTTTCTCGTTTCCAGGTATTCCAGAAAATGTGATGGTATCCATTGAATAGCTTCATTACGCTGATTGCTTTGTTCTGTCAGTAGTGTGCTGATCATGCAATCGCCAGGAGTCATAGTGAACCAAGAATGGCGCCTATACGTTTTTCCATTTCCACCTTCATTGCTTGACTTCTGCAACGTAATTATGACATTTCAGCCGGTGTTACTTTGATTGTATCCCTAACATTGTTTGGTTTCTATATATATATATAAACTCCTCAATTGTTTAAGCATTCTCTGCTGATCCATCTGTATATACTCTGATCCATATGTTTTATGGATATTGTCATCCAGCAGACTGAGAGTAGCTGTCTTTCTCACTGATGTGAAAGCTGAGATTCTCCCTGATGTGAAAACTGATAATCCTTTCACCTAATTCTGGATATGTTGTTGTTTACATTCATTCTCAAACTCCCACTGGATCTCTCTTGTTGCAGAACAATGGTCTCGCTAGATTTCCGCAGGATGTAGTCCAGAAATAGAACATGCTGCACGAGATCAATACTAGACACTGTGTACACCCTGTCTAGATATGAATAGATAGTCCACTATCCTCTCTCCAAGAGGTGGTGTTATGGCACAGCCACTAGGTGGCTATCAACTCTAAAGTCAGAGATTTGTCCACTAAGTCGTTTCCCCTATTAGATAAAGCTACATAGTTTCAAGTTTCAACATTACAAGAAAGATCATTGGAATAAATTATGTACACAGTTTACATCGGCTGATGCAATTATACTATTAAATACTGAGGTTCCCAGAACAGTGCTGCTAGCAGCTACACGAGTTACAGATTCTAAGAATAACGATAATGAAAGAATCCCTTATGCTGCAAGCAGGTAGCTCTTAACAACGCATACGCTTTCTGCCCAAAGTGTGCAGGTCCTTCCCAATTGAATAACTGAAGTAATACCAGGTTTGATATAAGGCAACCACTGCATATGTGTTTAATAAACAATGTTTGTATTGAAAGTAAACACTGTTTGTATGTGAAGTAAACTGTATGTGACGTAAACACTGTTTGTATGTGAAGTAAACACTGTTTGTATATGACGTAAACACCGTTTGAATGTAAAGTAAACACTGTTTGTATGTGAAGTAAACACTTTTTGTATGTGAAGTAAACTGTATGTGAAGTAAACACTGTTTGTATGTGAAGTAAACACTGTTTGTATGTGAAGTACACACTGTTTGTATGTGAAGTAAACTGTATGTGAAGTAAACACTGTTTGTATGTGAAGTAAACACTTTTTGTATGTGAAGTAAACACTTTTTGTATGTGAAGTAAACTGTATGTGAAGTAAACACTGTATGTGAAGTAAACACTGTATGTATGTGAAGTAAACACTGTTTGTATGTGAAGTAAACACAGTTTGTATGTGACGGAAATACTACATGTGTTTTTAAAGAATATTCTGTTTTCATAAACAAAAGTTATAGAAAGTAACATAATCGACATAGAGAGAGAGAGAGAGACAAATAGAGATAGCGAGTGACGTAGAGAGAGAGAGAGAGAGACAAATAGAGATAGAGAATGAAGTAGAGAGAGAGAAATAGAGATTGAGAATGAAGTAGAGAGAGAGAGAAATAGAGATAGCGAGTGACGTAGAGAGAGAGCCAGATGGATAAAGCTAATATAAAATTCATTTCAAGACAAGGATATATATGTGTGTTATCCCATCTGCAGGCGTCCCGAACATGATTTCTTTTCGCAAGTTGATCTTTTCAAATAATTTCATTCCAACGTGTGGGGTTCCTTTCTGTCCCCGAGCACCAAGGGACCCCCTTTCCAAAAATGGATAGAACCAGGCATCCGGTGAAAATAACGCACTGTGAACGCCAAGATGTTTGCTGTCACAGCTGCCTGAAATTTGGTATTACCTCCCCTAGATTATTGCAAACAGCGTGTCAAGGGAAGGAACTCATATTTTGAAAAGGAATTGCAAAGAAAACACGAAAAAAAATTGTTTAATGTGATTATACGTCTAACTAAAATGTTTAGCTGTTTATATTTATTTTTACTCCTATTTCTGGAGGATTATGCAAGGAGTCAATCAAGGAATAGTTATGCGTTTTCTCGATTTCGTTGCGTTTTGTAGACGGTTTATGGAAATTAGCAGTATACTATCTGACACCAAGCAAGGTCACGAAAACCGAGAAACGTCTATCAATTCCTTTTCAAGAATAGACATGTTCACAGATTTCAAACATCTTCACGTATTCTGGCTTATCGAAATATGTCCGTGGTTTTCATTTGCAAGCGGCGCAAAGTATATACAAAAGTTACAAATAATTAGTCGCGTCAGACAAAATAAGTAGCGCTGTTTTGGACCTTCGCGCAGGACTATTCCGAAGAAGGGCCTGGTTTGAGAAAGCTATAATTTTTGGAAAATCAGTAAATAAAACGTGAACAAGAGAGAGAGGAAACAATTTATGATGGGAGCAATTCATGGGAATTTTTCGGCATACATGATTTTACATCGCCAGTGAAACAAAGATCATCAGAAAAACATGGATTTCACATCAATAGTAAAACAAATATTTTACATCATCAGTAAAACAAAGATTTCATATCATCGGTAAAACATATTTCACATCACCAGTAAAACAAAGATTTCACATCATCAGAAAACATGGATTTCACATCAATAGTAAAACATAGATTTATAATCACCAGTAAAACAAGGATTCACATTTATCAGTAAAACAAAGATTTCACATCATCAGTAAAACAGGGATCTCACATCAATAGTAAAACAAAGATTTCACATCACCAGTAAAAAAAAGGATTTCACATCATCAGTAAAACAAGGATTTCACATCAATAGTAAAAATAAAGATTTCACATCATCAGTAAAACAATTTCATATCATCAGTAAAACAAAAATTTCAAATCATTAGTAAAACAATGATTTCAAATCAATAGTAAAACAAATATTTTACATCATCAGTAAAACAAAGATTTCATATCATCGGTAAAACATATTTCACATCACCAGTAAAACAAATATTTCACATCATCAGAACAACAAGGATTTCACATCAATAGTAAAACAAAGATTTCACATCACCAGTAAAACAAGGATTTCACATTTATCAGTAAAACAAAGATTTCACATCATCAGTAAAACAGGGATCTCACATCAATATTAAAACAAAAATTTCACATCACCAGTAAAAAAAAGGATTTCACATCATCAGTAAAACAAGGATTTCACATCAATAGTAATACAAATATTTTATATCATCAGTAAAACAAAGATTTTACATCATCAGTAAAACAAAGATTTCACATCATCATTAAAACAGATTTCACATCATCAGAAAAACAAAGATTTCACATCATCAGAAAAACAGAGATTTCACATCATCAGAAGAACAAAGATTTCACATCATCAGAAAAACAAAGATTTCACATCACTAGTAAAACAAAGATGTCACATCATCAGTAAAACAAAGATTTCACATCATCAGAATAACAAAGATTTCACATCAACAGTAAAATAAAGATTTCACATCATCAGTAAAATAGATTTCACATCACTAGTTAAACACAGATTTCACATGATCAGTAAAACAAAGATTTCACATCATCAAAAAAAACAAAGATTTCACATCATCAGTAAAACAAAGATTTCACATCATCAGTAAAACAAAGATGTCACATCATCAGTAAAACAAAGATTTCACATCATCAAAATAACAAAGATTTCACATCAACAGTAAAATAAAGATTTCACATCATCAGTAAAATAGATTTCACATCACTAGTTAAACAAAGATTTCACATGATCAGTAAAACAAAGATTTCACATCATCAAAAAAACAAAGATTTCACATCATCAGTAAAACAACGATTTCACATCATCAGAAAAACAAAGAGCTAGCATTACTAAGGGTTTGCAGGTGATACATGATTGTCTCAGAAATTGTGAAGAAAAACTGCAAGATTATTTATTACATAACTTACACACAAGCAGGTGCTGTTGAGCTCAACAAATATGTTGAAAAGTCACCTGGTGTAAACAGTACACTCGCATATAATAAGCTCCGCCTTTGAGGAATTGATTGACAGCACGGAGGAGGAGGCAGAGGAGGGACCTTCATACACACACTCATACAAACACTGAAATGAAACATCTAATGGAGGAGATAACATTGAAGATGAAACACGTCACCCTGTTTCACTGGCAGTTCTTATTTTGTACGGCCGAACGAAGTCACCAAGTGAAACTTGTACTGAGCACGTCGCAGCTTCGCTCCAAATGTTATCTGGTACGAGGCATTTTTTTTCCCCTTCATATCTGCACTGCCCTTTTTCACGTATTTTGAAACTAAGATTGGGTTACCATTTCCTTGGCAAATCTGGGGTCGTACAGTGCTCGGCGGAGAACGATTCCCATCCGTGGTTTCCAAGACCCCCACTGTGAAAAAGATTAAGTTCACCCTTGCGTGTTGTGCATGATCTCTCTTATGAACGTTTCAAATCTGTTCTCTGAAAAAACATAGGCAAATAACTCCAGACCTAATGTTGAACAAATCGTTTTTTTGGGGGGTAACTGTTTTAAGTCTATTGTGACATACAAGATATATGGATTGACAACCGCCAAAATACATTATATATTACTTCCTTAAGTGTGGGGTAGTCTGTAATGTCTGTCCACAACTTCTGCCGCAAATTATATGCTATATAGATCGTTTTTTTTAATACAGGGCCTCGATTTGGGCTTAGTGCTATAAAATATCACTGAAGTCGTGGTATTTAGAATAACAGAACTGCGGCCTTCATTTTGTTAAGTTTGTGAAGCTCTGATGTAATCAAATTAGACTAATGATTACGGTTGAAAGAAGCGTACCTCTTTAAGAGATGCATTTTACTTAACCCCAAAAAAGAAAGATTTAGCCATCTGAGATTTAACCATCTCGGATTTAGCAATCTCGGATTTAGCAATCTCGGATTTAGCAATCTCGGATTTAGCAATCTTATATTTAGCCAACTCAGATTTAACCATCTCGGATTTAGCAATCTCGGATTTAGCAATCTCGGATTTAGCAATCTTATATTTAGCCATCTCAGATTTAACCATCTCGGATTTAGCAATCTCGGATTTAGCAATCTCGGATTTAGCAATCTTATATTTAGCCATCTCAGATTTAACCATCTCGGATTTAGCAATCTCGGATTTAGCAATCTTATATTTAGCCATCTCAGATTTAACCATCTCGGATTTAGCAATCTTATATTTAGCAATCTTGGATTAGAATATAATCACATACAAATGAATGTTATGTCATAATCTCCAAATATGTTACCAATAATATAGTATGTTATGTGATCTCACCTCCTTTCCGAGCACGTGGTTTCACATTCCTGAATAACTCACGTAATCCAGATATACTCACGCAATCCAGAGGTAGAAATAACTCACGTAGTCTAGAGATAAACATGTCACGGAGTCTAGAGTTAGAGATCTCCCGTAGTTTAGATGTAGAAATAGCGCACGTAGTCTAGATGTAGAAATAGCTCACGTAGTCTAGATGTAGAAATAGCTCACGTAGTCTAAATGTAGAAATAGTTCACGTAGTCTAGATGTAGAAATAGCTCACGTAGTCTAGATGTAGAAATAGCTCACGTAGTCTTGATGTAGAAATAGCTCACGTAATCTAGATGTAGAGATAGCTCACGTAGTCTAGATGTAGAAACTTCTGATTATATTATTTATAACAAATATAAATTCATTCCAATAATTATTACATTTTCCCCACATTTTTAAATTTAATTTCAGAAAAAAGATGTTTCTGAAGAGTTTTATGTCATATACGTAAGACCATGTCTGTGAGGTTGTGCAATATGTTTATTATAACCAACGACGTGCTGTTAGTGGACTCAAAAATGTAGGACTTAGGCTAGGTCCCAATAATATTAACTAAGCTATTTTAATTTTTAGGCGTTGTAAAAATATGTACATTGTAAAATATATTGTTTAAACAGCAGAAATATACCTCACTCACGGAAGATTTTTCAATTTGTATAATAGTCTTTCATTGCACCTACTAATACCATCATACATGCATCGGAGGCTAGATAGTTTCAGCAAACTGACAAGCTAGGAAATAAGTAATCGCTATAAGAAACATATGAGTCGTAGAAGTAAGAATAGCAATTGGCGTTCTATCATAAAGAAATATAATTTTGTTCTTATATGCGAAATGTGTTGTGATTATTAAGCTTATTCTCACTTAAAGAGATTTTTATGAAATTTAAAGTGTTCGGCTGTTAATATAATTTGGTACGGTTTCAAAGTGTAAAATATGCAAACAGACTAGGATTTTGTATGTTGGTCAGTGCAACAGAGTAGCTCAGTGAGTGTACAGTAGAACAACAAGCATAAATGTTAATACAGAATTATTGCGTTATTCGCCTATTGTTAGGTTTCACTTGAAACTCTCAATTATGAGGAGCAATTGTAACAAAAATAATATAAGATAAAAATACCTTCTGAACTTTCTGCTAAAATAAGTAACTATATACGTGTTTTCAAAACAGGGCTAATTATATATTTAAAATAGGTAATTTGTTAAATACAACTCAAATAAGAAACACCACTGAGGCATTAGACGATAATTTAGTGAAAGGGTTAGCTACATGTGTGTACTAGCAAGGTTGTGAGTTTAATACGGGGATCTTATATTTTAAAATAATTTTTATAAAATTAAAAAAATAACTTTAAAGAGGCATCTCCCTTTCAGCTTTTGTAGTTCATTGTGCGATATCAACATTATACAATCATTGGATGTAGTAGCTCAGATCACATATAGTTCGAATATTTCTTTTTAAGCCATATAATTTAATCTATTTAGCCTATTTATAGCCCATAATAAAAATAAACTAGTCCCCATTGAGAAAAATCACCGAACGAGGCTGACGAATATAGAACCCAGGCAGTTCACGTTTATCCTGAATGCTACTGTTGTAAGAAATTAACTGTGATAAAAAGATAAATTAAGATTCAGCTTTGCTATGTTCCTAATCGAAACGTAGAAATTGTGAAAAAAATTCGTGTATTTTCAATTGCAGGCAATGATGACAACAGTTTTAGATTTGTGTTGCTGCATGTATCTGGTGTTTGTGGAGATTACTGAAAAATTAAATTTGGGCATAGAATCCATTTCCTTATTTGGGGCATCCAGGGTCAGAGTTGGACATCGGTTTGTTTAGGCATCGGTTTGTTTAGGCATCGGTTTGTTTGTTGTTCTGTCTTCTCGTTATCACGCTGCACCTCTAAAATTTAAATGCTTCTCAGCAATGCAAGCACCTGTGCTGATGTTGGCTCTCAGCAATGCAAGCACCTGTGCTGATGTTGGCTCTCAGCAATGCAAGCACCTGTGCTGATGTTGGCTCTCAGCAATGCAAGCACCTGTGCTGATGTTGGCTCTCAGCAATGCAAGCACCTGTGCTGATGTTGGCTCTCAGCAATGCAAGCACCTGTGCTGATGTTGGCTCTCAGCAATGCAAGCACCTGTGCTGATGTTGGCTCTCAGCAATGCAAGCACCTGTGCTGATGTTGGCTCTCAGCAATGCAAGCACCTTTGCTGATGTTGGCTCTCAGCAATGCAAGCACCTTTGCTGATGTTGGCTCTCATAAATGCAAGCATCTTTGCTGATGTTGGCTCTCAGCAATGCAAGCACCTGTGCTGATGTTGGCTCTCAGCAATGCAAGCACCTGTGCTGATGTTGGCTCTCAGCAATGCAAGCACCTTTGCTGATGTTGGCTCTCATAAATGCAAGCATCTTTGCTGATGTTGGCTCTCAGCAATGCAAGCACCTGTGCTGATGTTGGCTCTCAGCAATGCAAGCACCTGTGCTGATGTTGGCTCTCAGCAATGCAAGCACCTTTGCTGATGTTGGCTCTCATAAATGCAAGCATCTTTGCTGATGTTGGCTCTCAGCAATGCAAGCACCTGTGCTGATGTTGGCTCTCATAAATGCAAGCATCTTTGCTGATGTTGGCTCTCATAAATGCAAGCATCTTTGCTGATGTTGGTTCTCAGTAATGCAAGCACCTGTGCTGATGTTGGTTCGCGAAAGATGACGATTCTATGACGGATTCCCATGATATGACGTCGATGTTGAACATTTGTGTTTTTATTTTCACTAGAAACCATATACGAGAGTCCTTGAAGAGTTTCTTCTGTTCATCAGTCAGTGGTTTTTTTCTCTGTTCATCAGTCAGTGGTTTTTTCTCTGTTCAACAGTCAGTGGTTTTTTTCTCTGTTCAACAGTCAGTCGTTTTTTCTCTGTTCAACAGTCAGTGGTTTTTTCTCTGTTCAACAGTCAGTGGTTTTTTCTCTGTTCAACAGTCAGTCGTTTTTCTTCTGTTCAACAGTCAGTGGTTTTTTCTCTGTTCAACAGTCAGTGGTTTTTTCTCTGTTCAACAGTCAGTGGTTTTTTCTCTGTTCAACAGTCAGTGGTTTTTTCTCTGTTCAACAGTCAGTGGTTTTTTCTCTGTTCAACAGTCAGTGGTTTTTTCTCTGTTCAACAGTCAGTCGTTTTTCTTCTGTTCAACAGTCAGTGGTTTTTTCTCTGTTCAACAGTCAGTCGTTTTTTCTCTGTTCAACAGTCAGTGGTTTTTTCTCTGTTCAACAGTCAGTCGTTTTTCTTCTGTTCAACAGTCAGTGGTTTTTTCTCTGTTCAACAGTCAGTCGTTTTTCTTCTGTTCAACAGTCAGTGGTTTTTTCTCTGTTCAACAGTCAGTCGTTTTTCTTCTGTTCAACAGTCAGTCGTTTTTCTTCTTTTCAACAGTCAGTCGTTTTTCTTCTGTTCAACAGTCAGTCGTTTTTCTTCTGTTCAACAGTCAGTCGTTTTTCTTCTGTTCAACAGTCAGTCGTTTTTCTTCTGTTCAACAGTCAGTCGTTTTTCTTCTGTTCAACAGTCAGTCGTTTTTCTTCTGTTCAACAGTCAGTCGTTTTTCTTCTGTTCAACAGTCAGTCGTTTTTCTTCTTTTCAACAGTCAGTCGTTTTTTCTCTGTTTAACAGTCAGTCGTTTTTCACTAAGGGATAATTGAACCCAGGGTTGTCCAAAAACATTCACATTTTGTATGCTTACCAAAACAAATTACACTTTCATAAATCACAGAGTATATATTTTCGCACACAGTTCACAAGTTGTGTTTATTCACTATAGCTTTTGTGTTATAGTCATTTAAATTTGGCAGGGGTATCAGTGGAAATAGCAGTTGGTAGTCATCATTTTTCCGACTCTGTGTCCGGCTCTTGGTGAAGTGATAAAGTGTTCGTCTGTGACGGCCAAGGTACAGATTTCGATCCCCGCCACAGGCATTTAGCATCAGGACCGTTCAGAAAGCAATGGTAAGCTAGAACATATTTATATCGCCTAGAAAATCACTACAGCCAAAAATGCTGAAGAGTATATGCTACCAAATAATCTCCATGTTTGCATGTGCGATTTTCGCCAACAAATTACAAATTTGTGTGATTTTTATTTTTTACACATTTTTAAAGGTAATCTTCTGAGAATTTCAGTGACTGAATAGAATCTGCATAGAATCTGTATGGAATCTTTATGGAATCTGTATAGGTGGAACATACCCATTTTCACTGTGCTTACTTTTAAAGAGCAAGATTTAAAACACTATTTATTTGTAAATATCATGTGCTATGTCTCTTTGGTAATCTTACCAGCATAATGTTTTATAAATGTTTATTACATACAATTATTTCAAAGGCTCATCATTCAGCTAAGCCGATAAAGGTAATGGTAGGTCCTTTTTGCAGCAACCTGCCGTCGTGAATGAAGATAACACTTGTTTAAAGTTCAAAGTTGTCTATAATTTTTTTTACTGAATTAGGAGCATTTTGTGCCACTTAGGCCAAAAATGACATCCATTTTTCTCAATCAGGTCAGGTTTTTTTTCTAAATTGATTTTAACAAATTCCTTTCTCTGACTATAGCCTTCTATTCATAAGTACATTGTGTTGATATTAGTAGTTGATTTATGTGTTACATTTCTCACATAAAAAGTATTTAACAGAATGTATTTATTAAATGTTACAAACATGGAATTATATAAATAAAGAGAAGACATTGAAAAAGGTAAGGACATGTAAATTATGTCATCACTGAGCAAAATTCAAGACATAAACTTCAATTTCTTCGACTTTTTCGAGTGCTCAGTAGCAGAAATGTCTCTCTTCAAAGTCCAGCAGTAATCAGCCATCATTACTGCATCTCATCGTCCTTGATACCTGGTCTCCATCTCTTGTATGTCATGATGGAACATCTCTCCCTGCTCGTCACTCATTGATCCAAGTTCTCGGGAAACCGATGCATATGTGAAAATAAATAATGCATTTTTATGCTCATGTTGCATCCAAGGTTTTTGAAAGCAGTCAGCATATTGTTGATGACTTGTTCATAGTTACTAACTTTGGTGTTGCCCAAAAAATTCTTCACAACCAGAACAAAGGCCTTCCATGCTTCCAATTCCAATTTGTTCAATGATTTTTCAAACGCAGGATCTCTGATGAGCTGACGAACTTGAGGACCATCAAAAATTCCACCTTTCAACCTCTCTAGGTTAATCCTGGAAAAGCGCGGCACAAGTAAGTGAAGCAGTCACCATCCTTGTCCACGACTTTGGTGAACTGTTTAATCAAGCCAAGCTTGATATGCAGCGGTGGGAATAGTATCTTGTTTCTGTCTACCAGAGGATTGTTGACGATGTTCTTTGATCTACCCGGCACCAATTCTTCTCGTGCAGTCCAGCCCTTCTTGGTATAGTTCTGAGACCTGTCCCACATGCACAGAAAGCAGGGGTACTTTGTAAAGCCAAACTGTTATCTTAATAGGTAATTCACCATCTTCAAGTAAACACAAATATATCACTCGTGCTGATAATAAGAAACTTTATTCAGTACATACTTCACCGCTTCATACTTCTCCTTCAGTGTAGTCGAGTGAGCAAGAGGTACAGAAGCAAACTGATTGCCATTGTGAAGCAGAACAAATTTTAGTGATCTCTTGCAGCTGTCAATGAACAGTATCCAATCTCTGGGTTCATAATGTTGCACTCCAAGCTTTTGCAGAAGGAGAATCATTTCTGTACAGTACACCAAGTTCTTCTCTTCAACGAAAAATGGAGGAACTCTTGATGTCTGTTGCGATAAAAAATGATGCGTGTACTGTCAGACAAGATGTTCTTTTCTTTTAATCTGGATGCCAAGAGCTCCGCTGAGGACTTTAACAAATTGAGATCATGAACAAGATCGTTAAGCTCATTTTGGTAAAAAAGGATGTGGAGCATCATCGCTAAATGTCTCTTCTTTTTCATTCTCCTCTTGACCTTCTAGAAAACTGGAAGAATCTTCATCACTGATGTCAGGGAGTTCTGCATAGACAGGTACTGGACATTCATCAGAGTGAGATACAGGACGACGTGCTGATTAAAGTTCAGGATAAACTTGAGGACATTTCGATTCTTTCTATTGATCCCAGTCACATCAATAGCACAGAAATAGCAGTCAGAGACATGATTTGTGGGCTCCCTCCAAACAATGGGTATTCCAAATTTCAGACTACTCTTCTTTCCTTTAATCCACTGATGCAGGTATTCAGTGCATGACTTGCACACCATGTGAGGAGCCCAGGCTTTATCATGGTCACCAAGTTTTATACCAAAATACGCATGGCAAGTTTGCTTTATGAAAGTTGTGACTAGATTCCTATTAGAAACGAGGGTGTATTCACCGCAGATGTAGCAGAAGATGTTAGGCTTATTTCTGCAAGATCTTCTAGTTGAAGCCATTTGAATCACTTGAAACCTTAAAAAAAATAAAACAATTAGCAATACTAGTAAGTTTAAACGTGTGAAATCTTCATAATTTGTATATTCCAAGATAGATTAAGAAATTTTGCAACATATGACGTGAATATATCCATACATGTCCTTTTAAATAGGAAAAAAACAACTTTTGATCAAATGTGTGGAAATTAGTTGTCGTTTTACTGATTGATTTGACAAGGAATATGACCCACATATAAAAAACATCATATGGAGCTAGATAAAAAACCTGACCTGATTGAGCAAAACCAATGTGATTTATGGATTCAGCACAATAAAATTATCCTATTTATACTCGGTTTATGAGACATAGAGTATTTTAGACTTTAGACGTTCAGACATTGAAACATGAGATATGTATCTTTGAAACATTTAGATATTATTACCGTGAGCCATTCAAACATTCAAACATTCAAACATTGAGACATCCACGAAGCAGTACTGCTTTTGTCTCTTGAACAGTATTTTCTCATTTGTCACGGAGTTCATGCATATTTTCTACTCCATAACATAAATGTGTCCTTATCCAAGGATTTAGCTTTATTCTATATTCTATAAGCTGGAAATCAACTCAAGCAACAGACAACAAACTAAACAGCTTCGAAAACAAAAGTCTTCGCAAACTGATGAACATAAAATGGAGTGATTTCGTCACAAATAGTGATCTAAGAGACAAAACACACCAAGAGTATGTTTCAAACATCATAAGAAAACGAAGATGGAAATACCTTGGTCACGTTTTAAGACTAGATGGAAACAGAATAAACCAACTAGCCCTTATGTGACCACCTGAGGGTAAAAGAAAAAGAGGAAGACCTAAAACAACCCTTAAAAACACCATATAGACTGTAAGACCATCCAGGAACTAAAGCTGCAGGCATCGGACCGCATCATATGGAGAACCAAAACCTCTGCCCTATGTGTCGCATGCGGCACGAAATGAACAAACAAACTAATATTTCAACGTTCTACGTACTTGTTTGAAAATAAATGTCTTAGTGAACTCTTAAATAATGGCTGGGAAGAATTCAAGTCAAACAAGCAATTAAGATAAGACACCAAACATGAATGTGTTTCTATAACAGTAAGAAGAAAACATATAACCTAGTTGATAGTGAGCTTGCTTACTATGACCCGGTTATAGTGTGTCAGGTTCGAAACCACATATGGACAACAACAAAATATCTGGATCGTGATTTCTCGCCTGACACGACAGCTCCTCCAGTCGATAGAGCCTTAAATGAGTTCCTGACGTATGCATTAAAGGAGGTAAAGCTATCATGGAAGGGAACTGGCCACCAAACCTAATAACACGGGTCAACCAATGTTTACAAATGTTATGTTACTGAAATGATATTAGTCATTTCATATCATGAGCACGAAGATGACAGTCAAATTTCTAAATTGGCTCTAGCTTGTTTGTAATCTGCAAAAACCAATGTTTACATGCATGCCAAAAGTGATAATGCAACGGTTAATACCTGTAAAAAATCAAGTCATAGACTGCTTCTTAGATCTCTTTGCCTGGCTCATGTACAGCTGTTTAGGAGCATCTCTGGGGAGTGGCCAGCAATAGTCAGCAAGCATTATAGTTGACCATTTCCGCTGGTATCCTTTGCAATATCCTAATGAAAACGTTCGCGATGTTCATCATTAACCACGCCACAGTTCTTAGGAAAGAAATCCAGATGGGAATGAAGGAAGTGGATCTTTAGAGACATATTACAGCCACGTATCTCATACTTCAACTGCATGTCGTCTACTAGTTCCTTGTAGTTTTCTGCCCTAACATTATCGAGAAAGTTGGTGGACACTAGGCGAAAAGCATTACATGCTTTTTCCCCGCATCACCCTGCAGCAAGTTGTTGAACCGATCATCTTTTAAGAGCTCTCGAATCTGAGAACCCACAAAAAACTACCTCTTTCAGCTTCGCTTCACTGGGTCAAGGGAGTTTTTCTTGCAGGTATAAGAAAGATAGTGAAGTCAGGTCCATGGGTCTCACGAAATTGTTCACGAAAATATACCAGATATATATGTCATATATATACATATATATATATATATATATGAACTCTGTGGGCCCTTGTGATAGAAGAGCTCTCTGAAGATAGCCTTCTTGTGCGCTGTTTGTAAGCTTGTTCCTGTGGCTTCTCTGATTTCTGTGATCCATCTTTTACATGGTCTGCCTCTGACTTTATAGTCATGATGTCTATGTGTCATAGCCATCTGTGGCATGCTATCTGTTGGTAGTCTGGAAGCGTGTGAAAATCACTTAATCTGCTGTCTTTTGATGTGTTCCAATACTGGTATTGTTTTGGTTATATGTCTAATGTTATAGTTTCGAATTCTAACTCGTAATGAGACTCCAAGTATTCTTCCAAGACATGTCATTTCTGCTGTCACAATTTTTCTTTTGTCTTGTTCTGTCGTTTTCCAGGTTTAGCACTGGTAGCATAGTGATGGAATAATAATAGTCTCGTATAATGCAACTTTAGTGTCTATATTTGCATTTTTGTTTTTTAAAATTCGTGTCATCTGTTCTAGGATCTGGTATATAGTACATCTATATTACATCACTTGATAGTTTTCATGTTTAATATATTTTTTTAGAACAAATGCAGAAATGTTTAAAATTAGTTCTTCCTTACCCCCTCCACCACCAAGAACTGTAACATCTGGGCTGATGTTTGCAGCCGATGACTGCTACTTGCACTGAATGAGCTCTATTCGAGGAATGAACAATGCGATTTCATTTTGCATTCTAAAATGCAGACATAACGCCATTTATTTCGTCATTCATTTCTGCGTCATTATTGTAGCCTTTTGATTGACACATTGAAGCCATTGACTTTTTGTTAATGCTGAGCTGCAGATATTTATTCAATTATATTTTCTTCAGTTTTTCTAGTACCTTTCATGAAATGAGTGGATTGTTCATTCACTTGAAAGTCGTTCGAGTTCTGTTTTTGTTATTTGTTTGTATATATGAGAACTAGAACTTTTCATTGTGAGAGACATCTGGTCTTTCTTCTATTATTATATCGTTGAAAACTGATGTCACTTCTTTGGTTTAAAAATGTGTGGAAAATTTTGTTTCTACAAAGGTAAATAAAATTGTTTGGAAAATATCATGACACATGATGGGCGTGATAGTCTTTGTGTTTCTGTTTTCTATGCCCCTTCTGAAACTCCTGCACATTTTTAGAATCTATTATGGAGAACATACATTAACCTCTGAAGTATTTCTGACCTCTTAGAGTTTTTGTCTTCTGTCTATGAAATTAATCTTTAGAGAACCACATTTCTAAAAAAAAAAAATTGGCACACGAGTAAGAGCATCATCGCCCACCGAAAGGGGAGCAAATAATAGCAAGACTGTCTCACTTCCATTCATGTTGTAAGAGGCAATTAAGGAGGCTATGGGTAGGAGTTGGTTGTCATATCCTATAGAGCGTTAAAGAGATCCAGAAGTTATGTGTCAGAATAAAATGCGTAGATATTGTAGTAACGCTGTAAACCACGCACAACGCATTCCGTTCATCTGATTACATCCTGCCAAACTGCAGGAGTCTGAGAACAAACAAAAAAGAAGAGCATCATTACTCATAATGTATGGGGATATAAACACACAATCATGCAAACAAACACATAACTATTCAATCAAACACATAAATATATAAACTCACAAACAAACAAAAGAACAAAAAAAAAAACAACAACAATCAAATGCATAAACAAAAGCAGAAACATATAGCTTGTGGACACTTCTGATTTTTCTCCATACATCCATGGTTTGCAGGTAACGTTACCTCAAATACACGCGTGCTTGTGTGTAAACAATTTACTTAGTCTGATTAAGTTCGAACATTAATCTCCCTCAACATGTTCTATTGGAACCAGTTTTATGTGTTATTATATAAACATTTACATACATTTCTATACGTAAATCTTGTGTTCCAGGTCTAAACTATGTGCGTCAATGGATAAAAATGTGCGCTAGCGCTCGGTAGCGCAGCTTAACAAGAATAGTGGCACCACAGCACTCTCTCTCTCTCTCTCTCTCTCTTCTCTCTCTTTATGACCTTGCTGTACTTGTTACGTACACTACACAACTGTAATCTTGTAATACAATTTTGAATATATTTGGAAGATATTATAAGCACAATGTCATAACAATATGCCATGCAATACACAATCAGACAGGTACTCCCGTGCAATGTGAAGTTAGCGTTCTAGCGATGAACTTAGCTTGCTGTGAATGTATCAAAAATGTTATTTCGAGATGATATGAACCCGCTTAAAATAATATATTTTGTCAATGGTATCAGTAAAAAGAGTTCCAACTAACGGAGGTCGGAAACCGCGGACGTGGAAAAGAAGTAAGAGATGGAATTGATAGAAAATAAGGGCTTTGTTAGTGAACCAAACTGCATGGGGATCGTTAGGTACAGTACAAGGTCGCTTGAGGTCATCGCAAGAGAGATGTAGAAATGTTTCCTGACATTTCTACCATTCTTCTCGTTTGTCTTGTTTCACGGGTTGTGTCGGAGTTAGAAATGAGTTTTGTCGCCAGTATGATTACCGTTATCTACACGAGAAATGATTGTATGGTTTTGACAGCTACTATCATATCTGCTATAGTCAGCTACTTGCTCACGCTCTGTAAGTATAAGCAGACAATTGTAGAGAGGCACTCCTTGAGTGTGAGCAAGTTCATATTACTCACAGTAATACACGAGAACAACTAATCAGATTAATCAAGAAAGTGTATGGAAAGCAGCAATAATAACAAGAAAAACTCAAATCATAGCCTTTGACATTTAATATTGCGTAGCTATATACGGTAGAATCCCTCTATAACGCATTATTTTCTAACACATGTTCCTATATAACAACATTTCAAAATTCTCAATTATATTTATTCTTTATTGTTTGTACTGTACATAGTGAACGTCTGTTATTACATACAAATTGTTTTGGTCCTAACCAACGAGATTCCACTGTATTCTGTTAGGTAGAGCCGAGGGATAGAGCAAAACGTAGGCAACGATTACAGGCGAGGCGTCCATGTAAGCACGGTAAGCATTACTTACACATTTACTTCTGATTATATAATCTTACACAGTAACACAATGTAGTATACAATTATATCTTCTTTTTCTTCTTTCCTTCCTCTTTTACCCTTTACGGGGGGTGCAAAGGGAACGCATTGCTCTAGGCGGACCCAGGGTTAGCAGATAACCAAGATCCCAAATGTACCTCCACGCGGTGCACCCTGGAAACAGAAATACAGCAGCTCGTGCTGATTCTGGCCAAACCTTTTGGGGATCGTGTCCGAGAATGTGGAGGTAGCAGATGGAAAGAGATTTGACTGCAGAAGAGACAGACAATATCTCCGACACCACCAGCATCACCATATAGAGCGACACTGTCGACATACAGTTAATCTAGTCAGTCCAGTCCGAACATTGGAGGGGCGGCCAATGTAAAATGCACGTAAAGGTAAATGGATGGCGAGAGACAAATATGTTTCATACAGAGTACAATGAAACAATGAAAGGGCAGAACAGCGCTAGAGGGCAGCGCGAACTGCAAATAGAAAGTGAAAAGTCCCTAGGAAAGGGAACTACAAGCTCCGTCAGCTCGAGACGGGCTTCTAGTTACCAGAGTTCCTTACAGGCAGAGACCCAGACCCATCCATCGGCGTTTGGTAAAGCAAAAGACCTAACCCAACTCTAATGTCGAGCCTTCCTAAACCGGAAATATGCTTGCAAAGAGAAAGGGTTCTGTACCCGATGGGTGTAGGCAAGAAAGGGACAACGATGGCAGTCCTGGCCCAACTCTACTGTCAAGGTTTCCTATAGCGGAAGTACACTTGCAGAGAGAAAGGGTTCCGTACTCGATTCGCTCAGGCACAAAAGGGACAACGATTTAGCCCTGGCCCAACTCTACTGTCAGGTTTTCCTACACCGGAAATACACTTGAAGAGAGAAAGGGTTCAGTACCTGATGGGCTCAGGCGCTATTGGGACAAGGACGCTCAGCTCGAGAACGCCTTGCTCCCAAACGCGTGGTGTGAGACTCGAACTTGGAAAAGGGGTACACGATGTCGGTGAATGACACCTCGGCTAAGAGGGCGAAGAGCCAGGGTCCAACTCCTCTGTTGAGTTCTTCCCCTTAAGGAACCAGGCTCACGGATGAGAAACGGTTCGGTACCCAATGGGCACAGGCACAGCACGTCCAATTACACGAGGCAAGTTCATAGACAGTGGAACACCTCGTTCGAGTTAGACGAGAGCAAAACATCGTCTGGGCGAAGAGTCTCCACTACGCGTGCCTGGAGACAGATATAGAGGCTGTCACAGGCTAAGGGTAGCCCACCCGAATTGTCAAGGCATGCCGAAATCGGATGTGCTAGGCCTACAAGGCGCATAACGGTGGCACAACGTAATCACTCTCCCGGCGGAAATCGCACGGATATCCGTGATGGTTACAATGGAGCGAACGAAAAACAAACAAACAAAAACCCTTTACGGGTGCCGAGGGAGATACAATGTTCTCGTTCTCGCTTTTCTGGCAGTTTCAGATAATGCCATTTGGTTTTCGTTTAATGTCTCTTTGATGTTGTCGATCCAGCGTACTATAGGTCTACACATGGCTCTTCCTTCTGCTTCTCCTCTCTTCATATATGATTTATAAACTAATGAATCACACGGTATTCTTTCCAGATAACCAACACGTTTTATTTGTTGATTTTGTATGTATTGTAGAATTGATTTTCCACCCAATCTTTCTCTTATGACCTCATTTCTGATTCTGTGTCTTCTGGTCACTCCTGTGGCTTTTCTCAGGCATCTCATCTCTGTTGTAACCAGTTGTCTTTTATGTTTTGTTGTTAAGGACCATGTTTGACATTGGTAGCACAGAGTTGAAATGTATATACTTTATATCAGTCTGCTGAAATTTTAAAAGCGTATACATATTGCAAATATAAATATTTGAGTAATAACAGGAACACGAATGGGGATAATGAGAAGAAGAAAAGGCTTTTCTCTCTATTTTATCAATCGTATCTTGTAAGCAGCTTTTTTCGATCGCATACAACTTGTAAGTAATACAATTTATGTTTTTCATGTTTCCTCATACACGATGTTAGAGTATTACACAATGTCATATACAATCTTTGTAATGAAGTCTCAACGTTGTTTCTAGGGACACTCTACTCTCAGTTTGAAAGACTTTTACAGATAAAATGAGATAGCCTATTGATTTACAAGTAATATTTCATGTTAGAATAACAGTTACGTGACCACATGGCTAGATAGCTTTCCGAATTGAAAGATTCAGCATTCCACTACTGTTAGAATTGAGGGGGGGGGTAAGCTATATATATATATATATATATATATATATATATATATATATATATATATATATATATATATATATATATATATATATCTAGGGAAGGGGTAGAAAACATGGTTCTGGGTTCAATCCACTTATGGGAAGTGATTTTTTCATTGCGTACAATCAAAATCCTTCCTGTACATTTCGCGGCGGCTGCCAGGACAAAGTAGTCTGTATTCCACATCCCGTAGGAAGCCTCTCTGTACTTCTTCACATGAAAAAATGTAGTAACGAAAGTTTTAGAAAGTTTATAAATATATATACATATAATATTTCAGCTATTTCAAACGCTACGACAGCCTAGAGAAGACCATAATGGAGGGGATGATGCAAGGGGGATGAACAAAAGGCAGACCAAGAAGAAGATGGACACAAGATATCAAAGACCACCTGAACATGACAACAACAGAAGCAGGAAGACTGATCGATGGAAGTTTCGAAAGACTGTGATGACTGCTACATCCTGTTCAGAATATGCTACATGATGATGATGTCTATATATTAGCATGTACATTCTGTGAGTAGAATTCTATTCATATGGAGATTTTGTATGCAGGATCGTAGATATGTTTCCCTTTGGGGGGGGGTCACTTAAAAAAGGTTATTCGAGTATTTCCTTAATTCAAGTATCCCTTCTGATGCAAAATGTAATGACCTATGAAACAAAACCGCTTCAGGTAAAAGTTCTGATGCACCAAGGGACAGGTACGCTTTTTACCCTACGTTTGGCTAAATTATTAGTTCTAGAAGTCATGTTCTGATGTGCTAAGAGGGGGGGGGGTGAACTCCCAACACATCCCTCCCAATGGAGGACTTGGTTGTAAGCACTTTCGAACACACTTCTCGTATGACTCCACGGGATCAGTACAGCTACCAATTAGACCTGTTATCTAGAACGGTCACGTGACCGAACGGGGAATCTTGGTTTTTTTAATTGGTTGGCCATTATTTTATTTATATATTTGAAATTGCAATCGCCTCGGTTATGTTTGGCATGCGATTCCAAGTATGTTAATAGTGACCAACCGAAATCCAAACAATATCCGAAAACGTAACGAATGATGTCCTAATTGATCCTGATGAAAGATCGTTATTGGAGAGTGTCATGCCATAATCTATTTGTATCTGTATTGTGTCTGATAATGATGAGATATGGAAGTTGTAAAGAAACTGGCCATGTTTGAGATGAGATCAACTAATCACATTGCTGCTTTAAAATATTTATAGCAGAAATACGCAGTGGAATCCAGTTATACCAAATTGGTCCGTACTGACAAAATATGTATGTAATAACGGAAATTCTGCTATATATATATCACAACCACTATAGAATAAATATAATTCGGAATGTTAAAAAAGTGTAAATCATACAGGAACATTTGTTATAAAAGAATGCGCTATATAATTATTTCAATGTATATTGAATACGAGATCAAGCACATTTTTTATAGAAGAAAAAGCTCATTATACCAGTATTTCTTCATGTATATATTTTAAGTCACCCATTTTCGTCCATATACATATTATTATTATTATTATTATTATTATTATTTTATTATGCATGAGAATTTTTAAAAATTATCTTTTTATTAGCAGTGGTAGTTATTTGGCTACGGAATATATGGAAAATGACTAGATAACATCAGAACATTATATGAAAACTCACGAAGTATAATAAGAACAAACGAAGGACTCACAGAAGAATTCGAAACAACAATAGGAGTAAGACAAGGATCTGTATTATCCTCATTGCTGTTTGTTACATACATGAACAGGATATTTTAAAAAAACAGAAACAAGATGCGAACACACTATCTCTGCAACCTCAAGAGACTTTCTGCACGATCTACGCATTCATCACAGTCAGATCGTGAACAATACAATATGCGATTAAACACATCAAAAACAGAAACTATGAACATATGCAGAGCAACAGAACAGCTAAATGTTAACGCACAAAACTATAACAGACATCAGAATTTCAATATCCAGGAAGCATTTTTATAGATGACAAATTTGATAAAGAAATTGAGATAAGGTTCTAAAAAGCAAACACTGTAACATACAAACTGTCACAGCTGCTTAAAAACCCAGAGATCAACATGGCGAGCAAACGACATATAATAAAACCATCTGTATTCCATTGTTATCTTACCAGTGTCAGACATGGCCCCTGACAAAAACACTTTTGAGAAGATGTGAGATGAAATGCTGAGAAAGGTTATAAACGTCACAAGATGAGACCGAATGGGGAACGAAGACATCAGAGAGGTAGTAAAGACCATATCATCCAAACACTATATAGAGAGTCACCAAATCAACGGGTTCGGACGACTTATGCGATGGGAACCATACGACTAGCCATCCTTGCGTAAAATAGAAGAAAGAACGGCGACAAAGCAAAAGGAAGACCAATAACAAAATGGAAAGATTCAATCAGATAGATTGTCAAAAACTACAGCCTAACCATGGTAAACCCAACAAAGATGGCCGAAGACAGAAACTTCAAACTCCCCACAACACCTCACATCATTTATGAAATCGACAGTAGATAGATATAAGGTATTTGTACCATATATTTACTGCTTCGTTATTATTACTTTGGTATTAATATTACTTTCGGAAAATGAGACAGCCGATTAGTTGATCAAAGAGGGAGGAGATTATGAAGGAAGACAGGGAAGTCACATGTCAAGAAAAGAAGAAAGCCATAGAAACCATCAGAAATGAACATAGCGTAACAAAAGATTCATACCACTACGTAAATCAACAGGAACAGGTCACCATACTTAGCATGAGGATAGGTCAACATACTTAGCATGAGGACAGGTCAACATACTTAGCATGAGGACAGGTCAACATACTTAGCATGAGGATAGGTCACCATACTTAGCATGAGGATAGGTCAACATACTTAGCTTGAGGACAGGTCAACATACTTAGCATGAGGATAGGTCAACATACTTAGCATGAGGATAGGTCAACATACTTAGCATGAGGATAGGTCAACATACTTAGCATGAGGATAGGTCAACATACTTAGTTCGAGCACAGGTCATCTTACTTAGCTTGATGACAGGTCATCATTCTTTGAGGGGGTTAATGAAATGAACAAGGAACTTGATAGTATTATCTGCTTACATGTTATACAGGGCAAACAAGAAGTGAAAAACACATTCAATATATCCTGTACAGTACAACTTCAAAACAGAAATAAGAAAACTTCAGTACAGTCTGGGATATGAAACATGGCAGAAAAGGCAGCAAATAGCAGAAATTACAGACATAATAATAATAAGACCCATAACTTGTGAGCGTCGTAGAGGTGTCACATTCGATACATCAGCACAGAAAGCCCTCCATACATCTCTATCCTCAGCCATTGTAAAACCATTTCCAGATCATTCCTTATGTTATCAATCCAGGATTTTCTTTTAACGCCTTTTCGCCATTCACTATAGACTGCTCCTTCAAAAATTTTAAAGAAAGTTCAAAGTTCCAATAACACAGCTTTTTTAAAAAATAACTCTAGAACAGTTAACAGAAGTATTATTTTTTTTAGTCGTGCAGACATGTCAACTATTCGGTTTGCATGATACCATGGTTGCTGGTGCGTCTCTCGGCCTGGCATCTCTGACTTCAGCACCTGTGCTTGTTTGGGCAGGATTGTGATTCTACTCGATAATGGGTTGGCCCGACCAATCTTAGTTTCCAGCCTCTGTTGGCCGGACTAAATCCCATCTCCACGTCAAGGAGTTGGCCTCGATGGGGAACAGAAGTATTAATTTTTGCCACTACTTCAGTGTACCATTTCAATGGGAAGAATTTTACTTGGTGGATTTTACAAATCATGTCCGAAACTTGGCTTTTCGGCAAACAGAACACAGCTGTTATAATACGCCACTTTGGCCAGAATTATAGACATAGGCCTACCTTCTTTATCTCGGAAAACGTTGCTGTAGAAATGTAAGAAAATGTGAAGGGCTGTTCATAAACGGCGTCACCAATTATGGGGTAGGAAGCGAAAGACTGAGCAAGCTTGGCAGTTTTAGACATGGGAACGGGGGATTTGACAAAAGTTGACGTCAAAAATACTGTTTTTATGCACACCCCTTTATGCCGTGAGCGATAACTTATTGAATATTTTATTTTTCTTGCGTACATTCTCAAACTTCTAGATATCCGGACGTATTCCAGAAAACGGCTTGCATAGCGTTATAGCTTACGAGCGTGGCTGCGATATCTACGCCCTCGATCTGCAAATCCAACTTCATAACCGTTAACCCACTACAGTCTATCTCAAGGAACAGCTGTTACACCTCAAAATCCAGCTTAATGACCGTTGATTCACTACAGTCTACATGATGAAACAGCAACCACACATCAAATCCAGCTTCACGACCACTGAATCACTGCGTTCTATGTGATGGAACAGAAACTACTCCTCAAATTCTTCCAGTCTCCTCCTAAGATATGCATGACATGGCACATCATTGCTATTTATGACTTCCTTTTCAGGCCACAAAAACACGCAAATTTCATTATATGTTCTAACACTATGGTTACTGATCCAGCGGTCCATGGGCTCATGCCTTTTGAGTCAATATAACACGATGGTTGCTGATCCAGCGGTCCATGACCATTGACCCAATATAAAACGATACATTGCATGTTTTCCATATGCACTGTTGATACACGGTTATATAATCTATAAACTGCTGCAGTCGGATATGTCGGGTCTTTGACGCAAATACAACAGTAACACAGCTCTGGACTAAATCTTGTTAGAAATCTAGTAGGAACATGTTGGAAATCTAGTAGGAACATGTTGGAAATCTAGTAGGAACATGTTAGAAATCTAGTAGGAACATGTTGTTGGAAATCTAGTAGGGACATGTTGCTACAATAGAGATCTTGTGATAGCAAATCTCCCGTGTGTTGCTGGTTCCAAAAGGGAAGCAAAGAATAGAGATATTGTTATATACCATGCATGTTGTAAGAGGCGATTAATCAGATTTTGGGGGGTAAAATTGGCTGTTAATCCCATACAGGGCTAAGTGATTCAAAGTCATGCTGAAGTCGGATGTTTCACAGCGAAATATGCGAATATCACAGCCATATCGAACGCACTCGATTCTTTGGACAACATCCTGCTAATCTACAGGGGATGGAGAATCAATACAGAAGATGAACAATTTGTATTGTATTTTATGATACCTTAATGTGAATTTCATTGCGTCTTCTTTAGAGTTGCCATACTTAATGTGAATTCACTATGTCCTCTTTAGAACTGTCATTCTTAGAAAAACAGTCAACACCCGTTATAACAACTTGTTCTGGACCAAATACACGTACATGTATTCGCTATATACAGTACAAACCATAAAGAATAAATATAATTGGGAGATTTATGAGAAGTATTGTTAAATATAGAGATTTTGCGTAAAATGATGCGTTATAGAGGGATGCTACTGTGCAATTCTACTCATATTTATAAAAAATCAATACCTCTCTATAAGAGAGAGAGAGAGAGACAGACAGAGAGAGAGAGAGAGAGAGAGAGAGAGAGAGAGGAGATACATTAGTCATGCATTCTGTACAAGGAAACAGTAACCGACAGTTTATTTAAAGTCTGGTCAACGCTTCAGTGAAGATTTTTATTTCATTAACATAAATAAATATTCATAAAATTCATTCTGGCCGGCAATACTCAGTGTCTGATAACATCTTCTTCTGTGGGGGGTTCGCTTTTATTAAACTGGTTGATGTGACCTGTATCGCTTTGTTGTGTTATGTAGCTGTTTTATTCAATGCTCGGCGTAGCCATATTTGACTTGTATTTTTATGATCTTCTATAGAGCAGAACTTGTTTTGTAATTGAATGAGTTCGCATACAGAAGTGATCAGGACCGTAGATATAATCTCTTCAAGAGGGAAGGAGGGAGTATTGAATACTCCAAACTCCCCACCCCCAATCTATGAGCCTGGAAATGATGTTCCGTAGAAACAAATATTATATATTATATTCGTATTACAGCCGAATCCGTTTATAGCGCATCCTGTTATAAGAAATTTTCCTATTTCTCACTTATTACAATCCCTAATTAATTTTATTCTTTATTGTTTGTATGTATATCGCGGATTTCTGTTATTGCATATACATTTGTCGGTCCGGAACAAGTTGTTATAATTGAATTTGACTGAAGAATCCACTACTCTCGTCTGGACATCAAGACAAGGGTTGTACGTGTACTCATACACAACGTTTTCTTATGGTTCCATGACTTGAGTTTTTTGGGGCCTGTCTCCATAGACATTCTGTGATATGCTGATGAAGACCAAATATTCTCACATACAGAAGTAGTACTTCCATAAATTAAGAAACCTGTACACAAAATCTAGTATATTATTATGTTGTAGTCCAGAACACATCTTTCGTTACTGCATGTTTTCTTGTGAAGGAGTGCCAGGGATGCTTTCTATCGGCTGTGGAAATAAAGGCCGCCGTGCCATAGCAGACTCCGCGACATGTACAGGATGGATTTTGATTTTACCTCCGAAAGAAAAAATCCTGTCCCAACCGTGGATTGAACTCGGTACCTCCAGGGTCCAAGAACGGTGTTCTAACCACACGGTCATCCACTCTAACATAGGGGTCCCAGCACCCATACTAGGACAAAATGAGGTACATTATTATGTAGGGGTTCCAGCACCCATACTAAAACAAAATCTGGTATATAGGGATCCCAGCACCCATTCTAGGACAAAGTCTGGTATATAGGGGTCCCAGCACCCATGCTAGGACAAAATCTGGTATATAGGGATCCCAGCACCCATGCTAGGACAAAATCTGGTATATAGGGGTCCCAGCACCCATGCTAGGACAAAATCTGGTATATAGGGATCCCAGCACCCATGCTAGGACAAAATCTGGTATATAGGGGTCCCAGCACCCATGCTAGGACAAAATCTGGTATATAGGGATCCCAGCACCCATGCTAGGACAAAATCTGGTATATAGATGTCCCAGCACCCAGTCTAGGACAAAATCTGGTATATAGGGATCCCAGCACCCATGCTAGGACAAAATCTGGTATATAGGGATCCCAGCACCCATGCTAGGACAAAATCTGGTATATAGGGATCCCAGCACCCATGCTAGGACAAAATTTGGTATATAGGGATCCCAGCACCCAGTCTAGGACAAAATCTGGTATATAGATGTCCCAGCACCCAGTCTAGGACAAAATTTGGTATATAGGGATCCCAGAACCCGTACTAGGACAAAATCGGGAATATTATTTATTATGTAGGGTTTCTACCACCCATACTAGAAATTTCAGCGCTCACGACAAGCTTCCCATCCCCCTTTATATAACTAATTTTATCTCAGTTTTAGCGTCCCAAGATATTTATTGCTTGCGACGTTTCTGTCCTAGGCGGCTGTTTCTTCTAGTTTCTTCTTCTACTGTGTGGCGTTGTTTATCATGTCCGTCCACAGCCCTCTATTTCGTGTGCTGTCAATCATTTCTGATGTTCTCCTATGCCACAATGCTATGTCATCAAGCATTTTCTCTCTTGAACTTCCCCTAACTCTCTTACTCTTCAAATTTCATGTTGTTACAATGTGTTTTTAATATTCATCTATAAAATAACCAATCTGCTGCCTCAATATAATTTTCACTATTCTGTTGTCAAAAATTCACTTCCATACATGATAATTGGTTTCATATCACTTCTAAGAACTCTCTCACCTCAGTTGACAAAGATATATTACATATTCTTCTTCTCGTTCATTCTCAAACTCCCTTGTAGCAGGATTATAATTATACTAGATTTCCAGCAGGATGTAGTCCAGAGAATGGAAAAGCATTGTCTCACCGTTGTATGTACGCCATTGGCCCGACACATCCGTATTCGGCGGGATATTACATATGAAGTTATGCATCTTTATGCAATGTTGCTTTTGCCTGGAAATCTTCTAGCTTCAGGGTTGGTAATTTCATACATTTTTTAATATAAAACCGGGGCACCGCACGTTTCTCCTTATCCCTGCGCGTATATCGTAGTCACACGTTTGTGTATGCGTGAGAAAACACATTACCATCACAATAATGAATTGGTTGGGGGTAAAATGACGACCAACATCTGACAAGATAAACAAACTGACATTCGATGGTAGAAGGAGTTGTTGCAGAACGCATAACGCCTGGCTACATGACAGAATATTCCTGGGAGGAAATCTTTGAAAGCATTTCTAGGAAGATGGTAGAAATATTAAAAAAAATATTGTATCCCTATTTTTTTAATATTGCTGTTTATGAGAATATATTGGGACATGTACACCTCCATAGAAAATTGGCTGGGATAGAGGATTAAACAAGACGTCTGGAACCCCTTAATACTGCAAGAATCATCATTGAGGATCAAGAAAAGAGGACATCCTTTAAAGCTACCTGGAAAGTCGACCACCATAAATAATCCACTATCACGACAGAGCTGAGCATGTTATTATCTTCCGCATCAGAACAGGACAGGACACAACAGATTAATTCTTTATTAGGAACAAGTGTCACATCACTGAGAGATGCTCTGCGTGTCGTTCCTTCAGCCATCTAAAAATGTCCCAGTCAGTTGCTGATCACGCATTCTTCTGATATTTCCGGAGAGGGAGCACTTTCTCCCATTGCGATCTTGTCACTAATTTCCACCATTCTCACAATATATATATATTGTCTCGTTCGACCTCCTTCTCGTAGGGTATCCATGACTGCTCTGATCAACTCAATCCTGTCTCTTCTTATCTCGATGTCGCTCTCCAAGGCTTTACCAGCAAACACATAAAACCCTAAGAGACTAAATAGCCACTTAGATAGACTAAGACTAGTTCTATCACCTCTGTGTCCGCAGGCAGCACAGATCACGGAAGATATCCTGAAAGACTGCATTACACTAAACCAGTAAAGGGAGGAACACTGGCCCACAGAGTCGGATATCCATAGAACGTTGTATGGGAGCACTGAAGGGCTTATACAGCAGCCTTCATTAAGAAAACCGGGCTTAATGTGTAAACATGGTAAACTTCGAACAATAAAACGATCATTGCAAGAAATGTGAAGGTTGGAATGAGAGAGAGAGACAAAGAAAGATCAATAAATTACAAATATTTAACTTACAAATTGTGGTAGAGGGTGCTTCATAAAAATTTTGCATACGGCTGTCCAAATCTGGCGGTGCTTATGTCGCTAGCAAAAGTGTCCAGTCTTCTAACTTTCTATATATCTTCGATCTTCTCTATGAAGTTATCTTATTTTTCTTGACATTGTCCTTTGTGGCATTAGCTTGTAATAGTAGCATTTTCAACGATCCCTATAACATATCTGTGATTTATCTCTCTACTACATATCTGTCATTTATCTCTCTGCTACATATGTCATTTATCTCTCTGCTACATATCTGTGATTTATCGCTGTACAACATATCTGTGATTTATCTCTCTACTACATATCTGTGATTTATCTATATATCGATGAATAATTTATCGACAGATCTTGAGTATGTCTTTCAATTTGTATCACTGATAGATTCGGTTTTGTGTTAGTTGAGTCTTCTTGTTAAAATAAATTGTATATTTTATTTCCGGGCCCGCAGGGTACAGAGACATAATTTATTATGTCATATTTTGTAGCTTGACTGCAATAGTTTGTGAATTGATATTTTGTGAAATCAGGGGCCAAAGCATATAATAATATTCAATCGAACTCACGGGCTAGTGAATATGATTTAGTGTTCCCAATGTGGATAGTGGGTAGTAGGTTTTCTGTCTATTCCTGAAGCAATGTCATGTGCTTAATCAAAGGGAAATAATCAGTAAAATATGATACTTGGTTAAGTAAGATGTACCACTTTTGGTTACGTACACGCATTTCAACCGGCGGATTTGGCACATTTGGTTATATCACAGCTTTACTACCTTACAAAATAGTGTAGATCACGCTTCTGGTAATCCAGCCATCACAAGGTGTTCGATTAATTGAAGAAGTTCAATTATCATTATATGTGCTTATTTAATATTACAGTGGAATACCTTTATAGAAAATTCCTTTATAACATTTCCTATTTAACAACACATTTAGAAATTTTCAAGTGACCTTGTAAATTTGTTACAACAAAATATTGCTGGCAAGAGTTCTTGGGCTGCTACAATTCATTGCATCAATGATGCAGAAGCAACTAAATCTTCAGACTCAGCAACAATTTCTTAGGAATGCAGGGAGTATAGTAACCGGGGATCCGCAGTCAAGGATCCAACCGAGCTGCACTATGTGGGTAAAGCTGTGAGTTTTGGATCTTGTATGAGTATTATCACTTAGTGCCAAGTTATGAATACCCAAACACCGCTGATGAAGGATATGTCGGCCATTGACGTAAATAAAACAGTGACATACCGCACTTTCATTCTCTGGACTACATCCTACTAGAAATCTAGTAGAACCATGGTCCTGTCACAAGAGAATTCAGCAGGAGTTTGAGAATGAACGCTGAAGATACCCAAACATGAGTAAATTCACAGACAGACGAAGAGCTTGGAATATCCCCTGTTGATAACGACTAGCCATGTTTGAAACAAACTGACATGAATATTCATTTATTAAACAGTGTTAATACAAGCACACATAAATTTTGTTTTAAATAACAAAATCCCCAATTAGTTTATTCCTTATGTGTATAAATGTATATACTGAATTTTGGATATTACATGCATATTTCTTCAGCATGGACCAATTTGTTATAATGGGATTCCATCGTATTTATTGCAGTATGACACCCCTAAAGCCTTTTGATTTAAACACCATTCATTCCTTATCTTGATATGTAATATTGACTTTCTACTTGTTTTTTTTTGGTTATTTTGTCCTCATTGCTTGATTATTTTTTGCTGGTTATTACCACAATACATGGATTCCGTGTCTTATTAAATGCCCCCAGCATAAGACCATTTACAATATTGGCTTGATTATTTGTATTGTTTCTTGGTAAAGATATTTTTGGTTGAAATCTTGATTCAGTTTAATTTGTGAACTGTTAAATATATTTGTGTGTGTGAGTTTAGCCTGTTTTGTGAAGTGAATAACTTAATACTTTGCATTCTTGTTTCAGGCCCTTTTTTTTTAGAAAAAAAAGCCTGAGCCCATGGACTGATGGATCAGCAACTAACCAACCAACCAACCAACAATCAACATATACTTGATTGTCTCTACATCTTTGTTTCTTCCAATTTTATAGCTTCAACTTTCTCTTCAGTGCTTATTTCTTCCAATTTTATAGCTTCAACTTTCTCTTCAGTGCTTATTTCTTCACTCTAACATATTTGTAAAAGTATGTTATCTGCATGTGGCTCCACACTAGCATCATACTAGTTAGTTAGTCGTTGGATCATCGTCATTGCACTCTGGACAAGTCCATAGGTGCTCAGATCTTTCCTTGAGTGTATCCGCCATTACACGTTGACTGATGGTCCCAGTACATCGTTGATTGACCATAATTCTTTCTCGCCCACAAAAACTCTCCTTTCTAGTGACACCACATTTCAAACCAAGCTTCTTTATCCTAATCATGGAACAAGAGTCATTGTCACTTGTACAGTCATTTGTCCGTGCGTTTTCCCGTAGGGCATTCAAAATGTCTGCCCGATCCATCAACAGCCATAGTAGAAGCATGGGCGGCCAACCTATTAGATCTCTCATTACCCAAGACTCCCGCGTGTCCCAGCACAAAAATAAAAGTCACACTGTACGCACACAGGAATTATTCACTGCATCCAGCCACTGTTCTCGAACGTACTCCTCCTGAACGTTCACAATCATGTTCATGGAGTCACTGAGTATACAGGCATGCTCGCAGACAGTCTGTGAGCAGACCCATTGCAAAGCTTTGGCTACTGCCAGAATCTCCATTGTCATGCTGCTTGTCGTCTGAGCGAATGCACCACTTTCCTCTCTGATAGTCTCCCCCCACCTTTGAGCCGTGAAACCCCAGGAACTCCTGATGTGTCTCTCAACTAGTAAAACTCAACTCTCATCATACTAGTAAAAGTACTTATGCAATACACAAGGTAATTCAATTTTACAATGTAACACAGACTATCAGACTACTGGGTATGGGTTTATACAGTTTTACCTCAGTCTCATTTATCATCCAACCTCAATCATAATGGCAGTAACAATCATAGCCCAGAAAGCAGAGACTGTTTCTAGAAATGAAAATTGTAATGACAACATAAACTAGCTAAATACACATCAATTATCACCATGGAAACAGAATCTGCATTTAATCATTTATGATCTGTCACTATTACAATAGAGATTGTTTTGCTGCAAAAATTATTTCCATGACAACAGAATCTGGCTATCTATGTAAACCTATTACCATGACAACACATCTATGTAAACCTATTACCATGACAACACATCTATGTAAACCTATTACCATGACAACACATCTATGTAACAGTTATCTCCATGACTAAAGAATCTGATTAAAAATGTACACAATAGCTAGAATCATGGCAAGAGAAGCTCTTATAAAACAGCTACAACAGTGGCAAGAGAAGCTCTTATAAAACAGAACAGTGGCAACAAGAGAAGCTCTTATAAAACAGAACAGTGGCAACAAGAGAAGCTCTTATAAAACAGAACAGTGGCAACAAGAGAAGCTCTTATAAAACAGAACAGTGGCAACAAGAGAAGCTCTTATAAAACAGAACAGTGGCAACAAGAGAAGCTCTTATAAAACAGCTACAACAGTGGCAAGAGAAGCTCTTATAAAACAGCTACAACAGTGGCAAGAGAAGCTCTTATAAAACAGCTAGAACAGTGGCAAGAGAAGCTCTTATAAAACAGAACAGCGGCAAGAAGAGAAGCTCTTATAAAACAGCTACAACAGTGGCAAGAGAAGCTCTTATAAAACAGCTACAACAGTGGCAAGAGAAGCTCTTATAAAACAGCTAGAACAGTGGCAAGAAAAGCTTTTATAAAACAATTTGAACAGTGGCAACAAGAGAAGCTCTTATAAAACAGAACAGTGGCAACAAGAGAAGCTCTTATAAAACAGAACAGTGGCAACAAGAGAAGCTCTTATAAAACAGAACAGTGGCAACAAGAGAAGCTCTTATAAAACAGAACAGTGGCAACAAGAGAAGCTCTTATAAAACAGTTTGAACAGTGGCAACAAGAGAAGCTCTTATAAAACAGTTTGAACAGTGGCAACAAGAGAAGCTCTTATAAAACAGTTTGAACAGTGGCAACAAGAGAAGCTCTTATAAAACAGAACAGTGGCAACAAGAGAAGCTCTTATAAAACAGCTAGAACAGTGGCAACAAGAGAAGCTCTTATAAAACAGCTAGAACAGTGGCAACAAGAGAAGCTCTTATAAAACAGTTAGAACAGTGGCAACAAGAGAAGCTCTTATAAAACAGTTAGAACAGTGGCAACAAGAGAAGCTCTTATAAAACAGTTAGAACAGTGGCAACAAGAGAAGCTCTTATAAAACACCTAGAACAGTGGCAACAAGAGAAGCTCTTATAAAACAGTTAGAACAGTGGCAACAAGAGAAGCTCTTATAAAACAGCTAGAACAGTGGCAACAAGAGAAGCTCTTATAAAACAGCTAGAACAGTGGCAACAAGAGAAGCTCTTATAAAACAGAACAGTGGCAACAAGAGAAGCTCTTATAAAACAGTTAGAACAGTGGCAACAAGAGAAGCTCTTATAAAACAGAACAGTGGCAACAAGAGAAGCTCTTATAAAACAGTTAGAACAGTGGCAACAAGAGAAGCTATTATAAAACAGCTAGAACAGTGGCAACAAGAGAAGCTCTTATAAAACAGCTAGAACAGTGGCAACAAGAGAAGCTCTTATAAAACAGCTAGAACCGTGGCAAGAGAAGCTCTTATAAAACAGTTAGAACAGTGGCAACAAGAGAAGCTATTATAAAACAGTTAGAACAGTGGCAACAAGAGAAGCTATTATAAAACAGCTAGAACAGTGGCAACAAGAGAAGCTCTTATAAAACAGCTAGAACAGTGGCAACAAGAGAAGCTCTTATAAAACAGAACAGTGGCAACAAGAGAAGCTCTTATAAAACAGTTTGAACAGTGGCAACAAAAGAAGCTCTTATAAAACAGTTAGAACAGTGGCAAGAGTAGCTCTTATAAAGCAGCTAGAATCATGGAAAGAGAATCTCTTATAAAACAGTTAGAACCATGGCAAGAGACATTCTTATAAAACTCATAATAGTATCGGTATTGTGGTAGTAATTTTTGTAATAAAGCACACAACTACCAAAATTCCAATACAACAGGATTCTAAACATCTACCACCATTTTTCAAAAAAGATGTTGCACTCTTGAATGTTTGAGCGGACACAGAAAGAACTCATTGTCTCAATGAAGGATGCTGGGCCACATATATATACATGAGTTTTGTTCTTGTCTAAGGCAGATATTGCCCACTGGAGGTCTTGCAGCTGTATTCTTCCTTCTAGAAGACAAATAAAAAATGCACAATGTTAGTTTATATTTCATAAAAAGTATACTAACAAAGTGCAGATATTGCAGCTAAGCTGTAAATCATGGCATAACACTTCCATTCTCCAGACTACATCCTGTTAATCTGCGGGAGTATGATAATGAACGCAGCAGAATAGTATATGAAGAGTACTGGGTTCAAATCGTACCACAAGAAGTTCTGTAGTTCATCAAGACCATTCAGAAAACAATGGCAAACTATTGTATGTAAATACTGCCAAGAAAATTACACGCCAAAAAATACTGGTTGGTCGCTATATCCTGAATGAGATATGCTACCTACTGTTCTTGATTCTTGATTATAAACTGGCCTCACAGCACATGGGGCATTCCCATAGGTGCTCCGCCCTCTGTTCCAGCAGACATCCGACTCAATGGTGTTTCGAGTCTAATGTCACCGAAACAGACGTCGACATCAGGGCACAACTCTCGCCCTTGCGACAGGTTTCTCTGTTGTTCCGCCCACCCACGCCGAACCAGTAACTACTTCAAGCACAACATTGGCCTGTCGGAACAACATGGTAACTGTTATCAAAGGTTACGACTACGGGATTGTATAGATGACGTGTCATGATGCTTCTATAAGAAGATAACCTTCTATAAGAAGATGTCATTTACTAAGGTTTTCTGTTGCATGGTTGGTTTGCCTAGGGAGCCATTGGTGAGACCCACAGACGCAGTTCTTAGTCATTATAAGCCGCGGTAGGAGAACAAGTAAATGTCATCTGATAACACTCTCAGCCCCTCTCTTTGCTCCTCTCATCATAGCAGCACACCACCCACTCATAGAATGTTACATTGTGATCTTCAAACTTCAAGTGATCACAACATTGCAATCACAACTACAATGTGATTATCATCAGAAATCTCAAAGAACTATGCAACTGTAAACAAAATTTAACTCCTATTTTTTTAACAATCAGAACTAATGATACTACATTCTGCTGCTTATATAAATATATATCAACCCAGCATTTTGTGGTTGTAGTGATTTTCTAGTCAACATAAATACGTTCAGTAATTTGCCATTGTTGTCTAAACGTTCTGGATGCTCAACTGCCAGCAGTGAGATTCGAACCTAGTAACTTGGCCGACACAGACTACACTGCCAAAAAGCTGGACAAATATCTATCAACAACTTTAATACGCCACTCCGAAGACAGATGTGATGGGCTTTTGGTGCACATAAAACAGTGACACAATGCACATCCATTCTTTGGACTACATCCTGCTGGAAATCTAGTAGGACCATTGTCCTGATACAAGAGTGATCCAGTGGAAGTTTGAGAATGAACGCTGAAGAATAATAAACAAAACTTTAATACCAAGTCACAGTGTGCACAGAGAATTAATCTTCAGAAAATAGAAACATTTTTGTTGTTGCTAGCGTAGACTGGCTTGTTCACAACAGCACGTTCAATTTTCAGTTCAACTGGAAATATTTTAAAATCATTATTGGCTCTTAGGAAAACCAAGCCGGAGTAAATGCATACCAGATTTTCTGGGAAAGTTAAGGTGAAGGGCTTCATGTTGACCACTTCATCCCAAGGTATCCCGCCGTTGGTAAATGAAAAATGCAGGTATAACAAGATATTCACCACAGATTGCATCTTTGGCACTCTCTTAGTTTTAATGACAGATACAACTCAGGAGTTGGGAAATAACTAGACACTGGAAATGGGAGGGGTCACCAGTTTGATACACCAGGTAATTTGATGATGATACACCGGTTAGGAGTTCAAAGGAGATATAAAATTCCAAGAGAGACAAGAACTAACTTAAAAAAATTAGTAGACCTACACTGTATTCGTAATATCATTTATATCAATTCACACACATTTGATCATTAATTATGCACTTCATCAAAATATCTATAATTTTGAAACTGAACTCTTTGATTGCATAATATTTTACTTTATTATTTTTATAATTAAAAAAAAATTCCTTATTATTTTGTCGTTTCATATAGAACATATACCAGGTGGTTGTGGCGAAATCCATATTAACTCAATTTGTACAGAAACACGATATCTCAGGGCACTCCCCCTTTCTGGACATAACCATGATATTTTGGGCCTGTAGATCTGCCATCTAAATTTGCTTTGTTTGGTTCGTAAATGACAAGTATTAACTTATTTAGCCATTTAACATTTAGAAATCTGGCTAACGAAAATAAATCCTCATGTTTGTGTGTGATTAGACACATGACATATTTATTTCAAATTAAAATTAGAACAAGGTAGTTTCCGCTTTCCAGAAATTAGTAAAAAGACTTCATCTTCCACTAGCAACAGAGCTCAAACATTTAGCAAACATCGGGCTTTATTATTCTTTGAGTTTTATAATTGGAGATGTTATTTCAAGTGATGTGTCGGTAAAAGACAGTGTTTTCGATTTTTACAGGAGATTACTAGGTCTAGAGATTACGGAGCTGATGAAAATCGGAAAAGAATTAGGCTTAGATTTAAGAGCAAAAAAATTTATCAAACTGTTCTCACTGCTATTGTTTCTGAAGAATTAGATAGATAGTGACAGAAATGATAATATTCCACTACGTTATACAGAAAATAGAGTTAGACCTAATGATAATATTGAGTTGAATAAACACTAGGCAGTTGATTGATTTACTTCAAATAAACTAATTATGATCAGCAAATGGACAGTCAAGGCATCTAGTTTAGTAAGTATGGATATAAACATTTAAAGACAGGTAAAACTGAAGGTATGTAGAACAAAATGCATGTCCAAAAAAATTTCTCTTCATCTAACATCCCTGTTTGTGATGTTATTTTTGCATTTTGTTATTACAATTCATATATTTTTATATATTTTATATGGATTCCACATTTAACTATCTTTCTTTTGATACTTTATATGACCTTTCATAGCTAATACTTTGTCTTCAGGAAACTTGCGCCTAAATCATGTTGCGGTCCAAAAATTTAGCCTAAAATTAATTACATCCAAACCCCGGGAATAATTGCATCCTGTAAGAGTTAATACAGAACATATCTGTACTAGCTGACACACCGATGTAAGAGTAATTTTAATTAAACTTCATTACTTTTTATGGCAATACGCTCTGATATAACCAATGTGAACTGATATCTACAGGTGAAAGATATGCAGTTTAACACAAGAGGTACAAATTAAAAGAACAATGTACTATATTTTTACCTCAAAGGTCATGATGATAGGATTATCTGAACCACAGCTATAAAATCTCAACAGACTGACCATAATAGAATTTTGCCAATACATTTGCAGAGAAAACAGTTCAAATAATTATACTATATATATTCAACACAAATGAACAACAAATCAAATTGTATTGTTATTCGAAAATACTGTAATTTAAAAAAATTATTTTTTGTCATGGATTGATAAAATTATGACAACTGAACGTCGGTGTGTCTGCAAAAAATTAATTTGCTTATGATCTAAATATGGACAGTGTATAACTCAAATCATATTATAACAAAGAATATTATATTTATCATTCAAAGCAAGTTTCATTATTATTAATCGTGCATTAATATTTTAGAGTGGACATTTGTTTCCTTAAATACACTAACACTTTTGGCACAATAGGAACTAATTGAAAGTAACGCAGCTATTAATTTAACAATAAATAAAAACAAATAAAAATATTATCTGTATAATGTTCACAGTAATGGACAGATAGAATGCATTTTTCAGACTTGTTTCACATACTGCACTAGTACTGAATAATTCAGTAAAAGGTTTTAAACAATTGTTGTAATGATTTTCAGTTGTACAGATCTCCAGAATATTAATCTGTCAAGTGCATTCTCGTTCAGAGGTCCCAGCCAGTAATAATGTTCCCCATCATCATCAAGTACCATCTCTACAACGAAGGTTGGCTGCAACAGATCTCCAACATCCCCTGTCTATAGTTTTGACGGTGCACTCTGCTAGACTGTAATATCTCTATCTTGTAATGTTACTCTCCCACTTGTATCTCTGTCTACCTTTTACTCACTTCCCTTTGACTTTACTCTCAAGTAAGGTCTTCAATAATAATAACGCTTCAATAACTCTCCCCACAGGTGGGCAATAAATATATCACACCCAAAAAAAGACTGCTAAGATGTCAAGTTTGTAGCTACAAGTTTCAGATGTGTCCAATACACCTCAATGACATGTACTTATGTAAAACACAGGTTTTAAAAACAGTTTCACTTAGGCACGACGAACTATCACTGAACTTAGG
Source organism: Meghimatium bilineatum (assembly GCA_034231615.1). Classification (NCBI taxonomy): domain Eukaryota; kingdom Metazoa; phylum Mollusca; class Gastropoda; order Stylommatophora; family Philomycidae; genus Meghimatium; species Meghimatium bilineatum. The sequence continues at coordinate 8,633,570 of CM067299.1, forward strand.
CACAATGAACTATCACTGAACTTAGGCACAATGAACTATCACTGAAACTAGTGAGTAATGATGTGCAAACAAGAAAACATACAAATTAAAATGCACAAAACATATTCAACATTTCAACCAAAAGTTCTTTATCAAGATATGCACAAAACATCAAAAGATGATGAATGGAAATGATCCCAACACACAAATATATCCAATGGAAATGAGATGCTGGAAAGGCAGGAAGTACAAATAAAATTAAGATGGATTGTTTTTTTTTATGGACTTCTGGTTAAGGGTACAAAGCTCAGTGACATGGAGAGGGAAACCTTGACCTTGCTTTAATAAATAATACTTGCCTGCAACTTGTTTGTCTGAGTTTGTGGTCAATTCTCCTGTGTTGTGCAGTTTGAGCAAGACATTTTTAAAACATAGTGAAGCTTGTTTTAATTCTTCCTGAAACAAAAAACACATTTTGGCAAACCTTTAAATTCAGGTTACACAGGTTGGTGTTAAACTCATCTTATCATGTCTCCTCATTGGCTACCTATTTTATTCTTCTTCAAGCTACATGTAACTATTGTCCTAGACATTACATGTAACTATTGTCCTAGACATTACATGTAACTATTGTCCTAGACATTACATGTAACTATTGTCCTAGACATTACATGTAACTATTGTCCTAGACATTACATGTAACTATTGTCCTAGACATTACATGTAACTATTGTCCTAGACATTACATGTAACTATTGTCCTAGACATTACATGTAACTATTGTCCTAGACATTACATGTAACTATTGTCCTAGACATTACATGTAACTATTGTCCTAGACATTACATGTAACTATTGTCCTAGACATTACATGTAACTATTGTCCTAGACATTACATGTAACTATTGTCCTAGACATTACATGTAACTATTGTCCTAGACATTACATGTAACTATTGTCCTAGACATTACATGTAACTTGTCCTAGACATTACATGTAACTTGTCCTAGACATTACATGTAACTATTGTCCTAGACATTACATGTAACTATTGTCCTAGACATTACATGTAACTATTGTCCTAGACATTACATGTAACTATTGTCCTAGACATTACATGTAACTATTGTCCTAGACATTACATGTAACTATTGTCCTAGACATTACATGTAACTATTGTCCTAGACATTACATGTAACTATTGTCCTAGACATTACATGTAACTATTGTCCTAGACATTACATGTAACTATTGTCCTAGACATTACATGTAACTATTGTCCTAGACATTACATGTAACTATTGTCCTAGACATTACATGTAACTATTGTCCTAGACATTACATGTAACTATTGTCCTAGACATTACATGTAACTATTGTCCTAGACATTACATACAACTATTGTCCTAAATATTAACATACTATTATTGTTCTATATATCAATGCAAATATTGTCCTAGATATCACATACAACTATTGTCCTATATATATCATATACAACTATTGTTCTAGATATCACACACAAATTTTGCCCTCAATATCAACATGCAACTATTGTTCTAGATAAGATGTAATAGAACACGACTCACTTTTAAAAATTATTTTGTAAGGAACTGGAAGGAAGAGAGGAGGGCAGTGAGAATCCTGGATTGATAAAATCAAAGAATGATTTGGGCGTGATTTTTCAGCACTCCTCCAAATGGCTGAGGATAGAGTTATTTGGATAACTTTTTTTGCTGATGTGTATCCAGTGTGGCACCCCTATGACCCTGACGAGTGATGGTTCTTATTATTTTTATTATACTATCACATACTTAAAAATAAGACAGTGGCCCTATTCTTTGTAACCTGAACCAGAAGTCCAGTTCATTGTTGCTACATGGTTGCCACACTGTTGCCTGAAAACACAATAATCAGATGACATTCACTTGGTATCCTACTGCGGCTGATAATGACTAAGAACAATTGGTAGCATATCTGATTTAGGGCGTAAACACCAACCAGTATTTTTTGGCTAGTTATTTTTGCAGTATTTTGGCAGTATTTACATAGAATAGTTTGCCCTTGTTTTCTGAATGATCTAAATTCAAAACTTCTTGCACTGGGATTTGAACCCGTACTTTGTTCATCAGAGAGACAGCCATGACTAAGAATTGTACAGATAAAACAGTTTGACAAGAACGCACCTGAAATATGAGCTCCTCTGTGCTACTGGCACTGTATAGCAACACTGCATTATTGTTCTTGAGTTTGTTGAAGTCTCCACTAGATTTTTCCCTACAAGAATGAAGAGAGAGGAAATGCTGGAGCATACTGTACAAAGGATTAATGCCCACACCACCAGCTACAAGCAAGAGATCATTACTTTCTGTGCCTGGTCTTGGATCATAATAGAAATCTCCACCAACTCTTAATTTGACCAGATCACCAACTCGGCACTGAAGATTAGGCAAGAAAGCATTTTATGATTAGATGCATTAACATGTAACTCTAGGTGACGTACAAGGTATTCAAATGTTGTACAATGATGTGAAATGTTGTACAATGATGTGAAATGTTGTACTAGGAAGTGAAATGTTATACAATGATGTGAAATGTTGTACAATGAAGTGAAATTTTGTACAATGATGTGAAATGTTGTAGAATGATGTGAAATATTGTAGAATGATGTGAAATATTGTAGAATGATGTGAAATATTGTACTAGGAAGTGAAATGCTGTACAATAATGTGAAATGTTGTACAATGCTGTAAAAAGTTGTACAAGGAAGTGAAATGTTGTACAATGATGTGAAATGTTGTACTAGGAGTTGAAATGTTGTACAATGATGTGAAATATTTTACTAGCAAGTGAAATGATGTTAAATGCTGTACAATGATGTGAAATGCTCTACAATGATGTATAATGTTGTACAATGTTGTTAAATGTTGTACAAGGGTGAACAATTTTGCACAATGATGTCCAATGTACATGGAAGGAAACTGTTGTACTTGGAAGTGAAATGTTGTACAACGATGTGAAATGTACAATGATGGTGAAATGTGCAATGATGGAAACGAAAAATGATATGAATATTGTACTTGGAAGTGAAATGTTGTACAATGATGTGAAATGAAAAATGTTGTGAAATGTTGTACTTGGAAGTGAAATGTTGTATAATGATATGAAATGCTGTGCAAAGAAGTAAAATGCTGCATATATTTGAACTAAATGTATGCAATAACCATCATCATTTCATGGTTGCCAAAGAGGATATCTCTAGCACATTGTTGAACTTTCAGACTAACTTGTATTAATATATTAATGTGTTTTACATTCAACATCATCTTCCTATTTACTGTTTCTCCTTGAGCTATGATTATTGGCTGCTTTCTCCTTGAGCTATGGTTATTGGCTGCTTTCTCTTTGAGCTATGGTTATTGGCTGCTTTCTCCTTGAGCTATGGTTATTGGCTGCTTTCTCCTTGAGCTTTAGTTCTAGTATAGTTTTCTTGCTTTTATTCTTTTCTTACTTTGATTCTGGTATAGTTTTTGTGTTTTCATTATAGTATAGCTTTCTTTTTACTAGACTTCTGTCTTTAGCCATCTGATCGAGTGTAGAAAATCATGCCCAGAACCATTTCTTGATGCTGTCACAGAATTATTTTTGTCCAGCTCTTCTCCTTCCAAACTTGACTGTTACTAACAAAATAATTTTAGAAAGTTATCTCTCATTACATGCCCAAACTAAACAAGTTTATGTCATTTCATCATTGTCAAAAATATATAACATGGGTCAAATAGCAGCTCTACATGAAACAAGTACATGGAATCAATATTTTGACAAATAGGTCTTTACCAAGATAAGATCAAACAAGTAGCATGCAACAACATAAAACTGGCTTCATTGTGAAATATTTATCTATGTAACAAAGAATACAATGTTCAGTAAATAAGACTAAATCTTAATATTCAATGCAATAGCTGAAGAAAAAAATTGATTTTTTTGAAGCTGTGTATACCTGTGTATGAACCCAGTATGCAGGTGGGTGGGTAGAATACTTAATCGCCAAGTGAAGAATTCTTGTTCTGACCAAAAGATCAGGAGAGGAACACATTGAAAATCCTCCTACTTTCTCCACTCCAGGAATAAACATATCCACCCTGTCAGAAAGAATAATTATAAAGCAACAATAATAAAAGTAGAGTGGAATCCCTGTAGATTACATCCTTGTATAACAAATGGGATAATGTGGATCCATATTGAACAAGACTTTTCAAAATCATCAATCATATTTATGCTTTATTATTTATAAACTAGATACAATAAGAAATTAGGAAACTGAGCAAAAATCATGTGATGGACAGGTTACAGTCTAGCAGAGTGCACTACCAAGGCAAGAGATAAAAGATGTTGGAGATCCGTGGTATCCAATCTTCATTGTGGAGATGGTACTTGATGATGCTGATTCTATTACAGCACATTTCAAATTTAGGGACTGCAAAGCATTTTTTTGGTTCTACTTTTCCCTTACCTCGAAAGTTCTTGAGATCAAATCACCAATTGCATGTTTCAGGAAACAAGAACAATATAAAATTACCTCTGACTATAATAAAGTTGAAGGTCTATTGTCTTTCCCCAGGTGGTTTGTTATTCGCTCTTGACGTTAAGCATTGGGGGTGATAGGAGTTCGAGGTAGCGTTCCAAAGTCAGATGTGTCACCTCGGCTGTGCTATGATCGTGTTTGTTCAGTATGTCTCTGACGTTTTCTATCCATCTTTTCCGTGGTCTTCCTCTGGCTGTGTACCCTCATCTCATTTGGTTTTATGCTTTCATGGGTAACTTGTCGTGATGTATTCTCATAATGTGGCCAAACCACTTGATTAGCTGCCTTTCTATGTATTATGTGCAAAGTGTTATGCCTATTCTTTCCCTGATGTTTTCATTTTGTAATATATTGAGCCTGGTCACCCCTGCAGCTTTCCTCAAGCATTTCATCTTTCTGTAATGTGAAGATGGAGTCCAGGTTTGGAACTGGTAACATAGTGTTGGTAGGAATATACTGTAAATTATTTGTCTTCTAACTTCCAGGTAAAAGGTAAGCTGTGTTATGAATCAGTGTTATAACACATGGCTTTTCTCATAATTTCTCAACTGCCTAACCAATGGATTTTCTCATAACTTCTGTTTAACCAATGAATTTTCTCATAACTTCTTTATTTCCTAACCAATGGATTTTCTCATAACATCTCAACTGCATAACCAATGGATTTTTGCCAGCTTTGACTTGCTATTCCTGACATTTGTTACCACATTCACTACATCTCAGATCTCTGACCACATTTTTAAAGCTCACCACTGACCAGCCTTGAATGAAAAATGTTGGTCTGGAATATGTAAATGTAGCCTCTTCACTGTGCTTGATAAGTTATCAATCTGTCTAATTTCAGCCGTTGCAGTAACCTGTAATCATATCAAAATCTATAACAAATATTTAAATATATGAATATTTTACAAATGAAGAAAATATGCAAAAATATGTAACAAAATAAAGATATGCGTTAAATTATGTTGTTTGCTGTTTATCAATCACAAGATAATGATGACCATTTGTTATATCCACTTTTGAAATTCAGTTTAAGATATGTCCTTGATTATGAGTTCACAGATGGTTAATAAACTAATAAGTCCTATTCTGGCCGCAAATGTGCTTGGACATTTCGGGCACAGGATGACCACAATAGATATTTTTTGGTCCACCTATGACTTTCTAGCTACTCTTCACTGTTTAGCTGCTGTACTTCTCTTTTCACAAGATGCTGTACATTGTTTTAACTGTAGAGCATCATGTAGAGCTCTATTTTGTGCAAGTTCTTCCCATGTATCTTAGTCTATTTTGTGCAAGTTCTTCCCATGTATCTTAGTCTATTTTGTGCAAGTTCTTCCCATGTATCTTAGTCTGTTTTGTGCAAGTTCTTACCATGTATCTTAGTCTATTTTGTGCAAGTTCTTACCATGTATCTTAGTCTGTTTTGTGCAAGTTCTTACCATGTATCTTAGTCTATTTTGTGCAAGTTCTTACCATGTATCTTAGTCTGTTTTGTGCAAGTTCTTACCTTATTATCTTAGTCTGTTTTGTGCAAGTTCTTACCTTATTATCTTAGTCTGTTTTGTGCAAGTTCTTACCTTATTATCTTAGTCTGTTTTGTGCAAGTTCTTACCATGTATCTTAGTCTGTTTTGTGCAAGTTCTTACCTTTTTATCTTAGTCTATTTTGTGCAAGTTCTTCCCATGTATCTTAGTCTGTTTTGTGCAAGTTCTTACCATGTATCTTAGTCTGTTTTGTGCAAGTTCTTACCATGTATCTTAGTCTATTTTGTGCAAGTTCTTACCATGTATCTTAGTCTATTTTGTGCAAGTTCTTACCATGTATCTTAGTCTATTTTGTGCAAGTTCTTACCATGTATCTTAGTCTGTTTTGTGCAAGTTCTTACCATGTATCTTAGTCTGTTTTGTGCAAGTTCTTCCCATATATCTTAGTCTGTTTTGTGCAAGTTCTTACCTTATTATCTTAGTCTATTTTGTGCAAGTTCTTACCATGTATCTTAGTCTGTTTTGTGCAAGTTCTTACCATGTATCTTAGTCTATTTTGTGCAAGTTCTTACCATGTATCTTAGTCTATTTTGTGCAAGTTCTTACCATGTATCTTAGTCTATTTTGTGCAAGTTCTTACCATGTATCTTAGTCTATTTTGTGCAAGTTCTTACCATGTATCTTAGTCTATTTTGTGCAAGTTCTTCCCATGTATCTTAGTCTGTTTTGTGCAAGTTCTTCCCATGTATCTTAGTCTATTTTGTGCAAGTTCTTCCCATGTATCTTAGTCTGTTTTGTGCAAGTTCTTACCTTATTATCTTAGTCTATTTTGTGCAAGTTCTTACCATGTATCTTAGTCTGTTTTGTGCAAGTTCTTCCCATGTATCTTAGTCTATTTTGTGCAAGTTCTTACCATGTATCTTAGTCTGTTTTGTGCAAGTTCTTACCATGTATCTTAGTCTATTTTGTGCAAGTTCTTACCATGTATCTTAGTCTATTTTGTGCAAGTTCTTACCATGTATCTTAGTCTATTTTGTGCAAGTTCTTACCATGTATCTTAGTCTGTTTTGTGCAAGTTCTTACCTTATTATCTTAGTCTATTTTGTGCAAGTTCTTACCATGTATCTTAGTCTATTTTGTGCAAGTTCTTCCCATGTATCTTAGTCTGTTTTGTGGAAGTTCTTACCTTATTATCTTAGTCTATTTTGTGCAAGTTCTTACCATGTATCTTAGTCTGTTTTGTGCAAGTTCTTCCCATGTATCTTAGTCTATTTTGTGCAAGTTAATCCATGTATCTTAGTCTGTTTTGTGCAAGTTCTTACCTTATTATCTTAGTCTATTTTGTGCAAGTTCTTACCATGTATCTTAGTCTATTTTGTGCAAGTTCTTCCCATGTATCTTAGTCTGTTTTGTGCAAGTTCTTCCCATGTATCTTAGTCTATTTTGTGCAAGTTCTTCCCATGTATCTTAGTCTGTTTTGTGCAAGTTCTTACCTTATTATCTTAGTCTATTTTGTGCAAGTTCTTACCATGTATCTTAGTCTGTTTTGTGCAAGTTCTTCCCATGTATCTTAGTCTATTTTGTGCAAGTTCTTACCATGTATCTTAGTCTGTTTTGTGCAAGTTCTTACCTTATTATCTTAGTCTGTTTTGTGCAAGTTCTTACCTTATTATCTTAGTCTGTTTTGTGCAAGTTCTTACCATGTATCTTAGTCTATTTTGTGCAAGTTCTTACCATGTATCTTAGTCTGTTTTGTGCAAGTTCTTACCTTATTATCTTAGTCTATTTTGTGCAAGTTCTTACCATGTATCTTAGTCTGTTTTGTGCAAGTTCTTCCCATGTATCTTAGTCTATTTTGTGCAAGTTCTTACCATGTATCTTAGTCTGTTTTGTGCAAGTTCTTACCTTATTATCTTAGTCTGTTTTGTGCAAGTTCTTACCTTATTATCTTAGTCTGTTTTGTGCAAGTTCTTACCATGTATCTTAGTCTATTTTGTGCAAGTTCTTACCATGTATCTTAGTCTGTTTTGTGCAAGTTCTTACCTTATTATCTTAGTCTATTTTGTGCAAGTTCTTACCATGTATCTTAGTCTGTTTTGTGCAAGTTCTTACCATGTATCTTAGTCTGTTTTGTGCAAGTTCTTACCATGTATCTTAGTCTATTTTGTGCAAGTTCTTCCCATGTATCTTAGTCTGTTTTGTGCAAGTTCTTCCCATGTATCTTAGTCTATTTTGTGCAAGTTCTTACCATGTATCTTAGTCTATTTTGTGCAAGTTCTTACCATGTATCTTAGTCTGTTTTGTGCAAGTTCTTACCATGTATCTTAGTCTGTTTTGTGCAAGTTCTTACCATGTATCTTAGTCTGTTTTGTGCAAGTTCTTACTATGTATCTTAGTCTATTTTGTGCAAGTTCTTACCATGTATCTTAGTCTATTTTGTGCAAGTTCTTACCATGTATCTTAGTCTATTTTGTGCAAGTTCTTACTATGTATCTTAGTCTGTTTTGTGCAAGTTCTTACCTTATTATCTTAGTCTATTTTGTGCAAGTTCTTACCATGTATCTTAGTCTATTTTGTGCAAGTTCTTCCCATGTATCTTAGTCTGTTTTGTGCAAGTTCTTCCCATGTATCTTAGTCTATTTTGTGCAAGTTCTTCCCATGTATCTTAGTCTGTTTTGTGCAAGTTCTTACCTTATTATCTTAGTCTATTTTGTGCAAGTTCTTCCCATGTATCTTAGTCTATTTTGTGCAAGTTCTTACCATGTATCTTAGTCTGTTTTGTGCAAGTTCTTACCATGTATCTTAGTCTATTTTGTGCAAGTTCTTACCATGTATCTTAGTCTATTTTGTGCAAGTTCTTACCATGTATCTTAGTCTATTTTGTGCAAGTTCTTACCATGTATCTTAGTCTGTTTTGTGCAAGTTCTTACCTTATTATCTTAGTCTATTTTGTGCAAGTTCTTACCATGTATCTTAGTCTATTTTGTGCAAGTTCTTCCTATGTATCTTAGTCTGTTTTGTGCAAGTTCTTACCTTATTATCTTAGTCTGTTTTGTGCAAGTTCTTACCATGTATCTTAGTCTGTTTTGTGCAAGTTCTTCCCATGTATCTTAGTCTGTTTTGTGCAAGTTCTTCCCATGTATCTTAGTCTATTTTGTGCAAGTTCTTACCATGTATCTTAGTCTGTTTTGTGCAAGTTCTTACCTTATTATCTTAGTCTATTTTGTGCAAGTTCTTACCATGTATCTTAGTCTATTTTGTGCAAGTTCTTCCCATGTATCTTAGTCTATTTTGTGCAAGTTCTTCCCATATATCTTAGTCTGTTTTGTGCAAGTTCTTACCTTATTATCTTAGTCTATTTTGTGCAAGTTCTTACCATGTATCTTAGTCTGTTTTGTGCAAGTTCTTCCCATGTATCTTAGTCTGTTTTGTGCAAGTTCTTCCCATGTATCTTAGTCTATTTTGTGCAAGTTCTTCCCATGTATCTTAGTCTATTTTGTGCAAGTTCTTACCATGTATCTTAGTCTGTTTTGTGCAAGTTCTTACCTTATTATCTTAGTCTATTTTGTGCAAGTTCTTCCCATGTATCTTAGTCTATTTTGTGCAAGTTCTTCCCATATATCTTAGTCTGTTTTGTGCAAGTTCTTACCTTATTATCTTAGTCTATTTTGTGCAAGTTCTTACCATGTATCTTAGTCTGTTTTGTGCAAGTTCTTCCCATGTATCTTAGTCTGTTTTGTGCAAGTTCTTACCTTATTATCTTAGTCTATTTTGTGCAAGTTCTTACCATGTATCTTAGTCTATTTTGTGCAAGTTCTTCCCATGTATCTTAGTCTGTTTTGTGCAAGTTCTTCCCATGTATCTTAGTCTGTTTTGTGCAAGTTCTTCCCATGTATCTTAGTCTGTTCTGTGCAAGTTCTTCCCATGTATCTTGGTCTATTTCAAAGGCTTTCAGTGAGGTCTTTAACAAGTCCTTGTATCTCTTCTTTTGGCCACCTTGAGGTCATGTACCCTTCTCCAGCTCACCATTACTTGCAATGACCTGGCATACGTACCAGATGACCTGCCTAACAAATCAGTGTCTGCATAAGAATAGTGTCAATGCTACGGATACCAGATCTGTTAAAGACAGTAGTATTTGGAATTTTGTATTGCCATCTGATGTTCATAACGTTTTGAAAACAAGCTGTGTGAAAGTGATTGTGTTTCGCCACATTTTGTCAATACACAGTCCACGTTCCACAACATAACAGCACTGGAAGTATTACTGTTCTGTAAACGTTTAGCATAGCTTGTGAAATTATATAATTAACAAGATGGCAAGGTCCTAAGTAAATTTGGTAACTGTTGAATGTGCTTCCTATCAGTGAGAGGGTCTAGAAGTATAGTTAACAGAAAAGAAAGAGACACTAGAAGTTTTAGAGAAGTCTTAGATTGCCTTACAAATAATACAATAGCAAAGACTTAAGAAGAGAAAAGCAAACAGTTAAAACAGTATAAACATTGAATGAATTGAAAACATTTCATCAACAGAATATTTTGCTTGTCAGCCTTGAATTTTCACCGTTCAACAATAACAAAAGTATAGTTTAAGATTCAGAAAGAATAGAATACAGTACTAAGTCAGACATATATGCAGGCTTGAGATAACAGATGATGAATAACATACAAATATTATAATATTACTAAGAATAACATAAAAGAAATCAGCCAAACAACACAACGAAATCACTTAAACTAGAAAAGTTGGAGAAATTTATATAATCACAACATAAATCCTTGCCTGTACAGATGAACCAACTCATCAAGCCAACCACAATGTAAGAGGTAGAGTATAAATTTCATTTCTGTATATATGTATTCTGAAAGTTTATGATATTTACAATCAGTGTTTTCTCACTGTGTATATTTACAATCATTGTTCTCTCACTGTGTATATTTCATTCTTCTCAGTTTATGCTACCACAATTAGAAATGAGATAACAGCTCGGAGTGAAGAATTTCTTTAGCATAATGGTAAAGCTATTTATCTTGTGTTTGAGAGTTCATAGGTTTGATTCTCGAGACCTGCTTATAAGTCAATATTTTCATATTGATACTCCTGGAGATTATCACTTGAAATCACAGAGTTACGTGACATAATTGCAACTCTTGGCAAGAGACGTGCCACATCATCATAGTCATGGAGTACATAAAGAAAACACCAATACATTGAAGTCAATTCTCTATGTCTTCTGAGTAAAGTAGTGTAGAAAATATATGCACATAAACTGCCTGGATATCATTTTAATTATCTAATACAATATCATATGGCTATATATATATATATATATATATATATATATATATATATATATATATATATATATATAAATGCAAAATGATTCATATTACCCATTATTTAGGACTATTTTTATATCAGACTTGTTTATTTCAAACTGGAGGGGGGATCTCATTGGAGGCCCAAAGTGATTTGGGAATTTAGTGCATTAACTGATTCCACACAGAAAGACACAATTGAGTCTGAAACTGTTATGTCTTTAGACCATAGAGACTCCACAGAATCTTCTAGTTTTTGACATTTATTTTTGGTATTTATATATCACCATAAAGATGGTTCTGATCAAAAGTGTAATATGTTCATGTTACGTCTGGCATGATTTTGATGTGTTATGATATACATTTTTTACATTATTGATAAGTCTTGAACATGGGGTATATGATGCCTTTTTTCTTATATTTTGTATATATATTTTCATGCGAACTAAATTACGTCAAAGTATAACTATTTTATTTAACTTTTTTTTTTTATACGTGATACTGCATGACCAGTTTGACCTGCAGTTTCACAGAATTATGACGTGGTTAATGAGCCAGAGTAAAGTTAAATTTGGGTCTAAAAGAGGGGAAGCCATAAGACATTTGCAAAATTTCTTTTAAAAAAGAGGGTGGGTCAGTTGGAAAAGTTTCGGGACCACTTATGTAGACAAAAATAATTGGCAAGGAACCACTGAAAATGTATGCAGATAACATAATTATTACCTTCTCTCTGGTGTTGTCTGCTGTTCTGTTCAAATGATCACCTTCTGAAGCCATTTTTCTAATTGTTATTAAATATTTCGACCTTCAGAGAAAAATAATACAGTATATAAATCAACATTTTATTAACATACCTATGATATAATACACTAGACCCTATTCATTTTAAAGCTTTCCTATATTGACCAGTAACTGTGATTACTATGAAGAAGTCATAAGGAGGCTGGCTATCACATAAGTTGATATAAATGAAAAACATCTGGCTACGCTGCTGCAAAACAACAAAACTAATATTCTTAAGAGCTTGCATATTTCCAGTGGCAATATATGGGTGTGAACCCTGGACAATCACCAACAATTTGGAAAAAAAAAGCAGCATTTGAAAAAAATGTTACAGAAAAATCCTCAGAATACCATGGACAATACAGTCAGGTGAGTGGTCGTCTACAGTAGTTCAGTGGGTGGTCTTCTACAGTAGTTCAGTGGGTGGTCTTCTACAGTAGTTCAGTGGGTGATCTTCTATAGTTCAGTGGGTGATCTTCTACAGTAGTTCAGTGGGTGTACAGTTCAGTGGGTGGTCTTCTTCTTCTTTCGTTCACTTGAAACATGTCTATATCTGTAATTCTGTCTCCTTAATAAAACTCACTGTCTTTTGTAGTTCATACAGTGTCCCATAGAGCTTTGATTCCAGTGTTGTTTCCTCTGGCCAATATGTCTGCCTCAGCGTTTCATGCTCAGAACACTCTTGAAGTATATGTTTGGCACTCTGTGCTGCCTGTCCACATGTACACATGGCCGTGTTGCCAATCTTGAACTTTGTATACATGTGACTGCGGAGTCGGTTGTGTCCTGTTCTGAGACGTAGAATTATAACTTGTTCTGATCTGTTCATATTGTGATAGTCATCTTGTGTTGGTGTTTGTGGCTTTCTTATTGACTTTATCATCTGTTTTTTCTGATGGTAGGTGATTGGTATATCTGGTTGGTCTTCGGCAGCACCTTCCTTAGCCAGTTGGTCAGCTTTTTCATTTCCTGGTATTCCACAGTGAGAGGGTATCCACTGCATGGTTACCCTATACTGGTAAGACAATTCGCTAAGTAGTTTTTTTAAGTCTGTTAGTTTTCCAGACTGGAGAGCTTGAAGCACTGACCTTGCATCTGTCAGGAATACCACAGGCTGTAGGTCAGAGTTGGAGTTCAGCAGTTTTTTAGCTGCCACACTAATTGCCTGGATTTCTGCATCATAATTATTGCAGAATTTTCCTGTCGGTGTTCTGATTGTATCTCTAGGCTTGTGTGGATATTCTATATATACACCTGCACCTCCATTCCTCACAGCATTCTGTGCTGACCCATCTGTGTACACTCTGACCCATATATCTTGTGGATATTCCTCATCCAGCAAACTGAGGGTGACTGTCATTCGCTGCACACTGTTCTGTTCGTCCTCGCTTAGTATTCCTTTCACATGGGTCTGAATGTATATTGGCATTCCATGGCTTTCACTCCACGGGGTTTGCTCTGGTACAGACCTTAAGGGGCTGTCAACTTCAGGTAGGTCTGTAAGTTGTCTACGGAGTCGTTTAGCTTGATGGATAAAGCTGCTCCTTTTCAGTCGTCCCATTGCTAGATTTTGGAATATTTCCTTCATTGGATGACTTGGCATACATTGAAACTTTTCTGCTTGAATTAGTACTTTTGTGTCTCTGCGTTCGCCAAGTGTTTGCATTCTTCCCATTTTCTGCATCTCTGCTATGGGTGTTGATTTAATTGCTCCCAACATTATTCTAAGTGCCTGGTTTTGCACTTTATCTAGATCTTGTAATGTGGTGTTTGATGCAGGACACCACGCAGCTGAACCGTATTCCAGGTGTGGTCTTATGCCTTGCTGGTAAACTTTACTGAGTATATTTCCACTGGCTCCCCATGTGGTTCCACTTAGTTTTCTCAGGATAGCTAGCTTCCTCCTGGCTTTTGTTGTTGCTTTGTTTATGTGCTGCTTCCATGTCAGCTTATCATCAAAAGTAACTCCGAGGTATGTGGGTTGTTTGTCTTCTTTCAAGAGCTCTCCATCTATCTTGATATGACCAGCTTTTTGTTTTGGTGAGAGGGTAAAGAGTGTAGTGCTGCACTTATCTGTGTTAATGCTGACGCACCATCTATTAGCCCATAAGGTTAGGGCATCGATAGCTCTTTGTATTTGTTTAGTGGCCACTGTTGCATGTTCTTCCGTGCACCAGATCACCAGGTCGTCAGCATACATTGCCACTTTGATCCCGTGTGGTAGTTCAGCAACTAGGTCATTGATGTAAACCAAGAAAAGTGTGGGTGACAGGACTCCTCCCTGGGGGACTCCATGACGCAGAACTTTCTTGCTCCTGCGACCATCTAATTGTACCCTGGCTCTTCTATTATGCAGGTATGCTTTTAGTGGGTGGTCTTTTATAGTTGAGTGAGTGGTCTTCTATAGTTCAGTGAGTGGTCTTCTACAGTTGAGTGAGTGGTATTCTACAGTTCAGTGGGTGGTCTTCTACAGTTGAATGAGTGGTCTTCTATAGTTCAGTGGGTGGTCTTCTACAGTTGAATGAGTGGTCTTCTACAGTTGAATGAGTGGTCTTCTATAGTTCAGTGGGTGGTCTTCTACAGTTGAATGAGTGGTCTTCTATAGTTCAGTGGGTGGTCTTCTACAGTTCAGTTTGCGATCTTTTACAGTACAGTGGGTGGTCTTCTACAGTACAGTGGGTGGTCTTCTACAGTACAGTGGGTGATCTTTTACAGTTCAGCAGGTGGTCATCTTATAGAAGTTCTACTATAATTTTATAATAACATATTTCACTGTAGGACTATTGTTTGATATAATTTTGACATTCACTATCAAACCTATTACAATTGTATAAATTGATTCAAACAAATGAACTACAATAGAATAACTGGAGGTTCTCAAATATATATTTATTCCTCATCTTTCCATAGTTAAAAGATCTCCTACATTCCAGCGGAGTGAAGAATGTCAAGATTATATATAAAAACAAAACTTGACCACAGGACACTGAGACCACAGGACACTGAGACCACAGGACACTGAGATGTGTAGAACTGGTAGACAATGTTACTACTCTTCTACAATAGGAAAACTGTTCAAATCTAAATGTCCTCATGGAGTATCTTCTCTGACATCCATTAAAAGTGACCAGTAAAGTCTTATTCTTCAGAATTCCTTCTTAAACTCCTGCAGATCAGTAGGATGTAGTCCGGAGAATGGAATGCGTTGTGTCATGGTTTACATCAGTGTTTCCAACTTTTTTTTTCCATGTCTCACCTAAGTCTTCCTAAAATTTGGATGCTCCACCTCTTATGTAACATATACCCGGTACATATTTTTTTTATATTAAAAAATTGAATTATTGCCTAAATGTAGCCTAATTACACGACAACTTTTTCAGGACACAAGATTTAGGTTTTAGTAAACAATCACTAGGAACATATTAAGAAAACAAGTCAGTAAATTTTCAAAACATATAATAGACAACTAACACTCAAGTACAAAATAATTTTTTTGGGTCAAATTTCCCCCTTGAACAATCAAATTGCCTTGTTATGGGGCATTGACCACACATTGGGAAACACTGTCTACAGCCATTCGCCCCTATTCTAGGAAGCATCTTATAGAGCGGAAACAAACTCTCCTATGCCAGCTTGCTATGAAGACATCATTTACAATGTACCCAATGGACAATTTGTAGTTTTAATTGCTCACTGCCAAGTTATCCATGTTTCACTGCCAAGTTATCCATGTTTCACTGCCAAGTTATCCATGTTTCACTGCCAAGTTATCCCTGTTTCACTACCAAGTATCCTTGTTTCATTTCCAAATATCCATGTTTCACTATCAAGTTTCAACCCATACTATTCAATACTCCATCACAAATGGACACAATGCAAAGAAAAAAATAATTGCTAACAGAATACAAAAGAAACAATGAAAACTTTAATACAAGAATGATATTTAAATAACATAGGAGTTACCTCCGTGAAAATCTTAAGCATAGGCGACAAAATAGCATCCTTCAAAATCTATAGATTTTCGAATGATGTAAGATCCATTAGTAGCAGAAAAATGATGCTGTGCAATGCAGGTAGAAACAACAATCAATCAGAAATAATCAAATGGGATGTGGTAAAATGAAATGAAAGCAAGAATGATGACTAAAGTAAACTTTATTCATCATTTTTCATGGTGGTTGGTCCTATGGACCCCACAATTTTGCACGTTGTGTATAAGGTATAAAGAGGTAACAACAATGATGTGTTGGCAATTGTATATATAATAATGAAGTAGCCCCTTTAACTGTGAGCAGGTAGTTCTTGACAGCCAATAGCCTTTTGGACAAAACCACAGGTATGCCTCAGTGAATAACAGAGGTGACACCCAAACTTGTAATAAGGTTTGTTGTCTCAAAGGCAAGGCATGTAATGGGATGGCTTATGGGTGCATGTGTAGTCCCTGATGGGAGACATTCCAGTGCAGCAGGTATATCATGATGCAAGGTGTATATCATATACTTCTACACCAACTAGTTCATCATTTTTCTATCAGATCTGCATCATCATTCTTCTATCAGATCTGCAGCATAATTCTTCTATCAGATCTGCAGCATCATTCTTCTATCAGATCTGCAGCATCATTCTTCTATCAGATCTGTTGTGATGATACATCTAGAATTCCCCACCACTTACTAGCCTGCTACAAAGAGATTGTCTGCGGGCCAGCATTTCTTCATCATCTTGGACACCATTTGACAAAAGATAAAAAGTAAGAAATTCCGACAAGACATAGACCTACAACTTTCCATAATCATCTCCAATCAATTATTGAGAAAAATTATAACCTTATGTACCAGTTGAAACTACACATGAAAACTAACAGAGAGGAGAGTGGGGACTTTGCTGTATATTCTGAGTAACATGACCATTGACCATGGAGATTATGATGGTTACCAGGGCTTTTGAGTGGGTAGGCACACAGAAGGCAACATGGATCTGCATCTTGAGCGACTCTATGAGTATGATTAGGAAGGTACACGTGGGTCTCGTTGGCGAACAGTAGATTGAGGTCTTGAGAAAGGCCAGGTTGAAAGTAGTAACATTTATTTTCATTCCGGGACATGTGCGTGTTCGAGGTAATGAAAGAGCAGATTAACTAGTGTCATGCACGATTATGGCACAGGGAAATAGGGCAATAGATTGAACTGACATTTTGAACTCATTAAGACATATAGCATGCGAGAGTGAGACTGCTGAGGATGATTCCTTTTTGACGGACAGGATTAAAGAACAGGGTTTGAAATGCTGTGTTGCTAGAAGTGAACTTTTTGGAGGACGCAGAAGAATGATGGTCAACCAACAGTGGACCGGTACTGTCAACAGAGGTATAATGGCGAATACACTCAGGGAGAGATTGGAGCAACTATGGACATACCCAGTTTGCAGTAATGATGATCCGACGATGGCTAACTAACTTTGAAATCTAACAACATTGAACAGACTGCTATTCTTCCTCATTCGCTAGAAGATCATCATCATCATCAGGTGCCATGCCGGGTGGCGTAGGCGGTCATGGCTCTCCACAGCTCTCTGTCCACAGTATTATGTATTAAGTCGTTGTTGTTTCTTTGCCGTGCCAGGTTGTCAAACTGTCTAATATTTTCTCACGTTGTCGCCCTCTGTCTCTGGTGCCTTCAATCTTGCCTGTTGTGATTATGTTCTCTAAACCTGCCTGTCTCATGAAGTGGCCAAAAAAAGATTGCCTTTTTCTTATATTGTTGATTAAGGTCCGTTTCGCATTTAACTCTTTTAACACCTCTACATTAGTTTTTCTGGCAGTCCATTGTATTCTCAGCATTCTTCTGTAGAACCACATATCTGTTCGCTAGAAGATACCAATATTAATTAACCCGAAGACAGATAGTAGCCAATTTTAAGCTTCAAAAACTGTCTTAGCATTAAAAATTATTATCCTCTCTGCCAAAGTTAGGAACTACTTGAACTCATAGGAAATCACATAATAAGAATTACAACACTGCAAGAAATAAATTTTAACAAGATAAGCATACATTGCCTACAGTCATCACAGAAGGTAATCACTGCAATAAAGCATATGCCTAAAGCACTATATGAACAATATAATCATATCATAGGCCTATAGTAGGGCTAGTATAACACCAGCTATGGTACTCAAAACCATTATCAAAGTCAAAAGGCACTCTTATGTCAAATTGAGAGCTACCACCAGGTTATGCTAATTAAAATGGTAATGACATAAATGTGTATTATAGGGGACTCATATATATATATATATAATTACTTTACTAATAATATTATTATTATTAGGCCTATATATCGTCATATATTTATACTGCATAAAGTTATTGCTAAGTCTATATTATTTTGTAACTACATACAGTGATACAACAGATGGATTCCATTTGATTATCCATCATATCATCATCATGACAACATTAGGTCTACTAAATGATACGTTGTGACAGCACAACGACAACTGTTTCGCAGACCTCACAACATACGATCACGGTGTAGACTGGTGGTAGTTATTATTATTAGTGGTTTAGTCTACTCTAGGCAATGATCGCGGATCACAACATCAAAGTCACAGTGAAGGCGGTTACTTTTTTGTTGTTGTATTCGTGTCCTAAAACTGAATCAAATGAGTTATTTCAAGTCACAACATTGACTGTTTATTATTTATATTAAAATTAACTACCAAACTGAACTAGGTCCTACATACAAAAAACATGTTTATTAACAACGACAACTTACCGATGGTGCGGCACTGTGGAGACAGACGTGTAGAGAATGTCCACACTGCCCACACACCACAGTACTGTCTGTTCAGCTCTGCAGCCACATAATATAAGTACCGGTATATATCGGATGCGATTATGCAGCCTGTATTTCTTAAATGCTAATTAATTATATATTAAGTCTCAGTACACTCTGTGAGCCATAGATGACATAGTATTAGGCCTATATTTTATGATTCACACCGCCATAAACTATAAACTGTTGTTGGGGTTAAGGTTAAAGGTCAAAGACTACTCGAGATGTACATTATAAATATGTTATCGATACTAGAAATACTATAGGGATTACTCGATACTGATGTTAATTAGGAACTGTTCTTCTTCTTCAGCGTTCATTTTCTAACTTCCACTGGATATTTCTTGTAGCAGGACAATGGTCCAACTAGATTTGCAGCAGGATGTAGTCCAGAAAATGGAAATGCATTGTGTCGTAGTTTTATTTGCGCCAATGACCCGACACATCCGTCTTCGGCGGAGAATAGGAGATAAACTGTAGGAAGTACTGACATTGCATGTCCAATTTCCTCTTAGGGGACCGTGTAGCGCAGTGGCTTCGCATATGAGTGGTCCTAGGTTCATTCCCCGGTTAAGGTTGATTTTTTTAGATCACAGCGGTTACCGGATCGACTCAGCCTTAATTGAGTACCGGATTAATCTAGGAAGTAAAAGACTGTGAGGGAAAGGAGATGGCTGCCACTCTCAAACTGCAGAGCCACTGAAATGTGAGATCGCTAACATCTCACACCCTATGACAGTTAAATGCTATTGGCTAACTTTTCTTATCAGAAATTGAACTGGAACTACAAAAACTGATAGATCAAATCGATAAATCACCATAAATTACATCCTCAATATTGTGGCCAACTTTTGACCGTCAGCCCCCCCCCCCCCCCTCGTTGTCAACAACTAAAGTATTTAAGGACTCACCTTCTTACTTATGTCCAAAAAAAATGACAGTCATTCCATCCTCAATTATTGACATAATTTGTGAACACCCCTTTAGTCTCGTGGCAAAAAAGTCTTTAAAAAAATCTACACCTTTCTGTGGAAGGGACTGTTCAGAATTTATGCCAACACTTTTTTCGGATATTTTTTACTCTTACCTTTGTCACCAACATATCAAGACGTCAGGGAACCCTCACTCCCCTCCCCCCAAATCACCCCAACTGAATAATGCCAAAATTTTAACCCCTTCCTTACACAATTTTTTTATATACAAAAATAGAACGTCATTCTCCAGCCGAGTCCTTTTTTTCAGATAGCTACGGATCCCGGGTCAACCCAGCCTTAATTGGGTGCCGGATGAATCCTGAAAGTAAAGACTGCGAGGGAGGGGAGATGGCTACTGCCCTCATATAGCAGAGGCACTGAAATGTGAGATCACGTGCATCTCACACCACTACATTTGCAAATAGGTACAAAATACTGAAAACGAAATATAACATGAGAAGACAAATGGTCAAAGGGAAGAAATTTAATAAATGTTAATATATATAGGAAGATGTTTGGTTGTGTCCCATTTTCCTCCACGAAACGTGTCTGCCAGACATTTCATCTTCACAGATTTAGTATTACCATATATTACCGTGTATAAGCTGCTCGAATGTATAAGCAGAACGTAATACTTTTCTATAACTTCTTCTTCTTCTGTGTTCGTTTCCAAACTCCTGCAGATTAGCAGAATGTGGTCCGGAGGATGGAATGTCGTCTGTCATAGGACCCAACATGGGATGATTGCACTAACTCCACCCCAAAGACTCCATAGTCGCATCTAACTACATACATTAACAGTGTTTAACTTAAACATAGCTGTTATTTGCTCTCCTTTCACGTTCTGACTATACAAGGACATATACCATACTGAAACGAACGTTGTTAGCCCTATAAACAGCAATGAAAACATTGGCATGTGCGCTGGTAACAGGAGAGATGGCTGTCCAGGACGTCGATGACCCAGACAGGACACAGATTACTGGGCACTAGCAGCCGTTCTTCTGAATCTTTCGTTCTTCTGGAGTGTGTCTATATCTGATGTTAGCTCGAACTGAATCGTGAGATTAACATTCTGGCTCCACCGAAGACGGACGTGTCGGGCCATTGTCGCAAATAAAACGGTGACACAACACATTTCCATTTTCTTGGTTACATCCTGCTGGAAATCTAGTAGGACAATGATCCTGCTAAAAGAGAGATCCAGCGGGAGTTTGAGAATAAACACTGAAGAAGAAGAAGCGTCTGGCAATAATGTCAATCTGAGGTAATGTCACTCGCAACAGCAAAAAGTAACACCACTATTCTAATCGATGATCAACAACTTAAACAGGTGAAGGTGAAAGAATTCGCTTATCCTGGAAGCTTCATATCATCGAATGGGGAAAACACCAAAGAAATCCAACATTGATATAACATAACTTACCGGATCTTGGGAAAGATGTATCCTTTTTTCAAAACCAAATATGCGAGTATGAACACACAAAAACTGCACTATATAAAACGGCCATCATACCATCACTATGCTACCATTGTCAAACATGGAGACTAGCATCAGAATAAAAAAAAGAAAACTTGTTACAACAGAAATGACTTGTCTAAGTAGAATCCTCGAAGTAACAATAAGAGACAGAATCAGGAACGAAAACATCAGAAGACTAACAAACACAGTACCAATTCTGGATAGCATTAGAAGACAACAGATTAAGTGTTTTCGCATGCTTCCAGACTACCATCAGACAGCGCACTCAAAAAGCATTACTATACAGACACGACAGATACAAAGCCAGGAGCTGACCTTACAAACGATGGATTAAAGGAATAAAAGAGTCAACGAACGCAAACATGTATGAAGCACACATGAAGCACACAGTTAGCCATATCCATAGAACTCTTCTACCCCTAACGCTGCAAGGCATAAAGGGACATGAAGCGAAAAGAAAAAGAATAATGTCATCTGAGAATATATATATATATATATATATATATATATATATATATATATATATATATATATATATATATATATATACACACACATATACGATACTGATGACATGGTATCAATTATTTTTACGGACGATATCGAATACGCTCAGTGCTTATCTAAATGTATTGGGATAATTAAAATATTACAAAAGTAACCTAAGTGGGCTGTATTAATTAAAAGATACGAGGTGTAAACTTTACTACTACTACTACTACTCAATCAACGTGTGAGAAGACAACAAAAGATGTTTGTTAATGAGGTCTACGTTTTAAAAATACAAGTGCTTCTTGTAGGGAGGTACGATCCTTTCAAAAGTGGAGGTTAGTTAAATTTTGCTGTATCAGAGCTTTGAACGATAAAAAATAGTGAAGGCTTCGGTTCAGCAACTACAAACTTCGAAGTATACCGCCATTACAATTGTTTGATGTCTTCATACTTTATTAAAGTAAACAAAAAAATGTAGGCCTTTTAATTATTGTGAGGTGCGCCCCTGTCAGTAGGCATACTTATTTATTGTGAGGTGCGCCCCTGTCAGTAGGCCTACTTATTTATTGTGATGTGCGTCCCTGTCAGTAGGCATACTTATTTATTGTGAGGTGCGCCCCTGTCAGTAGGCCTACTTATTTATTGTGAGGTGCGCCCCTGTCAGTAATTAGTCCAAACAATATTTTTATATCAGATTTTTTTACCATAAAAAATAGTTGAGGTTGCAATTCTGGAAATACACCATGACTCATATAAATTGTGTCACACGGACAGTTTTTTTAATGTAGAGCTCACACAGTCATTATCAGATAATGTTATACGAAAATGTAAGAGGTGACTGAAAATATGAAGTAAAGTAAACAACAAAATATAAAATACTTAAATACCAAGAAATTAACCCCCCAAAAAAATTCATTCGTGAACTAGGATCCTTCCAGCTGAAATAGTCATGTTATCTAGTCGTGTTGTGTTATACCATGGCTGCTAGTGTGACTCTCGGTCTGGTATTACTAGTGATTGCTTAGGCAAGATTGTGGTCCTGGTCGATGTCAGGGGGGTCAGAACAAATCTTAGTTTACAATCTCTCTTGGCTGGACTAAGCTTGATCTACATTTCAATAAGTAGGCCCCGATCACTATCCTCACAGTAATTTACTAAACACATAAATATAAAAAATGACAAAATGAAGAGCTATACAACTACAAACTTGTAGCATATATCTCTTGCCATTTCCGCAAAAACTATCATGTGTCGTGGGGAGTTGAAGTTTTCTGTCTGTGGCCATCTTTTTGCGTTTGACATAATTAGGCTATATATTTTAATAATCTTTCTGATTGAATCCTCCCATTCTCTGTTTGGTCTTCTTCTTACATTGTAGTCGTTCCTTCTGATGTTGTACGACTGGATGGCTGGTTGTGATGGTCCCATTCGCATAAGAAACTTTATCAATGTATAAATAGAAGTTAGTGGTATATCTTAGCAAGGTCGTAGCAGTCAACATAGTATGTTTTGGCTGCATTGATTATATAGGCAAAATATGAATACCTTTTTCAAGGTTTATGTTGATTTCTGAATAGTCAGTATACTTGATTGTCTGCGACGAGAATTGATCTGTGCACCATACGACACACTTCTCTTGATCTGTGCACCGTACGATACACTTCTCTTGATCTGTGCACCGTACGATACACTTCTCTTGATCTGTGCACCATACGACACACTTCTCTTGATCTGTGCACCATACGACACACTTCTCTTGATCTGTGCACCGTACGATACACTTCTCTTGATCTGTGCACCGTACGATACACTTCTCTTGATCTGTGCACCATACGACACACTTCTCTTGATCTGTGCACCGTACGATACATTTCTCTTGATCCGTGCACCATACGATACACTTCTCTTGATCCGTGCACCATACGATACACTTCTCGTGATTCGTGAACCTTACGATACACTTCCCTTGATCCGTGTAACGTGTGATACACTCCACTTGATCCGTGTACCGCATGATACACTCCCCGTGATCCGTGTACCGTATGATACACTTCCCTTGATAAGTGTAACGTCTGATATACTTCCCTTGATACGTGTACCGTATGATACACTCCACTTGATCCGTGTACCGTATGATACACTCCCCGGGATCCGTGTACCGTATGATACACTCCCCTTGATCCGTGTACCGTATGATACACTCCCGTGATCCGTGTACCGTATGATACACTTCCCGTGATCCGTGTACCGTGTGATACACTCACCTTGATTCGTGTACCGTATGAAACACTCCGCTTCATTCGTGTACTGTATGATACACTCACCTTGATACGTGTACCGTATGATACACTCACCTCGATCCGTGTACCGTATGATACACTCACCTTGATACGTGTACCGTATGATACACTTTCCCTGATCCGCTTATCGTGCGATACATCCCCACTCTCTTGATCCGTGTAACGTATGATACACTCCCCGTGATCCGTGTACCGTATGCTACATTCTCCTTGTTCCGTGTACCGTATGATACACTCCCCTTTATCCTTGTAACGTATGATACACTCCCCGTGATCCGTGTACCGTATGCTACATTCCCCTAGTTCCGTGTACCGTATGATACACTCCCCTTTATCCTTGTAACGTATGATACATTCCCCTTGATCCGTGTACCGTATGCTACACTCCCCGTACTTCTTCAGCACAGAGATGTGTGATGTTATATCAATGGGTATATGCCTAGAATAGAAGGTATGAAATATTATAGTAATACCACCAATGAGAATGAGAAACTCATACACAAATTAGACACATACCATTACAAACATAACACAATTAGACACATACCATTACAAACATATCACAATTAGACACATACCATTACAATCATAACACAATTAGACACACAACATTACAGACATAACTAAACAAGATTAACAGCGCAGGAGATGAATAGATCATACATTAAGAAGACCAACGAACGAATTTTAAGATAAGCACTAGTCTGGAACACAAAGTAAAAGAGGAAAAGGAGAAGACCAATAAATACCTAAAGCATATAGTTATATGTACGCAAAGGACGGATAAAGAATGGAAAGAACTAGAAGCTACTGCTAAAATTAGAAGTGGTGTTAGATTTGTTTAGATTAAAAGGTACATAATTTCCTTCTTAAATAAAAAGAAATTATTATATTGGTTGCCTCCCGTTGATAACCAACTATTCGATTCGAAACAAAATGTATCATCTCCTAGTTGTTTCTCAAAGTTGTGGTTTTATAGAAGAACGTTACAAAAAACATGGACAGATAAAAAAGTGTAATGAAGATATATTAAAAAATGTTAATTAAAAAAGAGCTGCTTACCCGCATCAAAAGGAGACAGTTTACATTCTTTGGACATGATCATGAGAAGATTAAAGATGGTTTCTTGATTCTTGATTAGAAACTGACCTCACAGCACGTGGGGCATTCCCATAAGTGCTCCGCAATCTGTTTCAGCAGACATCCGACTCAATGGTGTTTCGAGTCAAATGTCGCCTAAACAGACGTCGACATCAGGGCACAACTCTGGCCCTTGCGATAGGTTTCTTTGTTGTTCCGCCCACCCACGCCGTGCACATAACTAGTTCAAGCACAACGTTGGTCCGTCGGAACAACATGGTAACTATTATCGAAGGTTACGACTACGGGATTGTATAGATGACGTGCCATGAAGCTTCTATAAGAAGATAGCCTCAATATAAAGGCATGTCATTTACTATGGTTTTCTGTTGCATGGTTGGTTTGTTTAGTGAGCCATTGGTGAGACCAACAGACGCAACTGCATGCGCAGAGATTAAAGATGGACCACATTGTAACAACAGGCAAACTGATGTTCCAGACAGCTAGGGAAAAACCAAAATAGAAATTGCTTGACAATCTAGCATTGTAGCATAGGAGAACATCGGTATCAGAAGTGATTGACAGCACACGAAATAGAAGACTGTGATATGAAATGATCACCAACTTCACACGACATGGACTATAAGAAAACTGATTTCCCCACAATGTAAACTACTACTGCAATAAATGGTACATACTATCAGCGTGTTTACAAAAATAAACATAAAACATGGTACCATGATTTAACAGTACCATGATTTAACAGTACCATGATTTAACAGTACCATGATTTAACAGTACCATGATTTAACAGTACCATGATATAACAGTACCATGATTTACCTTCCATTCATTTTGATTCACACGTAATCCTATATCTACATCTCTTTATCTTCTTCTTCTTCTTTCCTTCCTCTTTTACCCTTTACGGGTGTCGAGGGAGATACAATGTTCTTGTTCTCGCTTTTCTGGCAGCTTCAGATAATGTTATTTGGTGTTCGTGTAATGTCTCTTTGATGTTGTCGATCCAGCGTACTATATATCTACCCTTGGCTCTTCTTTATGCTTCTCCTCTCTTCAAATATGCTTTATAAACTAATAAATCACATGGCATTCTTTCTAGATGACCAAACCATTGTATCTGTTGGTTTTGTATGTATTGTAGAATTGATATGACACTCACTCTTTCTCTTATGACATCGTTTCTAATTCTGTGTCCTCTGGTCACTCCTGTGGCTTTTCTCAGACATCTGAATCTCTGTATCGAGGCAGATATTTTTTGGTCCTGTTAACAATAATGCTAACAATGTGTTGGCTTTGTAAAAATCCCAATTAATTGTTGTTATACTTCTGGTTGGCCAGTGACTAAAACGGTGCTCACAAATAGGAAGATGAATGATTTTAACATAGGGAACTGCTTCTCAATTTTCCGGCTGAGACCTGTTGCATGGCCACAGCATCTCGTGTACCAGACCACGAGAGATGTCTTAGAATTTTATTTTCTAAGAATATTTAATTAATAAATATACGGTAGCGAAAACATTAACACGAGAAACAATGCTCAGAAATGGAGCGAAAAGTAAATATAAAGACATCTAAATTAATGTTTTACATATGGACACGTCAGTGATGAAGCTTTGTTTTAAATGTAAAAGGATTCAGGGATTGTCGGAAAATGAAATAAACAATGGCGTATTCTTTATTCTCTAAACAAGCCGAAAGCATATTACAACAAACACAAACTGTGGCGTGTATTTTGTAATTGATACTATTCGTAATCAGTCACGTGTTTCAAATATTTTTGACCAATCAGCGATGTCTAAGTTTATATATATATTTAAATGGAGTTAGTCTGTTTAATTAAAATCAAGTTAGTGTGTAACCATTTTTCTAGTTTAGTAATATTAGATACTGTATATTCACAATATCTCATTGATGTGTGTGTTTGATTTAAAACTCGTGTGTCGTGTTAAGAAAATACGCGCTAGGCCCACAGTTACATATAATGCAAATAACAGACAAACAAGCAAATGGCCTAACTATAATGTTCAATTTGATATTTTACTGTTGAAGGAACTAGCCTTAAAATCTTTGGGTTGCATCGTTTCTTGCAGTTTTATTGTTAGAGGAACAAGTTTAAGTATGATTGATTGGTTGGTTGCTGATCAGCGGTCCATGGGCTCATGCCCTTTGATCCAATGCCATTACAATGGCATATCCCTGTGAATTTTCGGCCTACCCTAGGCCAGAGCCAGAGAATAACTATCACACCTCCAGGAAAGTAGGTTTCAACCTATGCACTGCTCCGAGCCACTGTAGCCAAGATTATTGTTCACTGCGATTATTTCCCGCCACCTATTGACTACTGGTTATGCCGAACTTCTCTATTGCTCCAGGCATGCAACCAAATGTTCAAATCAAAAGGATTGTCACTTCCTGAGTCACTGTGCCTCTATGACGGGTCTCGGCAGGGCCGGTCTTAGGCCACTGCAGTTGCAGTGGGCCCCGCACTTCATAGGCCCATAAATTCATATTATAATTAATTTTATTATCCTCTTCCATACCGAGAATGGGTCCCACGATATCCGTTTCGCATTGGGCCCCTCAATTGTTAGGGCCGGCCAGGGTCTCAGCCATAGGAAAAAAAACAGTGCTGTCGGTTTCCTCCTCCCCAGTACTGCACAGTCCATGTCTGGTTCCCTCCCAACCACAGAGGGTGCATAAATATATTCAAGTAAACTGGAAACACATTTCAACAACAAAATAAAAGCATAATTTCGTGCAGTTTTACTGTTGGAAGAACTATTCTTAAAGATGATAGTGTTGTCACATTTATTGAAGTTTTACTGCAATTGAAAGTACAACTTTGCATGTGCTTTATTTTTCCACGTTTGCTGTCCTGGACTGAAAGGGGGAGTTGCGTTGTGTTTTGATGTGTTGTGTTGTATAATATTGTATTGTATTGTATTGTGTAATATTATATTGTGTTGTGTTGTAATGTATTGCAATCTGTTGTGCTGTGTTATGTTATGTTATGGTATATTATGTTATGTTATATACCCATGTTACATCTGAATCAGCCTTATTTATGTGTTATTTATGTTTATAAATAGACCTAATTGGTTCTTGTAGCACTCAAGCCTTCAGGCGCGTGCCTATGTTACGATATTTGTGGTTCATGAGGAATTTACGTGCATGCGCATTGTGTGTGTTGTTGTTGTAATCTGTGTGTGCTTAGAGAAATGTAATTTTTTAATAATAAGTCATCAATAAATCTATATTGTGTTTTTTATTTTCCCCCTGATTTTAATTGGTTCTTGACACAAAGTATGCACAGACAGAAAGGGAAATAGCGTCACTTTTAAAGGATGTTTCCAATTAGTCCACATGCCTATAAATTACAAGGGACTTGCATCAAGCACAAGTAACAAAATGACACCACGTTTAACACAACAATCTATTTTGTGTACTGCTCAAGTTACGATCCCTACAAGCTGCTACAAGTGTTAGTGGTCCAATTAATGGAAGACACTACGCTTCCTAATCTGTCAGTTCAGCAAAGATATACCCGAGTCATTCTATTTGTGTCGGTTTCCATTGACATACATTCATTGAATTCTGTAGCGCTTCGTTTAGGTAGATTCCTGGTTTAACTTACTATACCGATAGTACCTTCCAAAAGGTATTTAGTTGAAACACATCGTTTGCTAACACTAGAAGATATTTGTTTATTGTTGAAAAGTTCTACTTTGCTTTCGTTGGTTCCAGCTGCTTGCGTTCAGTGTTGCCAATCCGATGGATTGTTTTTCTATCATATGTGGGTATTTTTTAATCGCGCATTCTAAAACTCACGCTGAGTCCCTCTTGCAACAGGACAATGTCCCTATTATATTTCCAGCAGGAGGCAATCCGGAGAACGGAAATACGTCGTGTCGATGATTTATTTGCTCCGCTGGTCAGGCTATTCCGACTGAGGTAGTAATATTTATACTCATTCAGTTATTTAGCTATTCCACTAAACGGTTGACGTATGTAGTCATATCTCTAGTAGGTGCGTCTGTGCGTCGCACAGTTTGTCAGCATTGCTTGCACAGTACGCTGACATGTATATGGTCATCTGAATTGTGGTCGGGGTAAAAGTTGCTTGACTTGTTTTCCGTCGCCATAGTTGCTAACGACGCCCACCTTTGAGGTTATGAGAATTCAGTTCATACTTCCCATGACACTTTCTAATGCTATGTCTTTCGGAGTAATAATGGTAAAAGCTTGTCGTTATTGTTATTTACGTGATTGAAACTCCTATTTGCCGAGACATGTTTGCATGGTCATTTTTGATAGGAATCATGCCTGCTTACATGTCCAAACCATGCACAGTTTCGTCACTTACTATTAACAGTAGTGATTTGTATGTAGTAATACTTATCTATTTTATTTATTTGCTTTTACTCCGTACTGGTTCTAGTGTTGGTGCTATCAGTGTATCTTTCATTTTTTTCTGTGATAGACTCAACTTCTTCATTGATAAAATTTATAAATGAATTTATCCCCTTTTAAAAAAATCCTCAAATATTTCTGCTATTTCTGGGTCTATGTTTATTTTTTTTTAGATTAAATCTTAATCGTGAATATTTGTTTTGATTAGGTTTACTTTTGAGTTTGATTTCATTATTGTTCCCTAACATATACAAAATCCTATCACATACGAGTAAATTCTCTCACGCATCATTTTACAAAATTGTTTGCATAAATCTCAAAATGAAATTGAATTAAACTTGTTTGCTTTCACTGAAAGCTATATTAATATTAAAAAAAAACAACTAATGCTTAAAATGTTTTGCAAGAGTTTATATATTAATGTAACTGGTAATTTCTCAGTCTTTGAAATGTGTAGTCAGTTTTGAAAACAGAATAGCTGAACTACGTTCATGACTAAAGGTTTATGAACTTTTTGTCTGTGGTGAAAGTTACCTTCATTGGAAAACATCAGCGGTTAATAGTAGCACGTAATTTGAGATCGCTTGAGAAGATGGATTTTGTCAGTCAACCTGTACAGTGAGAAGATTAAGATGTACAAATCTACATTTAAGCTGGATCAGTAAAAACAAACCTGTCATTGGATGTCAGGTTGAGTGATGAAATTAATAAAGTCGTGTTGTCTATCGTTAGTTGAAGGATGTATTAGGACAAGTTGAATGTGTAGAAATATGACTGTTGAATAGTGGGTTACCGGGTTTAGGCGTATATTGTGAGTGAAATGTGAGGTTATGCCGCAAAGTCTGAGCATGATAGTGTAAAAGTAAAAGAAAGCCCGGGACTTACTGGAGCCCAAAGGGGATAAAATAATAGCAACACATTCTATCTACCATGCATGTCTTAAAAGACGATTAAGGAGGCTATGGGTGGAATTGGCTGTCCCATCCATTATAGGGTCAAAGTGACCAAGAATCCATGCTGAAATCGGATTTGTCAGGGAGAAAAAGCGATATTCCGACAGCAAAGGTGTAAACCATGACACAAAGCATCCCATCATCTAGAGTACATCCTCCTTATCTTCAAGTGTTGGAGAATTAACGCAGAAGAAGAACTATTGTTATCTTTATTGAAATGTAAATGCTAAATTAACTACTAAATTACCTACTAAATTAACTACTAAATTAACTAATACATTAACTACTAAATTAACTAATACATTAACTACTAAATTAACTAATACATTAACTACTAAATTAACTAATACATTAACTACTAAATTAACTAATACATTAACTACTAAATTAACTAATACATTAACTGCTAAATTAACTAATAAATTAACTAATACATTAAGTATTAAATTAACTGATATCATAATTTCTAAATTAACTACTAAATTAGCAACTAAATTAACTAATACATTAACTGCTAAATATACTAAATTAACTAATAAATTAGCTACTAAATTAAGTGCTGCTATACGTATGGGACTAGGCATGTTTAATTACAATCTATTTGACGAAGAACATTTTAAATAAAGTTTAAAAATCTGTGTGGAAATAGAATTCCTACATTCACTACCAGATTATGTGCGAATAGGTATGCTAAAAAACTACATCATGTGTGGAAATAAACATTAAAAATAACAACAACAATGTGCGTGGAAATATATATTGTGTATTAAATACAATAATCAGTGTGGAAATAGAAATGTTAAATTATTTATTTTATTCTGAACGGAAATAGACAATTTACATTAACTATTACAATCTGCGCTGGAATAAATCTGTGAATATGTAACTGTCCATTTATACACCACGTAAATAAATGAAAAATACAGCGCCATTGGTCAATATGGAAAATATGTCGCCATTAATACAAATGAAAAATACGGTGCCATTGATACATATGGAAAATACGGTGTCATTGATACATATGGAAAATACGGTGCCATTGATACAAATAGAAAATAATGTGTAATTGATAAATATGAAAAATATAGTGACATTGATACAAATGGAAAATAGGGTGTCAATGATACATATACAAATACGTTGTCTGGTTCGAATTTATCTATTACCAATGACACACTATAAAGGACACTGTCAAAATTCAATCGACTGTCTCTTGTGTTGTTGTTATTTTCGTTCTTTTTAAACGCACACTGGATCTCTCTTGTAGTAGGAAAATGGTAATTAGATTTGCAATACGATGTTCTAAAAACGGAGATGCATTGTGTCACTATGCTATTTTCTTCAATGGCACGACACATCCGCTTTCGGTAGTAAACCGGCAACCTTTACGCTCTGATATTTATTCTGACTGAACTGGGTGAATCAATGGGCTTATTTTGTGACAGAACCGAATTCCATCCCCTTACTGAAATTGATAATTCATTTTATACCACCACCTGGTATAGAAACTTGTATACGAACTAATAGTCTACCGGGGCACCAGACATATTAAAAAAAATTACTACAATATGTGTGGGAATAGACAAGTTAGATTACAACAATCTGTGTGGGAATAGGCATACTACATAAACTATTACACTAATATATACATGCGCAACAATGGGAGTACACCTACAAGAAAGCACACAAGAAATGTATAACTTATAGTGTATATACTAATTGAGTTCCCCCGTGGGAACAAACTGACCGGGTAAGCCATGTTGTCCTTACACCGGATTGATTCCATTAAATACGTATTATGTCTACGTCTTCATTTCTATGCAACCGGATGTTTGTGTTTGAATATCTGCTGCTTGTACGCCTCGCGAGGAACACCGTACAATCACGTGTAGCATAAAGCATGACCTGCTCTCCTAAAGACCGCTGTACAGATAGTAAAAAAGTCTTCATTCGTGACGTTTTTAATTATTGTCGGGATTTTAATTGGGCACTATTTAAATACCAGGAGTCGCGCGCCCAAAAAGTCAAGGACGAACAATGAAAATCACGAAAATAATAAAAAATCTGATTTATCTTTATTTTTCCTGATTTATGTTTACTTTCTGCAGAGAGGTCTTATAATAAGTCTCTGGTCACGCATGAAGCATCTGCTTCCTCCAAATTAGATTACTTGTGTTACAGCTGCATTTGGATCTAGTTAAAGCCCAGAAAGGCAAGCTTGACATTACAATGGCAGTATTCGGATGAAATACAGTAAACATTTATGAAATCTTAAGAAGTTTATATGAAAATTTAGAAGCTGGATTCACGCTTGGAGGTTACGTTTATATTTGTTGCATCCATGTATCGTTCTGTTTTTCTGTTTTATTGTTTCGAGGACAACATTTTTGTATCTGCTTCTTCGACTGCTTTCATATATCACACTGCTGCCAGTTAGTAAGATTTAAGTCAAGAACAGGACACGTTGTACCGTTTTTACACTTTGGCTGCGATATCTCCACCATTCAGCTTCCCTGATACAATTATATCAAAGTATAATATAGGCATATAATATAGTATCGAAAAGCACAAGCAGAAGCAACATTCTAGAAGATTAGGAACATCTTGTGTAATAATTCATTATCAATAGAAGTAAGAAAGAACATACTAAAATGTTACATAGAGTCCATACTGTTATATGGTAGTGAAGCATGGACAGTTGGCAATATTGCAAGAAAACATATAGGGGTCACAGAGATGTGGTTTTATAGAAGAATTTTGAAAATATAATGGACAGATAAAAAGAGTAATGCTATAATTCTACAACTCGCCAACTCAAGTAGAGAACTTATTAACTGTATTAGAAGACGACAATCACAGTTTCTAGGTCATGTCATGAGAAGAGGTGGGCTGGAGAACATCGTAACAACTGGAAAGATCGAGGATAAAAGAGACAGAGGAAGACAACGTGAGAAAATGTTGGATGGCTTGAAAGCTTGGCATGATGCAGAATCACCAGAAACTATATTTAAATGTATAAAAAATAGAGGAATGCGGAGAGACATGATCGCCTATTGGTACCAATAAATGAATGAATAATATTGGCGTACTTGTGTTTGTGTATATTTGTGGTGTGACAGAGACGTTACAAATAAAAAAAGAATTGCTAAAAGTACTTTCAATGACACAAAAAAGATATTAACATCTCAAAACAGCACAAACTATAATGAGAATTATAAAGTACTGCATTTATTCCACATTAATGTATGAATGAGAAACATGGACAATAAGCAAACAGCTAGAAGACAGATTTGATGCCTTTGAGATGTGGATATACATAAGAAATGGGAGAACATAATCGAAGGAAAATAGACAAATAAATCGGTTTTGGCAGCACTGCATATGAAAAAAAAATTAACAAATGTACCAGTACAAGTAGACGCCACCACAAACAGTCGAGTTATTTCCCTTGTCTATGTTTGTGAACTTCTTGTTCATCATTTAATCATTTATTTTAGTGTTTGTGTTAGGGATAGAGTTAGGATAGCTGTATTTTATATAACTAACCCTAACCCCAACCCTAAATAAATAAATATTTCAATTATTAAATGATGAACATGAAATGTACACACATAAACAAGGGAAATAAATAAACGTATGGTGGTGTCTACTTGTACTGTACCAAATACTATTGAAATAAAAATTAAAAAATTATATATTATTGACGTATTGAAGTATATAACACCTATTTGAAGACATTAATTGAAGGTAGAGTCAATAGGCGGCGAGCTATAGGTGGGCAGAGATATATTTGTGTAGGAAACATCGTGAGAAGGACAGGTTACTGTCTAGCTGCACCACCAAAGCACAAGAGATAAAAAATGTTTGAAGTATGTTGCTGCCAACCTTCTGCACGGAGACAGCACATGATGATAATGAGATATGTTAGAATGTATCTACTCAAAGTTGTTGCTTGGATCTACCTATGATAGATTCGTATGGGATCTGTGTCTCTTGCCTCTATGTTTTCTAGTTTCGACTGGTATTGTGAAACAAATGTACTCTCAGAAATAATGAAACTTTTAAGAAAATGACCGCACTTTCTGTTGATGAGAATTAAAAGTGACAAAAGCTTAGACTGATCAGGCAGGTACAAAGTGAACTCTTCTACCCCTGACGCTGCAATGAACAAAGTGAACTCTTCTACCGCTGACGCTGCGAGACACAAAGTGAACTCTTCTACCCCTAACCCTGCAAGGCACAAAGTGAACTCTTCTACCCCTAACCCTGCAAGGCACAAAGTGAACTCTTCTACCCCTAACCCTGCAAGGCACAAAGTGAACTCTTCTACCCCTAACCCTGCAAGGCACAAAGTGAACTCTTCTACCCCTGATTGCTGCTAGGAACAAAGTGAACTCTTCTACCCCTAACCCTGCAAGGCACAAAGTGAACTCTTCTACCCCTGATTGCTGCTAGGAACAAAGTGAACTCTTCTACCCCTAACCCTGCTAGGAACAAAGTGAACTCTTCTACCCCTAACCCTGCAAGGCACAAAGTGAACTCTTCTACCCCTGATTGCTGCTAGGAACAAAGTGAACTCTTCTACCCCTGATTGCTGCTAGGAACAAAGTGAACTCTTCTTCCCCTGATTGCTGCCAGGAACAAAGTGAACTCTTCTACCCCTGATTGCTGCTAGGAACAAAGTGAACTCTTCTACCCCTGATTGCTGCTAGGAACAAAGTGAACTCTTCTACCCCTGACCCTGCAAGGCACAAAGTGAACTCCTCTACCCCTGACGCTGCCAGGCACACAGTGAACTTTTCTACCCCTGATTACTGCGAGGCACAAAGGGGTATAAAGTGAAAATAATTTGTTAACGCATGTGTTGAAATGGTTATGGAAAAATTCTCATTACTAACAGACGTAAGAATTTAGATTTCAACATTCAGGAGGAGATTATCAGTAAAAATACTGATCAACAGGGAATTAGAAAATACATCAGTCGATACTGCGCATACAATAATAGAATCATGACGCTAAATATCAAAGAAAAATATATTGATTTAGCCATCATACAAATATATACACCAACTACCAACACCGAAGAAGAATTATTTCCAAAACGTACCATCTACTAAGTCGATAAACAAACTGGAAAGTGGGAAATTGGAGGTAATAGAGATGTGGCTGTATAGAAGAGAATACCATGGAATGCCAGAAAAACTAATGTGGAGGAGTTGAAAGAGTCAAATGCGAAACGAACCTTAATCAGTAATATAAGAAAAAGACAATCTTCATTTTTTGGCCACTTCATGAGACAGGGAGGTTTGGAGAACATAGTCACAACAGGCAAGATTGAAGGCAACAGAGACAGAGGGCGACAACGTGAGAACATTTTAGACAGTTTGACAACCTGGCACGGGAATCAACAACGATCTTGATAAATAATGCTGGAGACAGAGAGCTGTGGAGAACCATGATCGCCTACGCTATTCGACATGGCACTGATAATTATGACCATCTACTCAGGCCAGTAAAATCAACGGACATTTTGATAGTCATGGAATCATCAACATAAAGTGCCGTCTCTGCAACGTAGGTTAGCTGCAACAGACCTCCAAGAAACCTGTCTCTTGTTTTAGTGATGCACTCTTCTATACTGTAACCTGTCCATCTTGTGATGTTACTCTCCCACTTGTATCTCTGTCTACCATGCTTCCCTTTGACTTTACCCTCAAGTAAGGTCTCCAATAAGATGTCATATCATTTAATGTAGTATAATACATGCAAAACATGAATTCAAAACTAGGAAAAGGAAGACACAGGAACATTTTATTCATGACCTTGTGGTAGACTTTCTCGGTATGATGCAAATCTTTGAAATGCCCCCCCCCCCTTAAATGGTTTTTCTATGAAATGCCATTCGATTAAATAATTTTCTTGAAATGCTTACCCGACAATGTATTTTGATAGGTTCCGCCTTATTGTATGACAGTTTGGGACAATTTTTAAACATACAGAAGTAATGCCAGGATTAATAACCGGGCGGGAAAATAAGCACTGTGATATACAGAAGACACAGTTATCTTATCAGAATTGGTCATGAACTTGGTACTAATAAATCAAGACGATAAATCATGTCAAGAATATGGACTAGATGAAAGCATGCAGAAACAAAAACCATGATAATCAGCTAGTTTGCATAGGAAGAAGGG
This sequence comes from Meghimatium bilineatum, assembly GCA_034231615.1. NCBI lineage: Eukaryota > Metazoa > Mollusca > Gastropoda > Stylommatophora > Philomycidae > Meghimatium > Meghimatium bilineatum. Next base: position 8,670,467 of record CM067299.1, read on the forward strand.
CTAAACAGACAACATGGAGAAATAATACAATAATTAGATCATTACCACAACCTAGTACATATAATAAAAATGACGGCACTTGTGAAACTGAAGTTATAATGAGAATAGAAATTGATAAAAGTATTTTCAAGGACATGAGGAAAACATTAACATCTAAATAAATTACAAATTAAAAATAAGAATAATAAAATGTTACATCTGTTCTACAATAATGTATGGCTCAGAAACATGGAAAATGGAAAACATTTAGACACCAGAATTGATGTCTTTGAAATGTGGATATATAGAATATGGGGGGTCTCCATGAACACAGAAAAAAACAACGATGTTCTGATTCCACCATCATTTCGTGCAAAAAAGAATCATTAAAAAAATGAAAATCTATGAAATAACAATTCTGAATATGTATAAAAGACATGAGATTTGTTGAAAACCTTACTTGAATGCAGAGTTGAGGGGAGGTGAACAAGTAGTAGGTACATATACAGGTGGGAGAGAAACATCACGCGATGGACATGCTACAATCTAGCAGAGTGTACCTCCAAGGCAAGAGACAGGAAGTTGTAAGTCTTTGCAGCCAATCTTCGTTTGCGGAGACGGGACTTAATAATGATGATTTTTAAATGGTTGATATAATTAACTCAATGTTATTTTGAAAGTATTTGACATAAATAAGCCAAACAATCTCCTACATTGATGGATATACAATGAAAGTATTGAGCATACATAAGCCAAACAATCTCCTACAGGGATGTAGATGCTATGAAAGTATTGAACAGACATAAGTCAAAAAATCTCAGTAATTCAGTTTTGGAGAATCTCAATGTAAGTATTGGACATAAGTTAAACCGTACTCTAAAGTGACCGAGATACAAAAAAAGTACAGCAGAAATCAGATTGTCCGAATTAATTTGGGATCGAACGGTTTTGGCTAATCGAAAAATTCGGATAATGGATATAGTTCAGAATGAAGCAAAAACAGTACACATACATACATACAATCGTACATTGAAAAAAACCGAAATTCTATTGACAAAAGTACAGTAAAATGTAAGCAACGATATATTTCAAATAAACTACATACACTACAATACTGTAAAAATATGCAAAATTAAATAAATGACTCATATGTCCACTCTACAGCGTCTGCTAACGCTCTCAAATTATTTCACGCAAATTCGATTAAGATAATTGGCGATTCGGTTAATTGGGTTTCGGATAATCGGATTTCTACTGTATTGGACATGTTAAACCGTAAACTAGAGTGACCAAGATACAATGAAAGTATTGTACATAAGTCAGACCGTATCCTAGAGTGACCAAGATACAATGAAAGTATTGTACATAAGTCAGACCGTATACTAGAGTGACCAAGATACAATGAAAGTATTGTACATAAGTCAGACCGTATCCTAGAGTGACAAGATACAATGAAAGTATTGTACATAAGTCAGACCGTATCCTAGAGTGACAAGATACAATGAAAGTATTGTACATAAGTCAGACCGTATCCTAGAGTGACCTAGATACAATGAAAGTATTGTACATAAGTCAGACCGTATCCTAGAGTGACCAAGATACAATGAAAGTATTGTACATAAGTCAGACCGTATCCTAGAGTGACCAAGATACAATGAAAGTATTGTACATAAGTCAGACCGTATCCTAGAGTGACCAAGATACAATGAAAGTATTGTACATAAGTCAGACCGTATACTAGAGTGACCAAGATACAATGAAAGTATTGTACATAAGTCAGACCGTATACTAGAGTGACCAAGATACAATGAAAGTATTGTACATAAGTCAGACCGTATCCTAGAGTGACCAAGATACAATGAAAGTATTGTACATAAGTCAGACCGTATCCTAGAGTGACCAAGATACAATGAAAGTATTGTACATAAGTCAGACCGTATCCTAGAGGGACCTAGATACAATGAAAGTATTGTACATAAGTCAGACCGTATCCTAGAGGGACCTAGATACAATGAAAGTATTGTACATAAGTCAGACCGTATCCTAGAGGGACCTAGATACAATGAAAGTATTGTACATAAGTCAGACCGTATACTAGAGTGACCAAGATACAATGAAAGTATTGTACATAAGTCAGACCGTATACTAGAGGGACCTAGATACAATGAAAGTATTGTACATAAGTCAGACCGTATCCTAGAGTGACCAAGATACAATACCCCACCCACTAAACCTAGGACATAGTCAGTGCTCTGTTTATGGAAAAATAGTTTGGATTAGAGTTACTGCCCAGAGCAGGTGCACAATGTAGAACCTTGCGAGCCTCGTGGGAAAATCAGCCCCGGGCTAAGTTAGCCATATACAGTGCAAGCGGGTATCTTCGGGTTTCAATACCCCCCCCCCACACACACACACAACACAGAGCAATCAGGCACTTTTAGTACTATGAATATAGCCAAAAGGTGGTTAACTCCCCTACGCCATAACGATTTTTCGTTTAAAAAAGTCTACGTTTGATGAAAAAGAGGAACTTCCACACGAAAATGGGCGTACGGTTAGATAAGGTAAGCCTCCCCAGCCTTATTAAATACTTATCTACTCTTTCCAGATACTGTACATGTATGATCGACCACGACCTGTGTTCTGTAGGAAACAAAATCAACTTATTATTAGCATTCAACAATTCTCACAAGAATTTCTCATTATTTCAGACAAGAATTTCTCATTATTTCAGACAAGAATTTCTCATTATTTCAGACAAGAATTTCTCATTATTTCAGACAAGAATTTCTCATTATTTCAGACAAGAATTTCTCATTATTTCAGACAAGAATTTCTCATTATTTCAGACAAGAATTTCTCATTATTTCAGACAAGAATTTCTCATTATTTCAGACAAGAATTTCTCATTATTTCAGACAAGAATTTCTCATTATTTCAGACAAGAATTTCTCATTATTTCAGACAACAGCGATAGTGCAGTAATATTATAGGATAATCTCTATGTAGCTGGGGTCTGAGGAACCCCGAATGTTGGAAGGGTCATCTTAGGACGTTCATGTAGAATTAAGACATATTATTTTATCACGAAAGTTGTGAAGACTGAATTAGCAAATCTGCGACCTCTAGTATTTTTTATGACTGAAAGCTCTGATGTGACAAATTGTATACATGCACGACGGTTTCAGCAGCGAACATAGCGATTATCCAATAATATTACAGCATCATAAGAGATACTAAAACATAACAGATATATAATAAAACATAAGAGATATATAATAAAACATAAGATATACTAAAACATAAGAGATACTAAAACATAACAGATATATAATAAAACATAAGAGATATATAATAAAACATAAGATATACTAAAACATAACATATACTAAAACATAAGATATACTAAAACATAAGATATACTAAAACATAAGATATACTAAAACATAAGTTATACTACAACAGAAGATATACTAAAACATAAGTTATACTAAAACATAAGTTATACTACAACAGAGGATATACTAAAACATAAGATATACTAAAATAAAAGAGAGTAGAGTCTTGTGACGTATTCCTTCCAGAACGTTGTCTTCCCAATGAACTATCTGAACCCCTCTCTGTCTTGTGCGATGTGGCTTGCATTTTCTAGCGATGTATTCATGTTATCTTTAATGTCCATCGTCTTCTTGGTCTGCCCTTTCTCCTCCATCCAGGTACTCTTCCCTTCATTAAGATATGAGATAGTATTTCTAAACAGTTGTGTCTCTTTATATGACCAAAACAGACGTAGTTTTCTTTGTGTTATTGTGTTTAGTAACCAACACTCTGGAATCTTCAAAATGTTTATAATATCTGAGTTTCTGATTATTTTCTTCCATAATATTCTAAGTACAGTATCCTTTTGTAGCATTTCATCTCAAAGGCGTTGATCTTCTTTGCCGCTGTTTTACGTAGGGTCCATGTTTCACAGCTATTTGTTGCAATCAGAAAAATAAAAGTTCGTAACAGCAATTTCGTTTCTATTTTGTTGTTTTTCCATATGTTTTTCAACCGTGTTATTTTACAATATGCCACTGCCAATCTTTGCCAAAATATAAGATATACTAAAACACAAGATATACTAAAATATGAGATATAATAACACAGTAGAGATACTAAAACTAAAACTTTGTGGCCAAAGGAAGCGCTACAAGGACTCGTTAAAGGACTCACTGAAAGCCTTTGAAATAGACCACGATACATGGGAAGAACTTGCATAAAATAGATCTACATGGCGTTCTAAAATAAAAAAGAGCGCATCATCTTGTGAAAAGAAGAGAAATACAGCAGCTCAACAGCGGAGAGCAGCTAGAAAGTCACGGATAGACCAAGATCCGTCTTCAGTCGTTATTCCATGTCCAAACTGTCCAAGGACATTTACAGCTCGAATAGGGCTCATTAGCCATCTACGAACTCATAATCAAGGACATAACTAAAATTGAATTTTCAAAAGTGGATGTAACAAATGGTCATCATCACTTGTGATGGACAAACAACACACAAGCACACTAAAACAAAATCAAAATAAAAGAAATACTTAGAACTTTTACATTTACAATAAAAAATGAAATGGACATATATATTTTTGGAGGTTCATGACATACAGAATCATTTAAATGGGGTTTCACGGCATGAATAACCATTTATATGGGGTTCACGACATAAAAAACTATTTAAATGATGTTCATGACACACAAAACAATTTAAATGGTGTTCACGACATAATAAAACAATTTAAATGATGTTCACGACATAAAAACCATGTAAGTGGTGTTCACGACATAAAAACCATGTAAGTGGTGTTTGCGACAGAAATAACCTTCCAAATGGGGTTCGTTGCAGCATAAAGTTTTTGAACCTCTACAACAGCCCAAAGTTTTTTCAGCGTTCTACATTGTTGAAACGGAAATGGGATGGGTTAATAGTAATTTGCTACATTTTAAAGTTGATGGGTTTGGTGGTAGAGAATCGTGTGGACCTGTTAGTTTCATGAAGCTAACTCGCGTACACTTGGTTGTGGTTCGAGGAAAGTGGCGTCGATCGTCTATATTGTACGAGCAATGCGAATAGGTGTATAATAGGTGCCTAAAATGTCTACAATAGTTGAATATCAGTGTCATATGTCAGATATGCATCAATGTCATATGTCAGACAAGCGTCATTTGAAAGCTTATAGGATTGACTTTACTGTACTCGAATTTTCTCATTTTGTATTCCTTCCCTCTCTACAAAGCAGTATTCCGCATGCCGAGAGCACATAATTCCGTAGCTTCAAAAAATAATCTCATAGGGTCTCCAAAACAAATTCACTTTATAAACAAGACGTCGAAAGCTGGATTCAAACCCGCGATCTATTTATCACAAAGCGAAAGTGTTAACTACTATTATACAAGAAATGATAATCAAAAGTCCAAAGCAACAGAAGCGAAAGAACAAACAGAGAATAAGTCACTAGAATATACATTAGAAAGACTCTCAAAAATGAAATCTCATTTACTGAGCAGTATCTTCTGAGCGCTCGCCGAGGTCTAAATTGTTGACTGTTAATACAAGAGTTTTAGCGCCCGTGGTCGTTGCTTACTCGCCTGTCGGCACAGTATACATTAGCATTAAACGAAGAAGCATAATCTGAAAGAACGTGCAGACGTGTGTTTTCATTTGTGAGGTTTGTTTTTAACTCACAACTTATGAGCATGAAGCGGGACCCCCGTCGAAAAATTGATCGTGTAAGACAAGATTTTGTCTGGTCTCTGTGAGGTTAAGTGCAAGCTGCCACAGACCGGCGTCTTCATCTGCCTGCTGTATCAATTATTCCGGTAGCTTAAAAAAAAAAACCACACACACACACACACAAATTAATGATGCATAGATTTTCTGGGTCGGATATCTCCACACTGCCAAGGTTATATTAATGTTCTCAGCATGTCTTTAATAATATATGCATATATTTGTGCTATATGTCTATATATAACTAGACGAAGGTGGGCTTGGATATTGATCCTCGTAAAGAGCTCTCTAAAGACCTTCAAAATATTGAAAAATATTTCAGCATACATGTAATATTTAACATTGCTAATAATATTGTAAAGTGGATCAATTATTTCATAAGACGAAGTATATTTATTCAGTGGTAGAGTGGTTATTAGTAGCACGTCTGCAAAAGATAATTTGCTGGAGACATTATGCAATGGATGTTACTTAACAATATCAGAAAAAGACTGGGCCCGTTTTTGGACCCGTTTGTGGATCCGTTATGATATAGGGAAACTGGAGAAGATGGTTACAATAGGCAATATTGAAGGGTAAATGAGATCAAGGACAACAACGTGAGAAAATAGGAAATATTTAACACCTTGGTATCCTAATCCATAAACCCATAACCCGGGAGGGTCGTCACCATCATCATCAAGTGCCGTGCCGAATGGCGTTGGCGATCATATTTCTCCATGTACATCGATCTCTCATATATGTCATCATCTCTGTTGGTGTTGTCAATCGAAGCCATTTAGTCAAACTGTCCAATATCTTTTCTTGGGGTCTTCCTCTTGATCTTTTCCCTTCTATCTTTCCTGTTGTCACTATATTCTCAATGCCTCCTCTTCTTATTATGTGCCTAATAAATGTTGACTGTATTTTTCCTATATTATCAATAATGCATCTTTCCACATCCATTCTTCTAAGACATTCTTCATTAGAAATCTTTGCTGTTCAAGGAATGAGTAACATTCTTCGAATAAACCACATTACCACTGACTCCAATGATTTTTGTGATGTTTGTATATGTGGTGTGTCAGCACACAGAGTAAGGGTAGTAGTGGTACTGCATTTGTTTCGTCAGCACACGGTTCTCCAGCGATTTCTAATTCCAGCGACGCGGATGAATATGAAAAAAAAAATCTTATCTTACAGTTTTTGATATTGCCTTCCGTTATTTTCTTTGTTGTCATCTGCTTCCTCTAACGTCAACTCTGCTCTACAATAGGCTTATAGTTTTTGACAATGAATCATGTCGATCCTAATACAAAATACTCAATGTAATAAATTAGGGAGATCCTTGATCCCTAAACCAGTCGGCACGGCTTCTGGCGATGATGATATCCGTTTAGCACTTCGTACACAAGTTTAGCTCAGTCTCACTTTCATTACAATGTGATTGACAATGTGATTGAGTGTGATTGGCCTTGTGATTGACAATGTGATTGAGTGTGATTGACCTTGTGATTGACAATGTGGTTCACAGTGTTATTGACAATGCGATTGAGTGTGATTGGCCTTGTGATTGACCTTGTGATTGACAATGCGATTGAGTGTGCTTGACCTTGTGATTGACAATGCGATTGAGTGTGCTTGACCTTGTGATTGACAATGCGATTGAGTGTGATTGACCTTATGACTGATCTTGTGATTGACAATGCGATTGAGTATGCTTGACCTAGTGATTGACAATGTAATGGACACAGTGCCGGATTTAACTATAAGCTAAATAAGCTATAGCTTAGGACCCCCACTTTATTGGGCCCCCCCCCCCCAATTTTTTAAAATTTCACTTCCTATATATTCTTAATCGTTAAAGGCCCCATATCTCAAATAGCTTAGGAACCCATATCTCAAGAAACTTAAGGCCCTATCAAGTATAAATCCGACCCCAGATGGACAATGTGAATGACCTTGTGATTGACAATGTTAATGACAATATTAATGACAATGTGTTTGACAATGTCATTAGATGTAAGATCCGTGCCCAAAAAGTGTAAAACTTATTGACAAACTATGTCTAAATATGACATGTTAAAACAAAGGCGAGATAAATGACGTACACGGAACCAGGACGATGAAAGGACACTGTCAGGAAACGAGCGTCTACGGAAGAAATCAATCATCTCAGAAGATTTATCAAGAAAGTCGTCTTCATCACTACATCAGCGGTGAAGACATAGAAGCTGGGAGAATGGCAGAGAGCTGTGATATGCGGGAGGGTGAGAAGAAGTGTAGAGCAGAAAACCATGTGCATCAGTAGGTTTGTAGTAGACGGTTGTGTTGAAGTAAGTGTGATGTGCATCAGTAGGTTTGTAGTAGACGGTTGTGTTGAAGTAAGTGGGATGTGCATCAGTAGGTTTGTAGTAGACGGTTGTGTTGAAGTAAGTGTGATGTGCATCAGTAGGTTTGTAGTAGACGGTTGTGTTGAAGTAAGTGGGATGTGCATCAGTAGGTTTGTAGTAGACGGTTGTGTTGAAGTAAGTGTGATGTGCATCAGTAGGTTTGTAGTAGACGGTTGTGTTGAAGTAAGTGTGATGTGCATCAGTAGGTTTGTAGTAGACGGTTGTGTTGAAGTAAGTGTGATGTGCATCAGTAGGTTTGTAGTAGACGGTTGTGTTGAAGTAAGTGGGATGTGCATCAGTAGGTTTGTAGTAGACGGTTGTGTTGAAGTAAGTGGGATGTGCATCAGTAGGTTTGTAGTAGACAGTTGTGTTGAAGTAAGTGGGATGTGCATCAGTAGGTTTGTAGTAGACGGTTGTGTTGAAGTAAGTGGGATGTGCATCAGTAGGTTTGTAGTAGACGGTTGTGTTGAAGTAAGTGGGATGTGCATCAGTAGGTTTGTAGTAGACGGTTGTGTTGAAGTAAGTGGGATGTGCATCAGTAGGTTTGTAGTAGACGGTTTTGCTGAAGTAAGTGGGATGTGCATCAGTAGGTTTGTAGTAGACGGTTGTGTTGAAGTAAGTGGGATGTGCATCAGTAGGTTTGTAGTAGACGGTTGTGTTGAAGTAAGTGGGATGTGGATCAGTAGGTTTGTAGTAGACGGTTGTGTTGAAGTAAGTGGGATGTGCATCAGTAGGTTTGTAGTAGACGGTTGTGTTGAAGTAAGTGGGATGTGCATCAGTAGGTTTGTAGTAGACGGTTGTGTTGAAGTAAGTGGGATGTGCATCAGTAGGTTTGTAGTAGACGGTTGTGTTGAAGTAAGTGGGATGTGCATCAGTAGGTTTGTAGTAGACGGTTGTGTTGAAGTAAGTGGGATGTGCATCAGTAGGTTTGTAGTAGACGGTTGTGTTGAAGTAAGTGGGATGTGCATCAGTAGGTTTGTAGTAGACAGTTGTGTTGAAGTAAGTGAGATGTGCATCAGTAGGTTTGTAGTAGACGGTTGTGTTGAAGTAAGTGGGATGTGCATCAGTAGGTTTGTAGTAGACCGTTGTGATGAAGTAAGCGGGATGTGCATCAGTAGGTTTGTAGTAGACGGTTGTGTTGAAGTAAGGGGGATGTGCATCAGTAGGTTTGTAGTAGACGGTTGTGTTGAAGTAAGCGGGATGTGCATCAGTAGGTTTGTAGTAGACGGTTGTGTTGAAGTAAGCGGGATGTGCATCAGTAGGTTTGTAGTAGACGGTTGTGTTGAAGTAAGCGGGATGTGCATCAGTAGGTTTGTAGTAGACGGTTGTGTTGAAGTAAGCGGGATGTGCATCAGTAGGTTTGTAGTAGACGGTTGTGTTGAAGTAAGCGGGATGTGCATCAGTAGGTGTGTAGTAGACGGTTGTGATGAAGTAAGCGGGATGTGCATCAGTAGGTTTGTAGTAGACGGTTGTGTTGAAGTAAGTGTGATGTGCATCAGTAGGTTTGTAGTAGACGGTTGTGTTGAAGTAAGTGTGATGTGCATCAGTAGGTTTGTAGTAGACGGTTGTGTTGAAGTAAGTGGGATGTGCATCAGTAGGTTTGTAGTAGACGGTTGTGTTGAAGTAAGTGGGATGTGCATCAGTAGGTTTGTAGTAGACGGTTGTGTTGAAGTAAGCGGGATGTGCATCAGTAGGTGTGTAGTAGACGGTTGTGATGAAGTAAGCGGGATGTGCATCAGTAGGTTTGTAGTAGACGGTTGTGTTAAAGTAAGTGTGATGTGCATCAGTAGGTTTGTAGTAGACGGTTGTGTTGAAGTAAGCGGGATGTGCATCAGTAGATTTGTAGTAGACGGTTGTGTTGAAGTAAGCGGGATGTGCATCAGTAGGTTTGTAGTAGACGGTGTGTTGAAGTAAGCGGGATGTGCATCAGTAGGTGTGTAGTAGACGGTTGTGATGAAGTAAGCGGGATGTGCATCAGTAGGTTTGTAGTAGACGGTTGTGTTGAAGTAAGCGGGATGTGCATCAGTAGGTTTGTAGTAGACGGTTGTGATGAAGTAAGCGGGATGTGCATCAGTAGGTCTGTAGTAGACGGTTGTGTTGAAGTAAGCGGGATGTGCATCAGTAGGTGTGTAGTAGACGGTTGTGATGAAGTAAGTGGGATGTGCATCAGTAGGTTTGTAGTAGACGGTTGTGTTGAAGTAAGTGGGATGTGCATCAGTAGGTTTGTAGTAGACGGTTGTGTTGAAGTAAGTTGGATGAATAGTGACAATGATGTCAAGGAAGTTGACAGGTTGTTCTTCAGCATCCTACTTGGATGTTCTGCTCTTGCTGTGTTTTCTGATCGTCGAGTTGACGTTCAGCGACAAGACTGATTCTGTACCTTGTAGATTCTCTTGTTGATAGTGAGCTTGCTTGCTATCGTCGGGTTACAGCGTGTCAGGTTCGAAACCAGGCCCGCACAAACAAATTAAATAATCCTGGTAGTGATTTCTGGCTTGATACATCAGATCAACCAGTCGACTAAGGTGTACATGGGTATCTGACGAATGAGTTGTTGAACGTAATCACACTAAGGAAAGGAACTGACTACCCCCAACTAATAGTCGACATGCAGTTTTTTATAAAGACAAAATCAATCAATACAAAATACAAATAATCTCGTAACATTGCAAATTGACAAGACAGCATTTAATAAAAGAAAAACTAAAGCAGACGACTACATTCTGCGATAGAACTTCACACTAACAGCTGCAAGAATTTAAACGAAATAAAATAACTATATATATATAGTGACATAATCTTTCCAGAATGTTGTCTTCGTCGTGGATACTCTGAACACCTTTCTGTTCCGGGCAAGCAGGCCTGCATTCGCCAGAGGCATGTGCATACATTCTTCCATGTCGCTGGTCCATCGCCTTCTTGGCGTTCCCCTTCTTCTCCTCCCCGGCACTCTGCCCTCTAGAATCAGTCTTTCGATACCATCATTCCACTTTAAGTACCCAACATACTGTAACTTTCTTCTTATGGTGTTATTTAGAAGCCACCATTCATTTAGTTTCAGTAATTTCAAAACATCAATGTTCTTCTTTTTCTCTGCCCATGATATTGGTAGGATCTTTCTGTAGCACTTAATTTCAAATGAACTTATTCTTTTGGATATTGTCTTGTTTAAAGTCCAAGTCTCGCATCCGTATGTTGCTACCGGGAAAACACATGATCTTAAAAGTGTTACTTTAGTGTCGTTATTACTACTTTGCCATAGCTTTCTCATTTGTGTTAATTTGAGTGTTGGAATCGCGAGTTTTCTTCTAATGTTCTTTACACTACTGTTCGCTGTATCCATTGAATTTCTAAGAACATTACTCCCGTAGGTTGCTGTTTTTTTCGGGAGGAAAACCCGTTTATCTTACGCCGTAAGGAAAAAAAGTCATTTTCGTCAGCCATTTTGGCTGAATATATATATATATACTAAAATATATATTTTTTATTTAGGTTAAATGGATTTAAGCCATACCAATGTTTTATACATAACGATTCTAAAGGGCATACCTAGAACAAAATAAAATAATCCTGTTTCAAGCAGACAAGTTTTATTTTGTATCAAATTAAAAAAAATGGAAGGAAGTAAAGAGAGGTAAGATTTAACTTTTTTAATGTTTCCGGAGAGAATAAGACTCCAGTATTTCTGCTTGTCATCATTAATCAGACGAACCGGAAGTTTCTATTTTAAATGACTTAGAGATCAGTGTTCCAGGAAGCAGAAAGCAGAGAGAACTAAAGGCCTCTCTCTATAACTCTCTTTTTCTGATATTTTAAAGCGCTCTTTTTAATTTCAAGCCTCTATGTATACTTCTAAAAATTGACATCATTTCAGAAAGAGACAGGAGAAATTCCGGAAAAGACAACACTAAAGAAATAATAAAGAATCACTTCCTAATTTCTCAAGTCTTCAATAACTTGGCACCCGTATCTACCATGTTCGTGTAAACACTTAAAACCCAGTTCTAAGTGTTTTAAATGACACAATTTCCGTAACAGCCTAGACACTTCAGTTATTTTGGCGCAAACACTTTATTCTAGTTTTTAGTTAGCTTTCTAAATCACATCAGAAATGAGTTTCTCTAGAACAGGAGTTCTCATACTGTTGCTGTCGAGTACTGTTGTGTTTGCATAATGACATGTGGAGCACGAGCTGTGCCAGTTAAAAAGGTATTCGTGGGCACTAAAAAACATAAACTCCTTTTACGATTCAAATCTTGTTGCACAAACCAAAATATGGTTACTATCCACAACTATTTGGGAAACGATTGGGAAGAGAAATGTACGGTGTAATTCAGTGTTTCCCAACCTTTTTTTGCTATGCCTCACCTAAGTCTTTCTAACATTCTGTCCCTTAAGGGACATATGTCCCTTTATATAACATATACATATTTTTTTAATATACAGTTAGCGCAGTGGTTAGCGCACTGGCTTCGCATATGTGTAATCCTGGGTGAAATTCCCCAGTTGAAATGTTTTTCAGATCACGACGGCTCCCGGGTCGACCCAGCCTTAAATGGGTACCGGATTAATCCGGAAAGTAAAGACTGCGAGGAAGAGGAGATGGCTATCGCCCTCATTTGCAGATCCACTTAAATGTGAGACTGCTAACATCTCACACCCCTACGGCATTAATAAATGCTATGGGTTACTTTACTTTACTTAATAATATACAAAAATGGAATTATTACATAAATTAGGCCAAATTACTACATGTTCGAATTGCCCCCTTCCTCTGGACAATCAAATTACCCCCTATGGGACGTGGGCCCTACGTTGGGAAACACTGGTGTAATTAAAATATCTGACATGAGCGATTTTTCAGATTCACTTTTACTTTCATTTTCACTTTCATATTCAAAGTCTTGATTAAAAAAATATAAACCTATTTGTGTGTTCATTATAAGTTATATCGTTTACATTCTCAATATCACAGTTTGGGCGATGCTCGACTTTCTAAAGATTGAGAAGCCCTGCTCTAGAACATTTACTTCGGTACGTAAACCCTCCCCCATATTGAAAGCCAAGAGCGGATGTGAAGGCGTGAAAATTTAATTATCGGTTATTACCATATAGCGCTCCTAAAAGCATGTTAGTATCGCCACACAGACATACAAAAACGTCCGAAAGTGGAGCAAAAAACGTTTAAACACTGTGACCTACCACGCATGTCGTAAGAGGTTATTAAGAGTGGAGTATTGTGTGTTGACTCTCCCATCACACAGGTCAAAATGACCAACACGTTTTTTTGGTGAGGTTGGATGTCTGTTGTTATAAGGGGCACGAATCAAGACAAGATGAACAATTTATTGCCATGTACACAAATTCCGGATAATAAATATGATTTTATTTCTAATAATAATATATTATAGAGTAAACACTATTTTTTAGTAGTTGCTGTAGGGGTTTAGCACCGGAGTGCCTCCAGCCATGATCACAGAAGTGTTATAAGATCTGTGCACAGAAAGACCCATTATGATTATTTCCATCCATTTCGTTGGTCAGCCTTGGCTGTTTTTTGCTATTCTTCCGACTATAAGTATGTAAATAGTGATCAACGAAAATCATGACAATAGTCAAGAACGTAACGAATTAAGTCCTAATATATCTGGACAGAGGTCTTCTACTGCCGACGACGTCGCTTAAGACATGACCATCTACGGAGTACTACAGACCTCTAGAATTGTCATGTGACGCGATGTGGCCTCGTGGTGGGCGTTCGATTTGTCAATATTTATATAAATGGAACAGCATACCAATAATAGCTACATACATAAATAGTGACCAACCGGTAGTCCAGCAATAATAAAAAACGTCACGAATGGTGTGCAAATTATTTCAGAAAACAGGTCTTCTATATTGTCGACGATCTTGCTTAAGCTAAGAGATTCAACCCCTAGAGATTCATACTGCATAGCAGATGAACACCGGGGTATCACAGACCGTTAGTTTAACAAAAAAGAAAACATACCAAGAGAATTCACGCAAGCCCTTTGGTCACGTTTCCGATTATTCCCGTGTATTTCGTTGGCCAATATTGGCAAGCAACACAAAGTATATAAATAGGGACCAAAGAACATCACGACAATAATCGAATTACTTCATTAATCGAAGTCATGATTAAAAACGTTTATTTGAATTTTGGTGGTTGGTCTTATATTGGCAATTGGTCAAATGTTCCGTGATAAAGATCCCTATTTGACTGTAACATGAAAAAATGTTCCGTGAAAAAGATCCCTATTTGACTGTAACATGAAAAAATGTTCCGTGAAAAAGATCCCTATTTGACTGTAACATGAAAAAAATGTTCCGTGAAAAAGATCCATATTTGACTGTAACATGAAAAAAGTCATTGTTTCTCTGTTTTCTAAAATATTTCTCCTTGACATTAGTTTGTTTTATTTATTAATTATATTGGTCACTAGTGATAATAATACGTTATCATTGTTATCCCTTCATATTTTTGTTACCGAAGCACTTTCCACCTTGATAGATATCCCCTGATAGTTTAGTACGGCTACACTCTTCACCATGTCGGATATCCTCTGACAGTTTGTTACTGTGGCTCTCTTCACCGTGTCTTATTTCCTCTAACAGTCTCGTTATTATTGATATTAGATCGATTAGATTATAGAGCTTTTTATCATAAAAAATAATGTCATTCGAGTAATAAAAACTATCGCAGTACGAGTATAATCCAAAAAAAGTTATTAAAAAACCACCACAAATTAACCTGCCTAAATAAAGACAATATATCTCAACAAATGAGAACATTACAGTAATCTTATCTAGATTTAGTTTCAATAGTCAAACGGGTCATAGCACCAAACCGGTGCGTAATAAGCACAAAAAAAGTATAATTATACTGTAAGTTTGTCTATTTGATGTTAGTGAGATATGCGCAAACACGTACATAAAACCGCTCCAAGCGGAAGAACAAATCAGACGGAGCAGGTGCGTTCATCCATTCTTTAACACGGTTTCCATAACTCCAAATCATCGTCTTGAAACAAACTAAGCGGAGTTGGCAAATATATAATCTTCTGACTTAATGTGCACGTGCGGGAAACTGAGTATGGTCATCTTAAATTCTCAGCTTCAAAGAAATCACATTTTCTTCTTTTCTTTACCCCTGAACACACCTAAACAACAAAAAGTGCATTTTCGCGGACAACATTGAACAAATCTCGTGTCAATTGTTCGTATGGAATTTATAGAAGGAAAAAATAAGTCGCTACCTCTTCTTAACATTTACATTCTTTTTATCTTTGTTTATCTTTTTTCTGCTTTTGTTATAAGGCACCACAGGACTGAATGACGATCGATTTTCAGGCTAAAAGCACGTATGGTCGTTTGATATGCAGTAATAATGTTATGCCTCAGAACGTTGGTAACTCCTTCAATCCACTTCTTCTTAGTCCTCCTCTGCGTCTTGTTGTTTCCATTCTCCAAACAAGTGCTATTTCAGCTTGCCAATATTGGCTCATTTTCATTAAGTGGTCGAATCATTTCGGTCACTTTTTCGATATATTTTTAACTAAAGACTTTGTTCCAACAGTTTCACATTCACTACCCCCCCCCCCCCCCCCACATATCATTTCTGTCCTACGTCCATGCCTCTCTATTAATTCGTACAATAATTCGTCATCGACGTAGCGAACATTGTAATCCTAAATGAAATAGTCTCATCCCTCATTAAAAGTCATCCATTTAGACATGTTTTGCTGGAAGAGTAATACTTAAATGCCACTTCTGTATCTCCGTTAAATCTCTATCTATGTGCTCGTTTCATGTATCGCCATCGGAATCGCAAGGTTTAACTGTAGTCACCCACCGAAGACAGATGTGTCGGGCCATTGGCGCAAATAAAACGGCGACACAACGCATTTCCATTCTCTGGACTATATCCTGCTGGAAATCTAATAGGGCCATTGTCCTACTGCAATAGAGATCTGGCAGGAGTTTGAGAATGAACGCTGAAGAAGAAGAAGAAGAAGACTGTAGACTAGGCGTAATACATATCTACTTGGTGTTAACTCTTCTTTCGAACTTTCATGAATCAATATTCAAATGGTCACCCAAGACCTCGAGTTTCCATTCGGTTATACCAAATTGCGTAGCTTGGGGATGGGCGGGTGTGTACAACATCACTCTCCCGGACTCATGGTCACATAAAATTAAAGGGGAGGGTGTGGGAGGAGAGAATTCTGAACATGTAATTTAGTAATATTTTAATTTGTATGTCCATCACATGATGATGATGATGATAACCATTTGTTACATCCATTTTTGAAAATTCAGTCGTAGTTATGTCCTTGACTATGAGTTCGTAGATGGCGAATAAGCCTTATTCTTGCAGAAAATATCCTTAGACAGTTTGGACATGAGATGACCAGTGTGGATCAATCAATCAATCAATAAACCCATAACCCTTCAGGGTCGTAGGGGTACCACATTGGATGCTTCAGCACACAGAGTCCTCCAGCGAATTCTATCGTCAGCGATGCGGATGAGTGTGGAAATATCTAGCCCTGTCCATTCCTAGCAGATGAACACCGGTTATTACCACAATTTTTCAGGTTATATTGTGAATATTCTTCGCAAAATCCCAGTGTGGATGGTGTTTGATGTATCTGTGACTTTCTAGTTACATTTAGCAATAGGAAGTGAACAAAAGATAAACATATGAAACATCTATGAATCCCCTACGAAACCCATATAAAACACATACTCATTCTTGAGAACAAAGGGAATTGAACCAGTCCGTTCTAACGGCACCAAATCGCATTGCAACTGGAGTAAACGGAGTTCTCCGTGCTTGACTAACCGCATCTCCAATAAAAGACGTTTACTCTAAAAATACTCTAAAACGGAAAAACCCGGTTACTCTAGTTGCCAGGTGGTGTTAGAATGGACTGATTCAATTCCCGTTGGTTTCAAGAATTTTTAATTTATCCTCTTGCTTCCTACGTGAATTAATTTGTATAAAATACATATCAAAGTGAAACACTTACATTGTTTTCTCAACATTGGGAATCCAAACTGTCAGATTCGGCCGATACGCCATATATACTAGCTAGCCCACTGTAAATACTGTGCAATTGAACTATTACTGTTTCATTGACGATGGTGTCACGTATGGTGGACCTGACCTCATGTCTACAGTACCCGGACTCTTACCAAACTTTCATGGAAAGAATACATCAGTTAGTTAAGTACGTTGTATATCCTCTTCGTACTCCGGACATTTTCACAAGTACTCAGACCTCCGCTTCAGTAAACAAATCCCGGACATTTTCACAAGTACTCAGACCTCCGCTTCAGTAAACAAATCCCGGACATTTTCACAAGTACTCAGACCTCCGCTTCAGTAAACAAATCCCGGACATTTTCACAAGTACTCAGACCTCCGCTTCAGTAAACAAATCCCGGACATTTTCACAAGTACTCAGACCTCCGCTTCAGTAAACAAATCCCGGACATTTTCACAAGTACTCAGACCTCCGCTTCAGTAAACAAATCCCGGACATTTTCACAAGTACTCAGACCTCCGCTTCAGTAAACAAATCCCGGACATTTTCACAAGTACTCAGACCTCCGCTTCAGTAAACAAATCCCGGACATTTTCACAAGTACTCAGACCTCCGCTTCAGTAAACAAATCCCGGACATTTTCACAAGTACTCAGACCTCCGCTTCAGTAAACAAATCCCGGACATTTTCACAAGTACTCAGACCTCCGCTTCAGTAAACAAATCCCGGACATTTTCACAAGTACTCAGACCTCCGCTTCAGTAAACAAATCCCGGACATTTTCACAAGTACTCAGACCTCCGCTTCAGTAAACAAATCCCGGACATTTTCACAAGTACTCAGACCTCCGCTTCAGTAAACAAATCCCGGACATTTTCACAAGTACTCAGACCTCCGCTTCAGTAAACAAATCCCGGACATTTTCACAAGTACTCAGACCTCCGCTTCAGTAAACACATCAGTCTTCTCAATCAGTTACTGAATAGTTTACATTTACTTAATTGTGACAATATTCTTCTGTATTTATTTATTCGCGGCATCCTCCACGTTCTGAATGTGGATTTTATGAATTTATGTGCACCAATAATAACAATAAACATAACTATCTATACTCTACTTCTAACTTTAATCTTCCACCATCTCGCTTCAACAATTCTGCTAATCTTGCTATAACAAGTCACACCACTTATGTTAGTTTTCTTCCATATAGTCACACCACTTATTTTAGTTTTCTTCCATCTAGTCACACCACTTATGTTAGTTTTCTTCCATCTAATCACACCACTTATGTTAGTTTTCTTCCATCTAGTCACACCACTTATGTTAGTTTTCTTCCATCTAGTCACACCACTTATGTTAGTTTTCTTCCATCTAATCACACCACTTATGTTAGTTTTCTTCCATCTAGTCACACCACTTATGTTAGTTTTCTTCCATCTAGTCACACCACTTATGTTATTTTTCTTCCATCTAGTCACACCACTTATGTTAGTTATCTTCCATCTAGTCACACCACTTATGTTATTTTTCTTCCATCTAGTCACACCACTTATGTTAGTTTTCTTCCATCTAGTCACACCACTTATGTTAGTTATCTTCCATCTAGTCACACCACTTATGTTATTTTTCTTCCATCTAGTCACACCACTTATGTTAGTTTTCTTCCATCTAGTCACACCACTTATGTTAGTTTTCTTCCATCTAGTCACACCACTTATGTTAGTTTTCTTCCATCTAGTCACACCACTTATGTTATTTTTCTTCCATCTAGTCACACCACTTATGTTAGTTTTCTTCCATCTAGTCACACCACTTATGTTAGTTTTCTTCCATCTAGTCACACCACTTATGTTAGTTTTCTTCCATCTAGTCAGCTTATGAATGCTCATGTTCCACCATCTTGTCACACTGGTGGTCGGGCTATTTACATTCCTACCGACGTTAGTCTCTTTGATAATGGAATCACAATTCTAAGTATAGTCATTAGTCATTAGTATAGTCATCAAGTATAGCCCTGTATCTCACAGAACTCTTCTTCAAGATATCCACCGCCATCATCGTCGTATTCTAGTCATGTCTTTTATAAGGAATCCATTCATATAGTCTGATACTACCGATATATTCTCTAGGTATGCGATCAAGAAATATGCTTGAACAATCGCTTCTGGTGCATTGCATGCTCGTGATCCTCATAACAATAACTCGCTCGTGAGTTGCCGGGGTCTGAAAGGGGAGCAAAGAATAGCAACACTATTTACCTTCCACGCATGTCGTAAAAGGCGACTAAGGAGGTTATAGGATGGACTTGGCTGTCCCATCATATATAGGGTCAGTGACTCAAAGCTATACTGAAGTAGGATGTGTCAGGCCGAAAGGCGCAGCTATCGCAGTAATGCTGTAAACCATGACACAACACATTCCGTTCTCCAGACTACATCCTGCTAATCTGCAGGAGTTTGAGAAAGAACGTAGAAGAAGAAGAATAACAATAACTCTCTCCACGATACTGGGATGCTCCAGCACATTCTCGTAGACGCTCCAACATTACCTCAGCTGACCTCGAACATTGTTGCAGTTTCAACGCCGTGATGACATTGTCACGAAACCCGCTGATAAACGGTGCCGTAATTGTATGGCGCAAAGTCATCTCTCTCTACAGGATGACCGTCAACGCTGTTCAGTCCTGTGTTTCATAATGTACCAGGATGACCATCAACGGATGTTCAGTCCTGTGTTTCATAATGTACCAGGATGACCATCAACGGATGTTCAGTCCTGTGTTTCATAATGTACCAGGATGACCATCAACGGCTGTTCAGTCCTGTGTTTCATAATGTACCAGGATGACAATCAACGGCTGTTCAGTCCTGTGTTTCATAATGTACCAGGATGACCATCAACGGATGTTCAGTCCTGTGTTTCATAATGTACCAGGATGACCATCAACGGCTGTTCAGTCCTGTGTTTCATAATGTACCAGGATGACCATCAACGGCTGTTCAGTCCTGTGTTTCATAATGTACACACTTCGGATACTGTGATATCTCACAATCGGACAGTCCGCAATATAATAAATAATTTAACCAGAAAAAGGTAGAAAATGTTTATGGAATTTACTTCACTGTATTTAGGTAACCGCATATGCACTCCGTCTCTCTTAATGAATCGGCACGCCTGATGCTGCGTATCACTCACAGCACGTAACTTCGTATCTGCAAGCGATAATTCCCCGGGATATCCGTAAAAAACCGACATTGTAAACAATACCGATCGTGCACAATCGGGCGTCGTGTAGCAAGTTCTCATTATATGTTACTCATATATACGGATGTCACACGATCAGAAAATTCTGAGATACATGAGCTTTCGCTACTGTATATTGTCATGTGAAGGAGTGCTGGGAGGCTTTCTATGGGCTGTGGGAATAAAGGCCACTCTTCCATAGCAGATGCCGCAATGTGTAAATAAAGGATTTTGATTGTACCTTCGAAAGAAAAAAATTCTGTCCCAACTGTTGACTGAACCCCGGAACTCAAGGGTCTGAGAACGGCGTTCTATCCACACGGTCATACTTTCCACTTGAGCATGGGCCAATATTGAGGATTCGCGATTTGAAACTAACGATAAGCATGGCGCGATGATAGCACATAACAAAGATTTATGAACCAACATACGAGAACTGAAAATATCAGCAATTTTACCCTGAGAGGTTTATTGAAAGGCAGATATGAGCACATATGAACATGTCCGGTGTTCGAACAGGATAATCAACATACCTAATACCGAATAATGTGAATTTTGACAGTAGTTTTCAAGCCTTGGTAAATAAACTTTAATGTTGGCAATGTTAAGTTTGAATGATTTGGAAAAGATCAGTATTACAGTAAAGATCACTCTATTCAGATTGCTAGTGCTAAGTAAGTTCAGTATTACAGTAAAGATCAATCTATTCAGATTGCTAGTGCTAAGTAAGTTCAGTATTACAGTAAAGATCAATCTATTCAGATCGCTACTAGTACTAAGTATACGTTTTTATACGGAAGTGGAAATTGGATATTCAGTGCAGACACAGAAAGAAAGATTCAGGCTTTTGAAAACATGTGCTACAAACATTTGTTATTAATTAAGTATAAAGAATGCAAGACAAATATTTGTCCAACAGAAAATAAAGAGATTTACAGTTTATCAAGAACCACTTTTGGCAGTGGTGAAATGGCGTAAAAATGTTTGGTTTGGATAAGTAACTAGACACGACTTACATTCTAAAATTATTATACCAGAAGCAGTTGAGGGAATTGGAAAAGAGGAGGCAAGAGTAAATCCAGGATTTAACACATTTAAAAAAAATTGTTTGGGCGTAATTTGTTCAACACTCCCCGGAATGGGTGAGGATCAATATCATCATGTGGTATATTCTTTCCAGAATTTGGTCTTATGAATTTTCTGAGCATTCCAAGATTCTGGGCGAGTTGACCTGCCGCAGTTTAAGCATTTGAATATATTACTGCACTTTCGTCGTCTTGGGCGCCCTCTTCCCCTGATGTCTTTAACACTACATGCAGCTATTAATCTTTATATGCTGTTATGTCTCTTTATATGAGCAAAAACAACAACAACACACAGCTTTCTTGTTAGCATTTTGTTAAGTGGCCAGTCCTTTCAACGTTTATTAGCACTTATTGAATTATCTCTTTAGCTGTCCTTGGTATACGTAAAATTCAGAATATCCAAAATAGAATTACTAGGCACATTACTCCTGTAGCTTGCCATTGCTTTCTGGAGACAATTTAGAGAGAATTGTATAGAGACAATTCTGTGCTAATTAATCTAGTGTGACAACCATACAATCCTGACGGGTTATGGGTCTTATTATTACTATCCCACCGAAGACGGACGTGTTGGGCTATTGGCGCAAATAAAACGGCAATACAACGGATTTACACTCTCTAAACTACATTTAAGTTGAAATATTGTAGGATCATTGTCCTGTTACAAGAGAAATCCAGCAAGAGTTTGAGAATGAACGCTGAAGAAGAAGACGCATTATTACTATAACGAAACTTCCTTTATTCGCCGAAGACACAAGCCATGCACTTGTTTATGCCTATATCCAACCTGAAGGATTATGTGAATGTCTGAGGCAGTGAATGCCACAACACTGAAGTTCTAATTCATACCCAGAAGAATCCAACTCTATCTGCAATTAAACGAAGCTAGAGGGGTGAAACATTATTCTGCAAACGAAGTTCTATGAGGCTTCCACTAGAGAAGAGTTTCAATATATACGAGTATACATAGGGAATACTAGTAGAGCTTATCGTTGCCTTGATGTTGATCTAGTAGACTTCTAATGAGAGCCCTCAGATATTCTACACGCAGGACGATATTTTATATTTCCACTCATTGGGGATTCTCCATTAGTCACATACATACTAGGGATATTTACATGCTATATGAAAGTACCGAAGTTGCCAATCACTAAACACATGACTAAATATCGTTATCCATTTGTTGCCGTTTATAATATAGGGAAATGGCGTTGGTGAAACCATCTCTGTGTATTTGAATTTGATTTTGTGTGTTTATTTCGTTGTTTGTACTTGTTTCTTGAGAAAGGTCCCAGTTCGACCGTGACGAGGGAAAAGTTCTTATTCCTTTGTTTTATATTATATATTTTTAATGTTAGTTTTATTATTTGTCTGTGATTAGTTAAACAAGAAACAATATTACATTATCCCAGATATCGGTATATGTTCGCAATATTGTTACAACGCAACCATATGTTCTTGTGTTCTGCCAGTTTTATTGCCTGTTTAATTTTTCCATTTCCGGTGAGCTTATCTAAACGCGGTCATTTTTGTCCAGGATAGATACAATTTCTCTCTGGACTAAACAGTTGTTCAGTTTTAATTATTATCATTTTAGTTGTCTTTTCTTCTTCGTCTTATTATGCTTTATTTTTCAAATTACGGCAGCTTAGCAGGATGTAGCTCACAAAATTGAATAAGAAGAATCACGGTTAACATCTGTGCTGCGATATGTTCCTGACACATCCGACTTCAGCATTGATTTTGGGTCACTCTAACTTTCTATGGACTGGGACAGGTAACCCCACCTTCATAATATAAGAAAAAGTGGAAGTAGATGCAACCAACCGCAGAACCTAATGACCCCTTCGATCAAATATCACACAAGGAACAAACCATTATCTTCAGATTACGAACTGGCCGCAACAGACTGAGAAGTCACATGTTCCGAAAGCTGATGATTGGCCAGATAGACCTGTGCAATTGTGGACTGAGCCTAGAGACTGCAGAACACAATGTTCATGCCTGTCAACTCTACCAAGAAGAGATGGAGAAAATATGGCCTACTGAGACGGCACTACTTCCAGAACTGAGTTCCATGGATGATCTGAAGCGAATCACAATTCATTGATGCCATTGACGCTGTAGCCTGATATCTGACTGAAGCTATTGGCGTTGTAACCTGATATCTGACTGAAGTTATTGGCGTTCTAACCTTATATCTGACTGAAGCTAATCACGTTGTAACCTGATATCTAACTAAAGCTATTGCCGTTGTAACCTGATATCTGATTGAAACTATTGGCGTTGTAACCTGATATCTCACTGAAGCTATTGTCGTTGTAACCTGATATCTGATTGAAGCTATTGGCGTTGTAACATGATATCTGACTGAAGCTATTGACGTTGTAACCTGATATCTGACTGAAGCTATTGACGTTGTAACCTGATATCTGACTGAAGCTATTGGCGTTGTAACATTATATCTGACTGAAGCTATTGACGTTGTAACCTGATATCTGACTGAAGCTATTGACGTTGTAACCCGATATCTGACTGAAGCTATTGACGTTGTAACCCGATATCTGACTGAAGCTATTTGCGTTGTAACCTGATATCTGACTGAAGAACGACGAAGAAGAAGAAGCACATTGTTAAACTTATCAATGAAATATGCCAGTATATTTTATATTTTTAGACTTGTCTAGTAAAAATAAATCTAGAAACAATGTAATGAAGTTGTGCTAATCACTCAAGACACACATAATAACACACACAAATCGACATTTCGACTAAAAGGCCTTTATCAAGACATATGTGAACTAGAAATGTAAACATACAACAAAAAACGAAAAGTAAGAATTGTAGACGTTCACATGGTCATGTGTAGTTTTGTACAGTAAGTTCATATTATTAAAAAATAATTCGTTTTTGTAATGAAAAAATTGTGATATTAGAAAGAAAACTTGACATAAAGTGAGATTTTGGGATGTTCAACCAAACACCCCCCCCCCCCCGCCTTAACATTATAACACATCAGCTCAAAACTAATATCACTATTAACAGAGGCCAAGAGGTAAGGTTAAGCATCCTAAAAAAGCATCCTCAAAACCCTCCCAAATACATACTTCACGATTTTTCGCAAGAAGGCCATTTACTACCGGACGAAGAAAAAGGAACTACACACGAAGATAGGTGAATGTTATTTTTTTTTTAGGTAATACTAGGACTCGGTTATAAAATAAGATATGTTCTGAGGCTTCTGTGTTGAAGTGGTTAGTGGTTACATTTCACAAACACAATTCCGTCGAACATATATATTGTTAGTAAATCGATATTTCACACTAAGCTGCTGATACGATTGGATGGATTAATAGGGCGAAAAAATATTCCCCAACAGTTTGCAAGATGCATGTTCTAAAGGATATGATACAGTTATGTAAGATCGAAAGACATTTTTTAACATAAAAGGGATGAAAAATATACTATACCATGATAGGAGTATTATATTGTAAACTATTGATTTTGTAATGTAAAATATTGATTTTATAATATAAAATATTTACTTTATAATATTAAATATTGATTTTATAATGTTAAATTATGGTGTGTAATATACATTATTGATTGCATACTGTAAAATATTGATTTTATGATAAATATTGATATTATAATGTAAAATATTCTTGTAATGTAAAATATTGATTTTATAATGTTAAATATTTATTTTCCAATGTAAAATTCTGATTTTATCATGTAAAACTCTGATTTGATAATGTTAAATATTCAATTATAATGTAGAATATTGATGTTATAATGTAATATCGTGATTAATGTAAGAAAACTGGTATTATAATGTAAAGTTTTTATTTGATAATGTTAAATATTGATTTCATGTTAAATATTGAATTCATAATGTTAACTATTGAATTCATAATGTTAGATATATATTTTATAATGCTAAATATTGCTATTTTATAAAGACATTATGCCGTGCTAAAGCAAAGTAGACGTGTGGACCGTGTGAACAATGAAGGATAACAACAGCACGTCCAAATAGTAACATGCTTTTAGAAGCTCATGTGATTGAATGTTATGTAAATAGTGAAGAAAAAATACGAACATGATGAAAGTAGAAGTCTTACGTTGAACGTACACATGGTCGACGTTTCGACAAAAAAACTTGATGATGATTTGTCGAAACATCGAATCTGCTTAACGTAAGCATGTATTGTTTAATGTAAAACTACCGATTTATATATTTGTTTTCTTTAATATTTACCAACCACATCTTTTATCAGTCTCAACCCTCACTAAGTTGTGTTTGAATGTCTGCATTCACATTTATAATGGGGCGGGGTACATGCCTTTTACATGCTCAAATACGTCATCTGAGAAGGAACCCATATTTTAAAACATTGCTTAACACTTAAAGTTGGAGACAAGCTCGAAGACAAGGGGGAAGGGTTTGGGCCATCAACCACCCCTCACCGCTTAGGAAATCAGACTATTACCTGTAGTAGTAAGAATTTAGACAAATTAGGGTAACGAAAAAAGTCTTATGTAATGATGAAATTGAACACGAAAATGAGGCTTATGAACTATATTGTTATATTTCGGTAAATCACCACCAGCCATCCTTCTGAAGACTTATTTGCGACCCCGACCCCGATTTGAGACTCTTTAGTGAAATCTCTTGAAAACATATTCCTAAACTCCTCAAATAGAACATAGGTAGACATAGCTCTATAGTTCGTAATTTCTGCGGTTGAAAACAATAAATTCAATGTAGGTTGTACGAGTATCATTCTACCTATCTCTTTTTCGTTGATTTTTCTACCTATCTCTTATTCGTTGATTGTTCTACCTATCTCTTATTCGTTGATTGTTCTACCTATCTCTTATTCGTTGATTGTTACGCAAATCTACGATGTGTTGTTCTCATGAACTTTAAATCAAATAATTTGTTTGTTTATGCAACAGCTTACGTTGTTAGTGTTGGTTAAAATGATGTAGTGATTAAATCACGAAGAGATGGCGAGTGTGGAAACTGAGTGTCAAAAAAGAATTCAGACTACTTGGAACAAGATAAAGTATATTCTACGATAAAAAATTATTTTCCTTTCTCTCTCTCTCACTCTCCCTCTCTCGTGCGCGCGCGCGCACTCTCTATCTCTCTCTCTCTCTCTTTCTGTATACGAAGAGGTTAAAGTTATAAAGTTTCCTGCCGATAGCATCAACAGAATGTAGACTTTGTCGAACAAATATGCGACATTCTCATCTCCCCGAGCAGCTTGAGGGCGAGTGCTACACTAAACAAGATCCACCTTCAAGGGTATTACAAACTGTCCATTTCTTCCCACAAATTAATGACCTTCCAGGCACTTCAGAATTCTAGATACTTTGATGCGGTGTCCCAGAGGTTGGCTCTTCGGGCCTTCCCTTCTATCACACGATAAACAAAATTTAGATTTATAAATGCAGTTTATGTTATATTTACATCAGTGGTCTCCCTATGGAACATATATATTCGATAAATCTTTCAACTTTCATCTACTACTAGCTCATTTCAGGACTCACCTTTATACTCATAGCTTGTATTGACATTTTTCTTTTCTACCTCTGTTTTGTAGTCTACATATTTTTCACTTGCTTGCAGATCTAAGAATAATGTCATTCATGCAATTACCTTTTTTAATCTGTGCAATTTTCAAATACAAAACACACATTATTATATCTGTCTGTCTGTCTGCCTGCTGGCCTGCATGCCTGTATGTCTGTCTGTCTGCCTGCTTGCCTGCCTGCCAGCATGCCTGTATGTCTGTCTGTCTGCCTGCTTGCCTGCCTGCCTGTATGCCTGTCTGTCTGTTTATGTCTATCTATCTATCTATCTATCTATCTATCTATCTATCTATCTATCTATCTATCTATCTATCTATCTATCTATCTATCTATCTATCTATCTATCTATCTATCTATCTATCTATCTATCTATCTATCTATCTATCTATCTATCTATCTATCTATCTATCTATCTATCTATCTATCTATCTATCTATCTATCTATCTATCTATCTATCTATCTATCTATCTATCTATCTATCTATCTATCTATCTATCTATCTATCTATCTATCTATCTATCTATCTATCTATCTATCTATCTATCTATCTATCTATCTATCTATCTATCTATCTATCTATCTATCTATCTACCTTTATATATATATATATATATATATACATATACATATCATTATGTGCTGTGCCCTCTATGGTAGAGAGGGTCATGGATCACCAAGACTCTCTATTTTCATTATCTTGTTATCAAGATCATCGTTGACTTTTTGCCATGTTAAGCCGTCTGACTATACAATATTTTCCCACGTAGTTGTATCTAATCTCTCTTGTCTTCTATCTAGCATGTCGTAACTATGTTCTCTAGACCTCCCGGCCTATGTATATTTGATTGTGTAGCTGATATTATTTTGTTGTGATGCTCAGAGGAATTTCTAGTGGTTAGCATGTAATTTCTAGTGGTTAGAATGTAATTTCTAGTGGTTAGCATGTAATTTCTAGTGGTTAGCATGTAATTTCTAGTGGTTAGAATGTAATTTCTAGTGGTTAGCATGTCATTTCTAGTGGTTAGCATGTAATTTCTAGTGGTTTGCATGTAATTTCTAATGGTTAGCATGTAATTTCTAGTGGTTAGCATGTAATTTCTAGTGGTTAGCATGTAATTTCTAATGGTTAGCATGTAATTTCTAGTGGTTAGCATGTAATTTCTAGTGGTTAGCATGTAATTTCCATGTGCTATGTGATTGGTCTGATGTGCGTGTATAGGACGGATGGGATATTTTTTTTCCCGTTTTAAGTCGCAGGCAAGTGGGTTTCTTTACAAATTTACCGTCTATATTTACCGTATATATTTACGGTATATATTTACCATCTATATTTGCCGTATAGATTTATCGTATAGAAAGAGTAGACACCAACTCGATGACTATTAATACCTTAACTATCATAGCCAACGAAATGATGTGGTGATTGTCATGCCTTTAATTAATTATGTTACTATAAAGGTATATATAGATTCGATGTTGTGACCAAAGGGTCTTTATCAAGATGGGTCGAATCGTCGACTGTATTATTGAACGTAAAACTGCTACTTTGCAATTGCTATATTTTGTCGCAACACCTCTATATCGATCGGAGGTCCCCCTATTTGCAACTTGCATTTCGTTAATTATATTGATCTTATAGCTGGGTCAGAACTCGAATTACAAGAGTTAACAGCAAAGTTGAATAAAGTTACCAGCAAGTGCTCTATATGTTTCATGTAACTTATGGGCTCCTCGAGAACATAACGTATACTAATGTGTTTGGTTAATCTACAGTACAATTGGGTTTTTGGAATTTTGGCCCCGTTATATTTTGTCTCAAAACGATTCGGGTGGCGCTTGCCAAACATTTTGAAAGTTCTCCTGTCCTGTGCTCCGGCAAAGCTGACCATTAATATGCTTTATGAATCTTTTACCTCTGACCGATGCACAAAATTCAAACAAATACAACCATTTCCTGTTAACGAATAGATCTAATGAGCGTTGAAACGTTCTATTATTGAATTTTTGTCTAAGTTGAATCAGTATCAATCGACGTTTACGATGTATTAACTTGTTAATTATGGTTTATATTGCATTGTGAGAAGAATGACACATATGACACACGTGAGAGTATGTAACTTTTATAAAGCTACAATTTTGCGCTGTCTTTCGTGTTCGGAATGGATACATTCGTACCAGCGCAAAGTATATTATGGGAGAACTGTAACCGTGGGTGTTTGATACATGTTTCTTTTTAAAAAAACATTTGTGGTTAATATGTGGAAACAGAAACATATCAGTCATTGCTACAATATAAAAAATAATATTTACAAAATATTTATTTTTCATTTTTGTTTTATTCTCACCCGGGCATTGTTTCTAGTACATATATATTTATCTCTCTGTAATTATATATATGAAATTCTATGGGAAAATGCGAACGTACATATTTGTATAGCTTAGGGCCTTATCAGATATAAATCCGTCCCTGGCCAATCGGGTACTAAACCTTTTCTCTCCGCGAGCATGATTCCAGTATTGGAAAGCATCGACAGTAGAATTGGATCTCGGTTCGTTCGCCCTCTTAACCGAGGTGTTATTCACCGACATCGTGAATCCCTAGCGCAATTCTGAGTACCTAATTCTAAACAATTCTGAGAACCTAATTCTAAACAATTCTGAGTACCTAATTCTAAACAATTCTGAGTACCTAATTCTAAACAATTCTAAAAACATTGTTCAGGCGCACCGAGGACAAGAAGCGTGTTCTTCACCTGAACCAAACTTTAGATCCTATTTCCTTTTAATGTTTTCCTGTTCCGTTTGCACTTTGCGCTGCGCTGCCCTCTGGCGCTGTGCTGCCCTCTGGCGCTGTGCTGCCCTCTGGCGCTGTGCTGCCCTCTGGCGCTGTGCTGCCCTCTGGCGCTGTGCTTCACTCTAATTGTACTCAGTATGTTATATTTTCGACTCCCACTATTTGTTTAAACATCTACCATTTCGTGACAATTGCATTGGCCCTTCAATTCTCGGACCTGATTGTCTTGCGTCACTGTGTGTCGACAGTGACGCTGTACGTATTGGCACAGAGTGTCGGAGATATTCCTTGTCTTTTTTCAATAAATTATCATTCCATCTACAATCTCCAAATTAGTGGACACAATCACAAAAATATTTGCCAGAAGCAGCATGATCTTTCTATGTTGTGGATGAAACACTAGGAGATTATTTTGGAATCTAGCTCATCTGCTAATACTGTGTCCGCCGAGAGGATTGCGTACCCTTATCACCCCATCTATCATCCCATCTTATCACCCCATCTATCATCCCATCTTATCACCCCATCTATCATCCCATCTTATCATCCCATCTTATCACCCCATCTATCATCCCATCTTATCACCCCATCTATCATCCCATCTTATCAAACCATCTGTCATCCCATCTTATCACCCCATCTATCATCCCATCTTATCACCCCATCTATCATCCCATCTTATCACCCCATCTATCATCCCATCTTATCACCCCATCTATCATCCCATCTTATCATCCCATCTTATCACCCCATCTATCATCCCATCTTATCACCCCATCTATCATCCCATCTTATCACCCCATCTATCATCCCATCTTATCATCCCATCTTATCACCCCATCTATCATCCCATCTTATCACCATATCTATCATCCCATCTTATCACCCCATCTATCATCCCATATTATCAAACCATCTATCATCCCATCTATCATCCCATCTTAGCAAACCATCTATCATCCCATCTTATCATCCCATCTTATCACCCCATCTATCACCCATATAGTCACTGAATTAGAACAACATAATGTGGTCTGGCATAACGCTGACACACGTTCAATATTGATTCAATTTTGGGTTTTGTTCACAATGAGATAAAACCTTGAGCGTTTAGTAGCATATTCTATTCAGAACGGACGGAGCCATCAACTCAGTATTTATTGGATGTAGTTAGTTTCTATGCGATATAAATACGTTAAGTCGTTTTCCATTGCTTTCTGAACTCTCCGGAGGCAGAGTTGCCTGTGACGGGATTAGAACACGAGATCTTGGCCGTCACAGACAAGCTCTGTATCATCCCGCGATAGAACCGGATCTTCTGCTTAAAAGAAAAAAAAATGAAATTCAAATTTCAAGTTTCCTATACTGCATGTACTCTTATCTCCCACGTAGAAAGCATTTATCCGCCTCTTCTGTTACGTCACTAAGTTATCATCTGCGAGACCTCAGTTCAATCGGCCATTTCCTGTGAGATTCTCTGAAGATCTCTGCAGCTGTTTCCCTACGCAACCATATCTATTTCTTTGCCTTTCTCTTCATTCTATCTATCCTTTCCACATTTCTTGTTCAATTGGAATTCTATGTAAATGAAAGCATAGAAATAAAAACACTAATATATTATTAAAAATATACATAATATTCCTCGAGACACGAAATAAGAATCAGTTCATATGGGATAGTAACAAAATACTCGAACGGAGTAATTAACAGAAAAATAAATTCTGAAATTCCGAATAATGTCAGAAATATTCTTAAACAGCGAAAAAATTATTTTACAAATTTTAGTGCATATTATACCATTCTCGAATAGCGCCAGCTTTACATCAAGTAAATAATGTAATAGATTATAATTTTGTTCGTTTCTCATAACTCAGAGATAGGTGAAAGGAGTGGGGTCGAGGAAATGCACAGAAAGATGCCTTCAAGGATCAAGTTTAAGGTGTGTGTAGAGGTGATGAAGAAGCTGAAACCTTTAAGGTATGAAGGGTTCTTTATTGCTGGGGAAGGAAACTAGGAGAATCGTTGCTCTTTCTTTGATGTATGGAGAGTAAACGTGCAGGTGCGCGGTGTGAGCAGAATGTTCACACGCTTCGTTGAAATAAATGATCATTCATTTTTTCTGGATT
Source organism: Meghimatium bilineatum (assembly GCA_034231615.1). Taxonomy (NCBI): domain Eukaryota; kingdom Metazoa; phylum Mollusca; class Gastropoda; order Stylommatophora; family Philomycidae; genus Meghimatium; species Meghimatium bilineatum. Next base: position 8,702,508 of record CM067299.1, read on the forward strand.
ATTAGAAATTCTGCACATATAATGCAATCTTCCATTCAATATTAATTTGATATGCTACATTTATTTGTTTATTGATTAGATCATACATATATATACGAATTTAACATAAAAATGTGCATGTTTAGATTAATTTTGTACACAATTTAGAAGCCTTTTTCAAAAATAAAGTGAAGACTGTTTATACAACTGTTTGCTTTGTTGTCTATGCTGGTTCTATTTGTTCCCGTCAGCTTTCCTGGTTCTATTTGTTCCCGTCAGCTTTCCTGGGTCTATTTGTTCCCGTCAGCTTTCCTGGTTCTATTTGTTCCAGTCAGCTTTCCTGGTTCTATTTGTTCCCGTCAGCTTTCCTGGTTCTATTTGTTCCCATCAGCTTTCCTGGTTCTATTTGTTCCCGTCAGCTTTCCTGGTTCTGTTTGTTCTCGTCAGCTTTCCTGGTTCTATTTGTTCCCTTCAACTTTCCTGGTTCTATTTGTTCCCGTCAGCCATCCAGCCCTGTTTCAACAGATGTTCATATATTAAATTGACTACATTATTTCCTAACCTTGTTTAGATAATTATGTGCAGTTATTGTTGCTGAGCTGCTGAATTCCTCTACAAAATAGTCTTGTTCTTCTTCTTCTGTTCTCGCTCTCTGATAACTAATACGAAATCTCGTGTGATTACCGCTAGGGAGCGTGAAGTACGTTATGGTACTTGCTTCACAGCGAAGATGCGATAGTTTGAGCCTTCTGGAACAACAAATCCGTTTTCGGCATAAATAACCGCTGCTGTTTTATAGTTTTAATATGTACTTTTATTGTTTTTGTTGTTGGTCAGTGTATTAGATGTTACCTAAACCAGTGGCGTACCTAGGGTAAGTACTGCCCGGTGCGATGAAGATTTGTAGGCCTCCCCCACCACCCCCCCCCCCCGACATTAATAAAAAACAGTCCGAGTAAAATTTAATAAGTTAATTATTATCATCGATTTTATCCACTTTTAACAAAGACAAATAAATGTTAAAAGGTAAATTCAAAATTATAAATTCACTTTTCTGATTGAAAATTGTTCAATGTTTCTGAATGAAGGCTTTGTTCCTTTTCTTTACATTCTTGTTCCCTTTAAAATTCTTTAAAATTAACTCACAGTTAAGAGTGTTTTTCTAATATCCAGAATGCACTTGTACACAACGGTTTTTCACAATATGATTTCTTCACTAGTTATAGCTAGGTTACATGACTTTATGATGCGCTGAAACACGAGCCTGATTGTGCCTACCAAAGTTTAAAACTTGATTTAAATGTTTGATCTTTATCGATGGTAAAATCGTTGTCGTTGAATGATAGCACTCACCGCTTGAATGCTAGAAATAAACTTAATTTGTCATCGAACTCAGACTGCGTATGACGGACTTTAGGGTGCTAAGTGAACACATGAATGGGTTGACGATCGAAACTGAAACTTATTTTTCATTTTTCTTAGAAGCTAAAATATAATTTTGAAGTAAATTGTGGCAGTGTCTTCTTTCGAGAGGAACTAGTTCTACTTATTAATTAATTTTAATTTTAAAGTTTTATAATAATGTGCCAAAAATGTGATATTACCTAACTAGCAAATAAATGGCTTAACAATAAGAAATGCTATTTTTTAACGGTGTGGGGCATCAAATTTGTCATGGCAAAGGCAATCAAACCCCATTTTAAAGTTTTCATTATTTTGAGGGGCAATAAAGTGCCCCTCAATCCTCGATGCTCGGTGCGGCCACCCCTCCCCCCGCACCACCCTCGGTACGCCACTGACTTAATCCCCGTTTACAGTTTATGTATGCTTTCACAGTAATCTTGCTGTATATATCCTGCACAACATTTCTCGTCTTATAGACAGCCGATAAGCAATCATGTCACCAGTTGAGCAGTATCTGTCATGAATTAACTCTGGATTTCAGCATGTCACAGACAGAACATTTGTAATTGCGTCTCTCTTTCTCTCTTTGTCTCTCTCTCACTTTCTCTCACTTTCTCTCTTGTCCTTCACATTTCTATCCTACGTTTCCTAAACGGCTCTCTCCTTGTGCGCAGAATGTTGTCAGAAAATGTGTTCATTAGGTTAGCAATTCTCAATGTTCAGGATCGATAGACAAATCGTTTATTGAGGATGTACACAAATATTTGCACCTCAGAAGTGATCTAACACGAAGTCGTTGCTGTTCAGAAAGTCCAGTAAATATTACTTGCATGGGAATGTGACATTTTGACATTATTTACCAGTATCCAGTCATCGCAGCAGGAGTTCAGCATATATTAGAAGTTCACATAGATCATGAACTCACAACACAACAGGAGCTCACAATACACCAGGAGTTCATCATACATCAGGAGTTCACGATTCACCAAGAGCGCATACTACACCAGGAGCTCACAATTAATCAGGAGCTCACAATTAATCAGGAGCTCACAATTAATCAGGAGCTCACAATTAATCAGGAGCTCACAATTAATCAGGAGCTCACAATTAATCAGGAGCTCACAATTAATCAGGAGCTCACAATTAATCAGGAGCTCACAATTAATTAGGAGCTCACAATACAACAGGAGTTCACGATTCACCAAGAGCTCATCACACATCAGGAGCTCACAATTACTCAGGAGCTCACAATTACTCAGGAGCTCACAATACACCAGGAGCTCACAATACAACAGGAGTTCACGATTCACCAAGAGCTCATCACACATCAGGAGCTCACAATTACTCAGGAGCTCACAATATACCAGGAGTTCATCATACACCAGGAGTTCATCATACACCAGGAGTTCATCATACACCAGGAGTTCATCATACATCAGGAGTTCATCATACACCAGGAGTTCATCATACATCAGGAGTTCATCATACACCAGGAGTTCATCATACATCAGGAGTTCATCATACACCAGGAGTTCATCATACATCAGGAGTTCATCATACATCAGGAGTTCACGATTCACCAAGAGCTCACATACATCAGGAGCTCACAATACAACAGGTGCTCACAATACATACGGAGTTCATCATACATAAGCAGCTCATCATGTATCAGGAACTCACAATACATTAGGACTTCACCATACATCAGGAGTTCACCATACATCAGAAGTTCACCATACATCATGAGTTCACCATACATCAGAAGTTCACCATACATCAGGAGTTCACCATACATCAGAAGTTCACCATACATCAGGAGTTCACAATACATCAGGAGTTCACCATTCATCAGGAGTTCACCATACATCAGGAGTTCACAATACATCAGGAGTTCACCATACATCAGGAGTTCGCCATACACCAGGAGTTCGCCATACACCAGGAGTTCACCATACATCAGGAGTTCACCATACATCATGAGTTCAACATACATCAGGAGTTCGCCATACATCATTTCACCATACATCAGAAGTTCACCATACATCATGAGTTCACCATACATCAGAAGTTCACCATACATCAGAAGTTCGCCATACACCATGAGTTCAACATACATCAGAAGTTCACCATACATCAGAAGTTCGCCATACATCATGAGTTCAACATACATCAGAAGTTCGCCATATTAGCTGTTTTTCGATGAGATATTTCTACTCTTGTTTTAACAGTGTGTAACTTCAAAAAGGTGTGGTCAAGCATAACGCCGGCAGTTCTTCTAAGACCTCTGCACAGAATTAATTAGGACTTCATTGGTTGCGATTTTTATTATTGTCGAGGTTTTGGTTTGTCATAATGTATATACTTGGAGTTTAACTTGACATTTTTGACATGCGACTCCAAGTATATAACTAGTGATCAATGGAAACCACGACAATAATAAAAAAGTAACAAATAAATGCCTATTTAATTATGTGCAAAAGCCATCTACTGCAGACGGGCATTGTTCAAGCATTCAGTGTCTTGAAATAACCCAAAGTACTAGCGGTGAGAGGGATGGGACTACAAAGAGTAATAAAAGCATAAAAGAGACATAGGTACGGAGTGCTGCTAATATCTAAGTGCATAACATTCTAACAACAACTACGAAATAGAATGCGATTCGAATAAAACGTCTTCGTCCGGACAAAATGGAACACCACTCAAAGATATACGTTCATGAATTTATTTACAGTTTTTTCAATCTCACTTATTATTCCCTATTCCTTCTGCAGAGTTTATATCTTTATTTTGGTTATAGCTTTCATGAAAATAATAATAATATACATAACTTGAGTAATGTGATCATATATAACTGAATAAAGATAATGAAATAAGTGCACTGATAAGCTAACTTAATTCCAATAAATAGGAAAATCCAATTAAACTAATGACATATATTAGACAAAGTAAATAAAGTAAATGATTACTGACTGCTTTTACTTTTGCTTGGATAATACGTAAAAATGCGAAAAAACTTTAATACTACAGGCGATAATTGGAAAACGGTAATTAGATTTTGCAAATCATTTGTAACACATATAGTATCACCCAAAAAGACGTTTCGACCAAAAGCATTTATCAAGAACACAACACACGACATTTTACTTTTACTTTGAGTCTGTTCATTTTTAGATTACCACGATAATGGCGATGGTAAAAGAAGCATTCGGCCCTAAAATACCAGCAAGTGGTTAAACTTATTGGTGAAAGAGATATACTTAAATGTGCTTCTGCGTTCATTATTATATGCTATGTTGGACTTTAGTTGATCGCCTTTCACATATTTTGCACCACTAGAGAGCAGTTTTTGAAAATTAGTATGTGCTAGTTTAGAGTAAAATGTATGCCGAAAACAGATATGTTGAATCGGAGGACGCAGAATAACACAGCTCCGATGTGAAATCAACAGTATCAGGATCCCCGGTGGAAATCACACAAACTCTCATATTGGGTATCAGAGACAGCGCGACAAAGAAAAAAAGTAGAACTTGAAGCATGAATTAGAACAGACCAATATAGCCTAGCTGAACTACTCTTTACAAAGAGTTTAAAAGCCGTAGAAGATTGACTTCACTGTACTCGGTTTCCCATATGTACCCCATTCCTCTCAATGAAGCGGCACACCGCCTGCCGAGAGTACCAATCATAGCACGTAACTCCGTAGCTTCAAGTGATAATCCACAGGGATCTCCGAAAAAAATCCACCATATAAACAAGATGACACGAGCCGGGATCGAACCCGTGACCTCTTGAACACAAGGCGAACAGCTTAACCACGAACTACTCTTTGAAGACGATCAGTGCCTACTCCACAGCTCACCCGCTGAGCAGCAATACCATATAAATCTACTCAATGAAAGCTAGCTCAGTCACAACTTGAAGATCAAATCATACAAAACAGAAGCTATGTCTATCGGCAGAGAACCCAATAGAATCAACAAAAAGTTAAATGATCCATTACCGAAGCAAGTTCAGGATTTTAAATAACTTGGGAAAATTTTACAAACGATGGAAGAATGGACAGAGACATCGAGACAATTCAATAAGCTAATTACGTAAACTATGAATTTATACAAATTTTGAAATACAAATCTATCCCGATGAGAATCAAAAGGAAAATCATAAATTCAATCTTCATACCCACATTGTGTTATCAATGTCAGACATGAACAATAATTAAAGCAGAAGAAAGAAAGTTTACTATGTGTGAAATGAGATGTTTAAGAAAAGCAGCGAACAGAACAAGAAGAGATCATGTGAGAAATGAAGAACTTTCAAGAACTATTAAAACAAAGTCTGTGTTCACATATATTGAAAATTAGAGACTGAAATGGTTCGGTCATTTAATGAGAATGAACCCTTATTGGCCAGCGGCAAGAGCATACAACATGATAATGTAAATAGCAAGAGGCAGAGGAAAACTAAGAGGAATGTGGATTAAAGGAGTTACCAACATTCTGTGATGTCACAATATTACTGAATATCAAGCGATCAAACGTGACAGCTCAAAAACCGATCGACATTCAACCCTGCGACGACTACAGTAGACACAGAGAAAATACAATACACAGTTTTAGGACAGTCCATCACGGTTTAGATAGGCCTATAGTTTTAGGACAGTCCATCACGGTTTAGATAGGCCTATAGTTTTAGGGCAGTCCATCACGGTTTAGATAGGCCTATAGTTTTAGGACAGTCCAACACGGTTTAGATAGGCCTATAGTTTTAGGACAGTCCAACACGGTTTAGATAGGCCTATAGTTTTAGGACAGTCCATCACGGTGTAGATACGCCTATAGTTTTAGGACAGTCCATCACGGTTTAGATAGGCCTATAGTTTTAGGACAGTCCATCACGGTTTAGATAGGCCTATAGTTTTAGGACAGTCCATCACGGTTTAGATAGGCCTATAGTTTTAGGACAGTCCATCACGGTGTAGATAGGCCTGTAGTTTAGGACAGTCCATCACGGCTTAGACAGGCCTATAGTTTTAGGACAGTCCATCACGGTTTAGATAGGCCTATAGTTTTAGAAGAAACCAAACTGATAGTTAAATGAGTACATTATTTGAACCTGTGACCTCTTGAGCGCAAATTTAGCGGTTTATGCACTACATTAGGGAGATCCATCATTTTTATAGTACAATATGAGAATTGCATGAGAGTGGGGCGATGGTTTATAAAATAAAAATAGTGTAGAAATGTGCAATTGTATCCAAATGTACTTTCCGATGGTTATGATATTATGAGTGGTTGGTTAAAGTTCAAAAATCCTATCCAGATCTGTGTATAACTATGATTTTTTTGTGGTAACATATTTGTTTGCTCTTGATTATATGAAAGATGAATCTGGAGTCAGATATAAATTATGTGTTGAAGACTGACGCAATAATGAAAGGAGTCAGATATATATTATGTGTTGAAGACTGACGCAATAATGAAAGAAGTCAGATATAAATTATGAGTTGAAGACTGACGCAATAATGATAGGAGTCAGTTATATATTATGTGTTGAAAACTTACGTAATAATGAAATGAGTCAGATATAAATTATGTGTTGAAGACTGACGCAATAATGAAAAGTAATACATTAAGGGAAGATAGGTGAACACTTAATACAATTAGAGATGAAGATTTTCAGGTTTTATTAAAGATTTGAGGTTGATTTTAACGTTTGATGTGAAGTATATGTCGACAGGAAATATGAACGTAAACAATTACTTTTAAATCTAAACAAAAGGCATGAAAGGAAACAATTACCTGAAATATAATATGAGAATGAAAGTCAACAATAACCTGGAACTCAAAGCAGAGATGCATGTAGTTAAGTTATACTAAATGTCAAGCTGGGGGTTTTCTTGTCTGTGATAAGTTTATTATGTTCAGCATGTAAAAAAAAGTAAAGTAACCCACCCATAGCATTTATTAATGCCGTAGGGGTGTGAGATGTTAGCGATCTCACATTTCATAGGCTCTGCAAATGAGGGCGGTAGCCATCTCCTCTCCCTCGCAGTCTTTACTTCCCGGATTAATCCGGTACCCATTTAAGGCTGGGTCGACCTGGGAGTCGTTGCGATCTGAAAACATTTCCGCCTCAGCTGGGGGGTTCTCGCGGTAGTACTACAGTTTCTTTCGAGTTTTGTGTTGCATTGACCAAATTTTAGACTTCATGTCGTCAAAAAGTAGATATGTCTGCAAGATTATGTTTTGGAATATATTTGCCAAGTTTACTTGTGAAGTGGTCAGTGTGGATTGCAACTGTTTATGGAGATGTGCTTGTAGTCTACATAGCCCTGTGCGAAGCCAAAACACGATAGTTTGATGTGTTTTGTCCAGCTGTCGGCTGCGATCTTGCTAAAAGGTGCTGCACGTTCTGTGATTCCATGCCTGTATGTATATTTCGTGCGATGAGTAGTTTTTTTATGTTTTCTTGCAATCATAAAGTGACATCTGAAACAACAATGAAAATAACAACTGATAATGATGTGACATTCGAAGAAAGAATACAGTTGTTAGTGGCATCAGAACATGATTGGGAGTTAAAGTAGATTATGAAATGAAAGCTGAAATAGCAATGAAAGTAGGTATTGAAAGCTGAAATAACAATGAAAGTAGGTATTGAAAGTTGAAATAGCAATAAAAGTAGGTATTGAAAGTTGAAATAGCAATGAAAGTAGGTATTGAAAGTTGAAATAGCAATGAAAGTTGGTATTGATAGTTGAAATAGCAATGAAAGTTGGTATTTAAAGTTGAAATAGCAATGAAAGTAGGTATTGAAAGTTGAAATAGCAATGAAAATAGGTTTTGAAAATTAAATAAAAATTAAAGTTTTGAAAGCTAAAGTAGCAATGACAGCAGTTATTGAAAGCTGAAGTATCTATGGATGTAGGTATTAAAAGCTGAAATATAAATTTCATAAGTATAGAAAGCTGAAGTAGTAACAATGAAAGTAGGTATTGAAAGCTGAAGTAACAATGGATGTAGGTATTGAAAGCTGAAGTAACAATGGATGTAGGTATTGAAAGCTGAAGTAACAATGGATGTAGGTATTGAAAGATGAAGTAACAATGGATGTAGGTATTGAAAGATGAAGTAACAATGGATGTAGGTATTGAAAGCTGAAGTAACAATGGATGTAGGTATTGAAAGCTGAAGTAGCGATGAAAGTTAGTATTGATAAATAGGTTTATAGCATATACTATCCAGGACTGGCGAATAATCCAGAAGTATTTGGCTGTAGTGATTTTCTGGGCAATATTAACACGTTCAGTAAGTTGATATTTCTATATGAATGCTCTGGATGCATATCTGCTTTGGTGGAAATTAAGTCTGATACATTGAGTGTCCAAGAGGTGTTATGTAGCTCCTCCGCCGCAGAGCCTGATATGAAATACACTGAATGAAAATGTGGTCTTCTTCCTCTCGTTCGCAGTGTTACATAGGCGTGTTGTATGATACCATGATTATTGGTGCGCTTCTCGGCCTGGTATCTTCGATTTCAGCATCTGTTTTCCCTTAGGCAGGACTGTGGTCCAGCTCGAGATAGAGGATGGCCCGACAAATCCAACTTTCGAGCCTCTGATGGCTGGACTAAGCCTTATTGCAAATGAAGGGGGTTGGTGTCGATGTGAATGTGAGGTAAAAATCGAGTAATATTAGTGTTGCCGCTCATCATCATCAGGTGTCGTGTCAGCTGGCGTAGGCGATCATCCCGCTTCACAGCTCTCTGTCTTCAATATTATGTATCAAGATCGTTGTTGTTTCCCTGCCGTGCCAAGTTGTCAAACTGTGTAATATTTTCTCATGTTGTCGTCTTCTGTCTCTATGCCTTCAATCTTGTCTGTTGTAGACTATGTTCTTCATATCTCCCTGTCTCATGAAGTGGCCAAAAATTTAGATTGTCTTTCTGTTATATTATTGATTAAGGTTCATTTCGCATTTGACTAAACACTTCCACTTGTGTTTTTCTGGCAGTCCATGGTATTCTCAGCATTCTTCTATAGAACCATATCTATGTTGCATATAATTTCCCACTTTCCAGTGTGTTTATTGTTCAAGACTCGCTTCTGTATGTCAGTACATGAGTTATATAACACTGTAGAACACTCTTTCTCACCTCTAATGACAGTCATATTACACATTATAGTTTTCATTTTTCTGAATGTTGTTTTTTGCTTGCCCTATTCTGCTTTTTATTTCTGTTGAACTTCTTCCATCTGCTGTAATCGTTGTACCTAAATATTTAAGTTAGTGGACCTGTTTTAATACTATATCATTCACTTTGATTTTGCAAGGTGTGGTATTATGATTCTTTGAAATAACTATTACTTCTGCTTTCTTTATATTTAGGAAGAGGCCTTTCTCTTTACTTTCTGTGACTACTACATTAATTAAATCTTGAAGGACTTCCTCACTTTTTTGCAATCAGAACAGTAGCATCCACATCTCAAATTATTTATGTAATGTCTTCCCACTGATATTCTTTGTATATCAACTATTACATGCATTATGTTTTCACCGTATAAAGAGAACAGGTCTGGTGAAAGTACACAACCTTGTCTAACTCCTTGCTTTATTTGTTGAAACGGACCAATAATATTTCATACTCTTATTGCTGCTGTTTGTTGCTAGTACATTTTCTTGATTATTCTTAAATCCGTGCTGTCAATGTTCAAATTCTCTAGCATGTGTATAACTTCACTATGTTTAACTTTATCAAATGCTTTCGTGTAGTCTATAAAACATAGGTACATATCTGTTTTTACCTCTATATACCTCTCTATTAGTGTTCTCAAATATAGCATTGTTGGTATCTTTACCTTCTACAAAGACACATTGTTCTGGACTTATTTATGATTTTATTTTGTTTCTCACTCTCTTCATGATGATTATGAGAAGTGTTTTGGTTATTTGGCTCATGAGGCTAATTATACGGTATTCTTCACATTCGGTGGTCCCTGGTTTCTTAGGTAAGGCAATAAATATGGACCTCATTAAGTCATCGGGTATGGGTCCACTATTTAATATGTCATTCAGCAATTTTGTGATTATTTCAACTCCAAAGTCACATAAAGCTGTTAATTCCTCCAATGTGATATTGTCTGAACCTGGGGATTTGTCATATTTTATGTGTCTTAGGGCCTCTATTACTTCTGCTGTGATAATTAATCAACCCTCGCCATTATCTTGTATGTTTATCTCGGGTCTATTGTTTACGCTCATACAAAACTCTAAATGTGAATGCGGTTATAAACTTTGTTTCTTGTGTGTTTTGAAGCCATATATTAATATAGGTTGTATGGTGGAAAGTAGACTAAAATATATACATACAATCGGCTTCATGCAGTGATATGACTAAATGTCTGATTACAAAGTGGTGGAAAATGTCTTATATTTACATATAACCATTTCTTGCCAAGACATTGGAATAAAGACCTGAATCACTCTGAAAATATGCATAGTCAACATATGAAGAGTCTTATAAACCAACAAAACTGGAACTGTGAGTGGTTACACTGATGGATTAAATGAAAAGGTGATCAGACAACAAATCGACATTTCCAGTTTTCTCTGACGATAACTTGCACTCATAACTTTCTATGAGTGTGAGGCATTTTCTCAAAGCATTTCTAAGAACCGGAGTTTTCTGGCTATTAACCCTTTAGCTGTGGTGACATTCTTAAGAATATGATGAAAAGCCAGCACCATTTTGCGGAGATCCTCCTCTTCTTAGCTTCCAATGGAAAAAGCCGCCTGGAAGCTTATAATAAAGCATCACGGCGAATTATTTTCCTGGGAAACTAAGACGATGAAGATCTCAACAAAATGTCGGCACCCCCCTCATCATATCCTTAAGAATACCTCCGCAGCTAAGGGTTGATACAATTCAATAAAATTATGGAGAAACTCCCCCCCCTCCCTCAGATAATCTGCACGTACAAATCAATAGCGTCATCGCGTTTATAATTCAAGGGAATCTGAATACGGTTTGTATCTGTTCTACAGGAAGTGTTGAGAATAAGTTTTGTATATATCAGATTTATCTCAACTTTCAATAGATGCATCACAGTGTTTATGTTTGACGAACGGGTGTCCTTAATGCTGAGGAAATTGGATTCATGTCTTTCTTTACATTTCAGATAAATAAGAGAAATGAGAACTGTTGAAAGCGCTGCAGGTATAGGAGAAAATAAACCTAATGAAGTTGATACTTCCGACACGGAGAAGAAGTGTAGAAGGAGAATATGCACATGTTTATACATGTTTGTGTTGAAGTGGAATTGGAAGGGGAGAGTCTGTGTGGAATGGGAATTGGAACGGACAGTCTGTGTAAAGTGGTAATTGGAAGGCGAAAGTCTGTGTAGAATGGCATTAGGAAGGCGAAATTCTGTATAGAATGATAATAGGAAGGGGAAAATCTGCGTAGAATGGTAATTGAAAGGGTAAAGTGTGTAGAATGGTAGCTGAAAGATAAAAGTCTGTGTGGAATGACAATTGGAAAGGGAAATTCTGTAAGGAATAAGAATTGGAATGGGAAATTCTGAGTGGAATGCGAACTGGAAGGGGAAAGTCTGTGTAGAATGGGAATTGAAAGGGGAAATTCTGTAAGGAATGAGAACTGGAAGGATACATTCTGTATGGAGTGAGAATTGGAAGGATAAATTCTGTATGTAGTGAGAATTGTAAGGGGTAAGTCTGTGTAGAATGGGAATTGGAAGTGGAATGCATGTTGTTGCTTTGAATGAGGTTCAGAAGGAAAAGTGTATTGTTCAATCTGATTTGGAAGGTTAAATATGGTGTTGCATAATAATTCGAAGGGAAAAGTATGGTATTGAATGTGGTTTGGATGGGTAAAATTACATTGTTGAAAAAGGATAAAATATGTTGAATGAGCTTTAGAAAGGAAAATTATGGTGTTGAATACGGTTCCGACGGCTATAGTATAGTGTTGAATGACGTTTGATAAGGAAGAGTATGGTAGTGAATGTTGATGGGTAGGGAAAAGTATGGTATTGAATGAGATTTGAAAAGGTAAAGTATGGTATTGAATGAGATTTGAAAAGGTAAAGTATGGTATTGAATGAGATTTGAAAGGGTAAAGTATCGTATTGAATGAGATGTGAAAGGGTAAAGTATGGTATTGAATGAGATTTGAAAGGGTAAAGTATGGTATTGAATGAGATTTGAAAAGGTAAAGTATGGTATTGAATGAGATGTTAAAGGGTAAAGTATGGTATTGAATGAGATTTGAAAAGGTAAAGTATGGTATTGAATGAGATTTGAAAAGGTAAAGTATGGTATTGAATGAGATTTGAAAGGGTAAAGTATCGTATTGAATGAGATGTGAAAGGGTAAAGTATGGTATTGAATGAGATTTGAAAAGGTAAAGTATGGTATTGAATGAGATTTGAAAAGGTAAAGTATGGTATTGAATGAGATTTGAAAAGGTAAAGTATGGTATTGAATGAGATTTGAAAGGGTAAAGTATCGTATTGAATGAGGCGTCGTAAGGAAAAGTCTGTGTTGTGTGAGATGTGGTGGGAAATAAAGAATTTGTATTTTACTTGTAAAATAAAAGTGTTGTTTTCTTCAAATAAATCAACTTTATCTGGAGATGTACAGTTTGTAACAGCAAATTCAACATTTCAATGTGTGTTGTATAAGTTATGCAGGGGAAAAGTGCACAGAGACGAGATGCCGATGTGGAATATATTGTCCGTGTTAATGTGGCAAAAGGAAGCATATAATACTAGTACCGCAACCTGCAATGCATGTTTCAAGAGACGATCAAGGCAACCATATAGATATAGTTTTGCCGCCCAACTACACAAACGTGAAAAAAATGAATATTTTACATGATCTGTGACGTTAAGTATACAAAAATTTATCAATCAAGTTCTTTTTTTTTATATACATATGTTTTGTGGAGCTGCGGTGTATGAATTATAATGATACAATTGTGGTAGCACGGAGAGAGGTGAACAAGCACGGTCTAAAGAAATACAAATCTAAAAGGATAAAATGAAATCTTATTGGCTTGTGAAATATATAATGGAATAAGATAATATATAAGACAATAAATTGTATACCAAACTATAAATCTTCATCTCAAACATCACACACCTATAAAGCTTCATCTCAAACAGCACACACCTATAAATCTTCATCTCAAACAGCACACACCTATAAATCTTTATCTCAAACAGCACACACCTATAAATCTTCATCTCAAACAGCACACACCTATAAATCTTCATCTCAAACAGCACCAACCTATAAATCTTCATCTCAAACAGCACACACCTATAAATCTTCATCTCAAACAGCACATACCTATAAATCTTCATCTCAAACAGCACCAACCTATAAATCTTCATCTCAAACAGCACACACCTATAAATCTTCATCTCAAACAGCACACACCTATAAATCTTCATCTCAAACAGCACACACCTATAAATCTTCATCTCAAACAGCACATACCTATAAATCTTCATCTCAAACAGCACCAACCTATAAATCTTCATCTCAAACAGCACACACCTATAAATCTTCATCTCAAACAGCACACACCTATAAATCTTCATCTCAAACAGCACACACCTATAAATCTTCATCTCAAACAGCACACACATGTGTGTATAATGAACACGATTAACAAGAATAAGGCAACAAGGCAACTAGAGCTACTAATAAAAGGAGGCAGAATAAGAATTTATAGTTTCATGTGTTTTACAGATATTTTAAACAATGCTGCAGAAATCATTCTTCTTCAGCGTTCATTCTCAAACTCCCACTGCATCTCTCTTGTAGCAGAACAATAGTCCTACTAGATTTCAACCAGGATGTAGTCCTAAGAACGGAAATATGCAGTATCGCCGATTTATTTGCACATATAAACCGATATATCCATCTTCGGGTTAAAAAAAATATTCAAACCACACTTAAGAAATGTCGACGGATTCTACGTAACGACTAGCACAAAAATTTTCTCAGGCCCTCAACAACTAAAATTTATATGAACTAATAAAAAAAGATATCTAAAGAAAGTAAATGTAGGTCGCATGGGATGAAGATAACTCTTTATATACTAAGCCGCAGTCAATATTAGGTGGATTGGCCGTTTCTTTTCCTTGCTGTGTTTACCTTTCCAAATTGACGAATCAGGTAAAGGAAAACGGATACCAAAAAAAGAGGAATAATGTTATAATGAGTACCATCACACTCAGGACTTGTGTCAACTGGAAGGGATTACAAGCTACTACGAGAACACGTGATTATCTAAGCAAACGCGCAATTCTTTCAAATCTAAAATGTGCTACGGAAACTCGTCATTCGTAAGAAATCAACAGTTCTAAATTGCTTGAAAACACTTTCTTGGGTGACATTATTTTGAAGACCTATCTTGAAGGTAATGTTGAAGGAGAAATAGATACAAATGGGATGAAAGAACGTGAGATGGACAAGATAAATATGAGTGCACTACTAATGCAAGAGACATAATTTTGACAGTCCGTTGCAGCCAAGCTTCAAAGTGGAGGCGACACTTGATAATGATTATTGATATGGATAAACATGTTAACTGGAAGTGAAAATGAAAAATAAAGTCGAAGACCGATAAATTAATAAAATAAATGTTTTATACGAGTGTTATTCCGGAGGTCGCAGTTCTGGTAATCCAATCCCCACTATTTTGTTGATAGTTGTAAAATTTCGATATAACAAAATTGGACTAAAATCCGTGGCTGAACAGGTCGTATCTCACCAACAGAGATACATTTTACTTAACCAAAAACGTAATAACGTTACTTAAACAAAAATGGATACGAAAAGACTACAAGAAAGCAATAGTTATAATGATCAACAATGATTTGAGATTAAACTTTACCATCAATAAATCAACTCAAGATTATATGAGATTTTGCGTGAAACTACTATCACTGTTACATTTGATTATTTTATTTTAAAAAATAAAGTTTATGTGTAGACTTATCATAAAATAGAATAGTATAAATTAAAGAAAACAAATGTTGGTTTTCGCATACAGCAACGACGTTTTTTACACGGTTGTACCAACATCAACAACAGCGGCGTCACTACACAATCATAACAGCACCAACTGCAACGTTACTGCACAATCATAACAGCAACAACTGCGAATTTACTACACAATATTAACATCAACAATAACGTCGTTGCTCCGCAATTACAACATCATCAGCAACATTACTACACAAACATACAAACATCTAAAACAATATCGTTACTACACAATCATACCAACAGCAAAAACAACACCAATATGAGACGAAATACAAGTATAATAGGAAGTGAAAGCGTTGATATTCGACATACGTCGACACACAGCTTGGACATAACTCACGAGCGAAACGTAATGGAAACTCGGAGTACTCACATTTATACAGTAGTGCTGTTCACACTACCTCGCGGGGTGCCAATCCGTTGCCATCAGCCGTAATTACAAGAAGCACCGAATGAGCGAATAATAAACGTTAGAAATTTTCCATGTCTCAGCACTTAAGTCAGTTATAAATGCGTCTTCGGCTAGAAGCTGTGTACATGCGCATGGTAAATGGGGGTGTGGCATACTTACGTGTGTAGCAGAACAATTTAGAAGAAGAGTGTCTCTTAATGTGGTAAAGTTAAGAAATGGATGATAAATGTGGTAAAGTTAAGAAATGGATGATAAATGTGGTAGAGTCAGGGAATGGATGATTAATGTGGTAGAGAAAGGAAGTGATTAATGTGATAAAGTTCGGGAATGAATGGTTAATGTAGTAAATCAACGAATGCATGATTACTCTGGAGAGAAAGGAAATTGATGATTAACGCGGTAAAGTCAAGAAACAGATGATTAATGTAGTAAAGTCAGGGAATGCATGAATAATATGGTAAAGTCAGGGAATGGTAGATTAATGTTGTAAAGTCAGGGAATGGTAGATTAATGTGGTAAAGTCAGGGAATGATACATTAATGTGGTAAAGTCAGGGAATGATACATTAATGTGGTAAAGTCAGGGAATGGTAGATTAATGTGGTAAAGTCAGGGAATGATACGTTAATGTGGTAAAGTCAGGGAATGGTAGATTAATGTGGTAAAGTCAGGGAATGATACGTTAATGTGGTAAAGTCAGGGAATGATACGTTAATGTGGTAAAGTCAGGGAATGGTAGATTAATGTGGTAAAGTTATGGAACAGTTAACTAAAACACTATATACACCATTTTTACGATGATTTACATATGTTGAGGTCACAGAAAAACATTTACTGTACAAGATGTACATAAATAATTATGTACTTTTTTCTCCAATATATATATATTTATATATTTATATATATATACAGAGAGACTGATAAGTGGGCATCTAACTGGGACTTCAGATTCTACACTCTCATGCATTTGTTGTGATGGAAATCTGAGCACATGTGAACTTGTCCAGTGTTGTCTGATGATATCTTGAAGTCATAAATATATTTGTCTAAAAGTTAAACGCATAGCATTTAACTGCAGCAGGGATCTGAGATGTTAGCGATTTCACATTACAGTGACTCTGCTATATGAGGGTGGTATCGATTTCTTCTC
Source organism: Meghimatium bilineatum (assembly GCA_034231615.1). Classification (NCBI taxonomy): domain Eukaryota; kingdom Metazoa; phylum Mollusca; class Gastropoda; order Stylommatophora; family Philomycidae; genus Meghimatium; species Meghimatium bilineatum. The sequence continues at coordinate 8,719,533 of CM067299.1, forward strand.
CCTCTTAGTCCTTACTTTCCGGATTAATACGGTATCCAATTAAGGCTGCATCGTTCCGGGAGCTGTTACGATCTGAAAAAATTTCCGCCTCAACTAAGGAATGAACCCAGGACCTTTCATGTAATAATTATATACTGTATATATAAACACACATATTGGCGTTTCTGTCTCCTGTGACTATATTGAAAGCACATCATTTACTAGATTTTAAAGACATTTCAAGAGGCCCTTTGATGGATCTGTCAACAATAGTGGAAGAGGGTTTCCAAACATTTGACAGTTGTTGAAAAGGGGGAGAGGTGATAGGGGAAGGGGGGGGTGGAGAGGTGGAGGTTGGCAAAAGTTCACGTGATCAAAGCTATTATTTAAAAAATCTAACACTTAAATTGTTTAAATTTGAAACATTTGTCGAAATATTTTAGAAAATGAAACGCTATATTTATAATAAATTGTTCTTCAAGAATTGTGTTGTTGTTTTGCGGGGCGAATTTGTGATATAAATTAGGTAGAAAGGGTTCAATTATTTTTAAGTTGAAAAAGGGTGGTGAGTAAGGGTAAAAATTCGTACAAATAGTTAACAAAATTTCCGGATCCTCCCTAAGACGACGATACTATGCTTCTGTATGTTGGGAAAGAAGACACGGCTTTGTGTCTACTTCAGCCGTTAGGTAAGAGAACACCCCTTGTGATGATAGGTGTGTTGTCAAACATTTACCAACACTCACAAATGTGAAGTTTCTCAGGTGAAATTGCAAATCAACAGGTAATTACGAAGTAGGTATCCTACTTATAACTCACCTGTCTGATCTTATATTTTCCTCTGCTCACGTCGTTCTCATGAACTCCTACATTCGCGCTAAGACACGCGAACACCTACATATACACTAAGACACGTGTACACTGACGACACACAAAGACACGCACACATACGTAAAAACTTAGACGCAAATCTGTTTACACAATAAGACACGTCCACATTAAGATTCATTCCTTCATCCACACTAAGATACACCCCAATGCCTACACTAAGATACACTCCTACGTCCACACTAAGATACACTCCTACGTCCACACTAAGATACACTCCTATATCCACACTAAGATACAATCCTACATCCACGACTCCTATATCCACACTAAGATACAATCCTACGTCCGCACTAAGATACAATCCTATATCCACACTAAGATACAATCCTACGTCCACACTAAGATACAATCCTACGTCCACACTAAGATACACTCACATCAACATAACACTAAGACACTCATACCTATGTACACATAAAAGAAACACACCTACGTACACACCAATAAACACTCACACCTATGTACACACTAATAAACCCTCACACCTACGTACACACTAATAAACCCTCACACCTACGTACACACTTAACCTATGTATGAACTACTTTCATACACTGACTGATTTACAGGCACCACTTGAACCATTGGAACAGACAAATAAACACACACATCGATATGTACACAAAATGAATTTGAAATAGACAAAGACATATGCTGCTACACATACACATACATAGCGCATGCGTTTGCATATGTGGGTCTCACCAAAGGCTCACTGGATAAACCAACCATGCAACAGAAAACCTTAGTAGGTGACATGCCTTTATATTGAGGTTATCTTCTTATGGAAGCTTCATGGCACGTCATCTATATAATCCCGTAGTCGTAACCTTCGATAACAGTTACCATGTTGTTCCGACAAGCCGAGGTTGTGCTTGAACTAGTTACTGGCACGGCGTGCGTGGGCGGAACAACAAAGAAACCTGTCGCAAGGGCCAGAGTTGTGCCCTGATGGCGACGTCTGTTTCGGCGGCATTAGACTCGAAACACCATCTAGTCGAATGGCTGCTGGTACAGAGGGCGTAGCACTTATGGGAATGCCCTACGTGTTGTGAGGCCAGTTTCTAATCCAGAACCAGAGCACATACATATTCGCCTACATACCTATATATGTCAGACCATATTGAAGTCATACAACCATATTACCTGTGTGATATACATAGTCGAATATTGATACCTGCAAATGTTATATGTCACATATTTATGTACATGTTATATGTTTATATGTTTCTTTACATGTCATATGCTTTATATGTTTCTGTATATGTCATATGTTTATGTTTTTTATGTCATATGTTTATGTTTTCTTTACATGGCATATGTTTTATATGTTTATGTATATGCCATATGTTTAATGTTTTGTGTATATGTTATATGTGTATGTTTTATGTATATGTCATATGTTTATATGTATTCTGTATGTCATATGTTTATATGTTTTCTGTATATGTTACATGTTTATATGTTTTCTGTATATGTCATATGTTTATATGTTTTTTGTATATGTCATATGTTTATATGCTTTCTGTATATGTCATATGCATGTTAAGTTTTTCGTCCATTACAACAGATGAGGACCACGATTTATATCGTTGTCTATTGTCTTTCCTCCATACTTGTCTTTTCCCAGGCGAATAACAATCAGCTGTATCTCCACTTGCCGTTAATGGTAACGGTAGGAGTCTAGGTTGTCATTGAAAGGCTAAATCTTCTTTCTCGGTACCTCTCCTTCCAACCTTGACTATTCCTTGAAAGATATATTTACAAAGTTTGTCGTGTCTGGTTACATGTCCAAACCAAACAAGTCTGCGCCGTTTCACCACTGCCAAAATTATTTCTTGATACTCTGCAAGTTTGCTTATTTTCTGCCGGAGAATATATTTCTTGCGTTCTATATAATTAATTTTTAACAATCGTATATACCATTTGTTATTCATAATCCTGAATCCTTTTTTCCGTTTCCTCTACATGCTTTTTTTTGTACAGCTCTAAGCTATGTCATATTGTCCAGTATTTAGGTTGCAATTATGATTATCATTCTAATTATAAATTTGTAGGGGATTTACAACTACAATTATAAGGAGAATAGAAATAGCTAACATACTTTTAATGACATGAGGAAAATATTAATATCACACACTGAATACAAATCACACACTGAAAATAGGAATTCAATGACATGAGGAAAATATTAATATCACACACTGAATACAAATCACACACTGAAAATAGGAATTCAATGACATGAGGAAAATATTAATATCACACACTGAATACAAATCACACACTGAAAATAGGAATTGTAAAAATACTTCATCAATTCTACAGCAATGTATGTTTCAGAAACATGGGTAATCATCAACTTCAGAAACAAAGAGTTAATGTAATTGAGATGTGAATATATATATATATATATATATATATATATATATATATATATATATATATATATATATATATATATATATATATATATATATATATATATATATATATATATATATATATGTATATATATATATATATATATATATATAAAATAAGTTAAACGAAGATTGTGTAGATTGTGGTGGCAAACAGTAGATTATGTTTCATCTTGAAGGTATCTATGTTTGCAATAAAATCTAAAATCTTAGACAACATTATATATAAGAAAAGGAAGGGGATAACTTCATAAACATAGAAGAAAACAAACAAAGAGGTTCTGAGAATACTGCGTATGAAGAAGAACAATCACACAAAAATAGAAATCAAAGAAATTAAATATTTTGTATATATTAAAATACATGGCACGTTATTCAAGAGCTGTCTTTAAGGTAGAGTCGACGGGCGGCGAGCAAGGGGTAGGTGGAGACACAATTGAGAAGGAAACAACATGAGATTGGTGGTTGGTTACAGTCTAGCAGAGTGCACTACCAAGGGAGGGTTTAGAAAGTTCGCTGTTGTGAAACTTCGATGCGGTTGCGACATCTGATAATAATGATACATCATTCACCATTTTGAATCTGTCATTGGAATCCTTCTTTGGAATCCTTCATTCTCAATCCTTCTTTGGAATCCTTCATTCTCAATCCTTCTTTGGAATCCTTCATTGGAATCCTTCTTTGGAATCCTTCATTCTCAATCCTTCTTTGGAATCCTTCATTCTCAATCCTTCTTTGGAATCCTTCATTCTCAATCCTTCTTTGGAATCCTTCATTCTCAATCCTTCTTTGGAATCCTTCATTCTCAATCCTTCTTTGGAATCCTTCATTTTGAATCCTTCAATTGAATCATCTGGACTTAATATATAAGTAATGTTGTCTAAGATTTTATTGCACACATAGAGACATTCAAGATGAAACATAATTATCAACATAATAATTTTTGCCACCACAATCTACACAATCTTCGTTTAACTTATTTTAAATCCCAGAGATATATCGTGGTATGTGTAGACAACACAACTTTCCATTTAATTATAATCTAGAACAATCATATCTAAAATGTTCTGAAACACCTGTTGGAACATAGAACATCTGCGTATAAGGACAGGTTGATCTTCCGGTAGGAAGTCATTTTTGGAAGACTTGTAACATGTTATGCCTGAAGAGAGAGAACCGTTAAAATCAAATGAACGCCCTTGCAGATGATTAAAGAATGATTTTTATTTCTTTAAAAAAAGTAAACTCTATATATGCATTTTTGTATCAATCTCAAGCGAAATTGCACGTTCCCATTCATTGTTTCTGATTGAAGTTTATGCGATGAGTTGGATTATGTTGCACGCTCATAAAAAATAGCTCTAAACCGCCATCTCAAAGCGCTTATGTTTTCCCCCACACAGAATGCGGTAGAAAAAGATAATAATTTCCTACCTGATGTATCACACTTCATATGATACACGCTATGACGTCATATTCCAGTTATTTCATATCAATGTCCTACATCACAAGTATCATACAAATCTATGTGCCAGATTAGATCAGCCGTATGCAATTCTTAAAATCAATTCTCCATAAATTGTTGGTATACATTCTCCAGAAATAGTTCTCTTTATTGTGAGAGCAGCTATTCTTCAAGTGTGTTCCAGTCATCATTATCATCTTCAGTATTGGTTCTCAAATTATCAGATCTATCTTGTAGCAGGACAATAGTCCTACTATATTTCTAGCAGGATGTAGTCCAGGGAATAGAAATGCGTTGTCACCGTTGTATTTGCATCATTGGCTCGAAACATCCGCCTTCGGCATTCCCAAGCCATCTACGTCTTCGTAGACTGATCACGCCCGTAGTTAGGGGGACGGGTTAAACTGTTAAAGTTATACATTTTTAGCGAATCAGAACAAGACAACTAGTATTAGAAATTTAGACAAAAGTACGGGAAAACCCGCTACTCTAACAAGTTTTTACATTAAAACTATTTCAGGTCGTATTAAAAAGAAGATTCGCATGCAAATAGACGAGAAATGGGCGAGTCACGACGAGAAACGGGCGAGAAGCTAGCGAGAAACTGAGGAGTAACGGACGAGAAGCGGGCGAGAAACGGAGGAGTAACGATGAAAAACGGGCGAGAAACGGACGAGAAGCTAGCGAGAAACGGAGGAGTAACGGACGAGAAGCGGGCGAGAAACGGAGGAGTAACGGACAAGAAGCGGGCGAGAAACTTTCTTTTGTGTGATTTTTGGTAAAACTATCTCCTTACGGAAAACTTATCTACTCTACTGATAATGAGCATGATAATAATGGTGTAATATCTATTATTTTCAAAATGTTAGAGTTAGTTGTTATGTCAAGATTGTGAGGAATGAATCATGATCATTAAGTGCCGTCTCCTCAAAGAAGGTTGGCTGCGTGGGACTTCCAACGTTCCCTGTATCTTAACTTGGTGGTGCGTACTGCTAGACTGGAACGTGTCCATCTCGTAATATTTCTCTCCCATTTGTATCTGCCTAATCTTGTTAGCCTTCACTCAGATGAGGTCTTCAACAAGGTGTTATGTCTATTAATATGTTCAAATACTTTGTTTGATTTTTTTTCCTTTAATATTTCTTTTTTTTCATGGAAAGTTTTATTAGAACTCCTTTGTTCGTTTTCATCTTTTTTTCAATAAATTATACATATTCTTCTATATATTCACATTTCAAGCGGATCAATTATGTCATAATTATTTTTTACCTTTCATTTTTATGCCATACATTAATATAAAATTGATGTAGAATTTTATAATTCTCACTTTTAATTTATTTGTAATTTGTTTAGATGTTTTATTTGTCTTATGTAATGTGTATTTAACGATTCATATTCTCCTGTTTTCCTAAAGTGCCAAAGATAATCTGGAAGCAACTGAGGTGTGGTTTTTTAAGAAGAATGATGAAAATTTCATGGACAGCCAAGAGAACTAATGTAGACGTCCTCATAGATGTTGACGTAAATACCACAAATTATAGCGAAAATTAGAAACAGACAATCAAGATCTTTAGGGCATGTGATATGAAAAGGAAAAACGTGAAAATTTTGTCAAACTGTCAAGCACTGCATGTTTTTTGGTAAGGAGTTACACGGTGAGGGATTTTGTAGTTGTCTGATAAAGGCCGCATGCTCCTGCACGTCATGTACAGGGTGAGTTTTTTTAATTTACCCTCCGACTGAAACAAAACCCAGTCCTTAGTTTGGATCGAACTCTAGAACTCACTTGTGTGAGACCAAAGCTCTAACCTCTCAGCCATGCCCCAGGAAAGATCACAGGGAGAAGAGACAGAGGACGACAAAGAAAGACATTTCTGGATGGGTTGTCATTGTGGCACAAAAAGAAGTCACTAAATGAACTTATTAACAACCAAAGAGGCGAAGATTTGTGGAGAAACATAACAAATACAGTGTTGCCATGATGGTCCTTTTATGAGTGTCCTTAAGTTTTATTCCTGAGTCGCATACGATGACCATATATCCCTGCCATATAGGAGGATCCTACGTTTCAGTATTTTAGGTTTACGTAATCCAAAAGCCATTCTTAGCTGGGATGATATGGTCCGAATCTCACAATCCTCCTTTATTGTCTCAGATGTTTTTTGGTACCCATTTCATAAAATAGGTGAAAGGTGGGTTAGTTTGTGATCTGACATATTTCAACTCATCCGGAAATCGACCATTAACCAGAGATCTAGTAAAGGTAAGCGGTAAGCTGAGTTATATACCGATGCCATAACATACGGTTTCCCTCAAGTGCCCAGCTACTTAACAGTAGTCAGTGACTTACCTGATACCGTCTGGCTAACTTCGTCTACCGCATTAGCGCATTTTTTCTCGACCCCCTCAGACTATGAGCTTGGTATCTTATTATATGTTGGCTTGGTGAACCACGGGAATAATTTTTATTTCAAATCACAAATAACGAATGGGCTCAAACACCAGTGTATATGTCGGAGGGGGGGTGGTTAACTTAACACTACACTACCGAGGCCCCAATAGAGAGTGCGGGTGTAGGGATCTTGTAAAGAGTCTCCCATAAATTATGTTAACAATCAGGATGGTGTACTACTGATGGGCTGTAAAAGTTTGTCAGTTTTTGACATTTCAACAAAACTTGACGTTAAAAAAACTATTTTTTCATACTTATTTAATTGTCAGAATGAGAGAGAGATTTGTCTAAAAACATATAACTTTTTAATTGTGAGAATGTGAGAGATTTGTCTAAAAATCAGAAAAAGATCATAGTTTTTGTTAATTCTTTACTTACAATTTTGTTTAAGATACAGGGGTTAATTTGAATTCACATAATTAAGCGGTGGAAAGGGGGTGGGGGAGGCTTAATTCTAGACAATGGTTGACGAGAGGGTGAAAATATTATATGTTTCATTCTCTGTAGAAATATGTGAATGTAGTTTATGAACAACCAATAAGAAGTAAAAGGGTATATTAACAACTCTGTTATCTATTGTCTGTCCCCAGGTGAATAATGGTTGATCGTATTCACTCCGTTAAGCGTACTTGTGGTACCTTAAGCTGTCTTTCCAAGGCCAGATGTGTCGTCGTTGTTGCATTTAGTTCATGTTTGCTCAAGTTTGCTTGATGTTTTCTATCGACCGTTTTCGTGGTCTACCTTTGGCTTTTTCCCTGGCATTAACAACTCGATTGCTGCAATTCACTGTGCGATTTATATGCGATGAAAATATCTTCAATTGATATTCTTTAGATTTTGTAATAGCTAAAACAGCAATGTAAGGAGTAAATAAATGTTTTCTATGTTCAGATCATCGTTTAGTTTCAAGATTTAGAACACCCGCTTCTAACAATCACTTACAGCTAACTTCGCTGTGCCAACATATCTACATCAACAATTATGTTTTGACATGCCTGCAATGGACCACGTTTTGTCTTATTCCAAGAACTTGTCAGTTTGTACATGGTTACACGAGTTTTTCTTCGATATTTTTGAACCAAATATTTGCTAGCTATGTTTGTTCCTGTCAGTCGCAGAAAAAAAAAAAACGAATCTGTTTCTGGGGTAGAATTTCTCACGGGCTCAGCTTTCTGTTTCTCGACATTCAGGCGTCGTCTGCAAGCCACTTCCGATCTCGTTTTTGACATTTAGATCCCGGAGATCAAACGAGATCAACCTCGAGTCTTCGGCACTCTTTAGGTTACGTTAACTCGATGCTTGTATCCTCTCCGAACCGTTACGGAACTTACCGAAGTTTATATTTTGTTGCGTGTAGTCACAATTTCCTAGAACCATAGTGCAACATTAGTGAAATTATACCTCAGAAATATATTTTTTGTTAAAAGTATGATTGTATACAGATGGGTCGGTTGAGATACACATCAAGGGTGCCAGAACCTTTACGGCTCAAAGATTTGGGAAGACCATCAGAAAGGAAAGTGGTGCATTCGCTCAGGCGACAAGCATCATGACAATGGAGATTTTGGCAGCAACCAACGCTGCGGGTGTGCTTGCAGACTGTCTGAGAGCCTGCCTGTATACTCAGTGACACGATGAGCATGATTGCAAGAGTTCAGACGGGATACATTCGGGAACAGTGGTTGGATGCAGTGAATTATTCATATGTGCTTAAAATGGGTTTTATTTTTGTGCCTGGACATGCGGGAGTACGGGGTAATGAGAGAACAGATAGTACACTCTGCTACTACGGCTGTTAGTGGAGCGATGGCTAAAGAAGACATTTTGAACGCCTTATTGGAAAAGGCACAAACAAATGAGTATATAAGTGACGATTACTCTTGTTCCATGACTAAAATAAGGGAGTGTGGTTTGAAATGTGTTGTCGTTAGAACGGAGCCGTTTCGTGGGGGAGAAAGAATGATGGTCATTCAACGGCGTAGTTTGACTTTCAGTCAACGTGTAATGACGGATACATTAAAAGAGAGACCAGAGGACCTATGGACGTCCGAAGTGCAATGATGATGATCCAAAGATTAAATAACTAACTATAATGCAACAGGTAGACTACAAAATATGTATATTGGAACATAATCTCAAATGATAACATATGTGTAACATATTTTAAAGTATATTGATGATGATGATGATAATGATGTTCCTTCTTCGCAAGCGAAGATGTGCATGGCATGAGAAACAATCAATGTGATGAACAAGTACAAAGAACAACAAAACATTTGTGATTGTCTAATTTGGTTTGTGAGTTCGTAGATGCCCGATGAGTCCGATTCGTGCCAGGAAAGTTCTATTGCAGTGCATGCAGGAGTGCAGAGGGTTCAGGGTAGGATAGTTTTTGGATTTATCCTTCCGCTTTCGTCGCTCGTAAAGTGCCCGCAGTGTTCTTTATTTTTCAAATTTAGTGGTGCCAGGAGTGATCTAGGTGTGCCAAACTGAGCGATCAAGGGCTGTAGTCTCCCAGGTGCTAGGATCGATGCTGCAGTGCTTGAGTTATTTTGTAGGTGATCCTTGAAGCGCTTTTTCTGCCCTCCACTAAAACATTTACCATGGCACATTCCGAAATAACAGTGCATGAGTTTCTTTCGCAATCAAGCTGATGGAGTAAATTCAATCTTAGTAGATTGAAGACCAAGACCAAAACTAAGACGGACATTGTTCGTGACCTTTTGTATGCCGACGATTGAGTACCAGACACGGAAATCCTTCAAAAGTCCCGTATGCAAAACACCCATGTCCTGCTGACTAGGTCCCAACTCCGCTGGACTGGCCACATGTCCGTATGCCAGACAAGCGCCTTACAAAGGATTTGTATTCGACTCAGCTGTAAAATGAGTACCTGACTCATGATTTAGGGAAGAAAGGAAGCTGACCACTCCATCTAATAGGTGCCGCAGTTTAGTACATGAAGATTTAGCCTCATCCCCCACGGCAGATTGTTGCCGTGACCATTTACCTTGGCAATGATTTCCAGCGTAATGTAATTTGTGGAATGTTCAAGGTGTGAAGTTCTTGAGAAGCATTCTCAATACGTGCTTATACTTTCTCCAATGATGTTCTCAAGCTAATTCTCGTTTGAAAGTATAAACTCTGAAGGCTTTAATGCATTGTTCCATGTTTTACAAATATACTGCGATAGGACTGCATTAACTACGCCTTTCTGAATGACACATCCATTATCAACAAGGCTTTTTTGTAACTGTTACTTTAGGGAAGCGATAGTTACTGTCCATAGATACCTTAGTTATGTATGGGGCTGACATCGTTGTTATTCTTTCTATCCCTTTCAGTTTCCAAGAGAACACAAGCGCTAATATATGTCATTTGGTTATAACGTTTTCAGTTGTGTGGTGGTACTTGTTCCAGTTGTGTGATGGTACTTGTTCCAGTTATGTGGTTGTGCTTGGTCCAGTTATGTGGTCGTAATTGTTTCAGTTGTGTGATGGTACTTGTTCCAGTTGTGTGATGGTACTTGTTCCAGTTGTGTGATTGTACTTGTTCCAGTTGTGTGATAGTACTTGTTCGAGTCAAGTGATGTGACGGTCCTTGTTACAGTTGTGTGATCTGATGGTACTTGTTTCAGTTGTGTGATGTGCTGGCACTTGTTTCAGTTGTGTGATCTGATGGTACTTGTTCCAGTTGTGTGATCTGATTGCACTTGTTCCAGTTGTGTGATCTGATGGTACTTGTTCCAGTTGTGTGATGGTACTTATTTCAGTTGTGTGATAGTACTTGATCTAGTTGTGTGATGGTACATATGAAGACGAAATGTGTGGGACATGGCATTCACTGTATATTAAAAATGTGTATTGTATTTCTGCCAGTCTGTATTTAACTCATGAAGTCATAGAATGTGTGGATATATTGAAGACATGCCGTCCGTATGGGCTGCGTGGAAAAACATGATAAATACTAAAATCACCACATTTTTGCAGGTTTTTTAATTTGCTGAATGTTGGCATACTACACGATGGTACATTAGTTAGGTTGTTCTTTTCGTGCCACAGACACGGAAATAGATGCTACATATAGCAGAGGCTTTGATTCTCCATGCGTTGCGCTTCGCTTACTTTACTTTTAGTTCTTGTATGCACTTGCAAAATATTATTCCTCCTTTAAGGATGGTGCTTTTTATGGTGATTCTTGGTCTTCCTCAGGTTATGTCCCCTCAGGATAAGGGCTTGCGGGATCAGTCTGTTTTAATATAGTTTAAGAGAGTGTCCCAGTTATTTCTAACTGCGTTTTCTTATAACATTTAAAACATATTCTTGGTGTGTTTTATTTCTTAGGTCGCTATTTGTGAGGAAATCGTTCCATTATATATTCAACAATTTTCGGAGACATTTGTTTTCAAAACTATTTAACATTTGGTCCGGTAGTTGTGTTAGTTTCCAGTTTTAACTGTCATAAATCAATGATGGAATATTACAGGAGTTGAATAGTTTTAACTTAGTGTTGTTTACTATGTCTTTGGATGACCAGAAGCTCGTTAGTTTAGTGAATGTGATTTGGTTGTTTGCTGAGATGTTATTTGATGAGTTAGTGAACTCCAGTATTTGGTTGTTTGCTGAAATGTTATTTGATGAGTTAGTGAGCTCCAGTATTTGGTTGTTTGCTGAAATGTTATTTGATGAGTTAGTGAGCTCCAGTATATAGTTGTTTGCTGAGATGTTTTTTGATGAGTTAGTGAACTCCAGTATTTGGTTGTTTGCTGAAATGTTATTTGATGAGTTAGTGAACTCCAGTATTTGGTTGTTTGCTGAAATGTTATTTGATGAGTTAGTGAACTCCAGTATTTGGTTGTTTGCTGAAATGTTATTTGATGAGTTAGTGAACTCCAGTATTTGGTTGTTTGCTGAAATGTTATTTGATGAGTTAGTGAACTCCAGTATTTGGTTGTTTGCTGAAATGTTATTTGATGAGTTAGTGAACTCCAGTATTTGGTTGTTTGCTGAGATGTTATTTGATGATGGTGGTACATACTTTCAAAAAATTCGCATGCGGTTGTGTCTGTGGGTCTCACCAATGGCTCACTAGACAAACCAACCATGCAACAGAAAAACTTAGTAGATGACATGCCTTTATATTGAGGTTATCTTCTTATAGAAGCTTCATGGCTCGTCATCTATACAATCCCGTAGTCGTAACCTTCGATAACAGTTACCATGTTGTTCCGACAGGCCGACATTGTGCTTGAACTAATTACGGGCACGGCGTGGGTGGGCGGGCTGAACAACAAAGAAACCTGTCGCATGGGCCAGAGTTGTGCCCTGATGTCGTCTGCTTCAGCGGCATTAGACTCGAAATACCATCGAGTCGGAAGGATGCTGGAACAGAGGGCGGTGCACTTATGGGAATGCCCCACGTGCTGTGAGGTGAGTTTCTAATAAAAAATCAAGAACTTTCAAAAATACTATTTCATATACACATAGCCGCCCAATGAGCATACGATATTTTATGAAAGTATGACATACCGCTTATAGTTACATAAGATCTCTTATGAAAGTATAATATACCGCTTATAGTTACATAAGATCTCTTATGAAAGTATGACATACCGCTTATAGTTACATAAGATCTCTTATGAAAGTATGACATACCGCTTATAGTTGCATAAGATCTCTTATGAAAGTATGACATACCGCTTATAGTTACATAAGATCTCTTATGAAAGTATGACATACCGCTTATAGTTGCATAAGATCTCTTATGAAAGTATTGCATACCGCTGATAGTTAGTTACATATGATCTCTTATAACAGTATTGCTTAGCGCTGATAGTTGCTGATAGTTTTGGGGGTGATAGAAAAACTTTGGAAAAGCGCTCCCTTGCATAATTGTTTCTTCTATACTTGAAAATAGAATGCATTGATAATCGTAAGCTAAATTCTATGACTCCATGTGAGGAAATCAAGTCTGGAAGAATCTAAGTAAGTCAAGTCATGGAAGTATGTGATGGAGTGAATGTAAGAAGGTGAGGGAGTTAAGTTTGGAACAATATTAGGTGGGAGGTAAGTCTGTAAGAAAGTGAAGGAGTGAAGTCCAGAATAATGTAAAGGATTTCAGTACAGAAAAGTGAGATAGATAAGCCTCGGAATAATGTGTGTCAATCTTCGAATTAATGTGAGTCAATCCTCGAAGTAATACGAGTCAAGTCTCGGAATAATATGAGTCAAGTCTCGGAATAATGTGTGTCAATCTTCGAAATAATGTGAGTCAATCCTCGAAGTAATGCGAGAGAGTCAAGTCTCGGAATAATGTGAGTCAATCCTCGAAGTAATGCGAGTCAATCCTCGAAGTAATGCGAGTCAAGTCTCGGAATAATGTGAGTCAAGTCTCGGAATAATGTGAGTCAATCCTCGAAGTAATGCGAGAGAGTCAAGTCTCGGAATAATGTGAGTCAATCTTCGGAATAATGTGAGTCAATCCTCGAAGTAATGCGAGAGAGTCAAGTCTTGGAATAATGTGCGAGTGAAGCCTCGGAATAATGTGAGAGGTTCAAGCCTCCGAATAATGTGAGAGAATCAAGTCTCAGAATAATGAGAGGGTCAAGTAACAAATAATGTGAGAGTCAAGCCTCGAAATAAATTGCGTCAAGCCTCGGAATAATGTGAGAGTCAAGCCTTGGAATAATATGAGGAGAGAATCAAGTATCAAATGATGTGAGTGTCAAGCCTCGGAATAATGTGCGAGAGTCAAACCTCTAAATAATGTGAGGAAGTAATGTCTGTAAGAGTGTGAGAGAGTATATATGAGTTAGAGTAATGTTAGGAAATTAAGACTTGCAGATCGTGAGGGAGTGAAGTCTGGTAGAACGTGAGAGAGACGAGAGAAGCCAGACTTTTGTCATTTTGAATGCTCAAATTTCAATTCTGAACTGACGCAGGTTCACTAGGTATGCACGAGATGTTAGCTGATGTCATGGCACTGTAGGTCTATCTTTTATGTGGTAAATGCAATTACGATCAGAACGTCTATACTTCTACCAGGCGAGCAGTGAACCTTCCTCTGACAATATTTAATATAATTTAACTCTGTGTTCAACTCTGCCTGATCTTCAGAGAAGTTTTCGTAACACATTACAAATTGGATCAGTGCGACCTACATTAATTTCTGTTATCTTTCTCTATGTAGAGAATTGTTTGTGTTCGCTATATTCTGAGGAAATATGTGAGAATTTTTGCATCATTGACAGTGTGAGGCCGGGTCCAGACAGAGGAGTAAAGAAAAGAAACGATATATTGTCGTATGGTATATCGACCAGAAACCCACATCAGAATTGTTGATGTTCATTAATAGATGTCTTCGTTGTTTACCTCGCATTAAATGGTCAGAGTTGATATCAAGTGGCGAGTTATGACAGAGAGCACATGTCAAAGTTGACATCAAGTAATGAGTTGAGGAAGACATCACACGTGACAAAATTGATATCAAGTAATGGGTTGAGGAAGAAACCACAAGTGTAAAAGTTGATATTCAGTAATAAGTTGAGGAAGAGAACACACAAGTGCCAAAATTGATATAAATTTATGGGTTGTGGAAGAAAGCACAATAGTGTCAGAGTTGATATCAAGATATAAAGAAATGCTGCTACTACTACTGCTGCTGCTACTACTGCTGATACTGCTGCTACTACGGCTGATACTGCTGCTACTACGGCTGATACTGCTGCTACTACGGCTGATACTGCTGCTACTACTGCTGATACTGCTGCTGCTGCTACTACTGCTGTCACTACTACTACTAATGCTGATACTACTGCTACTGCTATAATTATTGTTGCTTCTACTACTACTGCTGCTGCTACTACTAATACTATTACTACTACTGCTACTACTACTGGCGCTGCTGCTGCTGCTACTACTACTACCGATGCTGATGCTATTACTATTACTACTACTATTACTATGCCTGCTACTACAATAACTATTACTACTCTTACTTTACTACTACTGCTGCTTACTACTATAACTATTACTGCAACTGTTGCTGTTCCTACTACTACTACTACTGCTGCTACTGAAACTGTTACTACCACTGCAACTATTACTACTACTACCACTACTACTACTACTACTACTACTACTACTACTGATACTTCTGCTAATACTACTATTATCACCACCACTACTACTGCTACTACTATTACTACTACTCGTGTTGCTGATAATACTACTTTCGATTACTACAATAACAGCTACTAGATAAAAAAGGAATTTAAAACTAACACTACAAATATGACTGCTGTTGCTACCTTTTACTATTTTTGTTATAACACTGTTTGCATTACTGCTACACCTATTACTGCTGTTCCTACTACTACTACGTCTACTACTGCTACTACATGCACCACCACCACTACTACTACTACTGCTACTTGAACTACTACTACTAATAGTACTGCTACTACTACTACTACTATTACTACAGCTATTACTATTACTACTACTACTACTACTACTACTACTACTACTACTCTTAGTACATGGACTACTACTACTACTACTACTACTCTTAGTACATGGACTACTACTACTACTACTACTAAAAACAGCAACTACTACTACTACTAATACTACTACTACTACTATTACTACAGCTATTACTATTACTACTACTACTACTACTACTACTACAAGCATCAACTACTTCTACTACTACTACTGCTACTACCACTACTACTAATGCAGCTATTACTACTACTACTACTACTACTACTACTCTTAGTACATTCACTACTACTACAAATAACAACAACAACAACTACTACTACTACAAAAAGTAACGACTACTACTACTACTACTACTAAAACTACTACCACTTCCATGCTACTACGTGCACTGCCACTGCAACTACTACTATTACTACTATTATTTCTACTGCTACTGCTGCTTGTAGTATTAATACCGATTACTAGTACTATTACTTCTTTTATTACTACTACTTCTCCTACTTCTACTACTACTGCTACTACTACTACTACCAGTACTTCTACTACCAATACTACCACTACTACCACTACTTCTACTACTACTACTACTACTACCAGTACTTCTACTACCAATACTACCACTACTACCACTACTTCTACTACTACTACTACTACTACCACTACTTCTACTACTACTACTACTACTACTACTACTACTACTACTACTACTACTACTACCACTACTTCTACTACTACTACTACTACTACTACTACTACTTCTACTACTACTACTACTACTACTACTACTACTACCACTACTTCTACTACTACTACTACTACTACTACTACTACTTCTACTACTACTACTACTACTACTTCTACTACTACTACTACTACTACTTCTACTACTACTACTACCACTACTTCTACTACTACTACTACTACTACTACTACTACTTCTACTACTACTACTACTACTACTACTTCTACTACTACTACTACCACTACTTCTACTACTACTACTACTACTACTACTACTACTTCTACTACTACTACTACTACTACTACCACTACTTCTACTACTACTACTACTACTACTACTACTACTACTACTACTACTACTACTACCACTACTTCTACTACTACTACTACTACTACTACTACTACTTCTACTACTACTACTACTACTACTACTACTACTTCTACTACTACTACTACTACTACTACTTCTACTACTACTACTACTACTACTACAACTACTTCTTCTACTACTACTACTACTACTACCACTACTTCTACCATTACTACTGCTACTGCTGCTACCAGTATTAATATTTATTTTTACTTCTACCACTACTAATACCACCACTATCAGCACTACCACTACTACTACTTCTACTACTACTACGTCTACTACTACTACTACTAAGACTACTACCACTGCTTCTACTACTACTTCTACTACTACTACCACTACTACTACTACTGCTGTTGCCAGTATAAATATTTAATTTTACTTCTACCACCACTAATACCACCACTACCACCACAACTACTACTATTATTACTACAATTACTACTATTACTACTACTACTATTACTGTTGCTTCTAATATGGACATCTGGATAAGCAACCATTACTGCTACAACTACTAATGTAGCAACAACAACTACTACTATAACTATAACAAGGCAGCACATCATGTATGTTCAGAATACTAGCATAGTATCTGAATACAAGTATAGTAACATGTGCGATAATAAACAATATCATTGCACTATAAAAACATTAATGGTAAATAGACACGAAAAATGTGAAGTGTTTTCGAATTTTTTTTTTTTCAGTGGCCATCAGAAATCCAATCTTCAGAACTAGCATTCCACGAGACTTTAAGTCCCCGAAAGCTTGTAAGCCTGAGACCTCCTGGGATGTTTGTTCCGAAATTGGCGCCTTCTTTTAAGAAGGAACAAACAATCCGAGACCTATCTTGTAAAACAATTTTGTACTAAACGATGTATGCCTCTTTATTAATTCTCAGGTATGTAAGGATGGACAAGTGAAATCTTGGCCCATGCCCTGTTTGTCCACTTCATTTTCGCGATTCTCCGAATCAACCTCATAATTTAACATGAATTCACCAAGAGATCCAAGGGTTAATTGACAAGGTTGTCCTTTGATGTTAAATTAACGCACCAGTGGCAGATTGAAACCATATGGGGGCTGGAGACTTGGAGGGCGAGAAACTTCCCTGTGTGAGTTACTGTTTCACTTCCGATTCGGTAGATTACTGCAGAAATCTGAAAGTCAAGAAAGAGATAACTCGCAATATTTTACATTCATAATTGAAATATTAGTTGGCATCAGTAATATATAATGATCACGCATAGACACACACCTGCTATATTTTGATAACATACACTAACATAGACACACACCTGCTATATTTTGATAACATACACTAACATAGACACACACCTGCTATATTTTGATAACATACACTAACATAGACACACACCTGCTATATTTTGATAACATACACTAACATAGACACACACCTGCTATATTTTGATAACATACACTAACATAGACACACACCTGCTATATTTTGATAACATACACTAACATAGACACACGCCTGCTATATTTTGATGACATACACTAACATAGACACACACCTGCTATACTTTGATAACATACACTAACATAGACACACACCTGCTATATTTTGATAACATACACTAACATAGACACACACCTGCTATATTTTGATAACATACACTAACATACATAGCCTGATCCTTCCTTTAAGTGCGCATTAGGCAGTAATCAGCTATGAATAGAAACTTCCTCGGCATTATGTATATGTTATTTGTCTTGTTTTTAAAGATCGCTAGTTCAATGCAACCACGGCAACATATTTGGTCTTGGAACGACAGCTTAAGCTCCCACCCCTGCGCTTAATGGCCAGTATGAATGCGATCAACAATCATTAACCTGGGGAAAGACAATAGACAATAGCTAGTTCAATACCTGACCGGGACCTGTTATCTCCAAACTTGCTTTCTTCAGAGATTATTGGTTTTTGGTTACAGGCCGAGCATTGTATTCTGGACAGACTCATTAGTGCTCAGACTATTCTAGCAGATGATGAAGGATATGCGTACTAATGGTTCCTATACCTGCTGGTTAAACATTATTCTCGTACCTCTATGCAGGTTTCAGTTCTGCCTCTACCAAACTTAATACAGAATTATTTAATTCCCAGTTTCATCAATCATGGTTTTCGCCTCCAGCAGACGCTCAAGAATACATCCCCTTTATCCATTCTCATCACCCCCATCTGCTGGTGCCTGGGTTACAAGTCTGTCTGCTTATTACGGCAAACTCTGGCGTATCATAGGCAATTAAAAATATATGTACTCACTGCGGCACTGCGCAAAACTTAAATCCAACAGGTAAAGCGTGAAACGCGATAATGAACTTTTTATAATAGCATGGCACATAGGCGCACACTCAAATCAATCTATGGGTAATAAATCCATGCAGTTATAGATCACGTTTACCCGTATCCATGTTGGCATGGACTGAGAGTTCGACACATTATCTGCATTGGTGATTGAGGTCCCAGAGATCCATCTGAGGACAACAGTGATATCCTCGCAGCCTCGACGATTTTCCTCATACTGTATGTAGTTTTTTCCGGGTGTCCCGCTATTCTCAATAACGACTCTACCGCGATCGCTAGCTGTAAATCACTATACAGATTTCTTACCACAGATCCATCGATGAGCAGATTTCTTACCAAAGATCCATCGATGAGCAGATTTCTTACCACAGATCCATCGATGAGCAGATTTCTTACCACAGATCCATCGATGAGCAGATTTCTTACCACAGATCCATCGATGAGCAGATTTCTTACCACAGATCCATCGATGAGCAGAATGATTTCAGTATGTCCAGATATATCAGTAATTAACTGATCGATTTCCAAGTTTGCATTATAGTAGTAAGAATAAAACACATAACCCGTCAGGGTAGTAGGCGTTTCAGACTGGATACATCAGCACCGTAGGAGTGTCAGACTGGATACATCAGCATCGTAGGGGTGTCAGACTGGATACATCAGTACCGTAGGGGTGTCAGACTGGATACATCTGTACCGTAGGGGTGTCAGACTGGATACATCAGCACCGTAGAGGTGTCAGACTGGATACATCAGCACCGTAGGGGTGTCAGACTGGATACATCAGCACCGTAGAGGTGTCAGACTGGATACATCAGCACCGTAGGGGTGTCAGACTGGATACATCAGCCCAAGAAACTCGCCAAACGACTAATTACTCAGCCATTCAGAGAAGTGTAGACAAATCACGCACAGACCATTCCTTGATACTATCAATCCAGGATTTTCTCTGGGCTTCACAACTCCTTCCACCCGCAACTGTTCATTGGAAAATAATTTTAGAAAGTCAGTCGTGTCTCGCTCCATGTCCAAACCAAATACGTTGACGTCGTTCACTGACAAAAGTGGTTCTTGATATTCTACAAATTTGTTTATTTCATGCAGAGTAAATAGATTTGTCATGTGTTGTATGTAGCTAATTCTTGAAAAACGTATGTAGCATTTGTTTTCAAAAGCCTAATTCCTTCTTTCCGTTTCTACATTTAGTGTCCAGGTTTGATTTACCATTTCCCCAATCCCTGTATTGCATTCGAGATGCAACCATTACATGTGAAAGTCTGTTATGGTCTCATTGATTGCTCGCGATTGTTTACCTGTTGTTAAGATAGAAACCGTGGTTACCTCTCTTATCTGTTCAGAGATCCTTGTGTAATATTATTTGAAGCTGCGAAATCAGTGGTTATCTCGACAATTGGCAAGTCGTTACGTTTAGAGGGACCGGTAACTATTGGAAACACAAGTACAATTAAGTCAATCCTCAACTTTTATATACTCCCTCCTTATTATTTATATTATCGTCCATGTATCTGAGTCACACGTCAGATTTTGTTATGACATTCTGCTTAAAATTGTGGATATTTTTCCACTTCTTCAATACCTAAAAGATCTATACCTGCGGAGGGTCTGTTTGTTCTTCTGAGTTCATCTTGGTTTATTGGCTATTAAGACGCATCAGATCAATGCTGAGTGTAATCAAACACGTGACTGCGCTAAGTTGATGTCAGCGATCATAGACCTAACTAGCTTCATTGACGGCGTGGAAATGGCCCACCAAAGTTTAGTGTATACAAACTGTGCTTTTCTTTCCTGGGGGGCCTCAGATCTTTCAGGGAAACCTAAACTGGTGTATTCTGGATATGGGCAGGTACTGCAGTAGAATGAGATGGGGGCAGATTGGAACAGACCTTGTAGGTGGTATCATGCAATCACTGAAACTTGGTACGAGATGCAAGAGGTCGACTTTTGCATATAAAATTTGACACGAGAAATACATAATTAAACTCGTCCATAATTCTAACCTTGAGAAACTCCGTTATCTCTACTATACCTCTTGCCTCACATTCTGATAATGTTGCCTCTTGCTCAAAATTCTAATAATATTACCTCTTGCCTCACATTCTGATAATATTACCTCTTGCCTCACATTCTCATCTGCTAATATTACTTCTTGTTTCACATTCCAATTTGATAATATTACCTCTTGCCTCACATTCCAATTTGATAATATTACCTCTTGACTCACATTCTAATTTGATAATATTACCTCTTGACTCACACTCTGATAATATTACCGTTTGATTCACACTCTAGTCTGATAATATTATCTTGTTCAACTTCAGTGCTTGTTATTTTTCACCTCTCAGTTCCCTATGGAGCATAGTAAATCTGTAATTCACTTCTATATTCATTTCTTTAGCCGTTTTTGTTCCTGATGTTTCTTTTTCATATTCCGGCAGATCAGAAGGATTTAGTCCGGAGAACGGTATGCGGTGTCATGGTTTCCAGCTAAGTTGCAAATCTGTGAATTTTGGCGTTACAATTCATCTTCAGCTTGTCTTGTGGGTCTCTTTGACCCTATGGGATGGGCAAGCCCATTCCACCACAAAACCACATTAGTTGCGTCGTACGACATTCTTGACAGGTAATCGTGTTGTTATTATATACTCCGCTATCGCATCCCAGCAACAGACGGTTACTATCTTTAACTACTGCTTCCATTTTCTTGCCATGGTTTACTCGTCATGCGTTGATAGGTATCGAATTTTTCATGGTTTACTCGTCATGCGTTGATATCTATCGAACATTTCAGGCTTTACTCGTCATGTCTTGATATGTATCGAATTTTTCAGGGTTTACTCGTCATGCGTTGATATTTATCGAATTTTTCATGGTTTACTTGTCATGTGTTGATATCTATCGAACATTTCAGGCTTTACTCGTCATGTCTTGATATGTATCGAATTTTTCAGGGTTTACTCGTTATGTGTTGATATGTATCGAATTTGTCATGGTTTACTCGTCATGTGTTGATATGTATCGAATTTGTCATGGTTTACTCGTCATGTGTTGATATGTATCGAATTTGTCATGGTTTACTCGTCATGTGTTGATATGTATCGAATTTGTCATGGTTTACTCGTCATGTGTTGATATGTATCGAATTTGTCATGGTTTACTCGTCATGTCTTGATATGTATCGAATTTTTCAGGGTTTACTCGTTATGTGTTGATATGTATCGAATTTGTCATTGTTTACTCGTCATGTGTTGATATGTATCGAATTTGTCATGGTTTACTCGTCATGTGTTGATATGTATCGAATTTGTCATGGTTTACTCGTCATGTCTTGATATGTATCGAATTTTTCAGGGTTTACTCGTCATGTGTTGATATGTATCGAATTTGTCATGGTTTACTCGTCATGTCTTGATATGTATCGAATTTTTCAGGGTTTACTCGTTATGTGTTGATATCTATCGAACTTCCCCCCCCCACATTTTTCTTACTCTTTCACTGTCTATATGGACTCCAGAGAGGTCAGTGTCTTAAAATTCTATAAGTTTTCCTATGTTGATCGCGTTTTTTGTTAAGCTTTTGAGTTTAGATGCCACAAAGGAACATATGAATATCATTAGTTTTCGAAGGTTACGTCTACGAGAATAGCCGAAACACGTGCACATTATACAAATGTACGGCTAGTCATACCGCTAACTTGAATATATTATCAGGTAAGGTCAGTCACAGATTTGCTTCACAGTCAAGAAATATATTACTGAGAAGATGACACACGTGCGTTGCAATATCCCGAAAGCAGAATCAAGAATAACACCGCTGTTTACATTCCATGCATGCTGTAAGAGGGGACTACGGAACCTGTGGGTGAAGTTGGCTGTCCCATATCTTATATAGTCAAAGTGACACAGATCCGATGTTGAAGTTGGACGTGTCAGAACGAAAGGATCAGATATGTTAGTAAACTATGAGACAACGCATTCCTTTCTTCGGACTTCATCCTGCTAATCGGCAGAAGTATGAGAACTAACGCAGAAGAAGATAATGTATTCATACACGGAATGATATAATTTGAAATGACAAAGAATGAAAGTGTATCATCTCTGGAGAGATCCGAACTGCAACGAAACATCATCTAGTTGTTTGTTCATTATCAACGTTTCTGAACCACATAGAATAGATGAAGCATTTGTTCATTCTCATTTTCACTTTATCATTTGTTTAGATGTCAATATTTTCTCATGTCAGTGAAAGTATTTTTATCTATTCATATTTTACTTGTAATTTCTGTTTCACATCTACCATCATTTGTGCTTATGTGTCCAAGATATTTATAATGATGTCTTTAAATTGAATTATGTTATACTGAAACAACCCATTTTCATTTCCTTTTAACCTTATCCACCTTTGCTTACACTGATGCTGTTTTAATGTCTTTCCTTAATGTTGCTTCGCATCTTGTTATTACACTTCACAAGATGCAGGCGTCAAAGTTTCTTTTTTAAAATTTAAGATGTAAAAAATCTTGTTTAAAAAATCTCAAAAATAGGAATGTATCAGCGGTTATATACTAATGGTTTGTTGGTTGCTGATGCAGCGGTCCATGTGTTCATGTCCTTTGACCCAGAATTATACTAATAAACCACATTGAAACAACAGTATAGAAAGTAAATATAAAGTCGCTGGTAATAGATCGTGTTTGTTCGTTTGTTTGTCTGAGAACCCTAAGAATTGCGAGTGAGTAGCTTTTCCTTCCAATGCGCAGTGATGTGGTTTTTCTGAACTTTCTTTCATACCCAGGAGACTTCAGCTTTCGGCTTAGTGCAATGCCTATTGGAGGAGCCTTCTACTCAGAGGGGGTATATAATTGTATAGATGTCATGCTACAAAGCTTCCACAAGAGAGCATCAATATAACGGCATGTCATCTACTAAGGTTTTCTGTTGCATGGGTGATTTGTCTAGTGAGCCATTGGTGAGATCCACAGACGCAACCACATGTGTACATATGCACATTAAGTAATAGATAGCGTATATATGTACATTAACATATAATTGCTATATACATTAATAGACAGCTTATATATAAGTACATTAAGTAATAGATATTATATATATGTAATATATAGATAGTGTATATACATATATATATATATATATATATAATTTATTTATATACAAGAAGTAATAGATAGTGTATATATGTGTACATTAAGTACACTAACTGAAAGATTCTTGATTGCAATCCAGTATTTTAACACAGACCTTATCAAATATTGATTATATTATAGGATTAGGGTTAGGTTTACCGCAAAAAAACCCCACAAAAACAACTAGAATATGTGTTCGTGTTGTGAGTATATGGAAGAACATGAAAAACTGAATGGAAAAAGAGGCTAGAGGTGTGCGGTAGACAAGTTGATAGTGAGCTCGCTTAATATCGACGGGTTACATCGTGTCAGGTTGGAAACCACGTCCGACACAAAAAAACACTATTATTCGGGTTATGATTTCTCGCCTGACACGGTCGCTCCTCCGATCGACTCAGCTGTAAGTGGGTGGGGACAAGACACATGAGTTAGGGGATGTAAAGATAGCAAAGAAGGGAACAGCCCACACAACTTAATTGTTGCTGTGGCTTAGTACATGAAGAGTTATCTTCATTCACAACAGCAAGTTTCTGCCACAGTACCTAATTTTAGCTTTAATGAAAAAAAACAGGCTGTGAAAATACCCAGATGCATACGAAAATAAACTATTAAAAAAATAAAACAAATAAAGTATTTTGGATATATTAAAAATGAGGGCACCTTATTGAAGATATAGCTGTGAGTGATGGCGAGCAGAAAGTAAGTAGTGATACATGTATGAGGGATACGCTAAATTTTGACAGAACAGAATCTAGCAGAGTGCATCACCAAAAAAAGAGATATCATCTTATCTTGAGTTGGTAGATATGCTGCAGTGTTCTGTGGTGATAAATATGGTCAAATCTGACATCAAATGTGCCGAATCATCTCAAAATCGCAGTGCAATTGAGAATAATCTATATGTTTATTTGTTGCGATCATAGGAATTGTGAGAAATAGATATATTGTATAATAATGTGAAATTAATGGGTGGAAATAGAGATATTTTATTCTAATGTGAAATTTGTGTGTGAGAAATAGATCCATTGTATTAAAATGTGAAATTAGTTGGTGAGAAATAGAGCTATTGTATTATAATGTGAAATTAGTGGCGAGAAATATATCTATTGTATTATAATGTGAAATTAGTGGGTAAGAAATAGAGCTATTGTTTTATAATTTGAAATTAGTGCGCGAGAAATATTGGTTCTCCACGTTTTTATTTCATATTCGGAAAACTTCTAGTCGCTGTTGGAGTGCAATAATTTGAGGAGAGACCTGTCTATAAAGGCGGGTAAAAATGAAATGCGGGTGGTTGCTCGCTTGACACGATCATTCCTTCAGTCAACCCAGCTGTAAATGGGTAACTGACGCATGAGTTGAGTAAGGTAAACAGTGTAAGGAAGGCAACTGGCTTCACCACTTAATAGTTGTTGCGGCTTAGTAAATGAAGAGCTAATGTTACCACGGACGTCAGGGGACTTACCTTTAGCGTTATAAATGTAATTGCATACACATACTATGATATGTTTACATGGGAAAATGATGAACATATAGAAATATCATTGGCTATTGTTGTGCCGTTGTATGGTGGTTCCTTTGATGGGTCACTAATTTGAATAGCAATTCTTGCACATGCAGTTTCTAAAAGATAAGCAAGACAATCACACATGTAACTTTAATGTAACGTTGCAATGACTTTATATATTCAACTTAATAATTGAATGAGATATTGTAGATGTCTAAAAATTTGGTTTCACTGCATAATAAACTCACTTTTAATAATGTTCCCGCAGGTGTGGAGGGTAACAATCGAGCAGACAAGTTGGATGGGCCTGCTTCTGTAACAAATGATCAAACTATGGACAGAACAGACATAATATATGATCTACGAGAGTCGACAAAATCACAAGATTTTGTAGACAATGAGTAAAAGACAGTATCGAAAATACGCAAATGGAGGATCCACGTAATTAATCCCCTACTGAAATTTCAAACATAACAATACAACAACAATGAACATCAACAATCAACCAACACAGAACAAGAAAAAACATCCAACAATGAAGATCAACACTCAACCAACGCAGACCATGAACAATAAACCAACAAAGAACATCAACACTCAACCAACGCAGAACAAGAAAAAACATCCAACAATGAAGATCAACACTCAACCAACGCAGACCATGAACAATAAACCAACAAAGAACATCAACAATCAACCAACACAGAACAAGAAAAAACATCCAACAATGAAGATCAACACTCAACCAACGCAGACCATGAACAATAAACCAACAAAGAACATCAACACTCAACCAACGCAGACCATGAACAATAAACCAACAAAGAACATCAACACTCAACCAACACAGAACATGAACAATAAACCAACAAAGAACATCAACAATCAACCAACACAGAACATGAACAATCAACAAACACAGAAGAACTGGATATGTCCAGTTTGAAAAGACGACAAACAACCTACATGAACTTAAACATTATCTATTTAATATGCGGTTGTGTCTGTGTGTTTCACCAATGGCTCTCTAGACAAACCATCCATGCAACAGAATATCTTAGTAGATGACATGCCGTTATATTGAGGTTATCTTCTTATAGAAGCTTCATGGCATGTCATCTAAACAATTATACTTCTTATGCTTTTATTTTGTAGTTGCAATGGTTTTTTTATGCTTGGATATCTGTATATAGGTATACACCTTCTGTGGTTGGGTGGGAGCCACAGAAGTACAGCACAGCACTGGGGAGAAAGACACTGAGAGCACTGTTTTTTTCCTATGCGAGGCCCATCATAGAGGCACAGTGACTCAGGACGTGACAATATTTTTGACTTGAACATTTGGTTGCATGCCTGGAGCAATAGAGATGTTCGGCATAACCAGTATTCAATTGGTGGAGGGGAATGAGCGCAGTGAACCCTATCTTTGCTGAAGTGACTCGGAGCAGTGCATATGTTAGGACCTACCTTCCTGGTGGTGTGATAGTTATTCCCTGGCTCTGACCGGGTGGGCAATTTTCTGGACTAAATCCTGCTGGAAATCTAGTTGGACCATTGTCCTGTTACAAGAGAGATCCAGTGGGAGTTTGAGAATGAACTCTGAAGAAGAAGAAGGACATCGCTTCTTGAAATATTTATTGGAAATTTTTATGACCCACGAAAACTAGCACGAAAATACAAAGTGTATTGTCACATTTTTCGTTTTGAACCTTGAGCTAGCTTCGGATATTTGGTTGCGAGATTAACTAACTAACCGTTCAGACACATCAAGACTAATGTAAAATAAACTTTAAGTTTTCTCATTTATTTTAGTGCTCCGAAACATATGCACTATTTGTGCCTTTAGCTCACGTAACTTAATACAAAACTGTTCCTTTCTGTCATTAATCTTAGTGCACCGTCACACCTGTACTGTTTATTAATCTTAGTGCACCGTCACACCTGTACTGTTTATTAATCTTAGTGCACCGTCACACCTGTACTGTTTATTAATCTTAGTGCACCGTCACACCTGTACTGTTTATTAATCTTAGTGCACCGTCACACCTGTACTGTTTATTCCCCTTCTCTCATTTACATTGGTATAACCAGTCATGCGCATTGTTCTTTTCTTTCATTTATCTTTGTCTACCGAATCAGGCGCACCGTTTCTTACTCTAATTCATCTTAGTGCACCAAAACATGCGCACTGACGATTTCTTTACCTATATACAAAATAGAATGTATTAATCTTTCTTCTATACAATGTACATTCCCTGTTCATTCCCTTTTCCCTGACTTTCAACCCGGTAAACTGTTTCTTTGTTTGGTGAATATAATTCATACACTAGAACAATATGTCAGGGTTTGCTCTGTTCGAACATTTGTTTCTGGTCTTCCAAACTAGAACATTATGTTTTTTGTATGCAAGGTTAAAGGTCACATATCGAAAAAATTACACGGACGGATGTCTCGAACTAAAAACTGATGCTGTTTTCCTGTGAATACGTTATGAATTTGAGTTTATTAGTTTCAGTCAGGGTATAAAAGTCAACAACAGAATTCCAAGCCAGATCGTAGGCTGCAGATGTTGTGATTAAATCAAGTCTCAACAGCTGTACCCAACATATGGTTTCAGTTTTTGCCGCATAATGGATGATTGTTCGAATTATACATGGCCTCCTTACCCGCCAAGAAGCGGAGAATCTAGGCAGGGGAACTGCGGGTTCCGTCTCGGTTTGTAGTACCAATAGTAATCCACAGGGGAACCACAACCAAAATTAGTTCATATGAGGTGGGCGTAAAAAAACCATAGCCTGCTCAGGGCGCCAAAATTCCTAATTTTGATGATGTCAGGGAGAATACAGATTTAATTAAAAGTTGTGATCACTGTTCCTAGATCAGATTTGTTAATATCAACTTCTTCTTACATCAGAATTTGCTAATATCAACTGCTTCTGGCATCAAAATTTGTTAATATCAATTTCTTCCTACATCAAAATTTGATAATATCAACTGTTTCTGACATTAAGTTAGGAAACATCAACTGCTTCTCATTGGTTAATATTCCATTTTTCCAACGTAAGATCTGTAAATATATGTTATATGCAGTCAATTACTTCTGATACCGATGTTCTGCCATGCCTGAGTGTCAAACATATTTTATCTTGGTCTTCCCTTAACCATTTTGCTTTTCAACGTACTTGTTGTCACGATGTTCTTCAATATTTCCCACAATGTGTCCAAAAAAATGTGGTCTGTCTTCTTCAGCAAGGAAGCAGCTTTCTTGTTGAATTACCTTCTCGCCCCTGCTGCCAGGGCTCGAAAAGGAAGAAAAGAACATCACTCAATTAACTTCCATGCATGTCGTAAAAGAAAACTAAGAAGATTATGGGATGATCTGGTTGAACCATTTCATAGAGTAAGAAAGTGGCCCGAATGCGACGTTGTAGTCATGTGTCATGCCGAAAGACGCATGTATCGCAGCACAGCTATCTGTAAACCGATGACAAACCGCTTTGCGTTCTTTCGATTACATACTGCTAATCTACAGGAACATAAGAACAAACGGAGGAGATTATGAAGACCCCGGAATATACATGGCCAAGTTCTGCAGTTACTATCCCTGGCCTCTACAGTGGTTGCACATAGAGAAACGTATTTCTCGTGCAATGTATTAGTCTCCGTAAGTGGGACTCTGAACGTCAAGAATGTCATGTCTTAATAAAGCGGAAACATTTGCCACAGAAATAGTAGTTACACACAGATAGAACGTGGATGCCAAATTAAAGGGTCAGATTCATACCTGGCAGGTATCCAATGACAATGGATTCTAGAATAACAGGTGAGAGCTGTCATAGTGCAGGTTTGTATTTCTTCAAACAATGCGACGAATATAACGTTTATAACGAATATAATGCATCCACACAACTTCCAGTCTCAGGTGTGTCTGTTAGTCATCGTCATCAAGTGCCGTGTGGGCTGATGCAGGCGATTATTAACTGACATTTAACAGGCAAAACTTGAAACAGGGTAATGAAGTTTTGCTAATCACTCGAAGAAGGCATCATCGACGTTTCGACCAACGGGCTTTTATTAAGATAACATTTGCACAAATTACGACGTACATGAATGACACTATTGGCGTTCACGTTCACACGGTAGATACAAATTTAGATCTAAACCAATATTTTTTCTGTCAACAATCTGTGTCTATTAATCTTATAAATGTTTACTATTTTCCTATTTGTATGTTGTTCGTCCATCACAGAAATATCTAAGGCGACTACATGTATATAAATAGTCATCACCGAAAACCACGACAATAATTAAAAATGTAACGAATGACGCCCTAATTAATTTTGTGCAGAGGTCTTCTATAATCCAGATGGTCATGCCCCACTAACAAAATGAATTTAGTTTATGAATACTGGGAGATCACTGCAGCACGAGTTTGTCAGGCCGTCATACTGCCTAGTTTTGACTCTAGAATTTGTCAGTCTGTTCATCATCATCAAGTGCAGTCTCCGTAGCGAAGTTTAGCCGTAACAGACCTCCAACATCCCATATCTCTTGCCGTGGTGGTGCACTCTGCTAGACTGTAACATCTCCACCTCGTGAAGTTGCTCTCCCACTTGTATTTCTGCTTACCTCATGCTCGCCTCCACTCGACTTTAAAGTTCTTCAATAAGGTGTCATGTCTTTTATTATGTCTAAAATATTTTATTTGCTTGATCTTTATGTCCTTAAATACTTCATTCTTCATATTAAGTTCTGTTAGAACCTCTTTGTTTTCTCTTTCCATGATTTTCTCCCTATTTCTCTATATATCCACATCTAAAAGGGATTAATTATATCTTCCAATTGTTTATATATATTATCTATGTTTGTGAGCCATACATTAATATACAATAGATGTAGTATTTTATAATTCTCATATTATCTTGTTTGTAATTTGTTTAGATGTTAATATTTTCCTATGTCATTGAAGGTACGTTAGGCCATTCCTATTCGCCTTTTAACTTCTGTTTCATATCTGCCATCACTTGTGATTATGTGTCCAACATAGTTATAATGTTCTACTTGAGTTTCTCTCCATGCATTTTTATGTTTAGCACTTGTTTTTTAGTGACTTTGCTGATTATTATGGTTTTTTGTTTTTTGGATGTTTATATCCAGCCCATATTCATTACTTGATTTATTGACTTGATTTATTAGTATTTGTAGTTCATGTTCACTTTCTGCTAAAAGAACAGTGTCATCTGCATATCTCAGGTTGTTTCTTATTTTCCCACTGATCTCGAGTTCTGGCCTTCCTTCTATATGTTTAAAGATATTCCCTGTGTAAATAAAAAAATAGGCTGGGTGATAACACATCCTTGACTTACTCCTCTTTATTATTTATATTTATGGTGTGCAGCTGTTTTCTCACCTTCTTTATGCAGTTTATTTCTAATATATTTCAAATCAGTCTGATGTCTTTTCTATCTATGCCTATTTTTTGAAGACATTTGATTAATTGTCATGTTTGACTCTGTCATCTGTCAAAAGCATTGCTGTAGCCTATGATGCAAATATATATTTGTATATATAAATAATATTCATTTTTGAATTTCTATAAATTTTCTGTCAATAGTCGGATATTAATTATAGTTTCTCTGCTTCCTTTGTTTGTCCTAAAACGGAATTGCCCTTCACCGACCTAGTTGTATATCTTATTTTTAATTATTTCATGCGTTATCTTGAGTAGTATTTTGATTATATGAATTCTCAAATTATTTAGATAGTGGTATGTATATTAATTTTTTTTCAAGTCTTTAGGTATGTAGCATGTTCCATATATGTCATTGCGACGTTCTGTGACAGTTTCCACACCAAATTCATCTAGAGTTTTTATTATGTCTGCTGTTATTTTGCCGGAGCCTAATGCCTTTCCACATTTTATTGCGTTTTCTGCTTTTACTTTCAGTATTGCTGGTCCTTCATTGTTGTGTATTGTAGGATTTCTTTTTATTACGTTAGTCATCAAACAGTTCTGTCACATAATCTGCCCATCTTGTAAGGTTTTCATTATCATTAAGTGCCGTCTCCGCAACAAAGATTGGCTGCAATGTATCTCCAACATCTCCTGTCTCTAGTCTTGGTGGTGCACTCTCCTAGACTGTAACATGTCCATCTTGTGATGTTATTCTTCCATTTGTATCTCTGCCTACCTCTTGTTCGCTTCCCTTTGACTTTACCCTCAAGTAAGTTCTTCAATAGGGTGTCATGTCTTTTAATGTGTCCAAAGTATTTTATGTGCCTGATCTTTATTTCTCTTAGTAGTTCCTTCTTCATATTAAGTGTTTTAGTTTTTTTAAATTTATTTTCTTCTCTTTCCATGATGTTGTCCCTATTCTTCTATATACCCACATCTCAAAGGCATCAATTTTGTCTTCTAATTGTTTATTTAGTGTCTATGTTTCTGAGCCATACATTACAATAGAATAGATGTAGCATTTTATAATTCTCAATCAAATATACTTTTTCCACTTTTATCTTTAATGCAGCCAATCCCATGTATTGGATTAATCTTATTAGTGATATTTCGTATCTGCTATTGCATTTATTTTCTCTTCTGTTGTACTGAAATCTCCTCTATTTCTCTGCATATTGTTTCTAGCCATTGTTGTGCATATGTTACTTATCTAATTGTCTTTAAGTGAATCTATTGTGGTATTGTTAGCTTTCTTTCTGACATTTTTTTCTAATATTTCTTGTGTCATTCACGTTTGTTTGTGTCATCCAACAGAGTGTCCAAGTGATCAAGAAGCTATTCTTAAATCTGATGCTACCTACACACTAAGAATAACATTTATCACAGTCAATCTGAAAACCATGTTTTGATACCATAAATTGAAACCATAAAAAGAAACCATAATTTGCTTTTACGCATTACGCTATCCGGACTAAATCCTTCTAACCTGCAGGAGTGAGAATGAACAATAGAAATCATACCAATATTAACATTTTTTATCATCACGACAAATATAACACATACATTATTTATATAATTAATTCGTGAGATGCTCTGTGCAATTCCAAGCTCTTCTCCCTATTGGAATAGTGTATTTATATAATTAATTCGTGAGATGCTCTGTGTAATTCCAAGTTCTCCTCCCTATTGGAATTATGTAATAAGCAAAAATATACGATGTTAAAGATTTCATTCCTATAAATTTCATCTGGCAGCCTGGAACGTTTGATGACGCAATCGTAGAGCGTGTATTTGTTTACAGTCACGACTGGCGGTATGTACACCCAACAAATACACTAGCTGAAGGACGGCCAACAGTAAATAAACCAATGTTGGTGAAACCGTGTCTAGGAAACTGGAGAGCTCGTTTTAATAAGGTTCTCGGAAACGTCCTAGAGGGCGTTATTGAGCAGGTCGGAGATCCTGTAACTAAGAGACATTCTCGTGAAAATAAGCAATCCTGAGCATCAAAGACAAACAAAACAACAAACGAAGATCTAGCGTAGCGGACATAGTCTAGATCTGGAGGTAAAGAGAAGGTGCAGGGCTAATGAATGAATTTAATGTAGGTGGTTCTTTCAGCAATGATCAGGGAATCCCAATTTTTACTATTTTTATTTTTATTTTAGCGAGTTGGAAAGGTAGATGGGCACTGAGAGTGTTTGTTTAACATTTCCTATTTCACGTTTTCTCCTGCGGGGACTAGTACCTCCCTGGGAGGGCTTTTCAATGAGTTTCACGTGTAGAGAGCGAGTGTTAGGAAGAGATAGGAGTTCTTGCTCGCGCGGGATTGAACATAGCGTACAAATTCGCTCCTGTAATTCTAGAGAACAGAGCTTTCATCTCGTCTTATTCATTAATTAGAAGGAGATTACGTAAAAGAAATTTGTCGAGTTGATCAAGAGTTTGTGAAGATAACGGTTGAGGTTATCAATAAATAAATACGGACACATAAGGTGATGTTCATATAAGTCCTCAGAGATGCTTCAGTAAAAAGACAGCTTGTAGCAAAATTAGAAGCAGTTAAGATTTTTATAGCATGTAATGAGAAAAGGAACACTTGAAAATTTAGTAACCACTGGAAAGATCACGGGGAGAAGAGACATAGTGAGACAAAGAGAGAAATTTCTGGAAGTGTTGTTACTGGGACAACAAAAGAAGTCACCAACTGAACTATTTAACAACATAAGAGACAGAGTGTTGTGCAGAAACATGATCGCCTAAGCCATTCGTCATGGCACTTGATTGACATAAGATATAAGAATTCTTCTTCTTTCCCTTATACTATTACGATACGCTCTCATATAGGGGGAAGGGAAGGGGGGGGGCTGTCTCAAACTTTTCGCATCGATGTAAAGTGTTACCTTCGAGTAGAACTGGAAGAACACATTCAATATGGAAGTCAGTTGTTCAAAGAATATCGAGTGCCGCCAATATCACCATGAAGATAATTTGCTGAGTCGTAGTCGTATTCGCGCTGATAAAATAGATAATCGAATGTGAATATTTATGACAGACTTAAGTACTAACTATTTCCTTTGTAGTTATGATAAACTTGATTATTAACTATTTCATTGTTAGTTATGACAAACTTAATTAAGTACTGTTTCATTGTTAGTTATGACAAACTTAATTAAGTACTGTGTCATCGTTAGTTATGACAGGTTTAATTAAGTACTCACTGTTTCATTGTTAGTTATGACAGGTTTAATTAAGTACTCACTGTTTCATTGTTAGTTATGACAGGTTTAATTAAGTACTCACTGTTTCATTGTTAGTTATGACAGGTTTAATTAAGTACTCACTGTTTCATCGTTAGTTATGACAGGTTTAATTAAGTACTCACTGTTTAATTTTATGTGTGAATGATCGAGAATATAACTGTATTTGCAGTTGGTAATCCATCACAGGTTATAATAACCATTTCCACCTAAGTCGGATGTGTCTGATAATTGGCGCAAATAAAACGGTGACAGAACGCATTTATGTTCGTTGGACTACATTCTGCTGGAAATCAATTTGGCGAAACATATTCCTGATATAAGAGAGATCTGGTGGACGAATGAGATAATGTGACACAAAATAATTACAGTTTGTTACATACACTGTATGACATTATGTGACAAATATCTTCATATTTATACTTTAGAAAATGACCTGTTACATACACTTTATGAACTTGTGACATATATCTTCAAATTCATACTTTTGAAAATGGCGTGTTACATACACTTTATGAAATTGTGACATATCTTCATATTCATACTTTTGAAAATGGCGTGTTACATACACTTTATGAAATTGTGACATATCTTCATATTCATGCTGTAGAAGTTGGCTTGTATGTCCAATGGTTAACTCAAAAAAGCTAGAACAGATTGGACATGTTAGATATTGTAGTGTTTGGCCCGTATTGGAGTGTTCAAATCGTGTTTTAGTGTCATGACCCTATTGTAATGTTAGCTCCGTATTGTGGTGTTAGGTCCACGTATTGTAGTGTTAGGCCCGTATTGTAGTGTTAGGCCCGTATTGTAGTGTTAGGCCCGTATTGTAGTGTTAGGCCCGTATTGTAGTGTTAGGCCCGTATTGTAGTGTTAGGTCCACGTATTGTAGTGTTAGGCCCGTATTGTAGTGTTAGGCCCGTATTGTAGTGTTAGGTCCACGTATTGTAGTGTTAGGCCCGTATTGTAGTGTTAGGCCCGTATTGTAGTGTTAGGCCCGTATTGTAGTGGTAAACCCGTAATGTAATGTTAGAACCGTATTGTAGTGTTAGGCCCGTGTTGTAGTGTTATGACCAAATTGTTGTGTTCGGACCGTATTGTAGTAATATGACGGTATCGTAATGGTAGGACCGTATTTTAGTTATATGACGGTATTGTAATGGTAGGACCGTATTGTAGTAATATGACGGTATTGTAATGGTAGGACCGTATTGTAGTCATTCGGTGGTTATTATAGGTCGTTATTATGATGTTAGACCTGTATTATAGTGTTAGACCCGTATTGTAGTGTTAGACTAGCATTATTTTAGTGTTAGGTTCGTATTGTAGTTTTAAGCCCGAAGTGCAGTATTAGACCAGTATTGTACTGTTTAGTACCATACTGTAGTGTACCAACTGTATCATAGTGTTCGACCCGTATTGCAGTTAGGTCCACAATGTAGCGTTCTGACCGTATTGTAATGTTAGGACTGTATTGTAGTATTAGGACATAGAAAATAAACATGCCTTCATTCATTACGTTTCTAATCAATGTCGTGTTTTTCACTGGTCACCAATTATATACTTGGAATAACATGCCAAAACTAGCCAATGTGATTCCAAGTCTATAAACAGTGACCAATGAAAACCACCAGAACAATTAAAAGCGTAACGAATGAAGGCTGGTTTACTATTTTTTGCAGAAGTCTTCTATTAAGAAGACGGCCATTGCTTAGCGCCATATATGTAGATATAATGTCTGCTACCATTTTGTGACGTTAAGGTAAGCATTGGTTGTAAAGACAAGTTGCTGGAAATACACCTGTAAAATAAATACAAGAGTGACACAACAGATGCATACACAGTAGCAGACATTGACTGTCGCACATCTGCTTTATACCTGCTCAACATACCTTGGTGAGTAGAGGCGCGTATGCTCGTGTCCTGTTTCTTTACTGCAACTTTGGGCACCTGATAGAGAATATGATCTTTCAGTCTTCAATGTGTAAGTCTGACGAAGAAGAAGACATATAATCGAAACAAAATAGAATATGAATATAGACGTATGGAAACATATAAATAATAGAATAAGGAACAATATAAATATTAAAATTTAAAAAAATATATTGAAAAAGGAATAATATAAATATTAAAATATGGAAGAAAAAATATTGAAAAAAGGAACAATATAAATATTAAAATAAAGATCAAAATAAATAATGGAATAAGAAGAAATATAATATTGAATTAAGGAACCATAAAAATATTGAAGAAAGGAACCATATAAGTATTGAAATAAGGAACCATATAAATAATGAAATAAGGAACAATATAAATGTTGAAAAAAGAAAGCATACAATTGTTGAAATAAATAACCAAATAAATATTGAAACAAGGAACCATATAAAGTATTTAAGTAAGGTACCATATAAATAAGCAACCATATTAACATATTGAAACAAGGAACCATATTATTATTGAAGAACACTAATATATATATATAAAGAAATAATATACTTATCCAATCGACATGACACTATTATTTGTTGAATTTACTTATTTTGGAGAGAGATTTGCTTAAGACATGATTACATGTACCATAGCCTACTACATTTGTAAAAATAGTATGCCAGGAAAGGGACAATAGACATAGAGAAATATGTACAAGCGTTGACTAAACTAGATAGTAGGTACTAATATAATGTATCTAATATGAGAACACATTAAAATCATTTATATATAACGACTTTTCGTTATAACGTCTATTAAGCCGAAGCTGTCTATGCTCATGCATGTCGCATATAGCAGTGTCTCTGTAACGATCTTGTTCAACGAGAATGAGGGCGGTGTCAATGACATCGTTATAACTCGTGTTAAACTCAAATACTGCTTGTTTCTCGTTAAAACGTTGAGGGAGGGATTTGTAACTGTGTGATAAAGGTGTGATACTGTTGTCACGTCATGCATAGGGTGATTGTTTTATATACCCTCCGACAGAATAACACCCAATCCTTACCGGAGATCGAACTCTGGACCTCACGGGTGTAAGACCAACCAGCACGAAAGGTGTTCTAGTTTACTCCGCTTACCTAGCATCAACGTAAAACATCGAGTATTGCAGGTGAAAGGTGTTCTAGTTTACCCTGCCTACCTAGCACCAACGTAAGACATCAAGAAGTACAGGTGAAAGAATACTGTAAAGTTGCCAACAATGACCATCAACCTTTATACAAAACTCCAGATAACACAAAGGGAAGGCGTATCAAAGGAGGACAGTCTTGAATGACATAAGACCCCCTTCTCAGATTCTGTGAGCTGAAAGAAGTAGGAAGAGGCTATGAATGAACAGTAAGAAAGAGAGATGGTCAATAGCGATTGTTGTCATACAGCTAAGAAGGATGTGTCGCGTTTGGGCTGCAAGAAAAGACTGTGATACATATGTGAAACAGAAAGGAGGCTTCCAGACCAATTCTGGGAACATCTTTGCAACACAAAAAAACCAGAGTGGTACTCCTGTTGCAGACCACATCAATGACACGGGCCATAGGATTGCATATGATATTCAGGTGACGCCCATTAAGTTGTGCTTCTGAGATGACCGGACACGTCACGAGTTTGAGAACAGATGCATAAATAATTTTCGCATTATTGATGCCTTTGGGATCAATGTCCGTCAGCTGTATGGATGATATCATATTCTGTTTTGTCCATTTTATGTTGTTTCACATGTCACCTTCTAGTCTTAACTCTTCCGGGTTATATCTATATGTAACTCTGCCATATTAACATCAATAGTTTAATTATTGTTGTTTTGTGCTGTGAATGTATTCTTGCTAAAAGCCTTCTAGTCGAATCGTCGATTTGTGTGTATTATTAAGTGTGTGTTTCTAGCTATTGTGAGGCACATAACCGAGAGGTTAGAGCGTTGGTTTCACACTAGTGAGGACTAGAGATAGATCCCCGGTAAGGACTGTGTCTTTTCTGTGGCAGGAAATTTTTTTTTTAAACCAATTCATCCTGTACATGACGTGGCAACAGGAAGAGCACGTGACCTTTACCACGCAGCTACAAAATCACTCCCTGCAACTCCTTAACTTTACCACACAGCTACAAAATCACTCCCTGCAACTCCTTAACTTTACCACACAGCTACAAAATCACTCCCTGCAACTCCTTAACTTTACCACACAGCTACAAAATCACTCCCTGCAACTCCTTAACTTTACCACACAGCTACAAAATCACTCCCTGCAACTCCTTAACTTTACCACGCAGCTACAAAATCACTCCCTGCAACTCCTTAACTTTACCACGCAGCTACAAAATCACTCCCTGCAACTCCTTAACTTTACCACGCAGCTACAAAATCACTCCCTGCAACTCCTTAACTTTACCACACAGCTACAAAATCACTCCCTGCAACTCCTTAACTTTACCACACAGCTACAAAATCACTCCCTGCAACTCCTTAACTTTACCACACAGCTACAAAATCACTCCCTGCAACTCCTTAACTTTACCACGCAGCTACAAAATCACTCCCTGCAACTCCTTAACTTTACCACACAGCTACAAAATCACTCCCTGCAACTCCTTAACTTTACCACACAGCTACAAAATCACTCCCTGCAACTCCTTAACTTTACCACGCAGCTACAAAATCACTCCCTGCAACTCCTTAACTTTACCACACAGCTACAAAATCACTCCCTGCAACTCCTTAACTTTACCACACAGCTACAAAATCACTCCCTGCAACTCCTTAACTTTACCACACAGCTACAAAATCACTCCCTGCAACTCCTTAACTTTACCACGCAGCTACAAAATCACTCCCTGCAACTCCTTAACTTTACCACGCAGCTACAAAATCACTCCCTGCAACTCCTTAACTTTACCACACAGCTACAAAATCACTCCCTGCAACTCCTTAACTTTACCACGCAGCTACAAAATCACTCCCTGCAACTCCTTAACTTTACCACACAGCTACAAAATCACTCCCTGCAACTCCTTAACTTTACCACACAGCTACAAAATCACTCCCTGCAACTCCTTAACTTTACCACACAGCTACAAAATCACTCCCTGCAACTCCTTAACTTTACCACACAGCTACAAAATCACTCCCTGCAACTCCTTAACTTTACCACGCAGCTACAAAATCACTCCCTGCAACTCCTTAACTTTACCACACAGCTACAAAATCACTCCCTGCAACTCCTTAACTTTACCACGCAGCTACAAAATCACTCCCTGCAACTCCTTAACTTTACCACACAGCTACAAAATCACTCCCTGCAACTCCTTAACTTTACCACACAGCTACAAAATCACTCCCTGCAACTCCTTAACTTTACCACGCAGCTACAAAATCACTCCCTGCAACTCCTTAACTTTACCACACAGCTACAAAATCACTCCCTGCAACTCCTTAACTTTACCACGCAGCTACAAAATCACTCCCTGCAACTCCTTAACTTTACCACACAGCTACAAAATCACTCCCTGCAACTCCTTAACTTTACCACACAGCTACAAAATCACTCCCTGCAACTCCTTAACTTTACCACACAGCTACAAAATCACTCCCTGCAACTCCTTAACTTTACCACACAGCTACAAAATCACTCCCTGCAACTCCTTAACTTTACCACGCAGCTACAAAATCACTCCCTGCAACTCCTTAACTTTACCACGCAGCTACAAAATCACTCCCTGCAACTCCTTAACTTTACCACACAGCTACAAAATCACTCCCTGCAACTCCTTAACTTTACCACACAGCTACAAAATCACTCCCTGCAACTCCTTAACTTTATCACGCAGCTACAAAATCACTCCCTGCAACTCCTTGCCTAAAAGATGCAGTTTTTGACAGTTTCTAGTGACTAGCAAAATTTCATTAACATGTTCCGAGTTTTGTTTGTTGGATTTGTTGGATTTCAGTTTTACTGCAGTGAGTACATATGCCTCTTTGCTGCATATTGTAATCAACGCACACCAGACGTGTTCATTCTTTCTCCGATACCCGCCTCAATCAATAAATCAATCAGAGAGTAGCGATTGACAGTTCCAGTTCGATACTGATGTATCAATCTCTTCGTATATCCAACATGTGTCTCTTTACGAGTTGGTTGGGCATTACAGTAGTCTCAAGCGGCTTTAAGAGCGACCATTATTCACAATTTCTAAAATCATCTGAGCTGATGAGGTCTCTTAACACATTAATTATATAACAACCGTTGATATACGTGATGACACATTGCTCGTGCTCGCCAGTGTATTTATTTGTTGATTGCCATTAGCACCCGCATGTCCGCACCCGCACTTAATTGGTATATAGACGATACATGAAAACAGTCGGTAATACTCACAAACTTTCAAAGCATGCTGCGCAAAATAGAAAAGTACATGCTGAGAAAAGAATGATGGAACTTATTAAACAAATAAATTGACCAGAGAATTACATTGATATACTGCCCTGGTCATGCTGGGGTCAGAGGAAACGAGAGAGCCGACTTACTGGAAGGCAATGCGGAGAAGAGATAAAGCAGACTTGATCAAGGCAGTAATAAATTCATTTCAAAATGAAGATGATGTCAATGAGGCTGAGAACGGACACATACAGACAATGTTAGAAATAGGAGAATCTAGAAGGAAAGGTAGGAAAAGTTAATCTTGTGGAAGACCCCGAAGATCACACAATCAACACCTGACTGGGAGTCTACTTACACTGAGATCTCTGCTAGAACGGAGGGCGGAACACTTATAGGAAAGCCCCCACGTGATGTGAAGCTAGTTTCTAATCAAGAACCCGCATGTCCTGTTACAAATACAAAAGTAATCTTTCTTATAATATATTATGTCAATAATTCCACACATTGACACACATTGACAGTGGAATAGAGACAGTTATACTCTTTATTAATCGCATACCATGCCTGGTCATCAGAGAAAAGGGATTTAACATCAGTTACCTGAACATACCGCGAAGTTACATTGTCAGTGTAATTGAAGGGACATCAGTTCGAGTCTCAGATCGCAGATTAATATTGTGTAGATATAGATATTTGGTATCCTAGCCTCTTACATACCTTCTCTATGTAAATCGTGACACAACGTGTAAGAAAAGATTGTGACATAACTAAGACATTAGAACTGAAAGTAATATATACTCAAATTGATAAATATCTAGTGAGAGAAATGTATAGCAAACATACACGAAAAGAAGAAAGACTTACGTCATAATGAATGGCAAATTGAGAGACCAATCCTTTCTACGCTACGTCACGTGCGAGGTACCAAGACAAAGTTGTACATACGATGCCCACTTAACAAAAGTGCGCCATCATGAGTTCTCATGACCCTTAACAGCAGAAGTGGGTAGATAAAGAAACGAAGAAGAGTGAAAGTAGATGTCATCTTAAGTGAAGCTTGCTACACATGACGCGTACACTTCTAGAGATAAGTGGGTGCATTCCTGATTTGATGGTTGCAGAGTCTTACGCCCTGGGTACAACAACAATTGGTACGATCAGGCGTGAATGAAATGCAGATTTAATGTGTACACAGCACGTGCATATTATGCGCTGTTTCACACTTTGGGTCACTTGAGTTACAGCTCTCTGAAAGATGTGTGTATCAGTCGAGGCCAATGGTGCGGTGCTTTGTGGACAAGTTTACAAGAAAAAAGTATTATGATGAATGTGAAAATGTGTGGAGAAGTTGTGAAATGGCAAATGTTTAAAGTCAGAACTTTGGTTACTTGAAACGAGTAGTGAAATTGTGTTAATGACTGTTCTATCTGTCTTTTGTCATTTCCACTTGTATTGTTAAGCTTCTTGGTTGGGGAGTTGGAGTTATTTGTTTTTGGCAATTTGGGTTGCATTGTTCATGGTCAGCTTGAGTCTCTCTATAGTTTCTTTGATTCTTAAATCTTCATTAGAAACTATCTGAACAGCACTTGCGGCATTCCCATAAGTACTCCACTCTCCGTTCTAGCAGCCATCTCAGTGTATGAAGATAAGTGTCCCAGTCAGGTGTTGATTGCGTGATCTTCGGGGACTTCCAAAAAGTTTACTTTTCCCCTCTAGATTCTCTCATTTCTAACATTCTCTGTATGTGTACATTCTCAGCTTTATTGACGTCATCCTCATCTTGAAATGAATTTATTACTGCCATGATCAAGTCTGCTTTATCTCTTCTCAGCATTGTGCCTTCTATCACCGCATTGCCTGCCAACACGCCGGCCCTCTCCTTTCCTCTGATGCCAGCATGACCAGGGCAATATATCCATGCAATGCTCTCGACAATTGAGTTGTTCAATAAGTCCCACCATTCGTTTCTCAGCATGAACTTTTCTATCTTGTGCACTCTTTAAGAGTAAGTATTACCGAGTGTGTTGATGTTTCAGTTATCAACCAATTAAGTGCTGCTGAAACTCCCTCTATCTCCATCCTCTTGTTCGATGTGACAGTGGAATATGCTGAATATTTCTCAATCAACTTCACGCCGTTTCTGTAGGCAACAAAATCCCAACCGATTTGTGTTTCTTTTTAACTGAGTCATCTGTGCATATAATTATGTCTTGTGGTTTCGAGTGTGGTTGGGTGAGTTCATGCACTGTATCCTGAGCCCTGACACCTGTCCATTTCGCCACGCTTGCTCTAGTTGTATTGTTAATTTAGTCAATGATTTCTTCTCTGTGTCTACCTCCACCCATTCACTGCCATTTCCTATTTCTTCAAATTCACACTCTTCACAGTGTCTTCAGCCTCTGCCATCCAAGGTTTGCCATCCTTGATTCATTTTTCCCTTTGACTCATCTAGATGTGGGTGTAGTGGGTGGTGGTTTTATTCTGTCACTTTAAGGTACGACCTAACCTGTGCTACCTGATGTCGCTCTATAATGCCGGGGAGATCAAGCAGA
Source organism: Meghimatium bilineatum (assembly GCA_034231615.1). Taxonomy (NCBI): domain Eukaryota; kingdom Metazoa; phylum Mollusca; class Gastropoda; order Stylommatophora; family Philomycidae; genus Meghimatium; species Meghimatium bilineatum. The sequence continues at coordinate 8,762,990 of CM067299.1, forward strand.
AATCTCATAATAGAGATTGGTGTATTTGATTTTCTCCACCAATCATTGGTCTTCCTGGATTCTTGTAACCCGAATGGCAACACACATAATAATACAAACAAATATGCGTTACAAGCAAAAAGCCTTTATTAAGAACACATTCACAACATTCTATGACAAGTAAGAGCTGTCCACATTCACATGACAATGACAGAGCTAAATATGGATACACCTAGCTTAAGTTTACAATACATATACTAGCACTAGGAGAGATTCTGATGGTGCATTTAGCTTTGTCATTGTCATGCTAGCGTGGATCAACATCAAATTATAAATATACTATAATATGTTAGCGTACGTATACTCGATGGCTTAATGGCACATTTGTTTATATGGCAGTGAAGCCCTTTGTGTTGCAGGGTTAGAAAGTTATAAAAGGAGCTAAAAGTATCAACATTTTCATTATCCATGTATGTCGTAAAAGTATCAACACTGTCATTATCCATGTATGTCGTAAAAGGAGTCTAATGATGCTGTGGAGGTTGATTAGGTTGTCTCATTCCATATATCGTTAAAGTGTCACAGAAGCCTCTCTGAAGTCGGATACATTAGACCGTAATGGGTAGATATTGCATCTCAGCTGTAAACAATGATAGAACGTATTTCATTCTCCGGACTACACCTTGTTACTCTGCAATAGTTTGAGAAGGAGCGCCGAAGAAGACTAATGTGGATGAAGATCGCCGTGTAGCATGGGTAAAGAAGCTCTTGTTTCCTTTATTTCAATTGGCTTGTGGGCGAGAGGTTTCCCAAGAGCGCAACTATCACATCCGTAAGACAACGTTATGCGAGGCGTTGAGACGCAGGACTGTACTCTGTGAATTATATGTGATTACTTCTAATACGAATTCTACTCTGTAAACTATATGTGATTATTTAGAATAGGAATTCTAATGTGTAAATTATATTGCGGTTTTTTGGAAGAAGAATTCTACACATATGAATTATATGTGATTATTTAGAAGAAGAAATGTACTATGTGAATTATATGTGATTATTTGATAACGAATTGTACTCTGTGAATTATGTATGATTAGTTAGAAGGTGAATTATACTTTGTGAATTATATGAAATTATTTAACAGACGAATTGTACTGTGAGAATTATATGTGATTATTTAGAAGAATAATCTAAAAGTCATTCTGTCTAAGAAGAATGATGAAAATATGCACAGCTACGAAAACTAATGCAGATGTTCTCATTGATGCTGGCGTAAAAAGATCAATCATATCAAGCATTAGAAGCAAACAGTCAAGATTTCTAGGGCATGTGCTGAGAAGAATACAGCTTGAATACTTAATAACCACTGGAAAGATCAAGGGGAGAAGAGGTAGGGGACGACACAGAGAAAAATTGCTAGATGGACTAGTATTGTGGCACGGTAGAAGCTCACCAACCGATCTTATTGACAACACAAGAGACAGTCGTGGAGAAACATGAACGCCTACGCCATTCGGCATGTCTCTTGATTGGGAGCCGCCGCGTTAGCGCACTGGCTTCGCATATGAGTGGTCCTGGGTTCATTCCCCAGTTGAGGCGGAAATGTTTTTAAGATCGCAACGGCTCCCGGGTCGACTCAGCCTTAAATGGGTACCGGATTAATCCGGGAAGTAAAGACTGTGAGGGAGAGGAGATGGCTACCGCCCTCATTTGCAGAGCCTCTGAAATTTGAGATCGCCAACATCTCACACCCTACGGCATTAATAAATGTTATGGGTTACTTTACTTTTTTACTTATATCACTTGATTGATTGATTGATTGATTTAGAAGACGAATTGTACTTTGTGAATTATATGTGATTATTTAGAAGAAGAATTGTACTTTGTGAATTATATGTGATTATTTAGAAGAAGAATTGTACTTTGTGAATTATATGTGATTATTTAGAAGAAGAATTATACTTTGTGAATTATATGTGATTATTTAGAAGAAGAATTGTACTTTGTGAATTATATGTGATTATTTAGAAGAAGAATTGTACTTTGTGAATTATATGTGATTATTTAGAAGAAGAATTGTACTTTGTGAATTATATGTGATTATTTAGAAGACATGATCCATCATTGTGTATCGTCTTCAAACCTGTCACCTCAACGAAGGCTGACTGCAACAGTTCTCCATCACCCTTTGTCTCTCGCCATGGTGTTTCACTCTGTTAAATTGTATCTTGTGTATGCGTGATGGTTCCCCTCGCTCTTGTATATCTATCTAGTTGCTCCCCGCCCCTCTACACCACCATTAAGTAACGGCTTAAAAAAAGCTTTGTTTGAATAGATTTGTTTGATAGTTCATACAGAGTCCTAGTCTTTTAATATGTTCAAAATATTTTATTAGTTTAATTTTTATTTCCTTAATGGGGTGCAAAGGGAACGCATTGCTCTAGGCGGACCCAGGGTTAGCAGATAACCAATATCCCAAATGTACCTCCACGCGTTGCACCGTGGAAATAGAAATACAGCAGCTCGAGCTGATTCTGGCCAAATCATTGGAGATTGTGTCCGAGAATGTGGAGGTAGCAGATGGAAAGAGATTTGACTGCACAAGAGACAGACAATATCTCCGACACCACCAGCATCACCACATATAGCGACACTGCCGACATACAGTGAAGCTAGTCAATCCAGTCCGAACATTGGAGGGGCGGCCAATGTAAAATGCACGTAAAGGTAGATGCATGGCAAAAGACAAATAGATTTCATACCGAGTACAATGAAACAATGAAAGGGCAGCACAGAGCTAGATGGCAGCGCGAACTGCAAATAGAAAGTGAAAAGTCCCTAGGAAATGGGAACTACAAGCTCCTTCAGCTCGAGACGAGCTTCTAGTTACCTGTGTTTCTTACAGGCAGAGACCCAGACCCATTCATTGGCGTTTGCTAAAGCAAGAAGACCTAACCCAACTCTAATGTCGAGCCTTCCTAAACCGGAAATATGCTCGCGAAGAGAAAGGGTTCTGTACCCGATGTGCTTAGGCAAGAAAGGGACAACGATGGTAGTCATGGCCCATCTCTACTGTCAAGGTTTCCTATAACGGAAGTACACTTGCAGAGAAAAAGGGATCCGTACCCGATGGGCTCAGGCACAAAAGGGACAACGATTTAGCCCTGGCCCAACTCTACTGTCAGGTTTTCCTACACCGGAAATACACTTGAAGAGAGAAAGGGTTCAGTACCTGATGGGCTCAGGCGCTATTGGGACAAGGACGTTCAGCTCGAGAACGCCTTGCTCTCAAACGCGTGGTGTGAGACTCGAACTTGGACTAGGGGTACACGATGTCGGTGAACGACACCTCGGCTAAGAGGGCGAAAGAGCCAGGGTCCAATTCCTCTGTTGTTTTCTTCCCCTTAAGGATCCAGGCTCACGGATGAGAAACGGTTCAGTACCCAATGGACACAGGCACAGCACGTCCAATTACACGAGGCAAGTTCATAGACAGTGGAACACATCGTGCGAGTCAGACGAGAGCAAAAATGGTCTGGGCGAAGAGTCGCCACTACGCGTGCCTGGAGACAGATATAGAGGCTGTCACGGGCTAAGGGTAGCCCACCCAAATTGTCAAGGCATGCCGAAATCGGATGTGCTAGGCCTACAAGGCGCATAACGGTGGCACAACGTAATCACGCTCCCGGCGGAAATCGCACGGATATCCGTGATGGTTACAATGGAGCGAACGCAAAACAAACAAACAAACATTTCCTTAATAGTTCTTTTTTCATACACAATGTTTTTAGAACATTTTTCTTATCCCCTCTTTCTATGAAGTTCTTCATATTCTTCAATATAACAACATCTCAGAGGCTTCTATTCATACATTAAAGTAGTGTAAATATAGTGTTTTATTATTCTCATTTCTTAGTGTGTTTGTGATTTGTTTTGATATTAATATTTTCTCCTGTCATTGAATGTATGCAGACATTCATTCACATAAAGACATGTAACCAACTGGTGGCTTCAATCTTGACCATATTTGAACATGTATTAATTAAACACTGTTGTGTGGTGTGTCTTCATACACGCTGCTGCTGTGTGTTGTGTCTTCATACACACTGTGTATTGTGTCTTCATAAACGGTGCTGTTGTGTATTGTGTCTTCATAGGCACTGCTGTGAGTTTTGAGTGCCTTCATACACGCTGTTGTGTGTTATGTCTTCATACACGCTGTTGTGTGTTATGTCTTCATACACGCTGCTGTGTGTTGTGCATTCATACATACTACTGTGCGTTTTGAGTGTCTTCAAACGCAATGTTGTGCGCTGTGTTTTGTCATACACGCTGCTGTGTGTTGTGTCTTCTTAAGCATGATGCGTGTTTTGAGTGTCTTCAAATGTCTGCTGTTGTGTCTTCATACACGGTGGTGCTGTGTGTTGTGTCTTCATACGCAATGTGTATTGTGTCTTCACACACGCTGCTGCTGTGTGTTGTGTCTTCATAGGCACTGCTGTGAGTTGTGAGTGCCTTCATACACGCTGCTGTGTGTTGTGCCTTCATACACATTGGTGTGTGTTATGTCTTCATACACGCTGCTGTTGTGTATTGCGCCTTCTTACACGCGGCATGTGTTGTGTCTTCATACACGCTGCTGTGTGTTGTGTCTTCAAATGTCTGCTGTGTGTTGTGTCTTTATACATGCTGCTGTGTGGTGTGTTTTCTACGTGAGGGTCTTCTTAAACCTACTGTGTGTTACGTTTTCTATGTGTTGTAGGTATCGTCTTACGTCTTCTGTGTGTTGTGTATTTATACACGATAATGTGTGCTGTTAGTGAGTGTCTTCTACAATTAATGCCTTTCCCATTCTGGATTCGAATTCCTAGCAGCTCTGAGTATATATGTCAAGTTTGATATTCTCCAGAACTTTGTATTTTTTATGAATTTTCTTTGCTCCTCACGATTCTGAAGTTGAACTGACGCAGATAGGAATATGTTTAAACAATCTGAGATATCTCTCATCCATCGTCGTTTTGGATGGCCCTTACCCCTGCTTTCAGTAACCATACCTTCCATAAGAAATTTGTCCATGCTGTTCTGTCTCTTTATATTGCCAAAAATCTTTGTTTTCTTATTATAATGTAGAAAAGAGCCACACCTATTAACGTTTAATGTTTCTATCTTAAAACTATTCTATATTTTTTTTGTTTCTGTCTATAGTATTCTCAACTCTTCTGTAGCATCAAATTTCGAATGTGGTTATTCTCTTCACCACTGTTTATTAAGTGTCCATGATTCACAACCACTTCGACTGCCTTGTATCTATATTTATGAAGTGGATTCTTGATGATGTAACTCGGTACAGTTATTATCATTACATACTGTCCTTTTGTTAAAGCAGCCACAGGAAAGCAGGAAAAACAGCAATGTTCTCAATGTACACCTTGTCGCTCAGGGTCTGTGATTTCTGCGTATGAAAGAAATCTCTGGCTAACACTTCACTCCCTCCCACTGCAGACAGAACAAAACAATATCACACATGAAACAAGAATAGTATCGATCATAAGCATCGAGCAACTGCAGAGACAAGCAAACAAAAACAAACAATAAGTATTTACATAAAATTAATTCAATCAATCAAGTGCCATGCCTAATGGCGTAAGCTATCATGTTTCTCTACTGCTGTCTGCCTCTTGCGTTGTCAATAAACTCGGTTGGTGAGCTTTTACCGTGCCACAATACTAGTCCATCTAATAACTTTTCTCTTTGTCGTCCCTATCTCTTCTCATCTTGATCTTTCCAGTGGTTATTAAGTGTTCAAGCTGTGTCCTTCTCAGCACATGCTTTAAAACCTTGACTGTCTGCCCCTAATGTTTTATATTGTTGATTTTTTTACGCCAGCATCAATGAGAACCTCTGCATTAGTTTTCTTAGCTGTCCATGGTATTTTCATCATTCTTCTCAGAAACCACATTTTTGTAGCTTCTAATTTGCTTTGAATTAAACTGAATTAGCGTTCTCATTTCGCTTATTTGAATAATTTATGAATGAATTGTATTGGAATATCTTATTGACGATATTTCTTGGGGATAAAGTAGAGGAGAGGTAGACAAAGATACAAGTGTTAGAGAAACATCACGAGATGGACAGGTTACATTCTAACAGAGTGCAATTCACCAAGAAAAGAGACAGAAAATGGTGGAGGTCCGTTACAGCCAACCTTCGTTCCGGAGACGGCAATTAATAATAATGATAATTTTAATATGAAGATTATAATTCATTCTCCGAGAAGAATAATTAATATTTCCAGAATTGTAATTCGTGCTCCTAAATGTGTAATTCCTTCTATGTAACTGCTAGATTGCCACACAGAGTTTATAAACCGGTCATCAGAAACCACTCGGAGGATCATTGAGCTGAAGCAACATTCTTAACCACTGTGAGGATCCTTGGACTGAAGTAACATTCTCAACCACTTTGAGGATCCTTGGGTTGAAGCAACATTCTCAACCACTCTGAAGATCTTTGTGTTGAAGCAACATTCTCAACCACTCTGAGGATCTTTGTGTTGAAGCAACATTCTCAACCACTCTGAGGATCCTTGTGTTGAAGCAACATTCTCAACCACTCTGAGGATCCTTGTGTTAAAGCAATATTCTCAACCACTCTGAGGATCCTTGTGTTGAAGCAACATTCTCAACCAAGTGCACCTGCCAGAAGACCAGACTGTATTTTGTATACCGGAAGTAGGCGTGAAAAGTTTGGACAGTGCCAGTTTTTTAAGATGAGAAAATAGCACAAGATAGAATAATGTTCAAGTTGGTTTTGTTCTGACATGTTTGTTTATTCACTTTTAGCTGTAGTTTATTTTTCTCCAACATTGAGATTAGGTATAAATATCAGGAAATGCTTGAGAGTATTGATTCTCGGTCCTAGAATATCGATAGCTGTAGCAGTCTCTAAGAAAGGTATGTTTCCTTTCTCGGTCCAAACACATCAATAAGTAAAGCAGTCTTTAGGAAAGTTATGTTTTCTTTCTCGGTCTAAACAAATTGATGAGTATAACTGACTTTACGAAAATTGAGCATCCTTTCTGTAATTTCAGTGAAATATCAAATAATGGGGATATATTACGTAATATTACATTATTCGCTAACTAACCAGCAGACGCGTGTTTAGGATCCACTAGTTTTATATTATTTGTGGTTTTAAAATTAAAGTTTTCTCCGGCTATCCATCCAGCCACCAAATAGTGCATCAGTGCTCATATTCTGGGAAGGTCGAGGAATGGCGAAATCGCTACTGAGCACGTGGGGTTAGTTAGTCGTCGAGTCATCACCACTGCAAATTGGGCATGTGCATAGTTACTTCAATATCTCCCTGTTTTTGAAGTGAGAGACAGGAATTCACTCTGGAATTAGTAGATTTATGTGACTTTCGAGTTGAAATAATCACAAAATTGGTGAATGGCATGTATAATAGCGGACACAAACCCGATGACCTAATGAGGTCCATATTTTAGCTTTACCAAAGAAGCCAGGGACCACCGAATGTGAAGAACATTGTATGATCAGCCTTATGACCAAAAAATAACAGAAATACTTCTCAGAATCATCATGGAGAAAATGAGAAGCAAAAAAAAAAACTGAAATTAGTCCAGAACAATGGGGCTTCAAAGAAGGAAAAGGAACGAATAATGCTATATATATTTTGAGAACACTAATACAGACGTATGTAGAGGTAAAAACAGATCTGTACCTTTGTTTTATAAACTACAAAAAATCATTTGATAAAGTTAAACATAATGAAGTGTACGCATTCTAGAGCATTTGAACATCGATAACAAGGATGTAAGAATCATCAAGTACATGTGCTGACATATCAAGAACAGCAGCAATAAGTGTAGGAGATCAATTTTGGCCCTTTTCAACAAATAAAACAAGGCGTTAGATAGGGATGCGTGCTTTCACTAGACATGTTCTCTTTATACAGTGAAAACATAATATGTGCAATAGTTTTGATATCCCAGGAATATCAGTAGGAGGACATAACATAAATAATCCGAGATATGGGGATGACATTTTCTGATTGCTAAAAGTGAGGAAGGCCTTCAATAATTAATTAATGTAGTAGTCACAGAAAGCAAAGATTAAGGCCTCTTCCTAAATTTCAAGAAAACAGATGTAATGGTTATTTCAAAGAAATAAAATATCACACCTTGCAAAATTAAAGTGAATGATATAGTATTAAAACAGGTCCACCAATTCAAATATTTAGGTACACCGATTACAACAGATGGAAGAAGTTCAACAGAAATAAGAAGCAGAATAGGGCAGGCAAAAACAATATTCAGAAAAATGAAAAATATATTGTGTAATTTGACCTGGTCATTAGAGGTGAGAAAGAGAGTTCTGCAGTGCTATATAACCCCTATACAAACATATGGATGCGAGTCTTGGACAATAAACAAAAAGTTAAGTGGGAAATTAGAGACAATAGAGATGTGGTTCTACAGAAGAATGCTGAGAATACATGGAGTACCTGAAAAACTAATGTGCAGTTGTTGAAAGAGTCAAATGCAAAACGGACCTTAACCAATAATATAAGGATATTTCTAATAAATTTTTATAATAAAAGATATTTTCATTGTTTGGTCACTTCATGAGACAGGGAGGTTTGAAGAACATAGTTAAGGCATGCAAGATTGAAGGCAAGAAAGACAGAGGGCTACAAAGTGAGAAAATATTAGACAGTTTGACAACCTGGAACGGCAGAGAAACAACAACGATACATAATGCTGGAGATAGAGTGCTGTGGTGAGCCATGATCGCATACTCCAGCCTGCATAGCAGCTGATGATGATGTTATATTACATATTTTGGTCACGTTGAGAGACATGACACTTGGTGAAGACTTTACAGTTTGAAAACTTTACGATCTTCGAACAAGAAACAGACACGATATATGTGAAATAGAAAAAATAGAGCTTTTCAGAATGTACTGGAAACCAAGAGGAACAAAGAATAGCAACACAATTACCTACCGTGTATTTCTTGAAAGGTGACTAAAGAAGTGTAGGGATTGAAGTTGTATGTCACATAGAGGGCAAAAGCAGACACAAATCCACGCTGAAGTTGAAAGTGTAATCCCGATAAGAGCAGATATTGCACCCAAGCTGTGAACCAGAACAAGCATTTCGTTATCCGGACTATATCCTGCTAATCTGCAGGAGTTTGAGAACGAAGGCAGAAGATCATTGAAACATATCCGTTATAAAACACAGTTCTATAACATAAAGGAGGATAAAGAAGCTCAAGCAACCAAGATGCATAAATTATTGGTGATCCATGCAGGCTAATTTAATTGCGGAGAAGGCACAGATCCGTTCTCAGCTGTACTAACAAGAATATATCTCCCCGTGTGGACAGCAAACAAATTCAACACTATTATCTGCCATGCATATCGTATTCAGATGTCCGACGGAAAGACGTTTGCTATCTCAGTCATTCTGTGAAGCCTAATACAATGTATTTTGTTCTACAGATTATATCATTCTAAACTCTAGTAGTTTGAGAATAAACACGGAAAAATTAAAAGAACATATCTAACTCAACTTCATGTAATCAAGTGTCATGAAAAGTGGCTTATGCAATGATGTTTTACCACAACTCCATGTCTCTAGCGTTGTTAATTAGCTCACTGGGTGACATTCTCTCAGTGACAATCCATCCAGCAACTTGTTTCATTGTCTTTCTCTATTCCTGATGTCTTTATATATTCGATGTTTACTAAATATTCAAGTGTCTATCTTATCATCACATGCTTTAAAAATCTCCACTCTTTGCTTCTAATATTTGCTAGAATGTCTTCTATTTACTACAACATCTGTTTAGTTTTGTGCATTAGTTTTCTTGGCTACTCATCAAATTTTCATCATTCTTCTCAAAAACCACATATCACTGGCATCCACTGTAACTAAACATAAGAAAAACAAACAAATCATCATTTCTCCTTGTAATGCTAAAATTTAATGAATTTGGGCACTCCTTTACATCACACACACTCACTCAAGTAAATCGTTCACATAAAACATACATATTTAATCTTACAAGTAAACTACACACAATAGCCTTATATACATAAGTACAAATGCATATCAAATATATATATATATATATATAAATGTAGACTATATTTTATTCACACAGTATACAACTATACACAAGCGTACACACAACTGAATGCCAGGACTGGCTACGTTAATACTCATTAATATTTTCTTCTCAAAACTGAACATATATTTTTGTATATTTGAAGATGATTTTTCTTCTCAAAACTGAACATATATTTTTGTATATTTGAAGATGATTTTTCTTCTCAAAACTGAACATATATTTTTGTATAGTTGAAGATGATTTTTCTTCTCAAAACTGAACATATATTTTTGTATATTTGAAGATGATTTTTCTTCTCAAAACTGAACATATATTTTTGTATAGTTGAAGATGATTTTTCTTCTCAAAACTGAACATATATTTTTGTATATTTGAAGATGATTTTTCTTCAAGGAATATAAGAAATTAAGTATAAAGTTGTTTCATAAACTGGAAAGATTTCAAGTCAAACGAGTCACTAAGAGAAGAGACAAAACAAGAATACATCACAGACGTTATTAGAAAAAGGCGTTACATCAGTCACGCACTCAGAATGAATGAAGACGGAATATCACGTCAAGTCTTTACATGGTCACCGAGTGGTAGGAGAAAAAGGGGAAGACCAAAAAACAACACTGAAAAGAAATACTGAAAAAGAAATTACAACCAGCTGGTATGAAAATGAACGATCTGGAACAACTGGATGTTGGTCGACAAGCATGGAGAGCTATGCCATCTGCCCTATGTGCCAAGCTTGGAGACAAGCATGGAGAGCTATGCTATCTTGCCCTATGTGCCAGGCTTGGAAACAAGCATGGAGAGATATGCCATCTGCCCTATGTGCCAAGCTTGGAGACAAGCATGGAGAGCTATGACATCTGCCCTATGTGCCAAGCTTGGAGATAAGCATGGAGAGCTATGACATCTGCCCTATGTGCCAAGCTTGGATCGACAAGCATGGAGAGCTATGACATCTGCCATATGTACCAAGCTTGGAGACAAGCATGGATAGCTATGACATCTGCCCTATGTACCAAACTTGGCGATATGCATGGAGAGCTATGACATCTGCCCTATGTGCCAAGCTTGGCGATATGCATGGAGATCTATGACATATGTCCTATGTACCAAGCTTGGCGATATGCATGGAGATCTATGACATATGTCCTATGTACCAAGCTTGGCGATATGCATGGAGATCTATGACATATGTCCTATGTACCAAGCTTGGCGATATGCATGGAGATCTATGACATATGTCCTATGTACCAAGCTTGGCGATATGCATGGAGATCTATGACATATGTCCTATGTGCCAAGCTTGGCGATATGCATGGAGATCTATGACATATGTCCTATGTACCAAGCTTGGCGATATGCATGGAGATCTATGACATATGTCCTATGTACCAAGCTTGGCGATATGCATGGAGATCTATGACATATGTCCTATGTACCAAGCTTGGCGATATGCATGGAGATCTATGACATATGTCCTATGTGCCAAGCTTGGCGATATGCATGGAGATCTATGACATATGTCCTATGTGCCAAGCTTGGCGATATGCATGGAGATCTATGCCATCTGCCCTATGTGCCAAGCTTGGAGACAAGCATGGATAGCTATGACATCTGCCCTATGTACCAAACTTGGAGATAAGCATGGAGAGCTATGACATCTGCCCTATGTGCCAAGCTTGGCGATATGCATGGAGATCTATGACATATGTCCTATGTACCAAGCTTGGCACAAGAGGAAAATGATGATGATGATGAGTGGTCTCATAATTATAAAAACGTTATTTTTTATCAACGCTGCCAATGACTTTTATTCTTAATAGTAAAAATAAAGACATTACTCGCTGACATATAAACGTGACATTTCTTCATAAAAATAAACGTCACGTTTATTTATAATAAAGGTAAAAGAAACGTGACATTTTGATATAAAATATACGTGATATTATAATGTAAAATTGAACAACGTGATATTTCTTCATAGAAATGAACGTGAAATTTCTGGATTATAATCAAACTGTCAGAGAAAATTCGAAATATTTTTTCGACACTAAGACAAAATATGTTATATATTAATTCTTCATCTACAGAAGAGTTTTTATGTTCTGCACTACAGTATGTGTAGTAGACATACGTAAGATTTCGCAACTTTCCTGCCTGTCAAGCGTGTCTAAGTGACATTTTAGCAACGACATCCAAATACAGATTTTACCAGATTATGCATCTATTTGGTTGGAGAAAAAAAGCCTTACAGTAAATAAAAATAGAATAATCATATAATTAATATAAATAAGGTTTTGCCGAAACGTTGAATTTGGCAATTCTTTATATTAATTTATATTATTTATGATTTTGTTTTAAAAATTAACGGCTTAGTCTCTTCACAAAAAGTGTAAAGTCACACTTCAGACATACCTAGCTAATCACATGACATTGTATCTTTTCTAATCTGTAGGACTACATGGTTTTTTTTTTCTTGTAGCTGAACATAACCATTTTTCTAAACTGATATGACACTTCTTTTTCAATTGGGCATGGCGGTTGTTTCCTTAATAGGACATGTCATTTCTTTCTAAACTGGACTTGCTACTTTTTTGAAAACTGAATTTCACATATTTTCAAAACTGTGTAAACGGCAGTTCTTTCTAAAAATAAATCATGGCATTTTTTTTCTAAACTTGATCAAGCTTTTCTTTCTAAACTGGACAGACATATCTTTCTAAATCTTAGACATTTTCCCTATTTTTACATTTTCTTAAGTAATGTTATTTATTAAATTACACGTAACAAACTTTACAGGACTATATGGACTAGTTGATGTAATGATGTATCACTGCCACATACCGCGACTGGCGCATTTCTTGACGATTGACTATCACATTCTGTTTTCTCTTGTCGGTTTTCATTCTCTTTTCAAAGTTATGAACGCGTTTATATTTTTCTCTACCCCTATTCTCCAATATCACCGTTGATTGTTGATATTTACAAGATAATCTAATGTGTTGTGTATCAGTTACGGAAACCATTGTTTGCTAATTTTATACCAACGCACCACTACCAGTGCCGTCAACAACTTGTCAGGAATTCAAGGACCATGCCCACCTTCTCTTCACTACCATAGTTCTCAGCACCTTTTCGGGAATTCAAGGACAACCTCCTCCACTACTATTCCCGTCAACAACTTTTCAGGAATTCAAGGACCACCACTCCCGCCACTACCAGTGCCAATAACAACTTATCAAGAATTCAAGGACCACCATTCCTCCTCCGCTACTAGTGCCGTTAACAACTTGTCCGGAATTCAAGGAACACTACCCCCCCTCCCCTGTTCAATTATGTCAAATTTTCAACACCCCATCATCTGTATTTTCCCTCTTAAATATTTTTAGCAGTGATAGTACTGAAAAATTGCAATTATCATATTTTTTTTTCAATTTCAAGGTAAATGTATGTCCCATGACAGCAACCTGCCGTACTGGATGAAGGTAACTCTTCATGTACTAAGCCGCAGCAAGTATTAAGTGGGGTAGCAGGTTCTTTCCTTGATGTCTTTACCTCCCCTAACTCATGTATCTGGTAGATATTTACAGCGGAGTCGACTGGAGGAGTGGTCGTGTCAAACGAGAAATCACAACCGTTTTTTCGTCTATTCCATTTAATTGGTTTATAAAACGGTATTGTTGACGTCAACTGTTGTAAACCACACATCTCTAGGTCAGAAACTGCAAAACGTTTTCATATTCCTCCCTTGTAATTGTTGACGTTATCTACGGAAATATCCTTCTTTCTCTTCGCGTTATACCCTTATCTCTTGCCACGTTAGGGTTAGAAGAGTTCTCTACAGATGCAATTTTTGTGTGTTTCATTTATATGTAATTCATATTTATGTGTTTTCTGTGTGTTTCATAATTGTGTGTTTTTGTGTGTTTCATATTTGTGTGTTTTAGTTGACTCTTTTACGTCTATAATCCATCTATGTGTCAATATACATATAATTTGAAAATATGCTAAACGTTCCTTACTCAAGATATGACCGCACAATATTATGTCTCTGACTTCGATAAACAAGATTTCGTTTGTTTATGCTACAAACAAGTGCACGTATTGCGGGAGGGGGGAGAGACTAATCGTTGTACCGAATCCCCCACCCAAACCCCTACCACGCCCTAACGTTTTAGAACATGACACTGAATATAGAAGCATACCAAGAGTCCAAAAATAAACAAGCAAATAATGATTTTTAGTAAACTACCTGCTCATCGTACAAATATCGTTTCTAAGACCACCAGTGATACCATATTTGTTATATTATCCCAGTACTACAGTATTTGTTATATTATCCCAGTACTACAATATTTGTTATATTATCCCAGTACTACAATATCTTTTATATTATCCCAGTACTACAATATCTTTTATATTATCCCAGTACTACAATATCTTTTATATTATCCCATTACTACAATATTTGTTATATTATCCCAGTACTACAATATCTGTTATATTATCCCAGTACTACAATATTTGTTATATCAGTCCATTGAAAATCAGGTATGCGTCTTTGAAAAGATGCATTTTTATCTTCATAGATCCTGTTCTCTGTTTATCCTTCGCCTGTAATATTCTTTGCATAAAAAAACAGGGGAGAAGTTTACTACTACTACTTATGAATTGAGATGTGTATGTAAGAAAAGCAGAAAACAGAACAAGAAGACATCATGTGAGGAATGAAGAGATTACAAGAAATGTTATATCAAATATATTGAAAAATAGGAGAATGAAATAGTTCGGACACTTAATGAGAATGAGCCCTTATTTGCCAGTGCCAGGAGCATAAAACATGAATATGGAAAGAACGAGGTACAGAGGAAGACGAAAAAGGTGGATTGAAGGAGTTGCCGAAATTCTGAGACGTCATAATATTACTGCACATCAAGCGATCAAATGTGTTATAGGCCGGAAAACGATTATCATTCAATTTTTCGACGACTTACAGCAAGGCAGAGAAAAGACAATAAAAAGATACATTCTTTACATGCAATAAAAAAAATGCCTAGACAATGGATTTTTCTGACACACATATATATAAGATGGTAACCGACAAAATATGAACTGAAAATAATTTAAACAAAATAATCTTTGTCTAACGGGATAAAACCGATGTGTGGAGGATAAAACCGATGTGTGGAGGATAAAGCCGATGTGTGGAGGATAAACACACAGTCTTAATTGGAGATAATAAGGTTCTGATTTAAAGCTAACTGTAAGTGGTGCCGCCCCCCCCCCCTCAAGCAACACTGACAGTGTTCCTAATACACGTTATTGTGTAAATATTCATCGCAAGCTGACAAGGATATGCTATGATACAGAATATCCTTACATTATTATAATCTAAACTATATATCAAGTGATACATTCTTTCTAGAATGTTGTCTTCCTCGTGGAAACTCTGAACGCTACTATGTTCCGGGCAAGCAGACCTGCATTGGTCAGAGACATGTGCACACATTCTTCGATGTCGCTGGTCCATCGTCTTCTTGGATTTCCTCTTCTTCTCTTGCCTGGCACTCTGTCCTCTAGAATCAGCCTTTCGATAACATCATGTCGCTTTAAGTGTCCAAAATACTGTAGCTTCCTTCTTATGATGATATCTAGAAGCCACACTTCATTTAGTTTCAGTAAATTCAAAACTTTGATGTTCTTCTTTTTCTCTATCTATAATATTCTTAGGATCTTTCTGTAGCACTTCATTTCAAATGAATTTATTATTTTGTATCTTGTCTTGTTTACAGTCCAAGTCTTGCATCCATGTTACCACTGGGAAAACACATGATCTTAAAAGGGTTACTTTAGTTTAGATTACTTTATAATCTAAACTAATGAAATATATTTAAGAGAATTATCATCATCAAGTCTCGACAACGGGTGGCTGAACAGACCTCCATCTCTAGCTTTGCGATGCACTCTATCAAAATTGATCCTGACCATTTTATGATTTCTCCATCCAACTTGTACCTCTACCTACAACTTGACTACTTCCCCCAAAAGTAAATTCTTTAACAACGTGACATGTCTTTTAAAATGTTCAAAATATTTTATTTGTTTGTTTTTTTGTTTCCTTTAATAATTTTCTTCTCATACGTAGCGCTATCAGAAGCGTTTTATTTTCTTTTCTGTCCATGAAAATCCTATATTTCTACATATCCAAATCGCAAAGGCATCAACTATCGTCTAGCTGTTTCTTCATTGCCTATGTTTCTGAGCAACGCTTTAATATAGCACTTTATAATTCCCCTTTACATTTGAAATATACTATAATAAGAATGTTGCAATAGATTCTAAAAGTATAACAAAAAATTCAATGTTACATGCGGATTAATATTTACAACTGTCAAGTCAATGTCAAGTTACAAATTAGCATATTCGTAAATTGTTTGCCAGCTCTTTTATGAACATTTTACAAATATGAATCATTTTTTGAAGAAAAGTATATACTGGGTGTCTGCAAAGTCATTGTGCACGAATGTGAATTTTACGAATATGGCTTTTTACAAATATGAATCATATTTTGAAGAAAAGTATATACTGGGTGTCTGCAAAGTCATTGTGCACGAATGTGAATTTCACGAATGTGAATTTTACAAATATGAATCATATTTTGAAGAAAAGTATATAGTGGGTATCTGCAAAGTCATTCTGCACGAATGTGAATTTTACGAATGTGAATTTTACAAATATGAATCATATTTTGAAGAAAAGTATATACTGGGTGTCTGTAAAGTCATTGTGCACGAATGTGAATTTTACGAAAGTGAATTTTACAAATATGAATCATATTTTGAATAAAAAGTATATACTGGGTGTCTGCAAGGTCATTGTGCACGAATGTACTTTGCTGATGATACGCATTATCATCAGGTATGATATATTTGGAAAGATTAAGCAACCATCACATCAATTTCGATATTCCCTGCGGACATTGAGCTAATCTTCTTGTTTCTGTGTCATATTTTGTTGGTCTTTGATATCTTACGTCAATCTTCTCCGTGGTCTATCACTTTTTTCGTTGTCCTGACATCATCTCCTTCATTTTATAATATGGGGAAAATGTTGAAAATTTCTAAAGAGAAACTTTGTCTTTGTGGAAACGTGTACAGAAGCAACTGCGACGAGGGTAAAGTTAATGATTCGAGCTAACAGGAGTGACAAGTTAAGTGATATCTGCAATCTCATGCAACTCTGCGTGAACTGCATATGGTACTTCATCATCATTGACAAACAGTACCCCAATGTTTCATTTTCAATCTCATCATGTCCATGTGACAGTGTTGCCTGAATGTACCGCAGATAGCGCAGAACACACACGGCACTTTATTTGTTGCTATTTGTGACATTTGTTGCTATTCTCATTAATCTTGAAAATAGGGGTTATGTTAATTTATGTGCTGTCATTGTATACACGTTAACGCTAGTGTTATGAAATGTACTGTTGATTATAACTGATTCTATTGTCATGTTATGAAATGTACTGTTGATTATAACTGATTCTCTTGTCATGTTATGAAATGTACTGTTGATTATAACTGATTCTCTTGTCATGTTATGAAATGCTGTTCTGTTATTTTTTATCGACTTTGCACCCTTCAAAAAAAATGGCTCTTTTGTGAATGGTATTTTATCTTTCATCACTTTATAAAATTGTGTTCTTATAAATTGTGTGTTCATGACTATTCTGTGATTGTTTGATTACCCAGATATTGCGGGGAACTAGCTCGTACTTCTTATGTGCAGTATGGTGGGTTTTCTGATATTTCTTTCATACCCAGAAGACTTCATCTTTCAGCTTAGTGCAAGGCCTTTTGAAGAATCCTTCTACTCAGAGGGGGTCTATAATTCTATAGATCACATACTGCAAAGCTTCCATAACAAAGTCTCAATATAAAGGTATGTCATCTACTAAGGTTTTCTGTTGCAATGACTGTTGTTAAAATATTGTTGCAAATCATATTGAGGTTTTCTGTTGCAATGACTGTTGTTAAAATATTGTTGCAAATCCTATTCAGGATGTAACGATCTTCTCAAAATCTTTAGCTGCAATGATTTTCTATGTCTAAGTTCAGTTGGTTGTCATTTCTTTCTGCATTGTCAGAACGTCTAAGAGATTGCATCTGAAATTGGACAAGGCGCATTGACCGTTCAAGACTGAGTCTCAATAAGACAGCAAGGTATATATTGCAGATGTTAACAAAGATTGCATTTATTTTTACAAAATTCATTATTACATCTGAAGTTTTTTGTTACATAACATCGTTGACCAAAACATAATTGATCAATGATGAATTCAAGTGTTTCTGAAAAGTCTTTAGAATGACATCCGTGATGATTAAACATACATTTTTTTCTATATCAAAACTTTAGAACAGATGAAACGATGTACAAGAAGATTGCTATAATCAATGAGTTGAAGTGATATTTTTTATACACAGGAAACTATCGATCAGGTGATCGACATGTTATCAACAAAGCAACATGATAATGTTTTCTAGTTACAACAGGTGATAAATGAACTGCTGGTGAGCACGTCAGTTGATCCAGTACTTGCCAGGAACGCTATATCTATTCTTTATATAAAAAGTATGAAATAATGTACTCTTTATCAGGAACGTCAAATGATGCACTGCTTACCAGAAACGTGAAATGTGCACTGTTTACCGTGAAATAATGTATTATTAACTATACACATTGCGCTCATACACTCTTTACCAGAAAAGTCAAATAATGCACTGTTGGTTATGAATATAACGTGAAGGCACTGTTTTTTCTGAACTCGAAAATTAAAACAAATATGATTGCTGTAAGCGTGAAGTCAAT
The DNA here is from genome assembly GCA_034231615.1 of Meghimatium bilineatum. Classification (NCBI taxonomy): domain Eukaryota; kingdom Metazoa; phylum Mollusca; class Gastropoda; order Stylommatophora; family Philomycidae; genus Meghimatium; species Meghimatium bilineatum. The sequence goes on from CM067299.1 coordinate 8,781,997, forward strand.
CACTTTAGTTATTGCATGTTTTTGTTGTTGTCTGCGCTTGCATGATGTTTTTTACATAGTAAAAATAAACGGCTCTTTTCTAAAGCAATCCACACGATGTGTACAGAAATGAGAAATTTTCCAATTTACATCCATAAGATAAAAATGCATTCATTTGACCACCATTTCACTCTATGTAGGTGAAGGTGATCAGACTATGTGATGTCAAGTGATGAAATGTTTACTTTAAGAGACCTGAAGGAAATGCTCAGTTTTTAAATTACGTCAAGTGAATTACTGTCCACAAAAATGAACTGTAATGAAAATAAAAGTAACGAACTGTTCTCATGAAGAGAATTCAAGTGAATGATCAATTTTTTTATTATTCCAAATTGTGCACAAATCACTAAAATGTCAAGTGATAAACTGTTTGCTTTCAGAGACTAAATATGAATGTTCTGTTTTGTAATTACATTTGCTATACTCCATTAGCGTGAAGAGATATTCTTACAAGTAGGAAACTATCCATCTGGTAATCAACCATGTTTTCAACCAACATTTTTACGTCAAGTGATGTACTGTCCACAAAAATGTCAAGTAATGAATTATTCTCGAAGTGAATTCTCTGTTTTCTAATTACTTCAAATAATGCACGATTCACTAAAATGTCAAGTGATAAACTGTTTGCTTTTAACGACTTAAAATGAGTGCTCTGTTTTCTAATCACATAAAGTGATAAACGATTCACCAAAATGTCAAGTGATGAATTGTTGGCTAGAAACGTGAAGCCATTACAATTTTGTCACTCGTATGACATGTATGCAATGTCATTAAGCTATTTGAAGTGAAAAATGTTTTTTCCCAGAACTCGATGTAAATGCACTATTTCCTGATAAGCTCGAAGATACTGCAGCAAGCATTCCAACAAAATTAAATTGATCGCACTATATTTCAGACACTCGAAATTGATTGTAGTGCTTCCTATAAACTCACAGTGAACACATAATTTTCGATAAATTAGAGGTAAATGATCTATTTTCCCAAAACGTGTAGCGAAAACACTTTTACTAGAGACAAGACGTAAATTCACCAAACTCCCTTCCTTTTCGCATAAATATAAATCTCCTGGTAAATGCGCTGTTTCTCAGAAATGAGAAGTGAATTAATGCGTCTATATTGAATCATGATGTGCAGATTCTGTAGACATCTTAGTTACAACAACATAACAATTATAACTGCTAATGCAGGTAGCAATGACACACAATTGATACATTTCACGCAAGTTTATAAACAGCACAAATCACTTCAACAATTATGGTCAATGTTGATCTTTGGATATCTGTTTAATTACACGATCATGTGTGATGCACAGACACACTGACTCTGGAATAAGTATGCACGACAATTGCTCCATATATTGTGAATAAATCGTATTGCACAAATTTGGCAAGGGCTCAGAGAAAGCGGAAGGAAGTAGATTAAGTTAATGGTTCTCATTGTGGATCATGTGACACATGTGGTGGTCATAGTGTTTTACTAGTAGGCCAGAAAGGGGAAAAGTTGGAAATTGGGGACCACTGACTCAAGCAGGGGGTTATAGAAAATAATTATTTGGACGATGTTTAGTGAAATATATAACCATAAACCTCAAAGAAAAGTTGCAAGATTTATTTAGATCTTAAGTGGAGCAAGGACTCAAATTTGTCCCAAAGGAAAGCCACGGGGACAAACGGTTGAGAACCATTGAAAATCAAAGGTTTTTACTCAGACTATGCCTGATTTACAGTGACTTAATGGTCAGTCATGTGCCACGCTCCCTCCATGCGCCAAACGCTGAAGGCATAGCTGAGTCTCTCGTGAGCCATGTAGCTACAACTGGAAGGAAAGTACTTCATCTCAGCCTCATCACTTCGCAAGATCTGGAACAAAAAATCGATGTATCGGCACGCCAGTTTCAAAGTCTGAATCTTGCTGAGTTTGTCAGAAGGCAAAGTTGGGATAATCTTCCTCAACTGAGAAAAAGCTTCGTTCAGTGACTCGGTTCTCTGGCGCTCTCTAACGTTAGCAAGACATCGTTGTGCTTGAAGTTCTTCAGCTGACTGTGGACTTTTTCTTCTTGCTTTTCTGGCAACCTCGCTGGCGCTACTGTGAGATGAGTCTGACTTGAACTGTCTCTTTCTTGACATGTGATGCTCGCCTCGCATACCATCCCCACAACTGTCTTCTGATGAACACGATCGAGGAAATTCCTGAGAAAATAGAAAATATATTATTTTTTGTTGTGATGGCATTATAGAAAATATCTAACATTTGCAGTGATGGTAATATAGAAAATATATTACATTTTGCAATGTTTTCAATATGTAAAATATATTTATTGTGTATTATTGCTAAGATAGAAATAGATTACATTTTCTATTGATGATAATATAGGAAATAGATTACGTTGTGTAGTGACGGCGGAATAGAAAATATATTATATTTTGTAATGATGATACCAACATTATGTTACGCAGAAAAAATTTCCAGATGAAATACGGAGAAAAGAGACAAAAGTGAAACATTTCAATGTCTCTGCATATGTGCAACTTCTCTAGCATAAATACACTTTTAATATGTATTTTCTATTGCTCTCAATTAAACTATTTTTATTGTTATATATCCAATTATTTTAGCTATAATGGACCCTTTTATCAAATTTTATTGAGCACAAATAACTTCCAGTTAATTTACATCTATTTTTTATGTTAAAATACTTCTAGTTAATTTATAATACATTTTATTACCATAAAACACCTCTATTTAATGTATTTGAATTTTTCTCCCCGTAACACTATTTCATTATTTCTATTCATGCTACCCATAAAACACATTCATTATTTCTATTCATGCTACCCATAAAACACATTCATTATTTATATTATTTGCTTATCACAAAACACATTCATTACCTTTATTCTTTCTGATCATAAAACACATTCTATTCATGCTACCCATAAAACACATTCATTATTTATATTATTTGCTTATCACAAAACACATTCATTACCTTTATTCTTTCTGATCATAAAACACATTCTATTCATGCTACCCATAAAACACATTCATTATTTCTATTCATGCTACCCATAAAACACATTCAATATTTCTATTCTTGCTTTTCACAAAATACATTCTATTCTTGCTTGCCGTAACACATTTTCATTATGTCAATTCGAGCTCATAACGAAACAGTGTTTTTACAATTGTCACCTTTCATACATCGTTAGGGCGACTAAATGTTATACGATTGCTTTATTGCATATGCCTTCTGATATACATTGTAAGATGTGACTAAATGCTTGAAAATAAAGGTGTTGCATATATACACTTTATTGTTGAAGTTTATTGTTTGATGTGAAGTTCATTGTACACTTTATCGTTGAAGTTTATTGTTTGATGTGAAGTTCATTGTACACTTTATTGTTATCCTATACAACCGTCGCAGTATAGTTCGCTATAACTTAAACATGAACTAGTTTCCGATTTTTAAGATTCCAGAGTGTTGGTTACTAAACACAATAACAAAAAGAAAACTACACCTATTTGGTCATATAAAGAGATACAACTGTTTAGAAAGACAAATAATGGAGGACAGAGTATATGATAGAGGAGAAAGGGCAGACAAAGAAGACGATGGACTTACGACATTAAAGATAACATGAATAAATCGTTGGAAAATGCAAGCCGCATCGTTCAAAACAGAGAGGGGTTCAGAGATTTCATTGGGAAGACGCAGTTCTGGAAAGAAACGTCATATGACACAGAGTTTCCGATTTGGGTGTACATATTGGTTGGCCTTAGCTATTTTTGGCATGCGACTGCAAGTATGTAAATAGTGATCAATTAAAAGTAAAAAAAAAGGTAACGAACTGTGTCCAAATTAATGCAGCCACAACGCTTGTACTGTCGAGAGTCACGGTTGAACAGTTCAAACTATCTGTTACTCTCCTATAGATGTAAAGTGTATTTTTAGATCTATTGTCAGGTAACAACTTTTTTTTGAATTTTAGATTTCTCATGAATAATCGCAATTTAAAAAACATGTGTGTGTATCTGTGTGCAATTATAGACTGAATAATCGCAATAAAAATGTGTGTGTATTTGCGTGTGTGAGTGTGTGTACTACTATAAACTTGTGTTGCCAAGAGGGGAACACCTTGACATAGCGATCGGCTTCGTGCTCAAAACATCGGACCTTCGCAACGTCTTATTACAAATGCATTTTTTCAGAGATTCCTGTGGATTATCACTTGAAGCCACTATGTTGCTGTTAATCTTGAAAGGTACGTGTTACTTTGTTGATTAGGACAGTGCTCATATTTGTTTGTCAACCACGAGATATCTTTTACTGTTAATTGTTGTATAATCGCAGATATACTCAGCAGGAAATTTGAGCATTTTCAGAGATATGTGTGTAATAATGATGATCTCACGACTAACTAACTAACCAACCAACCAACTAACTAACTAACCAACTAACTAACAAACTAAATAACTAACCAATTAACAAACCAACTAACTAACTACCTAACTAAATAACTAACTAATTACCTAACTAACTAACTAACCAACCAACCAACTAACTAACAAACCAACCAACTAACCAACTAACCAACCAACTAACTACCCAACAAACTAACCAACCAACCAACTAACTATCTAACTAACTAACTAACTAACTACCAACCAAGCAATTAACCAACCAACCAACTAACTAACCAACAAACTAACAAACTAACCAACCAATCAACTAACTAACCGACTAACCAACCAACTAACTAGCCATCCAACCAACCAACTATCTAACTATCTAACTAACTACCAACCAACCAACCAACCAATCGACTGACAGACTGACCGACCGACCAACCAACCAACTAGCTAACTAACTAACTAACTAACTAACTTACCAACTAGCTAACTAACTAACTAACTAACCAGCCAACCAACCAACTAACCAACAAACTAACTATCTAACTAACTAACTAACTACCAACCAACCAATCAACCAACCAATCGACCGACCGACTGACTGACCGACCGACCAACTAACTAACTAACTAACTAACTAACTAACTAACTAACTAACTAACTAACTAACTAACTAACTAACTAACTAACTAACTAACTAACCAACCAACCAACTAAGTAACTAATTTACTAACTAACTGACTGACTGACTGATTGATTGACCTGCTAACTTACCAACTATGGTGCTAACTAATTAAATTACTCAACTAATTAACAAACTTTCTCCCTCAATAACTTATTGACTTATAATTGACCGAACTAACTAATCTATTATTCACTTAGTAACTAACTAACTAACTAACAGTATTCACTAACTAATTAAAGAACCAACGAACAAACTAACATATGATGGAATCCAAGTACAATGATGTCAATCGTCTATGCGTTTTAGGTCTATATTATTTTGTGGTAATTTTTCTACACATTTCATTTCTTTATATCAAACTTCATACATTTTCCATCTTATATTTTTTCTTCGTTACTTTGTCAGTTTCTATTTTTCTGTCCCCACAGCTGTCTTGATCTGGTGCCAGAAATGGTTTTTAAACACATACGCATTCCAACACTTTAAGACAGAAAGAAATACATAAATGATATGAAAATATGCATAAAAGAGTCAGTAATTAATGTTCTGTTTTTTCCACATGCTATCAGATAGTGGTGCTAAGTCGTTGATAGCAAAAATATAATTGAAATGTATTACGACATTCTGCATGCAGAAATACATTTTTATCGGCTCTTGAGGGATAGCTGATGTTTGTAGAGAAGAGAATTACTAATAAAGTTGTCTGCTTGTGATCACCAGGTTGTGATGATGATGATGTTTTTCTTCCTTCACAGGCGAAGATGAAGGGTCAAGTGTTTTCACTGTTAGTGATTCCTCAGATAAATTCCTCTGGAAAACCTGTTATATCTGAAAGGCCTGAAGCGAATACCTGTTTCGCCAACAGGTGAGTAAACCCTCTAACGTTTTACGATTTTTTTACAAAAGGGTCATGCCATTTCTCGTGAAAAAGAAGAAACTATACATGAAGATGGACGAATAACTTTTTCTGTTTACGATCTGTCTTTCGGAAGATATACCCACAGTCTACGATCCTGATGAATTATATACTTGACAAACGACGTGTTTTTTCGTTGTGAGGGATGAAGTATATGAGAAAACCCGAGTACAATGAAGTCAATCCTCTAAATACTTTTGAGTTTTGTTTTCATTATTGTAAATATATTGTACATCCGAGCTTTCAATGGGGAAAATGAATGACATCTAATCTAAACAACACAAAACTGATGATGGTCTGTTAAAGCTGAAATAACTTGTAGAGATGGTACCAAATCTGATACAGACAATAGATTCAGAAATTGTCTACATGTATCAGACAGCTGATATTCCAAGAGGAGATCGTACCCAATTTGATCACACACAGGATGGGATGGGTATGAGTTATACAGACGGAGCTTATGAATGCAGATGACACCTAATTTAATTTAAACAGGAGACAAGATTTCCTATGTGCGGAATAAAGCAGATGAGCTTGAAAGCACTGAAAGTTTCCGGCCCATGGAAGACCCATGGGCGAGGAGGCTCTCAGTGAGTAGCGCGCAGATCGATTAATACGGTAGCATTCACATTATCTTTTAAATATTGAATTAAATTACTCATTTTAACAACACGGTTTACTAGTGACGTGATTAAAGTGACATTACGAAAGCTGCGCATAATATGACAGAGATGGAATGAAAATACTCAGATTAGTAAAAAGTTGGAATGTAGGTACTTGTCACTGTATTGTACCTAGTCCCTCATTTAATTTCCTTAATTTATCGCAATTTTTAACTGATAATTCCAGCACAATTCATCTCTTTCTCATGTTGTTCGTTCGTCAGGGTCAACGATAACCATTCAGCTCAACTGTGATGACGATACATATGCTGATTTCTTCTTCTTCTTCTTTTGTTCACTTGAAACTTATCTATATCTGTATACAAATGATGATGTCTGCAGTGTGCCCAACTGTGACTAATGAGTTCAATGTGTGCTTGGAATTGTCTACCACACTCTGAACATGTATGAGGGTGGGGGTCTGTGGGACATTGAGCAGTTCTTGCCTTTCTACTAGAGCGTTTATCTCTGTCTGTTTCACACTATTTTCTCCGTATATGACGTAGTGTTCCACTTTTCAATGTTGTTTCAGTGATCTTTAGCCTTAATTCTTGAATTATATTTCTTTTGGTGTCATAGTTCTCTCTATGTGTTCCTCGCTGGCGATCTCGTGTGTTCCTCACTGGCGATCTTACGTGGTACAAACTATAGGTACAAACTATAGGTACAAACTATAGGTACAAACTATAGGTACAAACTATATTATATGTATTATTATGTTGGTACACACTGTAGATACAAACTGTATTATATATATTGTTATGTAGGTACAAGCAATTGTGCATCGTGACCATTTAAAATGCAATAGAACACTAATGCATGTAAATACTAATTAGACAATCACTACCGCTAAAACAGACGAGTTAATGAGTACGTACGACAAATATACTACACTTTGAATAATTATTTGATTTTTATCAACTTAGTAACATAAACAATTTCAACCAGAAACGTCCATACACGCCACAAACAGCATCCAAACAGGTAACATACAATCTCCCTTCAAGGAATAAATAACCTCTCTACAAACCATAACATGACTACAAGCCGCCAGAATCTCTCTACAGGATGAAACATGCTCACTACAAACACAAACAACCTCCCTACATGTCACAAATTACCTCCCTACAAGCTACAAACAACCTCACCCCCAGTAACCAGCAGCACACCCCCCCCCCAGATGTCACCAACAATCTCCCTATAATCTACAAACAACCTCCCTTTAAATTCCCAGCAATCTCCTTCAGACCAAAGACAAACTCGCTACAAGCCATCAACAGTTTTCCCCTAATTCCCTAAAGGGAAACAGACAACAGACAGTACTAACAGATTTTTGCAAAATTAGATAATATATAATAACACATGAAAATACCATGGACGGCTAAGAAAACTAATGCAGATGTTCTCATTGATTCTGGCGTGAATAGATCAATCATGTCAAACATTAGGGGCAGACAGTCAAGGTTTATAGGACATTTCTGAGAAGAACACAGCTTGAACAATTAATAACCACTGGACAGATTAAGGGGACAAGAGACGGGGGATGACACATAGAGAAGTTGCTGGATAAGCAATTATTATGTCACGGAAGAAGGTCACCAACCAAACTTATTGACAACACAAGAGACAGAGAGTCGTGGAGAAACAGGATCGCCTCCGCCATTCGGCACGTCACTTGATTGCTTGATTAATAATAAATTATGCAAGAAACATCTGACAAACGAGAGAATATGTGGTGATAATTATAAGGAGGATAGTGCGCATAGTTACGTCTGTTGGTCTCACCAATGGCTTACTAGACAAACCACCCATGCAACAGAAAACCTTAGTAGATGACATACCTTTATATTGAGGTTATCTTCATATAGAAGCTTCATGGCATGTCATCTATACAATCCCGTAGTTGTAACCTTCGGTAACAGTTGCCATGTTGCTCCAACAGGCCGACGTTGTGCTTCAGCTAGGACTGGCACGGCGTGGGTCGGCGGAGCAACAAAGAAACCTGTCGCAAGGGCTAGAGTTGTGCCCTGATGTCGACCTCTGTTTCGGCGGAATTAGACTTGAAACACCATGGAGTCGGATGGCTGCTGGAACGGAGGGCGGATCACTTATGGGAATGCCCCACGTGGTTTGAGGCCAGTTTCTAATCAAGAATCAAGAGAAGGAGGGTAGTAAGGAAGATGATAACGAATATGACAATGAAGATGACAATGGAGATGATAATGGGGATGATAATGAAGATGACAATGGAGATTGTAATGGAGATGATAATGGAGATGACAATGGAGATGACAATGGAGATGATAATGGAGATGACAATGGAGATTGTAATGGAGATGATAATGGAGATGACAATGAAGATGATAATGGAGATTGTAATGGAGATGCCAATGGAGATGATAATGGAGATGATAATGGAGATGGTAATGGAGATTGTAATGGAGATAGTAATGGAGATGGTAATGAAGATGCCATTGTTAGTTAGTTAGTTAGTCGTTGGGTCATCGTCACTGCAATCCAAACAAGTCCATAGGTGTTCAGATCTCTCCTTGAGTGTACCCGCCATTACACGCTAACTAACGGTCCCAGTACGCATTTGATTGACCATCATTTTTCTTGCCCACGAAACCGTTCCTTTCTAGCGACACATTTCAAACCAAATTCCTTTATTCTAGTCATGGAACAAGAGTTATCGTCACTTATGCAGTCATTTGTTCGTGCGTTTTCCCGTAGGGCGTTCAAAATGTCTGCTCGATCCATCGCTCCACCAATAGCCGTAGTAGCAGACTCTGCTGCCAACTTATCTGCTCTCTCATTACCCTGGACTCCCGCATGTCCCGGTACAAAAATTAAAGTTATTTTACACATACAGGAATTCTTCACTGCATCCAGCCACTGTTCCCGAATGTATCCCGCATGAGCTTTCACAATCATGCTCATCGAGTCACTGAGTATGCAGGCATTGAATCATTCTTTCTTCATTTTTAGTGTTGCTAGAACCTCTTTGTTTGTTTTCTTCTCTTTCCATAAAGTTCTCCCTATTCTTCTACGAGTATATATTCACTTCTCAAATGCATCAATTCTGTCTTATAGTTGCTTATTTTCCGTGTTTCTGAGCCGAATGGTAATATGGAATAGATGTTGTATTTTATAATTCTCATTTTTAGCTTGTTTGTCATTTGTTTAGATGTTAATACTTTCCTCATGTCATTGAAGATACTTTTAGCCATTCATATTCTTTTAACTTCTGCTTTACATCTGCCATCATTTTTGATTATGTGTCCAAGATATTGATAGTTTTCTACTTGTTGTAGTTTCTCTCCATGTATGTGTATGTTTAGCACCTGTTCTCTTGTGATTTTACTGATTATCATGGTTTTGAAGCTATATTAGTAATTTTCTAATATTTCAAAGAAATTAATTTCGATTTTATATCGTAGATATGTTCTGATTATATTTAATCTCAAAGGATTGCTGGAGACACTATAGTTTGTTTTGATTCTCAAGAATGTTAGGGTTAATATATTGTGTCCTGTGTTGCCAGGGACAGGAAAGTTCTCACGAGAAATAAATTCAGGTTTGGCCAGCAAAGACAAAGTGGTAGTAGTACGACCTCATAAATGAATATATAAAAGATACATGCTTTCGGCGGTGTTAATAATTCTGTGTGATAAAATCAGCGACCTGCTGGGATAACTAATGAAACGCTAAATGTGATAACTCGCTTTGATAGTGGCTGGGAACAAGGAGGACTAGATGTACATGAACTTGTGAGCGCTCCAGGATAGGGTGAAGGGTCAAGACAATCTACTTGCAGCGGAGGGGAAACAAATGCCGATTTAGAATCGGTTTTTATAAAACAGGTAAACGTTACAACTGTTAGACGCAGCGTGATACATTTTTGTCTAGATACGGTTTGAAGAATCATTTAAATATTACTAAATTATAGTCTATAGTTTAGAGAAACTGGAGTCTGTAACAGAACCGTAGATAGATTTTATACATAGGAGAGGGGGCTTAAAATAAAGGCCATTCTCCCGTTTTCGTGTATTACTTGATGCCTTTCTTGCGTTCTATCGTTTTACAGGAAAACGGGAGGAGGATTTTATCCACCCTTAAATCATCTTGTCTTCGGGAGGTTGGTTTTCTTATCCCCAATACTCTCCTAACTACGGGAGGTGGTTTATGCTACAGTTGCCTGTCAAATCCTTGCCTATGTTAGAGACTAGGCCATTCAATCTTTATCTATCCAATACTTGAGACCATTGAACTATCAAAATCTTGTCTATTCTAGACTCGAGACCATAAAGATCTTGTTTATCGAAGAGGCAAGACTCTCAAGATTATGTCTATCCTAGAGTCGAGACCATCAAAAGATCTATCCTATCCTAGAGACGAGACGATCAAAAGATCTAGCCTATCCTAGAGACGAGACGATCAAAAGATCTAGCCTATCCTAGAGTCGAGACCATCAAAAGATATATCCTATCCTAGAGACGAGACGATCAAAAGATCTAGCCTATCCTAGAGTCGAGACCATCAAAAGATCTAGCCTATCCTAGAGTCGAGACCATCAAAAGATATATCCTATCCTAGAGTCGAGACGATCAAAAGATCTAGCCTATCCTAGAGTCGAGACCATCAAAAGATCTAGCCTATCCTAGAGTCGAGACCATCAAAAGATCTATCCTATCCTAGAGTCGAGACCATCAAAAGATATATCCTATCCTAGAGTCGAGACCATCAAAAGATATATCCTATCCTAGAGTCAAGACTATGAAGACCTTGTCTATCAAAAATCGAAACCAAAAGTTATTGTGTCCTAGAGTCTAGAGTAGTGTTTCCTAACTTTTTTTGTACCATGCCCCACATAAGTCTTCCTAAAAATCTGATTCTCCCCCCCCCCATGTAACATATAGGCCTACATATTTTTTATATATTAAAAAATTGAATTATTCCCTAATGAAGCCTAATTACAACTTGTTCGAATTGCCCACCTGAACAATCATATTGCTCCCCCCCCCCCTGTGGGGCGTGGACCCCACGTTGGAAAACACTGGTCTAGAGCATGAAAATCCTGTTTGTCTTATAGTCAAGACCATTCAGATCATGTATATAGAATAGTCGAACCACACCCCCCCCCTTTCCTGAGTAGTATGGCTCATCAAATAGGCATTGCGCAAAGCTGAAATTTCCTGGGTATGAAAGAAAGCTAAAATGAAAACCCACCCTACTGAAAATCAATCAATCAATCAATAAACCCATAACCCTTCAGGGTCGTAGGGGTACCACATTGGATGCTTCAGCACACAGAGTCCTCCAGCGAATTCTATCCTCGGCGATGCGGATGAGTGTGGAAATATCTTGCCCCGTTCATTCCTTGATGTTGTCTGTCCATGTCTTTATTTGTCCTCCTCTGCTTCTTCCACCCTCGACAGTTCCCTGCAGTATTGTTTTTGACAAGGAATCGTGCCTGCATACATGTCCGAACCATGCTAGTTTTCGTCATTTCACTATTGAAAGCAATGGCTCCTGAACACCTGCACACATCTCTACTTTATTTCTTACGTACACATTGGTCTTATGTTCCCTATAGGAAATTCGTAGAATTCTTCTGTAGCATTTATACTCGAAAGCCTGTAATCTTCTATCCATGTCCGCAGTGAGTGTCCAACTCTCACAACCATACAACACAACAGAAATCACCAGCGATCTATACAGTTTGATTTTCACTCCAACACTGATGTTTCTTTTCCAAATCACAGTTAGCCTTGACAAGGACGATAAACTCTGTGTGTGATTATCCATTGTAGTATTTCAGTGGGCAAAAGGTTTAGCTAGTGGTGCCCATCTCCTCTCCAGCTGTCCTTCTGATGATTGCAAATAGGACGTAGGAATTGATCGTTCGTAATTCTCAAACAAACAAACAATGGTAGAGTCGAGAACATTAAGATCTTCTCCTACCTAATGTGGAAGAGATCAAGATTTTGTCTATACTAGTTAAGACCATCGACTATATAAGAACTGTTGGCTCATTGAAAAACGTTTTTAAACTTACTCATCTGACATGTCTCGTTATTTTAATTGGTCACTTTGTGTATACTTTACCCCGACAGCCAATAATCAACAGAGCTAACATCTAACAACCTTTGCACTATTGCATACTCCTGAATTGCTTCTGGAACTGCGCGCTGATCACCGATGGAAATGACCACTGTTCCACGATGCTGGTTTCTAATCAACAATATAAACTGCTCTTTTTTTTTGTCTATTGTCTTTCCCCAGGTGGTTTGTGATCCACTCTTGCCGTTAAGCGTAGGGGTGATTGGAGCTCGAGCTTGCGTTTTAAAGCGATATGTGTGGCCTCGGCTGTGCTATGACCGTGTCTGTACAGGATGTCCCTGACGTTTTCTATCCATCTTTTCCTTTGTCTTCCTCTGACTTTACACCCTAATCTCATTTGGTTATATCCTTGTACGGGCCACTTTTCGTGATGCATTCTCATAATGTGGCCAAACCACTAGATCTGTTCTCTCTCTGAACTGCTCTTAAAAAGTGTGAATTTAGGGATGGGAATTTAGAGCTATGAATCTAGGCTTACAGATTCGTCACATTTGGAAAACGTGTTTAATAAAGTTGTAACTCAAGCTGGCGTCAGCTGAACCGAACTGAATCACGTGTCGCCTGTTACAATGTGATTTTCTGTCAATAATTTTTTCGATTCTTCCGATTGATGTTACTCATTTATCACAGATAATGTAATAAAATATCACAGATAATGTAATAAAATATCACAGATAATGTAATAAAATATCACAGATAATGTAATAAAATATCACAGATAATGTAATAAAATATCACAGAGAATGTAGTAAAATATCACTAGATTTTATAAACAATGTTTATAGGTCAGAAACGGAGAAACTCTCATGGATGATGTCACATGGCCAGTCTGCTGCGTGCATACTTAGTAACTCAATCAAGATACTCCTCAAACTTGAGGTGGGACTGACGGCCAATGTCAGTTTGTGGAGTTATTGACACGATCTTAGTGGCGTAGCGAGGGGGGGGCGGAGGTGCAGACCGTCCAGGGCGGCATCATCGGGAGGGCGGCAAATTTGTTTGTGTTCAGTCTTGTACAATCACAGACATATTTTTTTTTATGTCACAAGAGCCGAAAATTATGATTCCCGCCCAGGCGCCATTGACCCACGCTACGCCACTGCACGATCTATGACTAGAATCAATATAAGGTAACTACGTGAAACGTAATAACTAAAACCCACTAGTTTTAGTTATAGTCCGTCGTGTCTGAGTGAAGCGATTTTAAAACCTGAGTTTTACCTATTACTAGAAAATATTGTCTTCATATTCACGTCATGACATGCGATGATTGAGAACAGTAAGTGAGTCGATAAATTAACGAGCATGGCCACAGTGTTAATAGTGGGTGATACATTAGTACATTGATACATGTAGTGATACATTAGTGGGTAAGTCTGATATAGGAAGTTTAAGGACATCGTCCGCTCAGAGTGTTTTCAACAGTGTGAATCATGGTCACTGTCAAAATATCCAGAAATTGTATAACCATCGGAGCAACCCTTAAAGAGAAACATAATAGATCTGCGAACAGACTGATATCTCGGCATGGAACTGGAACTGTCAGCCGCTACACTTCGATGGATTTATTGAGAATGGGATCGTAGCAGCTATGGACTTGTCTGGTGTGCATTGGTGATAACCTGCATTCATAACTTCAAATTTGATACTTTTTACTTTGTGACTGTTTTATTTTCTTTAGATAACTATCATATGGCACACAAACGATCTCAGGGACAAATAACAAGTGACACGCCTGAACATTCCGGGTGCACAGTTGTTTGCGGCGGGATTCGAACCGGTACCTTGCCGTTACAGAATTAAACATTAAATTGGATATTATGTCCTATTGAAGAGTAGGTAGAATATAATTAATGATATGTTGTATCAGAGAAGCTGAACTGACAGAATCCAAATCTAGACAATTTGCTGTAAGAGTGCTTTTGTGTGTCCTCCATATGTCTAGTACTGTTATCTATATAAAAGCAACATTGATTTACTTTATTTTGTGAATTGTTAACAGTATTTCTCCCTTTGATTCTGAATGTAAATTGTTAACATTATTTGTTTACGTCAGTCAGTCTGTTTTGTGAACTATTAACATTATCTGTTCCCGTGTACATAGGTCTCTCTTTGCACGTGGTTGAACAGTAATGTCCGTCTTGCAGAGATATCTCCTTTCATTCTAAGTGTATCCTGTAAGGGCTGAAAAAAGTTGGAATTGGATAGTTTATTGCAACGCCCAATTGTTACCGGCAAGAGAGTAACGTAGATGCGACTAAGAAGGTTGGGGGTGAAGTTGGCTATCCTATCAAATTGTCCATGTTAATGTGACACAAGCTGAAGACGGAAGTATCAAACAGAAAGGCATAGCTATCACAGCTAAACTATAAACAATGATACAAGGCATTCCGTTCTCAGGACTACATTAAGCTAAAGCACAGATATTTGAGAATGAACTCCGAAGTTGAAGAAGCAGCTCATAGCTACATTTCAGGTAACAATGAACAAACAATGAACAAACAATGATCACATAATGAACAAACAATAAACAAACAATGAACAAACAATGATCAAACAATGAACAAACAATGAACAAACAATGATCAAACAATGAACAAACAATGATCAAACAATGAACAAACAATGAACAAACAATGAACAAACAATGAACAAACAATGAACAAACAATGAACAAACAATGATCAAACAATGAACACACAATGATCAAACAATGAACAAACAATGAACAAACAATGAACAAACAATGAACAAACAATGAACAAAACTTCTATTCTGCGATCACAAATAGACTTCTAAAATCTTAAATCATGATGAAACGAGCTTAAATTTCATCTAAATACAATTTATAAATTATAATTATATTAACTGTTTCATGAGATTAAGGCCATCATATTCTGTTTCTCGGTTCTGTTTTGATAAATTACCAAACAATTCTACCAATAAAATGACTTTCTGACGTGGCCAGACTTTTCATTTCATTCAACAATTACAACCTGAAAATATTACCTCACCCCTCTAAAAAAAATACATTTTCAGGTTGGTCAAAACAAATTATGGTCAGTGAAATGAAAAGTGGACAGATATGTTACATTTGGTCACCAGATGACATATATATGTTACAATTGACCATCAGATGACATATGTTATTTTTTGTCATATCCGCCATCGTCACCTCTCTCTCTCTCTCTCTCTGTCTCTCTCTCTCTCTCTGCCTAGTGGCATCTTTTCTTTGGTATTAAACAAGACTTACTTACGTATCTTTCTATAGCGTAAAGGAATCTTGAAAGACTCTTGAAACGACCTACAGGAATCCCTAATCTTGAATACGCTTCACCACCTGCTGAGAAATACTAAGAACCTACGGGTCTCCATCGAGTTCACTAAAGTCAGATATTTAAACTAATTATTCAATTATTTGCCAAAGTAGAGCATTTGGTAGAAGGAGATTATTTGCCAGAAGTAAATTATTTGCCAGAAGTAGATTATTTGCTAGAAGTAGATTCATTAATGAATCGAGAACGCGGTGAATGTCGAGTTGAAAATAAATTAATAACATCAAAGAGATATAAAGACAACACGGAATGACAACATACGTGTTCTATATATATATTCTTAAAATCCCAATGTATCTCTCTTGTCGCAGGGCAAGTCTCTACTAGATTTTAGTACGTAGAACACATGTTTTTCAGTTTCACTTGACAACGGTCAGATTATCACTAAATGGCTATGAGGTGTAAACCCGAAAAAATACAAATACCAATACACAAGAAAATTTCCACTTTTCGAACCGCTAGGTCTTTGTCAAGAATACACAAAACAAACAGTGAAAACACAATAAAAACCGTAAAAACAATGTTAACACCACAGAGGCACTAGAAAGCAGCTTTATAAACAATAAACATATTTTGCAGAGTGCAGTAAATAGACAGGGCATATCTTTTCGCGGTTTTATTGCCCCAATGACACTAAGCATCCTTTTTCAACATTGCGAATGGTATGTATTCACCTTGAGTCTTTCACCATCGCCACTGAAAATTGATATCACTATCCACATTGTTAGTTGGCGTAGTAAGTTGTTTATTAGAACTGCTTGCACAGATCGATTATAATTTATGTCATGCACCCAAATTCGATGGTCTTGTTTCTTGTCCTTTTTTCCTGTTTGACATCTATCGACTTGACAATTGCCTCCCACGGCAGCATCGTTAACACACTAGACACATCGACAAACCCTACATCTTTACACGTCGATTCCTGGAAAAGTTATTAAACACGATTTAAAAAGTCTGACGCATATAATGATAACCATATAATTAGAAGTGCATTTTATGCAAGCAAAGTCTGTTGACAATATAGTTCTGTGGACTTATTGGAAATCGTCTTTCTAATTTATTAAACGTTATTCTAATCCCCACACAATAAAAGTCACATATCGTCACTCTGGGTGTCGAAAAAATGTCAGGAGAACTCCACTTTACCCACTTTCCCTTCATTTGCACAAAGAAAACAATAGCACAACTATTAGCAATTTCTGGAGATCGTGACATATATCCTGATGATATACATGGAAACAGGTGGTGACTCTTTACAGATCACTAAACATAAGTCGCGAGTAAATATACTCAAATATGTAACTGATAGTTTGAACATGAGAACCTGGCGTTCTGGCATGGGAGAAAATTCGTATTGGAAATGATTGACAGCACACGAAATAGTTGACTGTGGAAAGACATGAAAAACTAAAGTCACACGGCCAAGACTATCAGAAGAAGAAGAATATCTTAGTAATAGAAAAATTAAATTAAATTAATAATTGTTGGACAATAGTATGACGTTGTTTGGGTGTGAATTATTTACGGGCAATACGGCTCTTAGTATATACTAAAAATAACATCTTAGTAAATAACCAAATACTGGAAAAAGTCTCCAGCTTTAACTACTTGGGCAGCCGAATGTTTGTTGACGGAGACTCAATGAAAGAAATAAACACACGTATAGCAGTGGCAGCTAGCACATTTGCTAAATTAACTAATATCTGGAAAAAATGATCTAGGGACAGACACCAAACTAAAGTTATTTAACTCATGTATTGTCTCAGTGCTAACGTATGGTAGTGAAAGCTGGAAATCAACTCAAGCAACAGACAACAAACTAAATAGCTTCGAAAACAAATGTTTTCGCAACCTGATGAACATAAAATGGAGCGACTTCGTTACAAATAGTGATCTAAGAGACAAAACACACCAAGAGTATGTTTCAAACATCATAAGAAAAAGAAGATGGAAATACCTTGGTCACGTTTTACGACTAGATGTAAACAGAATAAACCAACAAGCCCTTATGTGACCACCTGAGGGTAAAAGAAAAACAGGAAGACCTAAAACAACACTTGAAAACACCATTCTTAAAGAAGGGGAATTAATAGGCTGTAAGACCATCCAGGAACTAGAGCTGCAGGCAGCGGACCGCATCATATGGAGAACCACAACCTCTGCCGTATGTGTCGATTACGGCACGAAAGGAACAAACTAACTAACTAATACGGCTCTTACATCCTTTTATGCACTACAGAGAAACATATTTGTCTATTTCGTACGAGGCTACAAGACTCAGTTATACAACTCTTTGAGAAGAAGCTTTCTGATATGATGGGGTACAACCATGACTGTATCAATTAAACTTTGTGAGGTTTCAATAACATAAAATGCTCACTATATATTCATGTCATCTACTAAGATTTTACTAGTACATTGAGTTCGGTCTAATGTGGGCGATTGGTCTGATGTAGCAATTGGTATGATGGGACTCTTGGTCTAATGGGACATTTTGTCTGATAGGGCTCTTGGTATGATTCAGAACTTCCGCATGAAATCAAGCACACGACTAATCAATTTGTATTCATTTGTTTTCGAACTCCTGCAGAATGTAGTTTGCAGAACGGAATGTGTTGTGTCATTGTTTACAGTTTGGCTGCGATAAAAGCAAATCAAGAAGTGATAAGTAAATTAAGCACTGGAGAGTGGTAGCGTTTTTACGACATTATAATAAGAAAGCTAACGTAATTTAGCCATGAAAGAGACATAACAGCATGGATAAATTAATAATGGTAGCCATGGTTGCTGATAGCAAGGATTAGGACGCCCAAAACGACAATTGATAAGAGACATCTCAGATTAATAAACATAACCTTCCCTGTAGCAGGTCACCTCGCTCAGAATCGTGAGGAGTTCAGAAGTTCCGTAAAAGAGGCTAACATCTGCAAACAACCTGAATACGATCAACTAAATCATTACTATTTATTATGTTATATATATTAGCTCATTACTATATATTATATTATATCTATTAACTAATTACTATATATTATGTCGTATGGGCGACTAAAGAAAAAAATCGTCAATGTCACTGCTTGCATTGTTTGGTTTACTGTTTTCTGTCAAATGGTCTCAATGGATGGAAGAGGAGCACGTTTGGGGACATTGCACTATTGTCTTTTTGTGGCAGAACCCTATGTGGTGAGAATCATTTGTGTGTCAATCACTACAGGTTTTACGAAATGATGAACTGTGTGGCCCAGAGATGCATGCCCTTTTGTTGTCAGGGCATATAGATACATTGAGACTGCTGCACTGAAATGCCTCCCGTCTGGGACTAACCAGGCATCTATAAACCCCAAAACACAATCACGGCTCTGAATCAGCGAACCTTATATGAGTTCAGTGACCATCTCAGGTCCTCACTGAGGGAGATCTGTGCTTTTTTTTCCTGAAAGAATGTGGGCTGTCAAGGGCTACCTGCTCACAGCTAAAGGGGTTAAATCATCAACATTATCATCGTTACTATCTTAAACATCATCATCATCATCGTTATCATTAACTTCTACCTACGAATTACCACATGTTATAGTCTACCTACGTCTTCTTATTATGGATCATACCTTGTGGTGTTGCTTATCATGTTTTTCCACAGTCTTCTATTTCGTGTGCTGCCAACCATTTCCGATACCGATGTTCTCCCAAGCCAAAATGCTATGTTGTTAAGCATATTCTCTCTTGGTCTTTCTTACCTCCTTTGCTCTTCAATGTGCCTGTTGCTACGTGTTGAGTGCCATCTTTCCTCTTCTGTGATGAGTCCAAAAATGTGGATTCTCTCTTTCTGATGTAGGCAAGCAGCTGTCTTTTTAAATTAACTTCATTCAAGATATTTTCATTACGCGTTTTATCTGTCAATAATGTTCTTCTATAAAACCACATGTCTGCTGCCGTAATATTATTTTTCACTGTTCTGCTGAGTGTTCAAGATTAATTTCCATACATCAGAATTGATTCTATATAATTTTTAAGAACTCTCTTTCTCACGTTAAATGACAAATATATATTACATATGATAGTCTTGATCTTGTGAAATATTGCCTTTGCTTGTGTGATTTTACATTTGATTTCTTAAATACATCTTCCATCTGATATTATTAATGCACCCAAATATTTGAATATCTTCACTTGCTGCAGACTGATCCCATCTACTTTTTTGTTGATACATTTTCTTGTGGACATATTTTTTTGATATTACAAATACTTTAGTTTTTTCTGCTATTCAGTATAAGCCCTTTGTTATGCCTCTCATTTGCGTCAATATTCAACATTTCCTGTAACTGTTTCATTTTCGGCTATCAAAACTGTATTATCAGCGTTTCCTATCACATTTATAATATAACCTCCGACTGATATACCTCGCATATCTTGTATGGATCCCATTATTATTTCACTGTATACATTGAATATATCGAGTAACAGCACACAACCTAAATCCCCATTTCTACTTACTAGCTAATCGTTATTTATTATATTCTATCTGTTAATTCAATATTTCTTGTGTTCTTGCTATCGACTGTTTATCCTTTATTACTTTCTACCAACTAAATATTTATTAAGTTATATCTAATAGTTTTCAATTCTGTGACGCCTAACAGAAAAAAGCAAAGAAAAGTTAATAGATGTTTTACCAACTCAATTCTACTATTTGTTATGTTCTATCACAATCTTACTATTTGGTATATGCTCTATCTACAAAATGCCAATATTAGCCTTGTATAGTCCAAGTTGCCTGCATATTATTTGTATTGTTATATTTGTGTCACGCACAGTCAACCCTAAACTATATAATAATATATATATGAATCCGTCTCTGTGGCGACGTGGTGCAGAGCGCGTATGTGACGGCCAAGGTACCAAGTTCGATCCTCGCCACCGACAATTGTGCATCCGGACCGTTCAGAAAGCAATGACAATCTACTCAACGTATTTATATTTCCTAGAAAATCATGAGGTCAAAAAGTTCTGGGTTGGGTTGATTGCCACGTCCTGAATAGGATACGCTGCTACCAATTTATTATACATGAATTCTAACAAATCTAAAGCATGCTGTATATGGCAAAGATGATGCGTAAAGGAAATTACAAATCGTAATCGTAATGTAATATATTGTTTGTTTTGTGTGAGTTTCAGAACACAACGGCTTAAACCTGCAAGCAAACATGTATGAAACAAAAGACGAAATCTAGATAACGGTAGAGTTCAGCTGTAAGACTTGTATGGCGGTGTAAACATCAAATTGCGAACAAAGGAAAATAAAGAAAGATCCCATTGAAACACTTACCGCTAGGGAGCTGTCATCACTACAAGGACTGAGCCTGCTGAAGTTGTGGCTATTATTGTTGTTACTGCTGCTGCCTAATGTGTTGCTTCCGTTTCCGTATACGCTATGATGATCTCCATGGCGACCAAGACTATCCATGGCTGCTTGAAATTCTGCTTCCGATTTAATCACGTGACTGTGGTCAGATGAGAGCATAAGAGGAACACGACTGATGCCACTATGGAATCCATCCATATCTCACCCACATACACGCCTCTAACAGCTGGAGTTCCAGCAATAACAGACACCTGGCGTTCGTCTCTCAAACCTTAACCCTGGTAACGAGAAAGCAAAATTGAAAGAATAAGACAATATTTGCACACTCTAAATATTAAACATAATGTTTTAGAATTTGTAGAAGACCCGTGTTAATTAAATGAAAGGCTTGATTTTCTGTTGTGATTTTTGGAGCAAATACTTGCAAGCAATTTTCTGTGAAATATTTTTATAAGAAATGAAGTTTCTTAGGAAATGCCAAGTCTACTGCGTATGGAAGTTGAAGTAGGCAATTTGAGATGTTTTCATAAAAAAGCTATAATGGTGTTACTACGTGAAGCTAGCTTGATAGATAAAAATATCACAAACAGTTGTATGCATTCAGAAATAAAATGGCTGATAAAGCGTAGAGGACTGACTTAATTATACTTGAGATTTTCCATATAAACTATCTTTTAACAGAGCAGCTTGCTGCATAACAGGGTGACATGATATTATGAAGCCTATTTAAAGTGATATACATTATTGAAGTCTACCTAAAGTAACATGACATTATGAAGCTTATTTAAAGTGGCATGACTTATTGAAAACTACCAAGAATTATATGCTGTTTTAACGGGACCGAGATTACATGTCATGTTTGTCTGTGCTCGAGAGGGGAGCAAAGAATAGCAACACTGTTAACTACCACGTATGTCGTGAGGGGTGGGGGTGTGAATAAGGAGAATTTGTGGTGAAATTGCCTGTCCTATTCACAAATGTTCAAATACGGTCAAAGTGAATCGGAAGACATACTGAAGTGGAATGTGTCGGACACAGGTGTGCAGATATCGCAGCGAAACTGTTAAGCAAGAAATATCGCATTCCTTTCTCTGGACTACATCCTATTAACCTACAGGAGTTTGATATCGAACTCAGACGAAGAACAAGAAGCGTAATTGAGTGTAGCTGTCTGACTTCAGCATCTATGGCGTAAAGGGAAACTACGTAGCAGTATTTGGATTCGGGTTTGGTGTGGGGGGTTGGGCTCGCTCAATGAATGCTACAGCTGGGGGTTGGGAAAGGGGCTTTCCATAAAATACGTACACAGATTTTGACAATATTAAACCCTTATCCCCACCACGTCAACAAACTGTTGTGAACTGAGGGACGAGTCTCCCCCTCCCCCCAATCATGTTTAATTATGTAAAATTGTATTTTATTCCCCCATCCTCCAAAACACCCGTTAATACAAATGACAAAAAAATTACATTATGTGTTCAGGTTTTTCCCCCAAAAAATATTTATATTCAGTTTACTATACAAAAATTTTCATATTCAAATACATTATTGTACAAAAATGTTCATATTCAAATACATTATTGGGGTGCAAAGGGAACGCATTGCTCTAGGCGGACCCAGGGTTAGCAGATAACCAAGATCCCAAATGTACCTCCACGCGGTGCACCCTGGAAACAGAAATACAGCAGCTCGAGCTGATTCTGGCCAAATCATTTGGGGATCATGTCGGAGAATGTGGAGGTAGCAGATGGAAAGAGATTTGACTGCACAAGAGACAGACAATATCTCCGACACCACCAGCATCACCACATATAGCGACACTGTCGACATACAGTGAAGCTAGTCAGTCCAGTCCGAACATTGGAGGGGCGGCCAATGTAAAATTCACGTAAAGAGAGATGCATGGCGAGAGACAAATATATTTCATACCGAGTACAATGAAACAATCAAAGGGCAGAACAGCGCTAGAGGGCAGCGCGAACTGCAAATAGAAAGTGAAAAGTCCCTAGGAAAGGGGAACTACAAGCTCCGTCAGCTCGAGACGAGCTTCTAGTTACCTGTGTTCCTTACAGGCAGAGACCCAGACCCATTCATTGACGTTTGGTAAAGCAAGAAGACCTAATCCAACTCTAATGTCGAGCCTTCCTAAACCGGAAATATGCTCGCGAAGAGAAAGGGTTCTGTACCCGATGGGTTTAGGCAACAAAGGGACAACGATGGTAGTCCTGGTCCAACTCTACTGTCAAGGTTTCCTACACCGGAAATACACTTGAAGAGAGAAAGGGTTCAGTACCTGATGGGCTCAGGCGCTATTGGGACAAGGACGCTTAGCTCGAGAACGCCTTGCTCTCAAACGCGTGGTGTGAGACTCTAACTTGGACAAGGGGTACACGATGTCGGTGAATGACACCTCGGCTAAGAGGGCGAAAGAGCCATGGTCCAACTCCTCTGTTGAGTTCTTCCCCTTAAGGAAACAGGCTCACGGATGAGAAAACGGTTCAGTACCCAATGGGCACAGGCACAGCACGTCCAATTACACGCGGCAAGTTCATAGACAGTAGAACACCTCGTGCGAGTCAGAC
This sequence comes from Meghimatium bilineatum, assembly GCA_034231615.1. Classification (NCBI taxonomy): domain Eukaryota; kingdom Metazoa; phylum Mollusca; class Gastropoda; order Stylommatophora; family Philomycidae; genus Meghimatium; species Meghimatium bilineatum. The sequence continues at coordinate 8,806,111 of CM067299.1, forward strand.
GAGAGCACACAAAAAAAATATCGTCTGGGCGAAGAGTCGCCACTACGCGTGCCTGGAGACAGATATAGAGGCTGTCACAGGCTAAGGGTAGCCCACCCGAATTGTCAAGGCATGCCGAAATCGGATGTGCTAGGCCTACAAGGCGCATAACGTGGCACAACGTAATCACGCTCCCGGCGGAAATCGCACGGATATCCGTGATGGTTACAATGGAGCGAACGCAAAACAAACAAAACAAACAAATACATTATTGTACAAAAATGTTCATATTCAATAGTTTACTGTGCAAAAATACAAATAAATATATTTTGTCGACGTCAAGATTTGTTGTCTCTTGTCAATAACTATGAAACTTTGTAATTCCCTACACACCCACATATACCCCTATCCCCCACTCCCTATTTGTTGACGTAATTTACGGACTGTGTAAAGCGACTGTACTGGACTGTAAGTTGCAAATATTGTAAACTTGGCTGTAAACTAAACTATTTCTGATCAAATCACTCGGGTAAAGTGAGAAACGTGATAGGATGTAAACTAGCAGGAAACAGTTGGAGTCTCAGTGACACGACAGCGAAGACATTGATCTAGAAAAGCAAACCTCCGTCGTGAATAGAATGTTTATCCGTTACTGGAGTTTGTAGTTGGTTGGCTGCTTATCGAACGGTTCATGGGCTCAAGAACTTTGCCCCCATAAAATAGTCATGGGAAGTCTGTGGATTTTCTACCCACCCCGGGCCAGAGCCAGAAAATAACTATCACTCAACCAGGAAGCTAGGTGTCTAAATATGTACTGCCTCGAACCACTTCAGCCAAGATATGACTCAATGTGCTCATTCCCACCATCAATTTCCTACTGGTTATCCGAACGTCTGTATGGCTCCAGGCATGTAACCAAATGTTAAAGGAAAAAAGATTTGTCCTGAATCAATGTGCTTTTATGATGGGCATCAACCATAGAAAAACAGTGTATCCAGTCTTCCCCTCCCCAGTGCTGCACATTGCATCTCTGGCTCTCTCACAACCACAGACGTGCATGCTGATATAGAAATACGAAAGAATTAAGAAAAAAAATATTATCTAAAAAACGCCCCCCCCCCCAAGAAAAAAGGTGAAAAGCGTTATTGTATAAAGGATGTCCTACAAACCATCGATAAGAGAACCTCAATATAACGTCACATCATCTACTGTGGTTCTCGCATGGGCGATTTGTTTAGTAGGGCCTTGGTGAGTCCCACAGCCATTTCGCATGCAGGTTACTAGAATTAAGAAAGGTTGATGTGAATGAGCATACCTATCTTGTTAATAGAGCTTATGTCCGTGACTATAGTCAGGTCATCCTGTCTACCTAGATGACCTTTCGCGTCGCCCAACAAACGAAACTTGAAACACGGTAATGCAGTTATGGTAATCACTGGTAACACAAATACTAATACGCAGAAATCGACAAGGAAATAAAATTGATTACTATATGCCATTTTCGAATATCATCTTACTATATTCGATGTCAATACACGTACTTCTCTTACAGCTAGACACTTCACCAGGGACTTATAGTTTATGTATTATATGATTGTGTTTCTGTTCGTGTTGTGTTTATGCTTCTCGATAAAGGCCTTTGGTCGCAACGTTGAAAGTGTCTCTGTTTATATTGTTCATACTACATTGTATAAGTGTTTATTTCAATTTACTATGTTTGTTTTCTAGTAAGATAGTATTTATCCTGAATCGTAGAACCAGAATTGTAGATAGTATTTATCCTGAATCGTAGAGTCAGGATTGTAGATAGTATTTATCCTGAATCATAGAACCAGGATTGTAGATATTATTTATCCTGAATCGTAGAACCAGGATTGTAGAGAGTATGTATCCTCAATCATAATAACATAACTAGATAGAAAATGTGGATATACAAAACTTTCGTTACTGCATGTTTTCCTGTGAAGGAGTGCAGGAAGTTTTCTATTGACTTTCTAAGGTGGATATGCAAACAGGATATACAGATATATATGACTGTATCTTATCTACGAACTTACCACTAATATAATGTATGTCTTTACTATCAAACGTAATGCTATTATTCCTGCCGTTATTACTACTATAGTGCGTTCATGAATAGTTGTACATCGATAGTGTCTATTTCCTCCGTAATTACTGAATGTATAGACTTCATATTTTGCATGAATGCATTTTTCTTAACCACGTTACAGATTTATGATTAATTATTATTTACATTGAACGGATTTATCGCAGCAGTCGCTGCAAATGCCATTTTTAAGGTAGTACCGATTTTATTTTATGTGGGAAAAGTTTTTTTACAGTAATTTCTGCTATAGGCGTATCGTTAATTTGTTATATCATGGGTAAAAATGAAGTACAGTCATCCCTCGCTACTTCGCGGTTCATTTATTGCGGAATTAGTAAATCGCGGATTTCTAAAAACATATTTACAGTATGTACACTTTAATTACATCTACGTATGTTACATACACACGTATCATATTTATATTATTTATACATTATTTTATGTATGTTATTTATACTATTAATATTTTATTTACATGTTTGAAACTATTCTTTAATGTTCTAATGATAACGTATGCACTTATATAGTTTCATATACACTTATTGATATTATACATACACAAAAAATGTAAGTGTGTTAAAATGAGAGGATGACAGTACTTCGCGGCTTTTCACCTATCGCGGTCGGTTCTAGTCCCTATTAACCGCGATAACTGAGGGATGACAGTACAGTATTTCGAATGCAATAGTATTCGTTCTTTGCATTGATATTAAATGTAGCGATATATACATTTAACAATTAATCAGTTATAGTAAATCAGTTATAGTAAATCAGTTATTGTAAATCAGTTATAGTTAACAGTTATAGTAAATCAGTTATAGTATTGTTAAAATAGATGACACAAATGCACAAAGTTATTCATGTCGTTCACAGATATCAAAGTTATTCATGTCGTTCACATATATCAAAGTTATTCATGTCGTTCACAGATATCAAAGTTATTCGTGTCGTTCACAGATATATATATATATATCTATAATATACCTGTGGAAGAAAATGAGGTTATTAGTGGTTGTCGTGATCGTAATAATAGTAGTATTAGTAGTAGTAATAATAGTCGTAGTAACAGTAGTAATACTACTACTAATAGTAGTAGCCATAATTGTAGTAGTAGAACTAATAGTAGTAATAGTAATAGTTAACTTTTTGTAGCTAACACTGCTGATGTTTATTAGTTCTTACATTACTATCGCTGACATTATGATGTGTGCTACTAATGTTATTACTTTACTAGACGCACAGATGTTATTACTATTACTACTAACATTAAACTATTGTTACTACCACTGTTGTGGCTACTAGTACTACTATTACTAACTTGTACTACTACTATTACTGCTACTACTAATGTTGTTACTGTTACAACTACTATTACTACTTCTGCTACAACTACAACTATTACCACTAATATTATAACTATTACTTCTAGCCCTATTACAATGAAAAAACAACTCTTACTACAACCATTACTAATTTATGCCATTATTATATAAGTTGTGTATTGCGTTTAATATTTCATGGATGGACTTCCGGTGGATGGACATCCGTTGATGGAGGGTGTTTCTCTAATCAATTCTGGGTCATTCCGTCTATCGTTGGATTTATCAACTAACATCGTAAAGTCCAGACCGATTTGTGTAACAGAAGTCTGTTCATTCCAATTCTTTTTCATTCAAATAGCTTTGAACAGACAGAATTGGAGAGATGTGACCTTTACCCTATGCGCTAACTTCAATGTAAAAGGAAAATGAATGAAAAATGAATTTCATAAATAATGTGTATAAATTATCGCTAGTTGTGAAATACACTTATAATGTTTAAGAAAATTACAAGTCAGATATAAATACTGTATTTATGTACACAAAAAACAATAAAATCACTAGTATCAAACATGGATTAGAACCACAAAAATCCTTGAGAGAACGCTTGTTGGTGTTTAATTAGTTGCAGAAGATACACAGTAAATAAAACAAGAAGAAGAGAAACAAATAATGAGTGAATTCAGTGTGGCGCTATCATTTTTGAAGTGTGTAGAAAAAGTAAGAGCACATCTTTTAGACATTCTCACGATGATGGTTCCTTCGTGGCTAAAGATTAGAACTCGGAAAAAAGAAAGTAACCATAGCACAGGTCGATCAAGGTAAATTTAGATTTGTGGATGACACCTTAAGATTCAGCTGCATTAACTGTTTAAGAAGGAATCCAACGTGATCTTTCTAAAGATGTAATCATCAGCAAAAGCAAAGACTCATCGAAGCAATAGTAGTAATGAAAGAAAGTAAAGTAAATATTAAAAAAAAAAAATTCTAACATTACTTTTCTACTACTACTATTACTACTACTACTACTACTAAAACAACTACCACCAACAACGCTACCACTATTACTATTAATACTGCTACTACCACGACTACTGAGACTATTACTACTACTATTGCCACTAGTAATGAAACTACTATCATTGCTACTATCATCACTGCTACTTCAATTACTACTATTGCTAACGCTAATACTACTAGCACTTCTACTATTATTGCTACTACTATTACCACTATTACAACTACTACATTAAATTATATTACGACCACTACCAATAATATTACCACTACTAATTCTACTACATTCATCACTGCTACTATTACATTTACTACTGCTACAACAACTACTTTTATTACTACAACTGCTACTATTACCATTACTCACAGCACTACTATTACTACTACTACTATTACTACTACTATCACTACTACTACTATTACTACTACTATTACTACTACTACTACTACTGTTAATATTATCACTACTACTACTATTATTACTACTATTACCACTACTACTAAATACTGCACATATTAGTACTTCTACTGCTAATTTTACCATTACCACTTCAACAATAACTATTGCAACTAGCCTCACTACTACTATTACTAGCACTAATACTACCACCGCTACTACTATTACTATTACTTCTTCATTTACCATTATGAATACCTCTACTATTGCAACGATAATCACTGCTATTGCTATTGCTACTATTAAAACTATCACTACTATTACAAAAGATTAAGAATCTACAACAATTGCTACTACTGCAACTACTGCCACTACTACTACTGCAATTATTGCCACTGCTACTTCTGTAACTATTGCCACTACTACTACTACTACTGCAACTATTGTTACTACTGCAACTACTGCCACTACTACTACTGCAACTATTGTTACTACTGCAACTACTGCCACTACTACTACTGCAACTATTGTTACTACTGCAACTACTGCAACTACTACTACTGCAACTATTGTTACTACTGCAACTACTGCCACTACTACTACTGCAACTATTGTTACTACTGCAACTACTGCCACTACTACTACTGCAACTATTGTTACTACTGCAACTACTGCAACTACTACTACTGCAACTATTGTTACTACTGCAACTACTGCCACTACTACTACTGCAACTATTGCTACTACTGCAACTACTGCCACTACTACTACTGCAACTATTGCTACTACTGCAACTACTGCCACTACTACTACTGCAACTATTGCTACTACTGCAACTACTGCCACTATTGCAACAACTGCCACTAATACTACATTGTTGACACCCGTGTAATGGGATGGCACTGTAAGACATGTTCGCTGAATTAATTAGGCCGTCATTAATTGTAACTTCGTAACTTTCTTTGATTATTGTCGCGTTTCGGTTGTTCATTATTTATATACACGAAATCGCATGCCAAAAATAGTCAAGGCGATTCCAAGTATATAAATAGTGACCAACCAAACACACGACAATAATCAAAACCGTAACGAATCAAGGCCTCATTAATTCTGTGAACCTGCAGATTTTGAAAGCTGCATGCACATGTTGTGTCCTATTATTAGCAGCAGACGAGCAATGAAGAATACATGCATTTTAATACAAGTCTTGCAGCACATGATAGTAATGATAAATCTGTATACTGGCTAATAATCATTATCATGTGGCGTCTCCGCAACATAGACTGACTGTATCAGACTTCCATCAATCTATCTCGCTCGTGCCTTGGTGGTGGACTCTGTTAGACTGTACTGTACGTACTAATACAGGTCTTGGAATGCAAGTTCTACATAAGAAAGGTAATATGTATTTGCTGTATGGGGCATACTAGACTTGTGTACGTCAGAAATAGATTCGAGAAGAATACAGATGTACACGAATCTTTATCTTCAATTGTACAACTATGAAAACTTGCACAGGTTGGACATGCAGGTAGACATGATTGTCAATAAGAGAAGGAAGTGTTGAGGGTTGAAGAAGCAGAGAACGTTAGTGAAAAATTAAGACAATACAACATTGCGGACTGGACCTATTAAATTGTACTCAGTTATCCGCATCACGCCCGTAGATAAGAGAGGGTTGGGGTATCCCCCGCCTACCGTTTAAGGAGAACGTATCTACGCTTCTGTTCTGCATTGCTGAAGATAGAAATCGCTAGACTCATTGTTTGATGCATTCATTTAATTGATTCATTCATTTTATTGATGCATTCAATGTTTTGATGCATTAATTTTGTTGATGCATTCATTGTCTTGATGCATTAATTTTGTTGATGCATTCATTGTCTTGATGCATTAATTTTGTTGATGCATTCATTGTCTTGATGCATTAATTTTGTTGATGCATTCATTGTCTTGATGCATTAATTTTGTTGATGCCTTTATTGTGCTGGTACATTCATTGTGATGATGCATTCAATGTCTTAATGCATTCATTTTATTGATGCATTCATCGTATTGATGCATTCAATATTTAATGTGGTACTTCTACGACTCTGATATGTTCATGTCTTTTATATATATATATATATATAGATATGCCTAGATTGGTATTAGATCCTTAAGTATTTGTGGCAATAAGAAAACTATTTGTGGCAACAAGAACAAAATATGCAAAATATATGGCAATAAGAAAACTATGTGTGGCAATAAGAAAACTATGTGTGGCAATAAGAAAACTACTTGAGTAATAATAATGCTGCTTTAATTAGGATAGACCACCGCCGCCTCCAGGATGACTTGTTATCTAGAATCTTCAGGTGACCCGAAGGTGCTCCTTGTTAGGATTTCGGTTGGTAACTATTTATATACTTGGGCTCGTCAAGGATAATTTTGGCATGCGATTCCATTTATGTAAATAGTGACTAACCTATGTCCAACAATAATAAATAATGTAACGAATGGGGTCCTAATAATTCAGTTGAAAGGTTTTTATTGCAGACGATCATCGATAGGCGATCTTATACAACAAAAAACAAAGGATAAGTTGTTGGTAAAAATGAAACTCCAAGTCGAACAATCAACAAAGAAATGTAAATATTGGATATAAGTAACACTGCAGCAACAACACCAACTTGTAACAAGGTGATCACCAAGGACAAAAACATGATCTACTGCTTTATGTGCCATCGTGGACCTAGACATGAACTAACTATACCAGAAAAATATCAATAGGCAGCAGACAGAATTTGAACTATATCCGTTAAACTGTCACCTAAGACCTGTAAAAGATGTTTGGAGGTTTAACCCCACTCCTCTCTCCCTCCCACATAGAAGATCGGAACATGACTTTTAGCATTCATCAAAAGACGAGTAAAAAGTTGTTTTTTTTTTTTTAAAAAAACACCTTTCTTATCGATGTTCCTTAAAAAGGTCATGCAATTTAATTTTACAACAGAAAGACAATCTGATCTGACATTCGAAGTCACGCGAATGACCGCTTTTCTTTCTTTTTAATGTAACCACCCCCCCCCCACTTCTTTTAAGAGATCATATCTACGGCCCTGTGACACTTATTCGCCTCTCAAATCTCCTTGGCTGTCTGAATAATTTTTCTATAAATCCAGGATGCTTTAATAAACATGAAAACACACGAAAATAGAAGTTGTAATCTAAGTCGTGAGAAACTAGTGATGAATTAAATATGTACTTGCATTTGCTAACCCCTCATACAGAAACATCATTAAATTCTTTCATAAATTCACAATGGACGCAATAATTGAAGCACATTTTATGATATAACGGGACAATATAACTCTAAATATTCCTACCTTTATATAGACGTGAATGATTTGTCTAATGTAGTTGTATACCAAGGGTTGAGTAAAAATTTTTTACTCAATCACGCGAAACTCCAGTTTGATAATCAGAAATGTGCACTCTAGTACTCACTATGACAGATCAGTTGAGAATCTTTTGTTTAGTAAATTAAGCTTTTACCACCTTCATTGGCACAGTCTTATATCCATTCTCACACTCCCACATTTATGTTTTCATCACACGTTATCTCCATGGCTGGTCGTCGATGATTGACATGGTAACGATCTTCATTCCGCTAGATACGATCCAATCAGATTATCCCGGGTTGGACTAGATGACCCCGCCCACTAGCGGCGGGTTTACTCACAGCAGGAACAACAAAAGCTGGAACCAGGGAATGGAGGATGTTTGGAAGTACTTGTTGCTAGGGCAACGGTTTAATGAAATTATAGCAGGTACTGAGATTGTGTTGAGCCCCAGATGTTGGGCGTTTGACCAGAAATGGGAGAATACCACGTGGATTATCTGTCATATAGGAACGCGGGAATTGAGGGAATCTAATGCCGCACCTTATTTCTCATTGAATACTGTCTTTAACCCCCTTCCCCTTCCTTCCATTTCAATATCTTATCCACACGGTGTATCTCTCTCTCTCTCTCTCTCTCTCTCTCTCTCTCTCATTTCTATTCACTTATCGCTGTATTGTTCTAATGAATTCGCCCTTGTGTTGACATCTTAATGCGCCCCTGTATTGATGTTCATATTGAGGCACCCCTGTGTTGATATTCTTATTGATGCGCCCCTGTGTTGATATTACTATTGATACACCCAAGTTGATATTGTTATTGATGCGCCCCGTGTTGATTTTGTTATTGATGCGTCCCTGTGTTGATATTTTTATTTATGCGCCCCTGTGTTGATATTTTTATTTATGCGCCCCTGTGTTGATATTTTTATTTATGCGCCCCTGTGTTGATATTTTTATTTATGCGCCCCTGTGTTGATATTTTTATTTATGCGCCCCTGTGTTGATATTTTTATTTATGCGCCCCTGTGTTGATATTTTTATTTATGCGCCCCTGTGTTGATATTCTTAACTGCTATGATTGCGACACTCAGTTGGTTGACGATTGAAATATCAACTCACAAGGTGATACTCTCACCTGACTCTCAGAGTATGCTGCAGATGATAGAAAGGTGTTCTTTAAGAAAGGTGTAGGTCACGTCATTGAACAGCTCAGCTCGGTTGTCCATAGTATTTCTGAGCCTCGTTCTGACAAAGGTTGTGACACATTGATACTCACTGTATACACGCTGTGTGATTGAAAGTGATCAATATTAACACTACGAAATGGTCGTTAATGCATTCATGCGAATGTCATACTTGTTATTAGTATCACTGTGACTGACATCCTTATGATTGACTTTCATGTTATTGACTTTCATGTGAGTGTCATCTATGTAATTGAACGAACTACTTTTTGTAGACGACCAAGTAGTAATAGACAAATTGCATGAAAATATGAACAGACTCCACACAACAAGTCAAAAATTCAACATGAAGATTAATATTGAAAAGACAAAAATAATGGCAATAGCAAAGACAGAAAGAAATATCACTATCTCCATTGATAATAAACACCTTACCGTAAACATGTATCGGACTTAGTTCACTTACTTATGAAGCTTTATATCGAGTGAAGGGAAAAAAATAGAAAGAGATACAAAATAGATGTAACAAAAACATACCAGATCCTAGGACAGATGGAAGGTATTTCTAAGAACAAAAATGTAAACATAGATACTAATGTTGCATTATACAAGACTATTATTATCCGTCACTGCGCTACCAGTGACAAACCTGAACAATGACAGCTCAAGACAAAAGAAAAATAGTGGTAGCAGAAATGGCAGTCCGCGAAGAATACTCGGAGTGCCATTAAGAGATAAAATTAGAAACGATCACATCAGACAGATAACCAAAACAATACCAGTATTGGAACACATCAAAAGACAACAGATCAAATGGTTTTTACACATTTACAGACTACCAACAGACCACATGCCACAGATAATCATAGCACATAGACATAACGGCTATACAGCCAGAGGCAGACCATGTAAAGGATGGACCACAGAAATCAAAGAAGCCACAAGAATAAGCTTACAAGCAGCACACAAGAAAGCCATCTCCAGAGAACTCTTCTACCCCTGATGTCGCTAGGCAAACAAGTGCCGCAGCATATAGATAGACATTCATCCATACGATTAGAATGTATCTGCTTTGCATCCATCAGATTAGCATCCATCAGATTAGCATCCATCAGATTGGCATTCATGCTGACATCCATGTTATTGACATCCATGTTATTGACATCCATGTTATTGACATCCATGTTATTGACATCCATGTTATTGACATCCATGTTATTGACATCCATGTTATTGACATTCAAGTTATTGACAGCCATTTTATAGACTTTCATATTATTGATATCCCTGTTATTGACATCCATGTGATTGAGTGTCTGTATATAACTTAGTTTATGAAATTGTTAATCACCATCTGTTGGACATTAAATTACCATCTGTTGGATATTGAATAACCATCTGTTGGATATTGAATAACCATCTGTTGGTTATTGAATAACCATCTGTTGGATATTGAATAACCATCTGTTGGACATTAAATGACCATCTGTTGGACATTAATGACCATCTGTTGGACATTAAATGACCATCTGTTGGACATTAAATGACCATCTGTTGGACATTAATGACCATCTGTTGGACATTAAATGACCATCTGTTGGACATTAATGACCATCTGTTGGACATTAATGACCATCTGTTGGACATTAATGACCATCTGTTGGATTTTGAATGATCATATGTTGGAAAACCATTTGCATTCTGGGTAACAGACTGACGTGTATGCCTTGCAACCTACTACTAAATGTCAAGGTCTGATTTACTAAGAGGAATAACACGCCCTGACTCTAATCGTTCACCCTTATCTACGAGTTTGATTCAGCAAGATGTACCGCATATGGTGAGTCACACTTCTTTTAACCACGAACGTTATTTCACTTTAGTTATATCAGAGTGTTAATTATTACACAATAGTGACGGTAGGTAGTTGTTATCCAATCACCAATACTACTTCAGGAGTTAGATTTGTGATTATTCTCTACGGGTTTGTTTGGGTGGGGGGGGGGGGGCATGCCGTATACATCAGCACTTCCCTTATAGGTAGGAGACTTGGAATAGAACAATTATATCTCGGAGACTAGAAGTCTCCTAGGTATGCAAGAAATCTCTGAATAGTCACATTGACAATAAAATAAGGCTAACTTATAGCATTTATTAATGCCGTAGGTAATTATGAGATGTTAGCGATCTCGAATTTCAGTGGCTCTGCTATATGAGGGCGGTAGCCATCTCCTCTCCCTCGCAGTCTTTACTTCTAGGATAATCCAGTACTCAATTACGCTTGGGTCAAAGCGGTAGACATTTTTCTCATCACTAACCACTAGCCATTGTACCAACAACTTCTCAACACGAAAACTCCACCCACCCCCCCCCCCCCCGCCAGAAAAAAATGTGCGTTGTGCCAACATTGCACATAGGAAACAAGGGTTCGTTTGACGCAAATACTGGCAATTTAAACAAACAAACATGAATCTCAACCTGTTTAGTCTGTCTTGTTTAATCTTACCTTGGATAGGTCATTGTTTAATCTTACCTTGGATAGGTTATTGTTTAATCTTACCTTGGATTGGTTATTGTTTAATCTTACCTTGGATAGGTTATTGTTTAATCTTACCTTGGATTGGTTATTGTTTAATCTTACTTTGAATTGGTTATTGTTTAATCTTACCTTGGATTGGTTATTGTTTAATCTTACTTTGAATTGGTTATTGTTTAATCTTACCTTGGATTGGTTATTGTTTAATCTTACCTTGGATTGGTTATTGTTTAATATTACCTTGGATTATTTATGAATAAATATTATTGCACTCTGTTCAGACCCGTTAATGTTCAGTTTTCCATCGCAGATAACGACGTGTTGGCATATTGATGGTGTCCCCGGTCGGCTGGTTAACGACGCATCTCATTTTGCCATGTCCGGTTCTTTAGTTCCTCATTTAATACATAATTCTTGAAATATCTCTCTCAATGGTTTATCACTCTCTCTCTCTCTCTCTCTCTCTCTCTCTCTGGCGGTATCTAGCAGGAGTCCGTGAAGCAGTGTCACCACATACACCTTATCCATTGTCAATTCTACATATATTTGTGACTTAGATGCTAGCTTGTCTGCTCTTTCATTACCACAAACACCGGCATGTTCTGGACAGTAGTTTCATGTTATATTCCGGAAGTAGATGGAATATAGTTGTTACTCGTGTCGTAAACTCATATCTACACAGGCATTTTAGCTATCAACACATAGCCTTTGAAGTCTGGGGTGCAGTGACGTCGAAGAGAGCGGAAGTCTGGGGTGCAGTGACGTCGAAGAGAGCGGAAGTCTGGGGTGCAGAGACGTCGAAGCAAGCTGAAATCCAAGGGTAAAGAGATGTCAAAGGCGGACGTCTGGGTGTGAAGAGACGTCGAAACGAGCGGAAGTCTGGGGTGCAGAGACCTCGAAACGTGCGGAAGACGCGCTCCGCTCCACAGAACCAGGAATCATAACGTATCAACACTTTGCTACTCCTCTCCGCGGAGTACCCCGGGCAGCAGAATCTTCTGGCAAAGCTAACAAGGATCGTATTCTCCACATGAAGTGGGATTCTGCTGTGGACTTAAAAACTTCCAAGAGAGAATCAACTCTTTAATCTGCAGTTCGTCATGAAATTACAAACAAGCTCCAGCAACTTCCGACAGTTTATAACCAACATAGACTACGTCTTAGGTTGAAATCGACGTGACTAGATGGCCTAGTGGAATCCAGAAATTAACTAACTAAAACGTTTAGTCTTACACAATAACTGCTGTAGTAAATGAGGTCTCTGGGAGCCATTTGAGTGCAAAAACATCCTCTATGTCCATCCTCATATTGGAGGTAGTTGTTCCTTATGCTCTGCAACGATTCTACTATAGCAGCAGCAAGCTGTAGCTACCACAGTAGATAACACAATAAGGAGTCATCTTGTTTATTGGTGATGCGCTGACACCGCTGCACTCTGGTCAAACTCATAGGTGCCCAGTTTCCTCAGCAGATATCGAAGGGTATGAAAAAGTAATCTATTATACAGAAGAATATAACTGTCTCTTCTTCACAATCAGTGAAGTCAACAGGCAGCATTATCTGAACAACAATTTCCATTATTTTTATTGGTAAAAACAGCACTGATATAACCAATTTCAATTTCAAATTGATGTACATAATTGTTATTCTCAACTCATTTTACTTAGTGTTTACGTAAACAAAAACAACGATGTATGCATGTATTTTTTCTGAGGTCTCTGATGACTTTCTTTTGTAAACGATGACGTGGGAATCTACTGTGAACTTGAAAATAAAAGTATGTAAGAAACAAAATAAATTTTTCTGCAGGTCAACAAGAACATCAAGCATTGGAGAAGCTTCGCAGACTTGAGTGGTTAAAGCATGTGAGGAGGCATAATTCACTGTCCAAGACTGTCCTGCAAGACGATAGCTGAGGATTGAAAAAAGAGGGTAATGTCAAAGACTGCACAGGATTATGTAATTTTTACGGGGATCTCCCTAGCGTAGTGGTTAAGCTGTTCGCCTTGTGTTCAAGAGGTCATGAGCTCGAATCTGGCTCGTGTCGTCTTGTTTACATGGTTAATTTTTTCAGAGATCCCTGTAGGTTATCTCTTGAAGCTACGGAGTTACGTGTTATGAGTGGTACTCTCGGCAGGCGGCGTGCGTTTTGTTGAGAGAGACGGAGTACATATGGGAAAACAAGTACATTGAAGTCAACCCTATACTCCTTTTGATCCCTTTTTGATGTAATTTTCACACTCAATGAATTGAGAACAGCTTGATGTGATTTTTGTCTTTATTTTATAACATGGTGCCACCTATGATCCTGAGGGGATAAGGATTTGATGAAGTTAATCACTCGAAGCTGCGAAGTTTTAGTGCTTTTAGTGGTATTCTCGAAGCCGACCTTCCGCTTCGAGGTGAAGTTCGGAGTACACATTGGAAACCAGAGTACATTGAAGTAGTCTCTACGACTTTTAGCGCCTTTTTTAAGAAGTTATAATCCATCTTCCCCTTCAGAGTGATTATTCTCTGTAATCACAGTGTCACATCAGCGTAGGACCATACGTAAACAGTGTTCTGCCTACAATAATTAATAAAATACTAAAGTAGAGCAATGCTTCCAAGGTCACGTATGTTACAAAAGACGACTAAGGTCGGACGTGACTGTCGCTCGCTTGATGAAACACAGTGATAATTAATTAATATACTTTATGAAGCACGGTGAAGCTTCCTTAATACACGTGGTGAATTACTGTATGTAATAGACTGAGGCGTGACAGGCTGGAAAAACAGAACAATAGGTCTCCTGCTTCGTCAAAATTCAGTCAGAATGTCTGACAGAACCAAATGAACAAGTAAAGTAATATAACAATGTCACAACCCTGCCTTATGTTCCTGCTCCCCTGCTTAAATTATGTGTGGTTTTTGTTCTAAATATTTTTACTGAAATCGTTCTTACTCCCCTGCTTAAATTATGTGTGGTTTTTGTTCTAAATATTTTTACTGAAATCGTTCTTACTCCCCTGCTTAAATTATGTGTGGTTTTTCTTCTAAACATTTTTACTGAAATCGTTCTTACTCCCCTGCTTAAATTATGTGTGGTTTTTGTTCTAAATATTTTTACTGAAATCGTTCTTACTCCCCTGCTTAAATTATGTGTGGTTTTTCTTCTAAACATTTTTACTGAAATCGTTTTTACTCCCCTGCTTAAATTATGTGTTTTTGTTCTAAACGTTTGTTACTGAAATCGTTCATGCTGCCTGTTTAAATTAATGACCCATAAATTTAGGATGAAATTATATTTCTTAATGGACAGATCCTAACTATAAACATGGCATAAGTATCATCACCATTGATTCACGATCAGAACATGGAGATATTCAGAGGTAATCTGATAAAGGATTACATGATAAGACGGAAATAAATCCACATCAAAATCATAGCCCACACCGAACCTATTCACTCCAGAAACAGGTGTGAAGAGAGTTTTATCACCGGAACGAACGACAGCTTTCCAATCAGGTTCCTTGAAGTATTCAATTGTTAATCTCCTGATCTGATCTCAGGAGTCTTTCAATTGAGTCATCGAATTGAAGCGAGGGCACTTCACTGTGAACAACTTAGTTTCGTCTAGTAGTGTCAAACAGACCCTATAGAAGATGTGAAAGTTGCTGACTCAATCACCTGTCAATGACCAAATACCGTCAAAGTTTAACAATAGTCCTGTCTGGGTAAGAATTGCTAATTAATCTCTTGGACACACATTTTGAGTTATGTATTTCATGACAACCAGTTGTTCGTGACTTCATGAGAACGGCACAAAATAATTCGGAAGAAACGAATTCTTATATAAGAGATGAAAGTTGGAAAAAGGAAATGAATTTTTTCCAAGCGCTGACAATACACATAACACAAAAAGACGTATCGACCAAAAGATGTTATCAAGAGTTCAACATAACAAACAACGATTAAGGAATAGCACTGTCTACGTTCACATCATAAAGACCATATGAGATAAATCTCCGAAGTATAGAACAGTATGTTTGATATAAGATTGAAACGTTGATTTTTGTGGGTATTATTATTTGTGTTACCAGTGATTAACAAAACTTAATTACCCTGTTCCAAGTTTCGTCTTGTTGATTGCTGTTTTTCTTTACTTATTAATTATCGGAATGGGGTATGTCAAACTCTGGCATATAATTCTCTGCCACATTTTAGACACGAATTATCAGGATTCGACATCTATGTGTTTGTTGTTCTGTATTTTCAGGCAGCACGTTCTTTCTGTGTCTGAGAGATCTAATTTTTATCAGCGATGTAAGCATTGTTATTGCTGCGCAAAATAGGCAAATACTGTGTGACAGATTCACAGGATGTGATGTTGATGTTGAAGCTCCTTTAGAGACACTGAAGTAGCCACTGACGCTTGTCTTCTGTCCTTAAACCTGTCGTTGTTAACCACTGACGCATGTCTTCTGTCCACAAACCTGTCGTTGTTAACCACTGAAGCTTGTCTTCTGTCCACCAACCTGCCGTTTTCTACTGAAGGCTCCAGCAGCTACAGCACTACCGGTCAATGAATCTGAACTTTTTTTGCCTCTTATCCCTGTCTATGCTGTGTCGAAACTAAACTGCCTATCCAAAATTATCCCATACGAGACCTATCTTCGCCTAGACATAAAACTACAATCTCAGCATTTTTGTATAGTTGGTGAACTTACAAGTCACAGCCGAGATGTCAAATAACTTGAGTCTCACATATTCACAAGAGAAAAACCTTCCAAATCTTATCATCTAGACAAAACTCAGCGCCTTTCCACCAGCAATAAATCCCTGACACTAACAAACCAAAAATAAACTTCTGATTGCATAAGCTCTCACTAAGACATATACAAACCCAATAGAATATTGAACACTGTAAGAACAATTAGCTTTCCACATATTCTTGTTGTAAATTGGTATCTACCTGCAATGTTGTTCTCTAACGATCGAAAGGTCCATATTCATAGTAACTTTAGAATATACACGTTGAAAGTGTTGACTAAAGTAGAATCTTATTTAGAGATGTTGCGTGGTACAGTAACACGTGTTGACTCATGTTGCTAGACCAACAGGCGCCAGCTGAACGGACAAGATTCACATTTCTTCAGCTTCCATATGTTTTTCTTCTACTGTTTATACTGACAAGGCATCATCATCATCAGGTGGCTTGCCCGGCTGGGGTAGGCGATCATGGCTCTCCACCGCTCTCTGTCTCCAGTATTATGTATCAATATCGTTGTTGTTTCTCCCCCGTGCCATGTTGTTACACTCTCTAATATTTTCTCATGTTGTCGCCCTCTGTCTCTGTTGTCTTCAATCTTGCCTGTTGTGACTATGTTCTCCAAACCCCCATGTCTCATGAAGTCTCTAAAATATGAAGATTGTGTCTTTCTTATAATATTTATTAAGGTCCGTTTCGCATTTCACTCTTTCAACACCTCCACAGTAGTTTTGTTTTGGCAGTCCATGGTATTCTCAGCATTCTTCTGTAGAACCACATCTCTATTACCTCTAATGTCCCACTTTCCTTTTGGTTTATTTTTCAAGACTCAATGTCAGTTTAGTGTTGACAAGTAGACCTAATTTTTCCTGTAGTACTGTGGTCTAATGGCACGTACTAGTGTTAAATGTTTGGGGTCCTGGAGGAATTTACATAACTCTGCAGTGTGGGTTTTATTGGTGTTTTGTTGATGTTGTTGTTGTCTCTGTGTGCTCCTTTGGTCCACATTCATACTAGCTTGAGATTATACACACTTGACGTTTTGAGTAAATTTGCATCTTTTCTTAAAGACTAGTTGTGGTCGACTTTGGAAAAACAAAATATTTGTCTCTAGTCGCGAGTGCAAACAAGTTGAACAGACCTAGACGAAATCCCATCTAATATCTTCTGATGTTTAGCACATATTGGACTGTTATGGAACAGTCAGTTGATCCTTTTCTAGTTGTTATCTTTTGATGCCCATATGAGTGTTAACATTGTTGTGTTGTACATGAGACGAGTGAAACATGCCCCCATACCACAGCTGCGACGCCTATGCTAGCAAACGAGGAAAGTGTAGATATCATTACTGATGTAAGAAATTACGAATTATGCCACCGTAAGAAATCAATGAACACATAGTCACGTGGTAATTAGCTTCGTATGAGTGTTCTGTGCAGGAAGTCGACAACATGGCCGGTGTGATAACCAATCCGTCCCAATTTAGTAACGAGCAGTGATTTAGTTTCTTACTGGCTAAGGATGTCGAAGGACCAACATTCATCAAATAATTCAGGCGGTGTATGATAGAATATTTATTTCGAAGACAATAGCGAAGGCTTGGGCAAGAATTGTTCGGGAAGGATGACAGGTAACAAATATCTTCCGCCGCCGCGTCAGGCACTTGCTGTGACAGAAGACCAAATTTTCGCGACAAGTGGCAGAGCAGAATGACGTCACGCGGCAGCATTCCGGGTACCTTGTTCCTGATATATATATATATATATATATATATATATATATATATATATATATATATATATATATATATATATATATATATATATATATATATATATAACTCCACCAAGAGTACTTCTTGATCAAAAAATACAGAATGTATTTCTATTCGCTAGAACAAATAGTTGCGTATGCACGAGTCTGTCTTCTCAATTTATTTCAACTGTGTAGACACACTTTTAAATTTATTATATCGCTCCTGTTTGTTATCCTCATATTTATTATCTTTATGTCCATTTATATTTTAAATTTTATTTCTATTATTTAAATTACCAATTTATTCGGTTCATATTTATTTTCTTTAATATTTTTTTTGTGTATGTATATTTTGTAATCAATTCTAATTTTAATTAAAATATACTTATCTTAGCTGCTGGTGAAGACTTCCTAACCGAAACGTTTTATTGTCCTCTGTTTTGCGTTTAGAAATTTATATTTGGTACTACCACCTTTTTTCTATTTGTGCTCTTACCTATTTAT
This sequence comes from Meghimatium bilineatum, assembly GCA_034231615.1. Lineage (NCBI taxonomy): Eukaryota > Metazoa > Mollusca > Gastropoda > Stylommatophora > Philomycidae > Meghimatium > Meghimatium bilineatum. The sequence goes on from CM067299.1 coordinate 8,825,044, forward strand.
ATTAATATATTTAATTATGGAGGTGAGAGGGTTTAGGATTAGGTGAATCGTCCCGCAAATGAGTCATTAAAAAGGCTGGTTTTTATGCAAGAGGCAGGCTGTGTATGTTTGTGTGTCCGTTGCAGACAACCTTCGTTTCGGAGATTTAGATAATTTATTGTTATCTGTCTAGTATCGTATATCAAAATGTTAGTTAATTAAGGCAATTTATATTACTTCAAAGAACGGCACTAGTGTAGTGTGAAATCTCTCTACCGCAGTTTAGGTGGCTGGGGTTTTCTGCTCGTTTATCACTCATGGTTCGGTTTGCACATAACAAATGGGTTCTGTGGTTCAGTTATAAAATCAGAAAATGGTGACCAGGGCTCAAACTCTTGAAAAATTGAGGGATGTTGCTACCATAGCTACCTCTAAAGGAGAAAGTGATCAAGCGGTTCAACATGAACAATTAGTTATGCATATAAGCAGTTATAGATAACATTGTACTTACTGTATCATCAATCAAATAGTCCGTGAGACAACCTGGGTCTGGAACATGAACGTCTACAAGATAGGACATATTGGGTAAATGGATATCCAACCTTCTTAATGAGCCATTCGACTATTCCCTTGATTTTCATTGGATGTCACACAAAGTATAATGATAGTGAATAATATTCACGGGAATAGTCGAATGAGTCATCAAGAAGGCCGGTTTTCCAGTTAGCCAGCAGGTCTTATATTGTAGACTGACATGTTCGATGTACACAGAAAAACGCCACTTTCCCGTTATTTCGTAATAGACGACTAAGGAGGCTGGGGGTATCGGCTGACAGTCTTGGTACCTGGGACAGAAATGATCATTCTCACTGCATTTCATATATAACTTTATGACTTTCGTTTTCTGTCACAAGGTCCCGCATATCGTCTGTCACAAGGTTCCGCATATCTTCTGTCACAAGATCCCGCATGTCATCTGTCACAAGGTCCCACATGTCTTCTGTCACAAAGTCCCGCATGTTTTCTGTCACAAGGTCCCGCATGTCTTTTGTCAAAAAGTCCAGCATGTTTTCTTTCACAAGGACCCGCATATCTTCTGTCTGAAGGTTCCGCATGTTTTCTGTCACAGAGTCCCGCATGTCATCTGTCACAAGGTCCCACATATCTTCTGTCACAAAGTCCCGCATGTTTTCTGTCACAAAGTCCCGCATGTCTTCTATCTGAAGGTCCCGCATGTTTTCTGTCACAAAGTCCCGCATGTTTTCTGCTACAAAGTCCCGCATGTTTGTCGGGAGTGTCGCTGTATGTGGTGATGCTGGTGGTGTCGGAGATATTGTCTGCCTCATTTGCAGTCACATCTCTTTCCATCTGCTTCCTCCACATTCTCGGACACTATCCCCAAATGATTTGGCCAGAATCAGCTCGAGCTGCTGTTTTCTGTTACCAGGGTGCACCGCGAGGAGCTACATTTGGGATCTTGGTTATCTGCTAACCCTGGGTCCGCCTAAAGCAATGCGTTCCCTTTGCACCCAGGTTGGTTGGTTAATTAGACTCTCAAGAAATTTGCTTATTTGCATATTCCTTCCAACAATTCGCCAAGATTCCGGGGTGAAAAGAAAAACCAGAAGATAAGAATCAATTTCATAAGTTTTTATTCAGCTCTCACATTATTCAAATCTCAATCATCTATCAGAGGTTATCCTTCTAGCTCAAGTCTTCAAGAATTCTCCTCATTAATTTTACGAAATGTCCCTTCTGTATTTTATATATATATATATATATATATTGTTTCATACATATCTATTCTGGTTGGTAGAATTCCGGTTATCTCAATACACGTAGTGGCATGAAATAAAACAAATGTAGTTTGAACGTATATACGTTAATTGCTTATATATCTTCATTTCATTCCAAAAATATAACTTTGGAAAATATAACTTTGGAAAATATAACTTCCAATAATATAATTTCACTCATCAAAATTGTAGATGAATCAAAAATTGTATAAGACTCTCTGGATTAATTCGTTTTCCGAAGTATTTCAGTCGAGACATGAATAACCATATTTATAGGAAGTATAAAGTTTATAGTCTTTTTGTCCACCTTGGATTTTCTTCAAAATCATATATATATATATATAGTCTTGTAATTCGATTTGGCAGACATTGAAATCTTCATCTCGTTGGATTTATTCTTCGATAGGTATCCCTAACCTTGTATCCTATAACCTACTGTTTTCTGTTTTATATATTTATAACTTTTAGGGTTCACATCTTCGTGAATACCTCATCCCTGGTGACAAAGATTTTGACTACTAAATTTCATATTTCTTCTACCTTTGTGCATACATCTTTTGGTATTAAATTATAAATAAACATCCTTAATTCTCTACATTCTAATTTTCGTTCCCGTTAGCGATATGTCTTTAATTGACTTCCAATCGAATTTGTCCTCTAAAACGTTTATAATAATCTTATCAGGTAGAGGCTTTTGTTTATTTTGTTTATTAGTCTCTTCAAAATCTTATCCGATTGTATTCTACTTACGTCCAATCTGATGTATTTTATTTATTTCAAGTATATCCGTACCTATTCAAACACTATCGTGTATTTCGTCCTACTTTACAAAGGTTTCCAAATACTCAAAACTCAGGGTTAGCCAATACTGCCCATTGTAGAAGAGCAGTTTTCACATCCACATTCTTATACACATTATATCCGCCTTTTCATAATTTCTTTCAAAAACCCATACCACGCTTGATTCCAAATTCCTGAACTAAATTTCTTATTTTCTCGAATATAAACAGAAAAGGTTAGTTTTATCAATTGCACATTTTTTTCAGTCACTGGTTTTTATCAGTCTTTTTATTTTCGTCCATGGTCGAGTCATGAACAAGTGAGCACTAATTTAAAACATTCTAAAAAATACTCTAAAATACACTCTAAAAATGTCTGATATAAACCCAGATTTCTTAAAGTCTCATTCGACTATTTGCGTGATTATCATTGGGCACTATGATTGCACTTTGTGTGACAGCCAATGACAATCAAGGGAATAGTCCAATTGATAAGTACGCAGAAAAAAGATAATATAAATGAGATTCAGTATTTATATATATGTATATGTATATGTATATGTATATATATATATATTTGTATATACGTAAGCAGTATACAGTTATATTAGCAGACTGCAATTCTGTATATGTTAAACAATATACAATTGTATTAGCAGACTGTAGAAATCTGTATACAAGTTTAGCAGTATACAGTTATATTAGCAGACTGTAGAAATCTGTATATAAGTTAAACATCATACAATTATATTAACAGATTTCAAGATAAAGATATGGTTTCTGTTTTCTTTTAGAATTCCTTTTTGACTAAAGAAACGCCTGGCAACAGTCCCACATCGCAGCTGATAATTTCTTCAGTTCTAGCGCCGATCTCCCACAAGCGCCCGTGTTCACCTTGGCGTAAAGGTCAACCAGTGCAGCGTGTCGCTTTCTTCGTAAGTTTTGTGGAAGCCAACCAAACAGCCGGGGACTCTAAATGTCCGAATGGTACCCATTGTTCAGTTAGCGTAATATTTACATGGCATTTGAGGCAGAGTTTCCGGAACCTGGCCGAACTTACCGACACAGAGAGCGCGCGTCAACTCCAGCATTTGCCTTGTTTTCCCTGATGACATGCACGTGTGATCTCTTGTTTTCGTTTCGTATTTCCAAAATGTCGGTGATATGCTATATAGATTTTTGCATGTGCCTGCTTCCGATTTAATGTCTTTTTTTCTCTTTCTTGTTTGTGCCCTCATGTTTTCACTTTATGTGCTGACGATTCAACAGAGGGTTCTCAGAAAAAAATGTATTAAAACGTGGAGAGGACTGATTTCTTTGTACTCCGGTTTCCCTATATATATATACACCCTCTCACTGAACAACGCAGCCCTCCGCCTGTTGAGAGTACCACTCAGAACACGTAACTACGTAACAAGCGATAATCATCAACGATTTTTGAAAGACCACCTTCTTGTGAACATGACATCAAGGTGTGGAATCGAACCCAAGATCTCTAGAACACATGATAACTGTCGTAACCAATACGGCATGGAGATTCCCACATTCCTTGTCTTTTCTTAATAAAAAAAAGGACATATTATGGTAATTTACTCAATTTTCACACTCGCGAGTTAGTCTAATTGGTTCCAATCTTTCAAAAATACAGTAAAGGTTGGTCCTAAGGCAGCAACCTGCAGTCGGGGATGAAGATACCTCTTCATGTACTAAGCCGCATCAACTATTAGGGGAGGGGGTGACCAGTTCCCTTCCTTGCTGTCTTTATCTCCTCTAACTCATGCGTCAGGTACCAATTTACAGCTGGGTCGACATAACAATACAGTATGCACTCATTAAAAGTATTGCTTGTATAGCTAAGTTATGTGACGTTTCTGTCGTGATTTTCATTTTTCACTGGTTATACTTGACGACGACAGCTAGTGAGTTATAAACATAAATATAACATTAATATTCACCAATGAGTTGCGAACATAAATATAACATTAATATTAACCAATGAGTTATAATTAATCAATCAAGTGCCATGCTGACTGGCGTAGGCGATCATGTTTCTCCACGACTCTCTGTCTCGTGTGTTGTCAAAAAGCTCGGTTGGTGAGTTTCTACTGTGCCACGATACAAGCCCTTCTAGTAACTTTTCTCTTTGTCGACTCCTATCTCTTCTCCCTTTGATCTTTCCAGTGGTTATTAAGTGCTCAAGCTGTGTTCTTCTCAGCACATGCCCTAGAAACCTTGACTGTCTGCCCCTAAATGAGTTAGAAACACAAATATAACATTACTATTGACCAATGAGTTATACACACAAATATAACATTATTATTCAATACAAAGAAAAACACATTGGTAAAGATTATAACATTTTCGCATGGCCGTAGATATGATTACCTTAAGGAGAAGGTTTTACCTGAACCTGAAAAAATAATTTTTAAAAGTTGGACGGATTTTGTATATATATTTCACTATTTGAAGGACCAATTTGAAAGACCTTTGTGTAAAAAAATTCTTAAGTCGCGTTTTTAATTGCCCTTTTAGGTAGCTCCTGATACTAAATGTCATATTCAGATTTGCTAAAAAAAAAAGAGGGGAGGGGTTAACCTGAATTTTAACAAAGTAACAGTAACAGTAGAAAGAATGTAAACATTCGGGTTATCTATATTATTCCTAAACCGGGTGAACAGCGTCTCCCCATTGTGGAAGCTACAAGCAAAGTTTTGAATTGGCATAATTGTTGGGGAACCTGTTCGGTCTGTTAGTAAGGATTTCTCTGGATTCTTTATTAGTGGTCATACTTGAGAGATATTGAAAACGACGAAGAAAAAAATTACTTAAAATTAAGTAATATATTGTATGTCTGTTTATTAACAATTGTTTCTGATAACTAAAATTAACAAGATTATAATTAACACTAACAATTAATAATTAAACTGTACAAACTATTTGAAAACAGCATAATTGTCATTGAAAACACTCACCCTGTATATGACGTCGTGGTAGTAAGGTTATTGAAAACACTCACCCTGTATATGACGTCGTGGTAGTAAGGTTATTGAAAACACTCACCCTGTATATGACGTGGTAGTAGTAAGGTTATCGCACAGCTTCAAAATCCCTCCCTTCCATTCCATAACTAGAATCATGCAGTTTTTGACATAGATGTCATTACATCATGATGGAAGCACACAGATGATAACCATAAAACATGTGACTGGTTATAGTCGAAGACGTGCCGCAATAGGAAACATTAGCGCACATAGTGCGACAATAAGAAACATCAGCTCATAGAGTGCAATAACAGGAAACATCAGCTTATAGAGTGCAATAACAGGAAACATCAGCTTATAGAGTGCAATAATAGGAAACATCAGCTTATAGAGTGCGACAATAGGAAACATTAGCGCACATAGTGCGACAATAAGAAACATCAGCTCATAGAGTGCAATAATAGGAAACATCAGCTTATAGAGTGCAATAACAGGAAACATTAGCTTATAGAGTGCAATAACAGGAAACATCAGCTTATAGAGTGCAATAACAGGAAACATCAGCTTATAGAGTGCAATAATAGGAAACATCAGCTTATAGAGTGCAATAACAGGAAACATTAGCTTATAGAGTGCAATAATAGGAAACATCAGCTTATAGAGTGCGACAATAGGAAACATTAGCGCACATAGTGCGTCAATAAGAAACATCAGCTTATAGAGTGCAATAACAGGAAACATCAGCTCATAGAGTGCAACAACAGGAAACATCAGCTTATAGAGTGCAACAACAGGAAACATCAGCTTATAGAGTGCGACAATAGGAAACATTAACGCACAGAGTGAAATAATAAGAAACATCAGCTCATAGAGTGCAATGATAGGAAACAAGTACGGCAAAGGGGATCAGCGTATAGATGGATAGATATAACCCTCTTCCTGTAGGCCATATTTGTAGTAAGTGTTCAGAGTTCACATCCGTAGGAAAGAATAGGTAGTACAAGCGATGTGTATGCATTGATCACGACCGAAGCGCAATATGTAGCAACTGAACCATGTTAATATCAAAATTACTAGCAAAAAAATAAAGGGTATCGGTAATACTTGAAATCATTGAAACATCAGAAATGAAGTGTGTAATCAAAAGCTGCATGGACACAAGGTGGAGGTACTCCGTAAACTCACTCATGTCAGTTAGAAACTTGGATGAAAAGAACAAGTAATCAATTTGAGAATGTGAGTGGGCCACAATGGGTTCAACGACATATGAGTGATTTGACGAATACCGCCAAGTTCACAGTGACAAAGACAACGACAAAGCCAAATCAATTTTTACCGCAGCTAGCATTGAGACAACAGACCGTTGCGTCTAATACACTAGCGGTATTGTGTTCTTCTTCTTTCTGTTCTCATGTACCTTTCGGTGTTCACAGGAGAGTGAGTGTACGGTCTTTCGCTCTTCTATTTGCCTCTTCCGCTGCTATATTTCCGAGTGTCTCTAATACACTATCTATCCACCTTTTACGAGGGCGTCCAATGGTTGGTTGGTTGGTTGGTTGCTGATCCAGCGGTCCATGGGCTCATGCCCTTTGACCTAATGCCATTAGATGGCATTATATTGCTGGGAAGTCTGTGGATTTTCGGCCCACCCCGAGACAGAGCCAGATAATAACTATCACACCTCCAGGAAGGTAGGTTTCAACCTTTGTGCTGCTCCTAGCCACTGTAGCCAAGATAGGGTTCACTGTGCTCATTCCTCGCCACCAATTGACTACTGGTTATGCCGAACTTCTCTATTGCTCCAGGCATGCAACCAAATGTTCAAGTCAAAAGGATTGTCACGTCCTGAGTCACTGTGCCTCTATGATGGGCCTCAGCCATAGGAAAAACAGTGATGTCAGTGTCCTCCTCCTCAGTGCTGCGTAGTACATCTCTGGCTCCCTCCCAACCACAGAGGGTGCATACATATATTCAGGCAAACATGAAAAAAACATTTAAACAACAAAACAAAATCATAACTGTATAGATGACGTACCATGAAGCTTCTATAAGAAGATAACCTCAATATAACGGCAAATCATCCTCTAAGGTTTTCTGTTGCATGGATGGTATGTCTAGTGGGCCATTGGTGAGACCCACAGACGCAACCACATGCGTAGGGCGTCCAATAGAACTACTGTTTTCGTATCGTTTGTTAAGGGTTTCTTGGATAATACTTTGATCTTTCTAGATATAGTAATATTTCTAGCGATATGGTCACGAATGTCAAAGTTTCAGAGAAATGTGTAAAATCATTGAACCCACTTCGCACCCAACGACGTTGATGCATAGGCCACTGGCGTAAATAGAACGACGACACGTCACGTCTCTTTTTCCGGAATATATTATGGTGCAAATCTAGTAGATCCATTGTCGTGTTGCAAGATAATCTAGAGGGAGTTCGAGAACGTAGACACAAAAACATTTATGTATATGATGTTTGAGATTGACAACACTCATGTATGCTTCAGTGGACATTGCTTCAGTGGACACTGCTTCAGTGGACATTGCTTCAATGGGCATTGCTTCAGTGGACAATCTGCAGAAAGCACGGAACATATTCTGCTGGTCTACGTATTGTATCATAACACAAGAAAATTGTGGGAACCTGAAACACATGTCATGAACAATCTCTACAGCATTACTTCAGAGCTGTTGACTACTACATTACAGTTACTTCAGAGCTGTTGACTACTACATTACAGTTACTTCAGAGCTGTTGACTACTACATTACAGTTACTTCAGAGCTGTTGACTACTACATTACAGTTACTTCAGAGCTGTTGACTACTACATTACAGTTACTTCAGAGCTGTTGACTACTACATTACAGTTACTTCAGAGCTGTTGACTACTACATTACAGTTACTTCAGAGCTGTTCACTACTACATTACAGTTACTTCAGAGCTGTTGACTACTACATTACAGTTACTTCAGAGCTGTTGACTACTACATTACAGTTACTTCAGAGCTGTTGACTACTACATTACAGTTACTTCAGAGCTGTTGACTACTACATTACAGTTACTTCAGAGCTGTTGACTACTACATTACAGTTACTTCAGAGCTGTTGACTACTACATTACAGTTACTTCAGAGCTGTTGACTACTACATTACAGTTACTTCAGAGCTGTTGACTACTACATTACAGTTACTTCAGAGCTGTTGACTACTACATTACAGTTACTTCAGAGCTGTTCACTACTACATTACAGTTACTTCAGAGCTGTTCACTACTACATTACAGTTACTTCAGAGCTGTTGACTACTACATTACAGTTACTTCAGAGCTGTTCACTACTACATTACAGTTACTTCAGAGCTGTTGACTACTACATTACAGTTACTTCAGAGCTGTTGACTACTACATTACAGTTACTTCAGAGCTGTTGACTACTACATTACAGTTACTTCAGAGCTGTTGACTACTACATTACAGTTACTTCAGAGCTGGTGACCACATTGCAGTTCAATGTGGAAATTAATACCAGAGTCTACCTCCGATACGAGAACACGGAATATGGAGAAGGTGAAACATATGTCGTGTAAAAAAACATATTTGTGGGCATCTGCGCCGCTGTTGATCGCAACGTAAGGCAGCGACAAAAGTACAAGCATGTGTGCCCATGTTTAGCTTTGAGCTTTTGAAGGTTATGGCTGCTGCGCAGTGTGAGCAGAGGTTGTGATTTCTTTTGTGCCAGGGTTTAATGGTGGATGTGATGGAATATGCACTGGTATTTCTGACTCAGATCGAAAGACTGGATAGAATCCAAAATGCAGCAATGCGTATCATACTTGGGTGCACAAGAGACACATGGACGAGAGTTAAGCGATACATAACAGTTTTGCCGTGCACGGGCGTACATTTAAATACATGCAGATAAGGAACACCCGTTGCATTCCGAAATACCGAAAGTTAAAGGCAGCAGACTCATGAGAGGGGGGTCGTGGATTGGACGTGCTGAGGATGTCATATAAAGGTGTGCAGATTTCAGGGTGTGGCAGCAGATGCGGAATTGATAAGTCTACCCACAGATTTCTAAACTTGTTTGAGAGTAGTAATATCACTTATCAAGGAATGCAGGGAATGGTGTCCCACAGCAGTGGAGAAAGAAGTGCAGAATTTTGGTCTGTGAAAATATCAAAGAGCGGGATGTGATTATATACACTGATTGATCTGAGATTAGACATGTTCGCAGTGCTTGGGCCTTTACAGCTCAGTGCGCATGTAAAACCATCAGGGAGAAAAGTGGTGCCTTTCCGGTCACTACGAGTAGCATGACCATGTAGACTATGGCGGTGACCAGAGCATTTGAGTAGGTATGCACACAGAAGGTAACACAGGTCTGCATCTTGAGTAACGCCATGAGTATGATTAGGAAGGTACAAGTGGGTCTCGAACAGTAGATTGAGGCCTTGAGAAAGGCGAGGCTGAAAGTGGTTACATTTATTGGCGTGCCGGACATGTGGTTGTTCGAGGCAATGAAAGAGCAGATCAACTGGCATTATGTGCGATTGTGACACAGGACGATTGGATAATGGATCGAGCTGATGTTTTGATTCTCCTTAAGATATATATCACGCGAGAGTGAGACAACTGTGGATGATGATTCTTTTTCAATTGTCAGGATTAAAGATCAGCGATTGAGATGCTGTGTTCCTAGAAGTGAACATTTTGGAGGACGCTGAAGAAAGATGGTCAACCAGCATAGAACCGGTACAGTTAGTAGAAGTGTATTGGCGGATACACTCAAGGAGAGATCGGAGAAACTATGGACGTGTCCAGTTTGCAGTGATGATGATCCGACGACTAACTAACTAACTAACTTTGGGACCAGATTGGAAGTCCGAGAATCAGATATCTCGTACAGCTGGCTACTATACTGACGACATCGTTACAGAGACCCACCGTCCAGCTAAAGCGGTAAAAGCAATGAATATACGAACGCAATTCAATAAATAAGACGAATTTGGCTGTGCATAAATAAATAATGACTATAACAACTTGGAAACCGATTAATTTAAACTTATATTGTCCCTGTAATTTATCAACATAATTTCCACCAACATTGATGCACATCATATCGTTATATCAGTACTCTGAAACCTGTTGCATACAACTGTGTGATCTGTTTTCTAAACCACATTTTCAATTCACATCCATCTTCTACGTTATTTGCGAAATGTCTCCTGCCAAGTGTCCATGTCTGACATTGAAAACATAATGTTGGGATGAATCATTTAGTTGGGATGAATCGACCGGGAAATTGTTCGCTTTAATTCGGTATTCTACATATATACCTAGATGTTGATTACAAAATATGTAATAGAACTCAATCAAGGACATATACACAAAACATTCCATATAATTTCACTTGTTCATGTCATAATGCTTCACAAGATCTACCTTATTATGACATCTCTTTTCGAAATGACTTATCAGTAATGTTTACGCAACTAATATTGTATTTGTTGAAATCGAGACTGTTGCTTTAATATTTTATCCTTGTTTAATCTAGCTTTCTTGAATTGTTTATCTCCTTCTAAGAAATTCGCTCACTCTACGCTCTTCACTAACATCCCAGAATGCTATCACAACAACGAAAGTTAATTTGGTGATTTCCTGTTTCTGGTCATGTCAATGAACCACGGATTAGTTTAAGAGCAACATGACCTGGTACATCCATGACAACTGGGCTAACCCAGAGTTCGCTGTTTATTTCATTTCCGCCAGAGTCGGTAACCGTGACAGCTGCCTCGTTGAATTGACCACTCAAGCTTGGCGAGAGGTCATTTTGACTGTTTATTGAGTTAGGATAAGCAAAGCAGCATACAAAGCTTATTTCCGTGTCAAATTTTGACATTAGATAGCAATCATTATTTATTACTACAAGCATATATGTGTATGTACACGCACCAACAATCGTTATTTGTTACTTGTAAAACAAGCATTATTATTATGTCATTATTATATTTATTAGTTATATTACATTTATTGTATTTACATTTGTAAGTGAATAACTCATTCATATATATATATATAAATATGTAATACAAATAACTCTAATACATACAAAGTTGCTAGTGACTGAGGATATACTAGTATTAGCCGTACTTACATCTTCTTCAACCTGAGATTCTTGACATTTTGTTATTATACTCGTGCGACAGACTAACGAAATGCTATGTACTTGGAAAGAAACAGCCATAGAGTTATAATATGAAGAACTCTAAATTTTCAGTTACTTACCTCGGCTGATTCTTGTTTTCCATATATTTTATTGATTGTTTATAATAAGATAATTAAGAACTTTCGGATTAGTTACTAGCCCGAATCTTTCTGTTGAGAGTAGAAGCTAATATAAATCTTTATGTAGAAGATGGTAGAAACCACTATTAATCTTTCTGTAACAGAGAATAGAAGCTACTATTAATATTTCTGTAAGAGAAAGTAGAAGCTATTATTAATATTTCTGTAAGAGAAAGTAGACGACACTATTTATCTGTGCGTGCGAGAAGGTAGAAACTACTCTTATTCTTTCGATGAGAGAGGATAGAGGCTACTTTGAATTTTTACTGTAAGAGAGAGTAGAAGCTACTTTGAATTTTTTGTGAGAGAGGATAGAGGCTACTTTGAATTGTTCTGTGAGAGAAAACAGAATCTATCTTCAATTTTTCTGTATGAAAGTGTTTAGGTACTACTTGAAATCTATCAGTTAGAAAGAGTAAGCGCTGCTTTCCCACTATTCCAGTGGGTCGCGGATTTTGACAGAGGGCTGTCATTGACAAATATTGGTAATCAAGATGTAGAAGCCTCTTTAGTAAATCTTAATATTATATAAGAGTGACATTTCTTTTGCAATTCATTAATGTGACGGTGGAGGGAAGGGGGGTTTATGCGCTTTCTTGCGTGCCACATAGTACTAAATGTCGTGTGTTGATTTCCTTGGGTGAGGGGGGGGGGTGAAGAGTGGCTGATAGCTGAAACCTCCTCCTATGGCTAGGGGTTTGCTAATAATGGAATGTTTGCTAATTATTTATACTCTCTCTTTCATGTCTAGTTAAGCTCTACTCTGTGGCTTGATGCTGAAGTTCTATGTGTTGTATTGTGTCTATAGCTTGGTGCTGAAGTTCTATGTGTTGTATTGTGTACATAGCTTGATGCTGAGGTTCTATGTGTTGTATTGTGTACATAGCTTGATGCTGAAGTTCTATGTGTTGTATTGTGTACATAGCTTGGTGCTGAAGTTCTATGTGTTGTATTGTGTCTATAGCTTGGTGCTGAAGTTGTATTGTGTGTATAGGTTGATGCTGAAGTTCTATGTGTTGTATTGTGTGTATAGCTTGGTGCTGAAGTTGTATTGTGTGTATAGGTTGATGCTGAAGTTCTATGTGTTGTATTGTGTGTATAGCTTGATGCTGAAGTTCTATGTGTCATATTGTGTGTATAGCTTGGTGCTGAAGTTCTATGTGTTGTATTGTGTGTATAGCTTGATGCTGAAGTTCTATGTGTCATATTGTCTGTATAGCTTGGTGCTGAAGTTCTATGTGTTGTATTGTGTGTATAGCTTGAAGCTGAAGTTCTATGTGTCATATTGTGTGTATAGCTTGGTGCTGAAGTTCTATGTGTTGTATTGTGTGTATAGCTTGAAGCTGAAGTTCTATGTGTCATATTGTGTGTATAGCTTGGTGCTGAAGTTCTATGTGTTGTATTGTGTGTATAGCTTGAAGCTGAAGTTCTATGTGTCATATTGTGTGCATAGCTCATCTATTTGTAGGACTCGTTTGATATTCAATGAAAGCATTTGAATTTTACGATAAAATAAATTCACACGATCGCTTTCAGATTCACCAATATTTCACATTATCATAAATACACCACTGAAAATTCACTGAATATATCAATATCAAATACAACACGTGTATTCAGACGAGGAAAATATCAACTGATATATCGAAGGCGACTACGTAGATGTTTGAACTGCTTGCACGTTCTGGACAGGAAACATTAGGCAATTTATGTTGGCGTTTGGTGGAATATTATTTTTTGTAAATTATTGCAAGTCTTATCCACTTCTCACATTACCAATATAAGCGCGCTTATTATATATCAACATTTTAGTTGAAAATTGTTCGAAAACAATAAAGATTTGTCTTTTTGTGTGTGTTTTGAAATAAAATATTTTGTTCTGATGTAATGTTAAAGTAGATGGGAAGTTGAATCAAAATGTATTCTTCCGCGGCGCTAGCAGTGAGAACGTACGTGCGGCTATGTCCTTGAAGCATTTCTGTTTTGAGGTGTATGTCTTGGTACTACTTTACTTTCAAACTGCTGAAAATATCGATACAATTTTCTTTTATAAGTTCCATATACAACAAACAAGGAGAGAGAGAGAGAGAGAGAGAGAGAGAGAGAGACCTCAATTCGTAATTATTGAATAATTGTTATACTAAAGACTAGTGATAGGGCATGAGCCCATGGACCCTTGGATCAGCAACTAAAGACTAGTGATCCACATTTATACAATATTTGTTTGCATTAATTCATAAAACTATCACATTGTTTTTACATTTCTAAAATATATAGAATGCGTGGCATTTAAGGAGCATAAGCCACTGCACTATCACATCACTACACTATCAAGTCACTACACTAACACGTCACTGCACTATCACGTCATTACACTATCACGTCACTGCACTATTACGTCACTGCACTATCACGTCACTGCACTATCACGTCACTGCACTATTACGTCATTGCACTATCACGTCATTGCACTATCACGTCACTGCACTATTAATTATTATTTTCTTTCACTTTCGTTACTTCATGTTTTTCCAGTGAAGGAGTGCAGGGAAGCTTTCTATGGGCTGTAGAAACAAAGGCCGCTTTGTAATAGCAGACGCCGCGACATATATAGGAAGGATTTTGATTAAAAACTCCCGCAAGCAAAAGTTCTGTCCAAACCGTGGATTGAGCCCGGGACCTCATGGATCTATTATTTTCTATCCACTTGAAATCCAAATATAATATTCCAAAATTTGTTTTTACCTAATGAAAAATTTGAAAACGGACAGAGAAAACAATGAACACCACCGTGGTTGTAATGTACAGTAGCAAGATTTGAATATCACGAGATGTGGAACTAGTATCATTCCGAATGTCTGTAAAACCAACTTTTGTAAACGATTTAAAGATGACGAAGACATCTGGTTTCACGCAGAACTGCTTGAGAGGGTGAGATGTCAGTCTTACGATAGTTTATGGTAGCCCGGCGAGATGAAAATTCTAGTTTATTGTTAAAATGTTTTCTCATTATTTACCGTTGTAATGGCCGCGGACATAACTGGCTGCAGGTTCAGTGGCAGAGACATAAACAGAGATATGGTAGCACACGATGTTAAAATGAGTGTTTGAGATTTTCTGTTAACGTAAGCCTGACAGTGTTATACATTTCATGACTTTACAAACATAACTTATAACACCTCAAGCAGATTAACTTGCTGTGGACACGTAAATCATAAAATTAATGACAAATCCATCGTTATTTATGTACAAATCCATCATTATTTATGTACCATACATTCAGGGCATAATTGCTCGATCTACACAATCCATGTAAAAGTCTGTGATGAGATAAAGGTTTCTACCACAACACTCCACGTAAAATGATATCGATCTATCTATCAATCCGTCTCTCTGTCTCTGTCTGGTCTGTATATCTGTCTGTTCGTCCGTCTGTCCGTCTGTCTGTCTATCTGTCTATGTGTTTGTATGTATTCCGTCTGTTTGTAGGTCGGTATGTCTGTCTGGTCTGTCTATATGTCTATCTGTCTGTCTGTACTCTTTCTGTATTCTGTCTGTCTATATGTCTGCCTGTCTGTTTGTATTATGTCCGTCTGTGTATATATCATCTCTTGAACATATTCTATCTGCTTACAGTGTTGTTGTTGTTCTTTGTTGTTACCTTATCTCATATGTTTATTGATGGAGCCATATTGTCCAATGCATGAAATGAATTTAGGCTACGCTTATTTTGTGCTTTTTGTACTTACGATTGTTTCTTATTGTCTGCTATAAGATTGTTTGTTAACGTTGTCTGCTATAAGATTGTTTGTTTACGTTGTCTGCTATAAGATTGTTTGTTAACGTTGTCTGCTATAAGATTGTTTGTTAACGTTGTCTGCTATAAGATATTTTGTTAACTTTGTCTGCTATAAGATATTATGTTAACTTTGTCTGCTATAAGATTGTTTGTTAACGTTGTCTGCTATAAGATTGTTTGTTAACGTTGTCTGCTATAAGATTGTTTGTTAACGTTGTCTGCTATACGATATTTTGTTAACTTTGTCTGCTATAAGATATTTTGTTAACTTTGTCTGCTATAACATTGTTTGTTAACGTTGTCTGCTATAAGATTGGTTCTTAATTTTGTCTGCAATAAGATTGTTTCCTAACTTTGTCTGCACAAGTTAATATATTAACTATTTCTGCTATAAGATTGCGATATGCTTGTTAATGCTCTTGCCGTTATCCTACTTAATGAAATTATTAACTAACTCTTATCAGCAACAGCGAACCTATAATCTCGCAGGATCGTAGTGGTACAACTCTGGAAACATCAACCCAAAAATCCCGCTATGTCACTCTGTTCACAATTCCTTGATTAAATGTCCTGCCAAAGACGGATGTGTCGGGTCATTGACGCAAATAAA
The DNA here is from genome assembly GCA_034231615.1 of Meghimatium bilineatum. NCBI lineage: Eukaryota > Metazoa > Mollusca > Gastropoda > Stylommatophora > Philomycidae > Meghimatium > Meghimatium bilineatum. Next base: position 8,841,339 of record CM067299.1, read on the forward strand.
ACGGCGACACAGAGAATTTTCCATTTTCTGAACTACATCCTGCTGCAAATCTAGAATGGATCATGGTCCTGCTACAAGAGAGATCCAGAAGAAATATGATTGAGAATAAACACTAAAGAAGAAGAAGATTAAATGCTGAGAGTATTAAACATGTCCAGCTTGTACTATTATCAAACCATATTGTCTTTTGAGCTCTTTTTCTTCTTCTCTCAATTGTCCAATGCATTTTTGTTTGGAAAGGGAATCATGCTTAATCACATGATCAAGCCACACAAGTTTTTGTCGTTTCACTAACGCAATGTGATGTTCTTCTTGACACGCAAGAGCATTTATCTTATTTCTCTCGTATACTTTGATGTCATGCTCTGTATAATCTATACCTATGATTGGTCTGTAACATTTGTTTCCAGTAGCTTGCTTCCACCTTTCCATTTCCGTTGTAATTGTCTAACTCTCACATTTGTACAAAGAAATATATTAGATTGCAGTTCGTTCCTCAAGTACTATTTTCTACATTTTCAATTCTACTATCATATGACTGTTTTGGTCCTAGCTCCGAGTTTGTGTCTTTGTGTTTATTTGTACAACTATATTTTAAACTACATTCGTTCCTATGTTCATTTGCACAACAATATTTTAAGTTACCTACTATTTGCATGTTTATTTGTAGATCTGTAGAAACTATATAGTTTTACTGAAGAAGCTTTTCGTCATATATCAGCACGACACTTGATGATGATGATTTTAAGTTACCTTATTTCCTGTGTTTGTACAACCATATTTGAATTTACATTTGTTCCTAAGTTTGTTTGCACAAAAACAACTATATTTGAAGTTACCTATCTTCCTATGTTTATTTGTACAACTATATTTTAAGTTATCCATGTTTCTATGTTTATTTGTACAACTATATTTTAAGTTATCCATGTTTCTATGTTTTTTTGTATAACTATATTTTAAGTTATCCATGTTTCTATGTTTATTTGTACAACTATATTTTAAGTTATCCATGTTTCTGTGTTTATTTGTACAACTATATTTTAAGTTATCCATGTTTCTGTGTTTATTTGTACAACTATATTTTAAGTTGTCCATGTTTCTATGTTTATTTGTACAACTATATTTTAAGTTATCCATGTTTCTATGTTTATTTGTACAACTATATTTTAAGTTATCCATGTTTCTATGTTTATTTGTACAACTATATTTTAAGTTATCCATGTTTCTGTGTTTATTTGTACAACTATATTTTAAGTTATCCATGTTTCTATGTTTATTTGTACAACTATATTTTAAGCTATCTTCGTTCCTCTACTAATTTAACTTCTAGTAATTCGTTCTGAAACGTTCACCGGTTGGTATTGATGTAGACAAGAGAACTATTTATTAAAAGGGACTAAACGATAGTATCGCAACTATTTTAGTAAATTCGTGGTTATTGCCCTTATCATGTACTTAATTCTGTTTTTGTTAACCGAGGTTGTCTTCTCCGTTGGCAGAGTGGTTCAACATGAACAGCTCAAACTTGCAACTTAAAAGCTGAAGAGGGTGCTGAAGTCAATACTGTATGGATATATAGAAACATAGGAAGAGATTCATGAAAACGATGACCACGAACACAGAGGATCCGAGAACACTTCGTATGAAAAAAGAAGAATTATTAAAAGAAATATAGATTAAACAAGTAAACTAATCATATTTAAAAAAAAAAACATGACACATTATTAAAGACAGTACTTGAAGGTAGAGTTTAGGGGAGGAAGTAGACATACAAGTGGGAGAGAAACATCAAGACATTTGTAAGTTACAGTCTAGCAGAGTGCACAACCAATTCAAGATAGAGAATGTCACATACTGTTTTTATATTCAGCAATGAGGATAGAAAAACAACGTAACAGGTCAAGTCTTTGATGTTGTTTGCCCTGGATTTCTTTTATCTTGATCGGCTCCTTCAACCATCGACTTTTTCCTGTTGTGTTATTTTTGACAAGAGTCACTATGGCTTAAATATCCAAACTAAGCAATTTTTCATTTTTTACTCTTGAAAGCTGTGCTTATTGTCGACCTGTATACATCTCTACTTTATGTCATACATACAAATTTGTCATTCTCTCTCTCTCTCTATCTTTCTCTCTCTCTCTCTCTCTCTCTATCTTTCTCTCTCTCTCTCTCACTTGGAAATTCATTGAATTTGTATTACACTTGTATTTGAAGGTCGATCTATATCGAAACAACTCCCGTTATGTTGTAGAAAGCTGCCGTTTTAAATTAATGTCACCATATTAGTCCATCGCTACACACGCTGTGTTCTTAGTACATCCCAGCAAGATTCGCATTGTCTCATTATGCACTCGCTCCAGTTTATTTAGACAGGCACATGTCTCTCTCTGCACCACAATAAAAACCCTTATATATATATATATATATATATAATAGGCAAATACTGCGGCATTTTCTCAAGTCTCTCTGTTAGGACGGTATGTTCCAAGGTTAGGTGGGAAAAAGGTATAGGTACTCAAGTTGAAAGGATATTATTCTGGCGATTATCTTTATCATCAGCTTGTGGACTGTATTGTGCATGGTAATTATGATCATCAATATAAGGTAATACAGAGTGAAACTTAACAAACAATAGGACTTACGTAAAACACAGGTTTTTAGAACGTTCATCTTGACACGACGGACTATCACTAAAACTAGGGGGTTATGATGTGCAAACAAGAAAACATACAAATTACAATACACAAAACATTATCAATATTTCTACCAAAAGACCGTTATCAAGATATGCACAAAACATCAAAAGACAACGAATAGAGATGATCGGAACACACAAACGTGTCCAAACGAAATTATGAAGTGATATGCTGAAGGACAGGAACAGGAAGTATATAAAGAACGTAAATATTGGTGGAAATAGGACGAACAAAAAGATGACGTAAATGACCGAGCAAAATAAATAGACAAAGATCACAACATCCGAGAACTAGACAAAGGAGTGGTCGGAATTTAGTCCAAAAGGCTTGAGGGTATCCAACTAAAAAATAAGACGATTTTCTAGAGCGTACCTAGATCTATCATGGGTGGTGCAGAATATGATGACAGTGACCTGAATACCAAGAGCATCTTGATGGCCATCGTCGTTGTCGTGTGTGGCAACAGGAGTAGGTGTTCTGTGCTTGATGGCATGAAGATGGTTACAGAAAAGGTCACTCAATATTAAACCTGTTTCCCCGATGTACTGCTTGCCTCGGCATTTACATATGACCAAGTAAACAACATTAAAGGATTCACATGTAAACAACATTACAGGATTCACATGTAAACAACATTACAGGATTCACATGTAAACAACATTAAAGGATTCACATGTAAAGACCTCATCGATGGTAATTATGATGTATCCTAAAGTCGTGAGTAATATGTTCCTCGCTTCGGCAAAGGTAGTGAATAGTTATGTCCACATGCCTCTCTAATTGAGGAAATTAATTATGAAAAAGTCTTATCTAAGTTTGATGAATTGTGACAACTTGTGATACCATACACACGTTCTTAACAAATGTATGGCTTCCCAAGTTGGCACAAGTGGAACTGAGATACGACATTTCTAGTTAGTAATATACACATGATAATATTTCTCATTTAAGTTTATCATTTCTTTATGTGCCATACTGTACCTTTTTGTCATGTAATCACATTTTAGTGATTCTCACATCTCTTCCTCTCTATTTGTTGATTTCTAGACTTGTACGTTATAATATTTCTGTACAATATATAGTATATTGTATATGAAAACTCAATCACTTTCACACAGCTTGTCTCAGAAAAGTTATAAACATCAGATGGCAAGACACGATCCCACACACCACTGTCTTTGACAGATCTGGTATCCCCAGCACTGGCACTATACTGATTTAGACACAGATTCGTTGGGCGTCATTTGGTAGGTATGCCAGACCATCGCCTGCCAAAGATACTTCTCTATGGTGAGCTGGAGATGGGTACGTGATCCCAAGCTGGCCAAAAGAAGCGCTACAAGGACTCGTTAAAGACCTCACTGAAAGCCTTTGAAATAGACCAAGATACATGGGAAGAACTTGCACAAAACATGGCGCTCTACAATAAAAAATAACGCATAATCTTGTGAAAAGACGAGAAATGCAGCAGCTCAACACCGGAGAGTAGCTAGAAAGTCATCGATAGACCAAAACCCGTCTACAGTGGTCATTTCATGTCCGAACTGTTAAATAATATTTACAGCACAAAATAACCATCTGCGAACTATTAGGCATGTACATAATTTTAATTGAATTTTCAAAAGTGGATGTAAAAAATGGTAATCATCACCTGCGATGGACGAACGCACACACACACACACACACACCCACACTGTATATTGCTGTAGTGTTACTAGTATTCTCAGATTTTATGCTTCCAACATGTGCTAATCCCTTTCTTGATCCCGTGTATCCTTCATAGTAAATTCCACACTAGTTAACTCTTTCTATATACATTTTTTCAATATTCACATAAAACAACATCTTAAAACATATCATCATAATTATGTGCCGTTCCCGATAGCGTAAGAATCATTGACCTCCACAACATTCTATCCCCTATGAGTCCTCTAATGGCTCCAAGAGCTACCAGGTCACAGCAAAAGGGATTTCTTCATCATCATCCATGCCATGCTCATATTTTGTTTCCCCTGTGGTGGCTCATTTATCAATATATCACATTGTTATATGAATATAGTTGTACCTGTTTGGCATGACTTGTGTGATTGTAGTATTTATTGCCCATTCTATGCTATAAATGTGCGTATGTTTGTGTGTATGGTGTACGTGTGTGGGCGTATGGCGTGAGAGTGTTCGTATGTGCGTGTGTGTATGTGTGTGAGTATGGTGTGCGCGTGAGTGTGTGTGTGAATTGCCCTTTGACACAGTGGGGTTACATTCATGACCGATCTACGTAAACGCCGTTTTCGACATGCACGACAGTTGGTGTTGCTCTATTCCTGTCTTTTGCCCTGTACGGAACAGTCCAGTAGGAAGAAGAAGAAGAGGTGAACACATACAATCCTAGAATGACAATATCAGAGAATCTTCAAGGCATGACATTTCAACACACATCAGGTTAACCAGAGTTGTTTCGCAACATTTTTCATCTGATGTTTTCAATGTACCATCCTAATATAGTAGAGGTTTTATTATTATTATTATTATTATTATTATTATCATTATTATTATTATCATTTGTTACTTTTTATTATTACTTATTATTATCATTATTGTTATTGTTGCTATTATTATTACATTATGCGCCTGTGTGTTGCCGGGGCCCGAAAGGGGAGCAAAGAATAGAAACAATGTTTACCTTCCACACATGTCGTAAAAGGCGACTAAAGAGGTTATGGAATGGAGTTGGCTGTCCCATCCCATATAGGGTCAGTGACCCAAAGCCATGCTGAAGTCGGATGTGTCAGACCGAAAGGCGCAGATATCGCAGCAATGCTGTAAACTATGACACAACGCATTCCGTTCTCCTGAATACATCCTGCTAATGTGCAGGAGTTTGAGAACGAACGCAGAAGAAGAAGAAGATTACATTATCATTATTGCATGTAATCATTATTGTATCTACTTGACAATATTGCAAGAAAATGTATGGAGGCCAGAGATGTGGCTTTATAGAAGAATGTTGAAAATATCATGTTCAACTAAAATAGAGAACTTATTAACTGTATTAGAAGACGACAATCACAGTTTCTGGATCTTATCATGAGAAGAGGTGGGCTGGAGTACATCGTAACAACTGGAAAGATCGAGGGTGGAGAGAGGAAGACAACGTGAGAATTGATGGATGGCTTGAAAGCCTGGCGTGATGCAGAATCATCAGAAACTATATTTCAATGTATAACAGAAGACTGTGGAGAGACATGATCGCCTACGCGGGAAGGTACCAATCAATGAATGAATCATTATTGTTATCGGTGTTATTATTATTACATTACCATTATTGTAAAAAACACTGCAGATTTGATTCAGCAAATATTTCATTAATGTGAAAATATATTCTCAGTTATTATAAACTGAATATGTGCAGTGGCTCGTGTGATAACATTCTGATGCATTATTAATGGTTTCCAGTGTATATCCTTGATCTAACCATGTGTATCAGCTTCTCATCACTGACCACAACACACTTATTAAATATCTATCACTGACCCTATTCTCCATGTTTACTATGAAAAGAAAAAATGCGTATTTTACCAGCGGCTCTCAAACATAAATCTAAAAAAAAACCTAGCAAGGAAATGGAATCTTAAGATTGCATCTCGGATCGAAAAATAAAAATAATTGCACAAGTGAGAAATCGATGAAATATTTTAAATTTTCAGGAAACATTTGAACAGATATTCTGGAGTGCTACTCTCAACGTGATGCAACATAATCGTTCTTGTAAAATGCTTCAGTGCTTACGTCTTCTAAGCTGTTCATTGATACATATCTTTTCCATTGATTTCTTTTCCAGGAACTACTGTGAGATCAGAATTGCCTGATTTGTCTTTCATTCATATATATTTTCACTTTCTCTCGCCCTTTATTTATTAACTAGAAGCAATGCTCGGCGTTGCCCGGCGTGAATGAAACAGAAAAAGATATTAGAATAGATGCAAATCATTTTCTTACAATGTAGCGATACCTTTGATATGTTTAAGTTTCTACATATTAGCCAAAACAAATATATGTAGAAATAATATCGTCTTGATCGAACACACATTTAATCGGCTACGTTACATCACATATTATACTACGCTCTTGTACAAATTGAACTAATCCGGACAGACGGTGTGCAGTGTGAAATTTAGCTTCATAAAAGTTGTGCACTGTGTGTGTCATGTGATGTGTGTCATCTGACGTTTTTTTTCAGAATGTAGTGATCTCTATGTTTACTGGATAATTTAGTGTCTAATCGATTACAATTTAATAATGCAACAGAAACTTAGAAATAAACAATATTATGCGATTCGCTCAAAGTAAGGAAAATGCACGGCATTAACAAAAGACAAAGAGAAGGAATATTTAGCCTGTTAAACAGAATAAATGTAGATCGACATGAAAACATAATTTCTAGACAGATAAATTTGTTTACAGTTATTTGACATTTGTACACTGGTCAGAGGTAAAAGTTGAACCAATCATATACTTAGCCAGCTTTTCTGGAGCACAGGAGAAGTTGTAAGATTTTCTGATAACACCAACCAAATCCAATTGTGACAAGCTATACTGTTTAAACACACACAAAAACGCAACATTTTTTAAAAGGTGTACCAAGATTTTATTTTAAGGCATTAATGCGTCAACCTTATCATGATGACACTTTCAGACTTAAACTAAAACAAATCCATCTCTAGTCATTCCCAACGACCCATTGATAATGCTGGTTTGCCCACTGCACTCGGTTGTGGCGATGCCGGTCCGTAAGAAAAGAACCTCTGTATGGTCTTCTAGCCCAAAGACTAGCATCGTGCAGCCGGTTCCTGACCGTTTGATCTGAGATTTGATGAGCTGATGGAAATGACTGGACTGTGGAGGATGCAGATGCAATTTGATTCCTAAGGGTGATGCACCCGAATGACGCTGTCTTCGGTAGTAGTTGTGACTTTGAGATCACCACAATGTGGTAAGTCTGGCACTGAGCTTGATTCTTTATTAGAAACTGGCCTCACAGCACGTGGGGCATTCCCATAATTGCTCCGCCCTCTGTTCCAGCAGTAATTCGACTCAATGATCTTTCGAGTCTAATGCCGCCGAAACAGACGTCGACTTCAGGGCACAACTCTGACCCCTACCACAGCTTTCTTTTTGTTCCACCCAAACACGCCGTGCCCGTAACAAGTTCAAGTACAACGTCGGCCTGTCGGAACAATATGGTAACTGTTATCGAAGGTTACGACTACGGGGAAACTGAGTTAGTTAGTTAAAATCACCCCCAAAAGCAAATAATAGTGCTTCTAATTACATTAAATTGTCTGGTCACTGCACTTTGTGACTGTCCAGTCTGTCAACATCCACTGATGATGTATCGTTGTTCTGTAGTGAGGTGAGCCATATTTGTGCATTGAATATTCAACTGATGTTATTCGAGGACAGTCAATCATTCACATGTGTTCAATTATATTGTCAGAGAGCTGTGTGTTCAGTAAGTTTCACGAGAATCTCATGAATCTGTCACCAGTTATTGACAAAAATGTTCTTTGTACATTGGCCTCTTTCATGACCTCACGAATTATGCGGCGAGTAGAATTCAGGTGACCACGAGAAGTCAATGACCAGGTGGACACAGTCGATAGGTTGAAACAGCGAATATCTTTTCTAAAAGTACCTCCAAAAAAGTTGCTTGTTATTTTTTTGAACATTCTTCTTCTTCATCTTCAGCGTTCATTCTCAAACTCCTGCTGAATTCTCTTGTAGCAGGACCATTGTCCTACTAGATTTCCAGCAGGATGTACTCCAGAGAATGGGAATGCGTTGTGTCTCCGTTTTATTTGCACCAATGGCCCGACACATCTGTCTTCGACTGAAAACAGTATAAAACTGACCAATTTTCGTCCCTATGCTTGCTAAATTCGAGAAACGTATGCGTTACAGGAAAACATAGATTTGAGGAGTTGTTCATTTATATATAAATATATGATATATAAATCCTCACCAATATCTTGGGCACATAATATAAATGACGGTAGATGTGAAGCAGAATTTAAAAGAGAATAAGAATGGTTAAAAGTACATTCGATGACGTGAGGAAAATGTGAACATCTACTCATAAACTCAAAATTCCAATTATAAAATATTCCGTCCGTTCTGCTTTGAATTATGAATAAAAAACATGAATAATGAAAATAATAAACACCGAAGACAGAATTGATGCATTTGAAATGTGGAAATATTGAATAAAATTGAGAACTTTGTGAAAAAAAAATATATTAAAAGTCAAACATCCAAAAAAAAAAAAAAAAAAGGTCGAAAAGTCAAAAAGGCCAAAAAGCCAAAAGTCTTACATCCCTCTATGTGAAAAACGTTCAAAGAAATTCTTCATCATTAAGTACCGTCTCCGCAACGAAGGTTTGCTAAAACCGACCTTCAACATCTCCTGTCTGTTATCTTGGTGGTCACTCTGTTAGACTGTATTCTGTCCATCTCGTGAAATTACTCTCCCCCTTGTATCTCCACCTACCTCTTGCTAACCCTCTACCCCTCGACTTTACCCCCAAATAAGGTCTTCAACAAGGTCCTCAACATGTCTTTTTATATGAACAAAAATATTTTATTTGCTTGATATGTATTTAATTTAATAGTTTTTATTCTTCATATTAAGTGTGGCTAGAACCTATTTGTTTGTTTTCTTCTTTTCCCATGATTTTCGTCCTATTCTTCTATATACCCACATCTCGAATGCATCAATTCTGTCTTCTGATTGTTTGTTTATTTTCCATTTTTCTTAGTCACACATTAATATAGAATAGACGTAGCATTTTATAATTCTCACTTTTAACTTGTTTGTAATTTCTTTAGATGTTACTATTTTCCTATATGTTACTATAAACATCTTCTGAGATATTGCTTTCTTTTTTTGTGTGTTCGAAACTGATGTCTATAACATCAGAAACATCTTCTGGGATAATTCTTTGTCTTCTTTATTCGAAACTGATGTCTACAACATAAGAAACATCTTCTGGATACAGTTTACATTTGACTGGAGTTTATTTTACTTTTTTATTCCATATATTTTGTTTTCATGGTTGAACAACGAGCAATGTTCCATACTTTGGACAGATCTACAGGATGTGCTTGGGTCTGAACGCTTGTTGCACAAGAGCACATTAGTGTAACAGATAGTTATTCCATATAATTTGGCTAAGTTATCTGACCTTAGTTGAAACAAATTATTGAAACCGTAGGGGTTTGAGATATTAGCGATCTAATATTTCAGTGGTTCTGTTATATAAGGACCGCAGCAATCTCTTCTCCCTCGCAATCTCGATTTCCTGGATTATTCGGTACCGAATTAAGGCTGGTAGGTGGACACGGGAGCCTTTGCGATCTGAAAAGCAGTTACTCCTCAACTAGGGAATGAAACCAGGACTACTCATATCGGAAACCAATGCGCTAACTGCTGCGCTACGCGGCCCACATACACACGAAGTGGTGGCAAGTGATTTAATAACAATGTCTAGACAGTTGGCAACTTCTTTTCTATGCTGTCATTGAAATTTATTCCTCTGATTACAACGTAACAGTTGTTCAGATAGACGCCACTCAAGGCGTCGATTCATACAAGATAGTGATGTCCCTTTCTATATGAGACTGAAAGAAGCAGTACAGCTTGTACAGAACAGTGGGCCTTACATAATTGCAGTCGGGATTAGGTTCTGCACAGGACACATCACATAGAAGAGTTCTCGAGATAAGAAAAAATGGTACTTTTATCTCTCCTTGCACTGTTGATGACGTCCTCGTTGAGAATTAAGGGAAAAGTGTTGTAGGCCTGCATTTTTATATTGAGCATTTCTCCTGTGTTTTTTAAGAAAATAAAACATTTCTCATCTACACCCCACTTCCGGAATGTTTGAGTAGTAAACGCCCTCGGATCAGCCTTGCAGGTTTGTCTGCATCCAGGGGTTGAGATACACGAGTAAGTGGTACAAATAGGAATTCATCTGTAGCCACTCACATCGATTCTTCCACGCGCACTGGATTATTGATGTGCAATTTTGACCATCCAGCTTGGATCTGCCTCCTCTAGCGCTCATCTGTGACTGGCTACTTCTACCAGTACAGTTTATATTTTCTTTCACGTGAAATCAATCAATACCTATAGACATAATAACCACGTTATATTCATTGTATTTGGTTGTGTTTAGCAATCTTGTACTTTTATTTAGTTTTCTTTCTCAAACATCTGCAGGTTGGTAGGATGTAGCTCGGAGAACAGTGCGTTATGATGTAGTTTATAGCTTAGTTGCGATATATGTTCCTTTCAGCCCGACACATCCGGCTTTATATGGTATTGGGTAACGAATAATTTTTATGAGATAAGACAAACAAACACCCCAAAAATTAAAGTAGTTACATCTTACGGCCTGTATAGAAGGAAATTAAATAGTGGTGCTATTATTTTCTCCACTTTCGGATTTCGACAACAAACACTGAAGCTTAGTTTTAATTTTAGTTGTGGCACGAGCGTTGCTAATTTCATAAAGAGAAGCAAATAATTGTACCACTTGAAACTTCCAGTAATGTCGCAGAGAAGTAAATACTAGTAACAATGGGACGTGTCAGTAATGTTGGAAGAGGAGACTGACAAAGTTTCGGTGTGTAGTCTGCTGCAATACCCCAAATATCAAATTGTTTTGAAAGTCATACTGAAGTCGGATGTGTCATGCCTAAAGACGCAGACTTTGCAGCCAAATAGAAGGAGAAGATTTTCCATCTGCTATGAATATTGAATATGTTGGGTCGAGCCCGAAACGGGCGGCAAACTCAATAATACTGTTAATTGTTATGTATGGTGTAAGAAGCGACTAGGGAGGTCTTTGGTTAAGGCTGTCCTACCATATTGAAGATTAAAGAAACACAGGGACTATGCTGATGTCGGACGTGTCAGGCCAAAATGTGCAGATTTCGAAGCCGGCCTATAAATGATGACATAAGACATTAAGATGTCAGAATTTGAGAACGGAAATAGAAGAAAAGGAAGAATGTTGAATCAGTAAGTACAGACTGAGAGTTGTAGTAACTTAATGATTAGTGAGTGCATCGGTCTCCTGGTCGTGTAGTCCCGATGCAATCCTTCAGTTCAATTGGCACAATGGGTTGACCACTTGTGATCGATTCAGTCAAAAGTCATTGGTATTAGATAATCTGGTAACCTGGAAATAACACAAAAACTAGAGCATAGAAATGTGGGAGAAGCTGCTTAAGAGAAATATTAAATATTAGAATGCAGGAAAGACAAGATATGAAGACACGGAAACGCTATGATACAATGGGTATTGTAAATAAATGGCAGGACAAGATCAGAAATGAAGACACGAACATTCCATGATCTAATGGGCATTCACATTAAGTGGCAGGACAAGGTCAGAAATGAAGACATACAAACGTAATTATATGTTGGGTATTCAGATAGAACGACGAAATTTGAAACTTGATATGACACACTCGCAGCAAACCAGGAAATAATATAACATGGAATCCGTATAAAAAATCAATATATAAGTCATAGGAACAGAGTGTGAGGAACACACAGGAAGACGAGATATATATATAGATATATAGATAGATAGATAGATAGATAGATAGATAGATAGATAGATAGATAGATAGATAGATAGATAGATAGATAGATAGATAGATAGATAGATAGATAGATAGATAGATAGATAGATAGATAGATAGATAGATAGATAGATAGATAGATAGATAGATAGATAGATAGATAGATAGATAGTTAGATGATAGATAGACATATAGACAGATAGACAGACAGACAGACAGAAAGATAGATAGATAGATAGATAGATAGATAGATAGATAGATAGATAAATAGATAGATAGATAGATAGATAGATATATAGATAGATAGATAGATAGATAGACAGACAGATAGACAGATATACAGATAGATAGATTGATAGATAGATAGATAGATAGATAGATAGATAGATAGATAGATAGATAGATAGATAGATAGATAGATAGATAGATAGATAGATAGATAGATAGATAGATAGATAGATAGATAGATAGATAGATAGATTGATAGATAGATAGATAGATAGATAGATAGATAGATAGATAGATAGATAGATAGATAGATAGTCTGCGTCACTTTCTTGTCTGACGAAGTGTCATGCACAGTGTCTGCGTCACTTTCTTGTCTGAGGAAGTGTCGTGCACAGTGTCTGCGTCACTTTCTTGTCTGAGGAAGTGTCGTGCACAGTGTCTGCGTCACTTTCTTGTTTGAAACCATTGACAATATAATCGAGACCAGTACACAAAAACTGAAATAAAGTTGTAAGCTGCAGATAATCATATTCTTCTACGTGTCAGTCTAGAATACTCTCTTGACGACCACCAGCCTGGATTACGGCGTTCCAACAGTACGAAAAGTACAATTTCGTGTGAAATTAATAACCCTAGATAACGGAATCGACTATAGTAAGTTTTAACATTGGTAACAAATGACAAAAAAAGAAGAGGAAGAGAGATTCTTCGCAGAACAAGCATCAAAGAGGGTATGACCATGGGTTTCAACAACAAGCAAGAGTTACGCACAGTAGTACAGCATCGCCTGAACTGAGAGTTCTGCCTTCTGCTCCATGCATCCCATTCGAAGCGGAAGGAACACAGAGAGAAATTAAGTAGAAAGTGACTCATACACGGATGTTCTACTCCCTAGACTCCATAACTAATCTGTGCCAATGTTTAACTGATGATGCCGGCTCTATATGACAATTATGTCAGTTGGAACCACTTGTACCAATCGACGAGAGTGATTTCCCCTGTTGTAAACATATCAAATTTCTGGCGTCCACGACTTCCTTCCCTTTGAGTAACTTCCATTTTAGAATTTGTCAATTATCTTTTGTTGTTGCAAATTTAACATATTGTGTGTCTAAACGTATCACATTTTATGTTTTCACTGTCATGTTCCATTAAACTATCATGTAAGGAAAGTGTAACATAGTTATATTGTATTGGGTGTTTCTGGCGCACATTTGGGTGTTCTTTTATGTGCGTAACTATTGAATATATATGTGTATATTCGTATATCTTAGTGTGCGCATGTTTGAGTAATGTGTTTATGTGAATATATGATATTATATGTGTGTCTATCTGTGAACCCATAGTAAATGATATAATTAACTGAATTTCAAAAGTAGATGTAAAAAATGGTCATCATCACCTGTTGATGGACGAGCAATAACAACAATGAACTCAGCATAATTTTATTTACACTATATTTAATTCCAGGATTGGAATTTTGAGTCATTGACAGGCAATTTTTGTCTTCAAAAAGATTGTTTATGTAATTACTCTGAGGTCTGTGCCTTGACGTATATGACGTTGACTCACGTAAGTGTATACACTGAGAACATACTATATAAACCTGTGAATACAACACACAAATATGTGAGTACGCCATATACAACTGTGAATACAACATATAAACCTGTGAATACAACACACAAATATGTGAATACGCCATATAAAACTGTGAATACAGCATACAAAACTGTGAACACAACATATAAAACTGTGAATACAACATACAAAACTGTGAACACAAAATATAACACTGGGAACACAACATATAAAAGTGTGAATACACCATATAAAACTGTGAACACAAAATATAACACTGTGAATATAACTAATAAAACTGTGAATACAACATACACAACTGTGAACACAACACATAAAACTGGGAACACAACATATAAAACTGTCAATACAACATACACAACTGTGAATGCAACACACACAACCGTGAACACAACATATAAAACTATTTATATCTTTGTATGGTTTGTATTCAATTTTTAATTTTTAATAATATTATTTAGTTTGACATGTTACATATTGTAAGATAATTTGCCATGGTACAAAGATACATGTTACATATTGCAAGGCAATATTTGATGGAACATTGGAAATAATCATATAATAAAAATGGAATAATTGAAACGTAACCGTGCATGTCTTCTCTTATCATTCTAAATATCTACACATGATCTATACTTCTGCTCTTCATGTACCTCGCCAGAGCTAAATGAAGGTGCTCGCTCTAAGCAGGACTGTAAACTCTAACCAAGTTGAAACCTGTCGATACTGTGTGATTGTCATAGTAGTCATAACGTAATATACCAGGCGTCTACAAAGTAATTTTCACTCATTTACATTGGTGTTAAATTGTAACATTTGATTGCATTAGTGCGTATCTGTGTGAAGTCAGTGCAAAGCGACATTACAGACACCCTATATTATAAGACATTTTTGTGTGTAAAGCTCTTGTATGTATATATTACGCGTTGCGATCTCAAGCGAGTTCAGAAATATTAAATCATTGACAACATAATATTCTCTCCTGGTACTTTAGACTGGTCAATATTAGTGGCTAGGAACTTGAGACGAGATAACCGGACACATAAACTCACTTTGATGAATGTGCATGTCTGTGAGAACTGATGAAATGAAACTATTCATGTCGTTTTATCATGTACGTCCTGGGCTGCGTGTTGGAGTAAGGGATAAAAGTCCGGTGAAGCAAGCCCTTTCAACCACAGACTATGCGTGTTATGATTATTTCAGTGAGTATGATCGTGACCAATTAACAATATAGGACAAGTTTCTAAAGTTATTAATTATAATTTACAAGGGATGTTCAATATCTTAGACGCAAATTATACACAAAGTGGCCAATTAAAATACGGGAAACAACAAATGAGTAATTTAGTAAGCTGTTTTTCTATGAGTCAGAAGTCGTATATTGAAGGGTGGTCACGGAATGATCTGTGAGAAATATTGAAGCTTAAATGTAGGAAAATATGTCCGGAATGTAATGTAAATTAGGTTTTTCAGATATTTGTGGATTTAGTCTGTGAGAAATCCTGCTTCCACCTGAATCATATTATTCTATCATCTGACGTTTTGTTATATTCATAATGGCAACAATCACGACACTATAACACACCACGTTTCTCATGTTATTGTTTTGCAGACATGTACATATTATATGTCGAAATGATATGAAGAATATAGGTCAGATGCATTCTAGACTGTTCTGATAGATTTCCTATCACCCATAGACTTCAAATCACATATAGCACAACTGGACACGAGGTTTATACAATCAGTATGAGAAATGTGATTATTTAATCGATTTAAAAAAGGTTTTTTGATGAAGTGTTGCCATAAAATTGATGGAAAAAAGTTATGACGAAATTTAATTCCAACAGAAATGTAATATAAATTGTTGAAGTATTAGACAAAAGCAATAAGGGCTTTCGTAATTAATGAAGAATTATACACTGAAGCAACTAGCGCTGGTGTAATTAATGGAGATATGAACACATTTTTCAAAACATCAACAGAGTTCGACAAAGATGCACGTTATCGCCATTGTTATTAAATATATTCTTGGAAAACATCTTTCAAGAGACACTACAGAACCAAGAAACAATACTTATAATCGATGAACAAACTCTGCGCAATTTGCAATATGAAGATAGCATTCGTCTTATAGGTGTAAATGAAACATAACTTCAAGACTTTACTTATAAACATGAAAAATAAAACAATATAAAAGTTACAGTATGAAAAATAGTATGGTTGAAAATACGATAATGGCGTATGGAGATGATAAACTTATTTTGTTAACATCTTGGTAAATGAAGAAAAACTAGAGTTTAATAAATATGAATATTTTCCGCTCTTTGAAGCAGCTATAGAAACAAATGAAATAAAGACTAGACTTGAGATAGCCTAGGCTACCATGTCCAAATTGAGTACCATATGGAAGAACAGAATAATTACATCAATGAAAATCAACGTTTATAAATCTTTGATAATACCTATTCTTTTGTACGTATGTCAGAGTTGGACACTTATGTACGGATGTCAGAGTTGGACACTTTTGCACGCATGTCAGAGTTAGACATTTTTGTACCGATATCAGAGTTGGCCACTTCCAGCGGAAATGGAGAAATAAATATATGATTTGAACAAAAATATTTATACACGAGTACTGCGCATTCATTACATATAACATAAAAACTATGTATATGTAAGCAAAAAAATAAATCCTCTTTCAAGTCAACAAGAACATGTGTTGGCAATGGTGAAACGTCGTAAATGTTTGTGGCTTGTGTAGTGATGTGCATGCTTCTCAACCCAAAGGAATGGAATACAGAGAAATTGCATATTTCAATTGCTACCAGTCCACTATACTCAACTATGTGGTTCTCACATGCTTCCAGACTACAAACAGATAGTGCCTCTCAGAAGGCATTGCTATACAGACACGATAGATACAACTCCAGGGACAGACCATGCAAACGATGGATCAGATAAATAAAAGAGTCAGCATAAACATACATGTGCAGAGCACACACAAAGATTACATCCACATAACTCTTCTACTCCTAACAATGCAAAGCATAAAGGGAATGAATGTGAAACTAGTATAGTAAGGTTACACCAACGAATACTGGCGACATGTACCACAGATGACTGCGCCATGCCTGGTCAACCATTTTTAACAACACTAGCTCCAGATCGTCACATTGTACTGATTCATCAGCGCAACCTCTTCTAAACAGCAAGTCAGACAGCAGCTCATACACGGGACTTACTATCGCAAACACCGTGCAGAGATGTCACTTGTCTCGCTAGCAAGAAAGAAGTCACAACTTTAGTCTTATTCTTACTAGACGTAACATAGCCAAAAAGACTGGATTGGTCCTACCCTTACTAGACGCAACATAATTAAAAGACTGGATTCGTCGTATCCTTACTAGACGCCATATAACCAACAGACTGGCTTGAACCGAACAAAATATTAATCCTCTAAGTGTTGTTTTTTTGTGTGTATTAAATACTGTAGATTTGATTCAGCAAACGGTTCATAAATACGAATAAAAATAGTTTCAAATAATTTTAATTTAACACGCGCAGTGGCTCATGTCAAAACATTATGATGCGATTTTAATGGTTGCCAGGTATGTATTATTGAGTGTTCGTCATAAGTTATGATGATTTGCACATCCACTTTGGACATTCAAATTCTAAATTCTGAAGCTATGTCCTTGACTATGACTTCATAGATGGTTAATAGTCCATATTCTGCGCGCAAAATTCATTGGGTAGTTCGACAATGGCCACTCTAGATGGTTTTTGGACTACTTGTGGTTTTCTATCTACTCTCCGGTGATGAGCTGTTGCATTTCTTCTATCTGCACGAGATGCAACGACAATTTTTTTTACTGCGGAGCCCCATATAGACACAATGTGCTGATTCAATGTGAAAATAAACTGCATAGTGTCATGTATCAAATATGTATATATATATAAACACATACGCATTTAAACTTGCCTAATTGCTTCATGTGTTCCTATAAGGACACAGAAGAAAACTGTATATTTCATATCAATATACATAAGAACTAGTAATGCTTGAGATTAATAAGTTCCATAGAATGGGCACTCATGTAATTTAAAGATGACAATACCAGTCCACTAAGGAAAATACCAGTCCACTAAAGACCAGTTCGGACTAAGGAAAATCACAAAACTGTATTGATGATTATACACTGTTGAGAACTCGGTAGATAGATGGTTGGTTGGATCGTTGGTTGGTTGGATCGTTCGTTGGTTGGTTGGTTGGATCGTTGGTTGGTTGGTTGGATCGTTGGTTGGTTGGTTGGATAGTTGGTTGATTGGTTGGTTGCTGATCCAGCGGTCCATTGGCTCATGCCCTTTGACCCAATGCTATTGTGTGATATATGCATGTGTTTGTGAGCTGTTGTTTTGTTCCATATAATGTGTTCCATTTATCTGGCCCTGGAGGGAGAAACATTTTCCTTACACCATCCAGCGTTGGACATTCAAAAAGGTGGTGGTCAACAGTTTAATGGCGATGAGTACACAGCCGGCACACTGGAGTGTGTTGTGGTTGTATTCTGTGCAGGTGATTGTTAAGCTGTACATGTTGGTAGATAGATACAATGTAGATTTCAACCCACCCCCCCCCCCCATACTCTTTATCTAATAGTTTGAGCGCGTGTCTTTCTTTTGGTGAATATAATGCAGTTTACCTTCGACCCTGATGGGCTATGGGTTCGATGCATGTATGTCTAATGAAACGAGATATTGTTCAAAGAGAAAAGGATATACAATTATTTGTATAGGAATTTCTCTAAAGAACTACTTTCTTCCAGATGTCAAAAACTACTTTCTTCCAGATGGCAAGAACTACTTTTTTCCAGATGGCAAGAGCTACTTTCTTCCAGATGGCAAGAACTACTTTCTTCCAGATGTCAAGAATTACTTTCTTCCAGATGACAAGAACTACTCTCTTCCAGATATCTTGAACTACTTTCTTCCAGATGGCAGAACTACTTTCTTCTAGATGTAGAGAGTCAGCACCTTACTACACAAGAGGTACATAAGGAAACGATGTGGTAACTGCAAATAGTAACTAGTTGCCAGAACGTTTTACCCTTTTGCGTTTTTGAATACATATATGTCATTTGTTATGTTTATATCTTTGTCATAATCGATTTTAACTTGTAATCACTGAACCATCAGAGATTTACAAGAATCACTCAAAAAACAAAAGAATGCAATCATTGAACTAGCAGACATATGAGAACAAACTCAGAAGATGACCAATACACGTATATAGATATTGAAAAGTATGACATACCGTTAAGAGCATATACTTCTTCTTCAGCGTTCATTCTTAAACTCCCGTTGGATCTCCCTTAATATTGAAACAGTGTGATATACAGCTAAGATCATATACAAATGTTCTAGATATAGATACATGATAATTAAACACAAACTATGGCAACAATGAGTGGTAAGTTAGTTGAAAGGGCATTAAAATTCTACTGGAATTTGTGACTCATTAAAACACTGTAACATTAAAGCTCTACTGGAAAATGTGATTCATTAAAACACTGCCATTGATTCGAATATCAAAGGGTCAGGACCAAACAGGATAAGATATGACATCTACATTTTATGAGATAACTATTCATAGTTACTTCAAGGTGGCTTCTTGTATTGGCTAATTCAAGGTGGCTAATTGGGAAAACTAAGAAACCACTTAAACTATTATACTTAATCCTGATTATATTTCATTAATGTGGTATTTGTATGGTTATTTATATTTTATAGTTCGGCTCTGTGGTGAAGTGGTACAGAGCGCGTCTGTGACGACCAAGGTACGGAATTCGATCCCCGCCACAGACATTTCAGCATTCTGACTGTCTAGAGAGCAATAGCAAGCTCCTGAACGTATTTATATTGCTTAGAAAGTCACTACAGCCAAAAAATGCTGGGTTGATATTTACGTCCTGAATAGGTCACGACACCAAGTTGTTTTTATTGTTTTAATGGTTTGGTAACTTATGGATTCTCTGAACACTCCCCCATTCTGGGAGAGATGACTTGCCGCAGCTAGAGACATGTTTAAACAATCTGATATATCACTTCACCATTGTCGTGTTGGGAGCTATCTTCCCCTGTTGTGGCTAAATCTGCCTTCAGCTATTAATCTTTCCGTGCTGTTATGTCTCTTTATATTACCAAAAAACTGTGACCACTGTTATGTAAAAATATTTCCAATGAAAAATATCTGCGTGAAAATGAGGTTCTGGGCTGCACATTATAAAGCTTGTCATAATAACTCACCTAACAAGTAGTAACGCAACTAACAAGTAGTAACTCAAACAGCAAAAAGTAACTCAACTAACAAGCAGTAACTTAAATAGCAAGCAGTAAGTCAACTAACAAGTAGTAACTCAACTAACAAGCAGTAACTCAACTAACAAGTAGTAACTCAATTAACAAGTAGTAACTCAACTAGCAAGTAGTAACTCAATTAACAAGTAGTAACTCAACTAGCAAGTAGTAACTCAACTAGCAAGTAGTAACTCAACTAACAAGTAGTAACTCAACTAACAAGTAGTAACTCAACTAACAAGTAGTAACTTAAATAACAAGCAGTAAGTCAACTAGCAAGTAGTAACTCAACTAACAAGTAGTTATTACCAGGCCCGCAGATAAATTGTGGGGGCGGGGAGTATGAGGGGGAGAATGTAGGGTGTTTGAACCACCTCCCACCCTTAGCAAATCGAAATATGACTTTTAGTACTGGAAAAGCAGACCAAAAGTTTTTTTAAAAACAAAAAAAAAACCCAAATCTTTAGCAATTCTTCCCCCAAAAAATAAAAAAATAAACGGTTACATCACAATGGCGTTCTGATACAAGATAACACAGGAATGACTTTCTATCTCTCGCTTCTGTTACAGTAAACCCTTATCGTTCCCGCCCACCACCTTGAGGAAGGCATATATATGGCGAAACTGATTGTCACACAAGTTGAATTCCATAATTTATTTTAATTGCATCAAATGTTACTTTGGCTTAATATAACACTGGATTGATATCATTGAAGAAAACTGCTGAGAAATGTATGAATGTTCTTTCAGACAGCACATTACCAGTTCGTAGCGTTGATTTCACTGCTCTCTATTTTGGTGCCAGTGTGAAAATTACACAGCATGTCTGCTAGACAGTGCTGGCAGCAGAGAGGGCTCCAAGTCTGTGCTATCCTATGTTCTTAACGCTAGTATTTTTGTTAATTTTCACCCCTTCATCTCTTGTCCTTTCGGCAGGAGTCTTGTGTGTTTGAGTTCCGTTTTGATAAATTCTGTTTCCCCGATGTTTTCTTTTTATCTACAGAATTACGTGCGTGCTCCCTCGACCCTAAAAAAGGAAAAGATAATCAGTTTCCTCCATTTGTGTGAACAGGAAACACGTTAGTGAGATTGAGCATGCGCTGTTGCAAGTAAGAATATTAAAGATTTGAGATTTCCCGACGGATCAATGAAAAACTAACAGATGTTTGTACCCAAGTCTAATTTATAGTATTACTCGATTGTTTGAGTATTTCGGGCCACGAAGACACGGTTTCATTATGATATCAGTGGATAACGATTCTTTAATATTTTTAGCCATATTGCGATTGTAAAGAGGTAATACGATAGGTACATGAAGTGATAATAGTAGTAGACGCGAGCGGTGATCATGTATCGAGATCGTTTGGGTTCGATATTACAAACAGACTTGTATTTTATGTTATATGGAGTTGTGACATTTTCAGTGTGTATCCAGGCTAAAAATATACTGGATGAGAGAGGTAAATCAATGTTGCTATGTTGTGTGTACTCTAGTGTGTTATTCAGAGGCGTGTACCATCTACGTTCTCTGTGTTTAGCGTGAAGAATAACTTATTTCTTACGGTTTTTGTATGTTATTAATGAAACCTTCTATCTCTTGTTTATTGGTTGATGGTAATGATAGTTTCAGTCTAATGTTTACTGTGTGTTGTTAGTGATAATTTCAGTCTAATGTTTACTGTGTGTTGTTAGTGATAGTTTCAGTCTAATGTTTACTGTGTGTTGTTAGTGATAATTTTAGTCTAATGTTTACTGTGTGTTGTTAGTGATAATTTCAGTCTAATGTTTATTGTGTTGTTAGTGATAATTTCAGTCTAATGTTTACTGTGTGTTGTTAGTGATAATTTCAGTCTAATGTTTACTGTGTGGTGGGAATGATAGCTTCTGTCTAATGTTTACTGTGTGGTGGGAATGATAGCTTCTGTCTAATGTTTACTGTGTGGTGGGAATGATGGCTTCTGTCTAATGTTTACTTATGTTGTTAATGATAGCTTGTGTCTAGTATTTACTGTGCTGTTTATGATGCTTTCTGTTTAATGTTTACTGTGTATTAATGCTAGTTTTCTTGTTCCCCTGTAGCTTACTTCGTGTTGTTAATGTTGGCGTTCCTATCTGTATCTGTGTTAACCTCTTGTTTCTCTGTAACTTACTGTGTGTTGTTAACGCTAGCTTTCTTGTTTCTCTGTAGTTTTCTGTGTGTTCTTATTAATAGCTTTCTTGCTACACTGTAGTTTACTGTGTGTTGTTAATGTTACGTCTTTCTTGTTTTTCTGTTGTTTACAGTGTGTTAATGTTAGCTTTTGTGCTACTCTCTAGTTCACTGTGTGTTAATGTTAGCTTTTTTGCTACTCTCTAGTTCACTGTGTGTTAATGTTAGCTTTTTTGCTACTCTCTAGTTCACTGTGTGTTAATGTTAGTTTTTTTGCTACTCTCTAGTTCACTGTGTGATGTTAATGTTAGCTCTTTCTTATTTTTCTGTAGTTTACTGTGTCTTGTTATTGATAGATTTTCTTTACTCCATAGTTTACTGTAACTTAATGTTTCCTTTACTTTTTCTCTGTAACTCTGTTAATTTCTTGTTTCTCTGTAGTTTACTGTGTGTTGTTAATGCTAGCTATTTCGTGTTTATCTGTAATTTACTGTATGTTAATTTATTGTTTCTCCGTGTTTTTTTCTTTATTTCTGACCCCAAAAAATTTCCATCTATTAGTTCTAAGTCTGATGTGCAGTAGAGCGTCTTCTCAGTGCTTTCTTTCATACCCAGGAGACTTCAACATTCGGCTTAATGCAATGCCTATTGTACCTTCTACTCAGATGGGGTATATGTCACGAGACGAGCTGATAGTTTTCCGAGGTCACCCATTGTGTGTCTTTCCTCTATCGAGGAGCTTTGCAGCCAGAGAGATATTCCTTGTGTAGAAGACTATTTTATTACCAACTTTTGTGTCCCTTGGTCACATATATAATTTCTTCTGTATGAGCTGTATTGGCAACATCGACAGTCGAATTGGACTCAGGTTGGTACACCTTCCTAGACGAGGTGCTGCTTTACCAAACACGTCAGGTGTATAGAATTTGACCTGTGTATTTCTCACGTAATCTCATCGCTCGTCTGTGATTGCCTTACAATTCATCATCAGGAATGTCCTTTCTTATTTTTTTTTACTCATATCCATTGCGCATTTCATCCAAAGAAGTAGGTAGATTGAGCTATCTCGAACGAGGATCTTTGCAGTGGACCATTGGGTACTGAACCCAGTTCTCTCTGTATTAACTGCATTGAGCACCGGCAACAATCGAGTTGGGCTAGATTTACAATGTTCTCAGTGACAATGACGTGCTCCCGCTCTACGGTGCCCATAGCGTCCAGTCAGAATTCTGCTTCGGTCAGAATTTTTAACAATGTTTCCTCGACATTTGCTGAATGCTTGTCCTGTGTGCAATGAGAAGCTGTATTCAAAGCTTTTTTCCACACCCAAGAGTACATGTTCAAGTTGGCGTATCCAATATCTTAATCATGATACCTACTTTAAATGGGTTCAATTGTGGTGGGTTTTTGTGCGTACTCGAGCATGAACAGCCAGTCGGTCTCCTGGATGGACAATTGTAGCTTCGTTGCCACTATACTGATTCATCATAGGATCACCATATCCTAGCGGGATCTAATCATGCCGGAACATCGACATTGGCCGCCCATCCAATGTTTCTGCAGTCTTTGCTGACCGAGACGGAATGCACAGATGCTTTACGTTACTGTGTGCCAACAGTACTGCTAGGTGTGTTGGTGTAGAGGTCTCGGAGATATTTCGTGTCTCTTTGTCTCTTTGCAAGTAATTCTCATTCCATCTACCTACAGATTCCACATTCACGGACTCGAGACTAAAAGTGTTGACCAGAAAGACAGCAATATCAGCTATCTGTTTTCAGGGCGCATCACGGGGAGGTATTTTTACGAATTTGATTATCTGCTAACCCTGGGTCCGCCGAGAGTATGTTCCTTTGTTCCCCTTCTCTGTAGTTTACTGTGTGTTAATTTCTGCTGCTCCATCGTGTTTATGGAAACCGAAAAGGAAGAAAAGAATAGCAACACTGTTTACCTTCCATATATATCTCAAGTGGCGGCTAAAGAAATTATTGGCTGTCCTATTCCATCCATATATTATCCAATTACTCAGAAAACATGCTGAAGTCGGATGTGTCAGGCCAAAAGGCACATACCATTACATCGTATTATGTACAGGTTGTGTGCAAAGTCACTGTACACTCTGTTTACAGTGCTTGGGACAGTGCTTCGTATGATCTTTGAGCCCTCATCGGAGCCAACTCCGTGTAGTGTAGACTAGGTTTATTCCAGAAAGTAGAAGCTAGAAACTAAGATTGGCCTGGCCATCCCTTATACTGAACCGGATCATAGTCCTGCCCAAGCAAACACAGATGCTGGAATCAAAGGTACCAGGCCGAGAGGTACCAGGCCGAGAGGCACCAGGCCGAGAGGCACACCATCAGCTATGGTATCAAGCACCCCGTATGTAATGTGGATATCTGCAACGTTATAAACACTCTATATTTTAATATAATCTGTGTTGACATTATACAAGTAAATGTCTTATGTTGACAATATACAGGTGAATGTCTTATGTTGACAATATACACGTGAATGTCTTATGTTGACAATATACACGTGAATGTCTTATGTTGACAATATACACGTGAATGTCTTATGTTGACAATATACAGGTGAATGTCGTAAGTTGACAATATACAAGTAAATGTCTTATGTTGACAATATACAGGTGAATGTCTTATGTTGACAATATACAGGTGAATGTCTTATGTTGACAGTATATAAGTAAATGTCTTATGTTGACAATATACAGGTGAATGTCTTATGTTGACAATATACAGGTGAATGTCTTATGTTGACAATATACAGGTGAATGTCGTAAGTTGACAATATACAAGTAAATGTCTTATGTTTACAATATACAGGTGAATGTCTTATGTTGACAATATACAGGTGAATGTCTTATGTTGACAATATACAGGTGAATGTCGTAAGTTGACAATATACAAGTAAATGTCTTATGTTGACAATATACAGGTGAATGTCTTATGTTGACAATATACAGGTGAATGTCTTATGTTGACAGTATATAAGTAAATGTCTTATGTTGACAATATACAGGTGAATGTCTTATGTTGACAATATACAGGTGAATGTCTTATGTTGACAATATACAGGTGAATGTCGTAAGTTGACAATATACAAGTAAATGTCTTATGTTTACAATATACAGGTGAATGTCTTATGTTGACAATATACAGGTGAATGTCTTATGTTGACAGTATATAAGTAAATGTCTTATGTTGACAATATACAGGTGAATGTCTTATGTTGACAATATACAGGTGAATGTCGTATGTTGACAATATACAGGTGAATGTCTTATGTTGACAATATACAATTAAATGTCTTATGACAACATAATGGTAAATGTTTTTGGGTGTATGTATTCTTACAGGTGAAAGTGAAAGCCGCCTAGTCTACGATCTGTTTGAAAAGAATGGCTACAACCCGCTGATTAGACCAGTGAAGCATGAAAACAACTCCCTGGATATCAAGTTCAACCTTGCACTTAGTCAAATAATTCACCTGGTACGTAATCATCTTAATCATTTATAATTGGAATCACAGAAGATGTAATCATCTTAATCATTTATAATTGGAATCACAGAAGATGTAATCATCTATGGTTTTGTAGTGGGCACCACAAGAAAATGATAATACTCTGATCAGATGGAACGCATCAATGAAAGTGACATAAGGGGTATGTCCATAAATTATAACAATTCTGTTTTCAATTTTTTTACCACCAATTCGCTTGCAACTTACCAAGGATCCAGGAGTCTCTTCCCCCGCCCAACCTGCTTCACTATATAAAACAAATAAATCTTTACCGTTGCTCCCTAAAAAATGTTAATTTTAAAAAATGGGAGAAAATGTCATAATCAAATTTTTTCGAATGCAGTAATTAATTGATGAAATGTGTATAGAAACCGTTATTTCAACATATAGAGACGGACGACTCCCCCCTTCCCTTTCTCAATAACTATCAAACATTTCCAGATCCCTCACACCACAAAAAAAACCACGAACTTACACATACCGTGCTTCCCCGAAAAAAAACAACGAACTTACACATACCGTACTTCCCCGAAAATAGGACAGTCTAACATTAATTAACGTTGCAGCCAACCTTCGTTGCGGAGACGGCACTTGATGATGATGATGAACATTAATTATAACTGCTCAAGAAACATTAGAGTTGATTTTCAGAGGATGTTTTATGTTCATATGGGAAAATCTGCGTGTAATCAAGTATAGAAATGTACATTTATTCACGAATTTCTTGTTGAATCATTGTCCCCACTTCTCTCACTTCCAGCAGCATATATATCATGGACTGAACACTTCTTATCATACAGAATACTTGTAGTGTATTAGCAAGACAATCGCCATTAACGTTATCACATGAATTCTTCACGATCTCCTGCAGGCTAGTATTCACAAGGTTTTCACATACAGTCTAGTTTTCACAAGGTTTCCGCATACAGTCTAGTATTTATAAATAACCAAAATATCGGAGGGTGTCTGACAAAATGGAGGGTGCCGCAGAAACCAAACGAATAAATGGTAATGCAAAATTATATAAATAGGTTACTAGAATACTAGAAAAACCTAACTATAGATACATATATATATAAAAAACAATCAATAAAACACACATATATATATATAAAAGCAATTAATAAAACAAATATATATATATATATATATTTAAAAGCAATCAATAAAACAAAACAGAATAGTTTTCCACGTATTAGTCCAAATGGGACCTAGTATTTGCAAGGCTTTCACATACTGACCAGTCCTCACAACACTTTAAATAACGGCTAGTCTTCAAAAAATAGGATGTTAACTTATATATAGGCTGGTTTTACAAGGTCTTCATATACAGGCTAGTCTTCATAAGGTTTTCACATAAATACTATTCTTCACAAGGTTTTCACATACATGTCTAGTTTTCACAATGTTTTTTTGTATACAATGAAATCTGCGCAAAGTTTTCTCATACAGGGCTAGTTTTCACAATGTTTTTGTATACAATCTAATATGCACAAGGTTTTCACATATAGACTAGTCTTCACAAACTATTTACATATAGCTAATCTTCACAAATATTTCACATACAGGCTTTGTTTCACATATAGGTTAGTCTTCATAAAGTTTTCACATACAAGCTAGGCTTCACGCGGATTATTCGCAGAAGTTGTCCATAAATTACGTCAACAATTGTGGCTCTAGAGCTGAAAAATTTCATAGTTTCTCAGAAAGGGTTGGGAGTGACAAAAGTTGACGTTAACAATACTATAGTTTTATATGCTAATCAGACATAATTGATGTATTTGATATGTGGGTATATAGAAGAATAGGAAGAGCTATATGGAAAGAGAAGAAAACCAACTCAGAGGTTCTAATATTATGAAAATAGAACTATTAAAGGAAATACAGATCAAACAAATACA
Source organism: Meghimatium bilineatum (assembly GCA_034231615.1). Lineage (NCBI taxonomy): Eukaryota > Metazoa > Mollusca > Gastropoda > Stylommatophora > Philomycidae > Meghimatium > Meghimatium bilineatum. The sequence goes on from CM067299.1 coordinate 8,869,463, forward strand.
GGATTTTGGCCAAATTAAACGTGACGACAACATGTTGACGATCTTACTTGACGGTAGAGTCAAGAGGATGCGAGTAATAGATAGGCAGAGATACACGTGAGAGAGGATCACAAACAGATGGGCAGGTTGCAGTCTAGCAGAGTGTATCACTAAGGCAAGAGACATGGAATGTTGGAGGTTAATTGCAGCCAAACGTCGATGTGGAGACAGCACTTAATGAAGATGATATACCAATTAATTTATGTGAATGCGACCAATCCTTTCTAAACATCAGAGCTAAATTTTGTGTGAATGTGAATAACCCTATCTAAACATTTTAACTAAATTTTGTATGAATGAGAACACCCTTTCAAAACATCTAAACTAAATTTTGTGTGAATGTGAACATCCCTTTCTAAATATCTAAACTAAATTTTGTGTGAATGTGAACAACACTTTCACAACATCTAAACTAAATTTTGTATGAATGTGAACAACCCTTTCTAAACATCTAAACTAAATTTTGTGTGAATGTGAACCATCCGTTCCAAATATCTGAACAGAATTTTGTGTGAATGTGAAGAATCCCTTCAAAAAGTCTGACACAAATCTTGTGGGAATGTGAGCAAAACTTTCTAAACATATGAACAAAATCAAGTAGACATTATCGTCATCTCACCACTAACAGTGTTTTAGGTGGATGTTAAATAAGCTGGATTGGGGGGGGGGGGAAGAAAAGGAGGAAAGGCGGAGCTTGAATTCATGTCAATTGTTGAAAAAGGGGCGGGGGAAGTTTCAGAATTGCGCATTCCAGTTGATTTTACCCGTGAATTTAATTGGCTGACGAATCAAAATCACATAAAAATCATCGGAAAAACCAAATGTGTTACGTTAGAAGGATGATTTCCAATACACTCGCACGCCCGATAGGTGGTGTGGTTAGTCACAGTAGACACCCTGTATAAATTGATCTTTATAAATCACATGATTTCTTCCAATTGCAGGATGAGGTCAACCAGGTCATGAAGACCAACGTGTGGTTACAAGTGGTAAGTTTACTGTGGTTTGATGTTTATGGAGTTTTCCATGGTCTTCTTTGTAGATAAGTTTATAAGGTCATACCACCGTTGTTCAACCAGTTGCGTTACACAGTCAAGCTGTGTTATCAAGATGTCTCGTCATTGAACATTTATTTATGAATTACCTGGGAAAGAAATTAACATCGTGTATACCAAGCCCATCTCCAGAATTGTCCAGCGTGTTGGTCCCACTCAGTGTCACTTACCTGTACACTTACCTGTACTTACCCGATGTTTCCCGTGCTTGTCATTGTCTGACAGCACATGTTACATGCACGTAGGCAAATACTCAGTCGTATCGGTCAGGATAGAAGGTAAATCGTGAGTTCAACACACAGCATTATTCTAGAGCAGTGCCTAGTATTTACTGAAAGGATATTTCCTAATATTTTTTTTAGAACCGACTGTTTTTGTGACTTTGTAGGATAGCCTAATATCTATAGCTAGATGTCCGTGGCTTTACACGTAACAGTGAAACCTCGGTTTTCGTTAACTTCGGTTATAATGTCAAGATATAAAAAAATAGGTAGGTGTGTTACCAAAATAAAACATAAAACAACTTAACAACGAGATACAGAGACAGACGAGGTTTCGACTATAAAGCCTTCATCAGGACAAACAAATGACCACAATAAAACAAATATTACATGGAGACAAATAGGGTTATAATGAGGAGGACAATAGCAGATAGGTAATGAGGGAAGAAAAGATGTGGATGCATGACAGGTGAGAAAAACGTATGGGGAGAAGCTAGTAGTAAGTAGGGAGGAGAAAGTAGACTGAAGAAAGTGAGATGAACAAAGGAAAAGATATGGTAGCAAGTAAATTACATTAAAATTACTCACCTCAAAAGTGGCAACAGAGAATGAATGCCATAGACAAGCAATCATGATGTAAGGGAAGAGCAAAATGAGATGGTACGAGGGATCAGGTGGGAGAGATAGAAAGGGGAGAGAGAAAGAGGCCAAAAAAGGCAGGAACAGAAGAGAAAGAGCGAACAGCAGGAAGAGAGTATGAGCAGATAATGGTGATATATGAGAATAAAATAGTAAAATAACTGATGCAGCGACTGGTTTCTACGTTGCTTCCAAATGAGTAGTCGAAACGTCGTCTGTCTCTGTATCTCGTTGTTAAGTTGTTTTATGTTTTATTTTGGTAACACACCTACCTATTTTTGAATATCTTGACATTTTGCCCAGTGTTACCCCAGCTACCTACTTCCTGTTTAGGGTTGTTACCCTACACTGGTTGATTTATCCCTTAACTTCGGTTATAGTCGTTTTCGGTTTTCGCCAATGTTATTGATTGAGGAGGAAGAGACACGGGAGAGTAAGAGACACGGGAGAGTGTGCCTTCATCAAAGAGTAAGAGTATGTTCTCCGTGTGCAGTAAGGTATAGGGGTATGTGGAGAAAAGTTCTCCAGACAAAGCTGTTCCAGGCCGTGTCTGCAATGCTTAATGATAATGGCTTCCCCCATTTTGGGCAAATCTTAAAGAGCGGCAGATAGAGACCTCGTTTGACAGATTTTTTTTGCGATGTGGGTCCACTGACTCTGGAAATAGCCCTACTGCCAAAATACCAAAAAATGGAATTGATCACGAGATAGTGCCTTGATACCTAAGGTCTTTGTGGAGGGAATCCCCTTTCAGAACAATAAAATCTCTCCTTGTCGTTTTCCGTACCAACGTTTCTCGCGATTTGATTTGGGTGACCACACCAAGTATACGTTAAGTGAGACCGTTAACATAAGAAGACCTCTGTCTAGATTTAATTCGTTACGTTTTTGAAAATTATTGTCGTGGTTTGTTGGTCACTATTTATATATTTGGAGTATCATGCCAAAAGTAGCCAAGGACGACCAACCAATTTCACGAAAATAATCAAAATTGGTCTTTCAGGACATTTTTACGTTTTCCGTTCACATGTCTTATACACCGGATACCGGTAATGACGCACAGCAACCAATGATCAGTCATTGGATTTTATAGGGGCCACCCCCTTCATCAATTACTAGTAAATTCGTACGTTCTTGCACACAGTAAACAATAAAAATATAGAACAATAACAAATGATAACAATATAAAACAATAATTGCTGGCAATAAAACTAATATGTCACCTTTGTCCTTACCTGGATCGCCTCACTGGGGGGGGGGGGAGAGTTCGAACTCATTGATTTCCGAGACAGATGCCTGTGTACCTGTGTAATATGATATCAAGTATAATCTTGAAGTGTCAAGTAATTACGCTAAAAATTAGAAGACTGTACACAAAATGTTTTAGAAACACCCAAGTAACTACAGAGGAAGAAGTCTGAGAGGCTTGGGTTGTTTTTGGGTGGGGGGTAACAATAGACCTTACACAATTGGGGAGTTAGTTCCATTAACTAATATTTTTATTATTATGTATTGTGGGTTCTTGATAAAGCGTTATGGTCGAAACGTAGAAATCGACATTACCCATATAATTTAAATTTATTACAATTTAAATACTATTTTAAATTTTTTATTTAAATTTATCATAATGTAGTTTACATTACTTATCTTTGTTAATATTATAAAATATAAGAATCTTATCTCAGTCCAAACCATTCCTCTTGCAGCAAGTCTTGTAAACGCATTTCTTGTCCAACATCATCGTGTAACATATAGATCGACTAAGAAACACATACACTTTCTGTTATTTCTCGAAATGTCTACATACCTGTAACTATTTCTAACTCTTTTTTAACCAGATGTTTCCTCGGCTTGGTCTTTCCATCTCGAATTCTAACCTCAAATCTCCAATTTTATTCACGCACATCCTTTCCCTAGTCTAGTTCGCCTCTTCCTCACATCACTCGCTCTCGCTGTCTCATTTCTACCTCCCCCTTTATGTCTGGTTCAAAGAACAAATAACACCGTCAGGTTAAACATTGGCACACTTACATTCTTATGTGTCTATGCTTGAGTTTATTTTTGTCATATTGTTTTTGGGAGCAGCTACCTGCTCGCGTTCCTATTCTCCAGTTTCCTTCAGGGCTGCCATACAGTATCAATTGATCGCACTCAAATGTCATTTACATATAACCCAAAAAATGTCAAATTGCTTTTTCATATGGTTAAAAATTTATGAAAAATTACCAAACACAACTTTCATGACCATTGACAATTAAAAATGACAGCATTGTTACAATGATGGCTAAACTCTCGCAACCCCGTTTCTGTGTCTGATTAAATGGTTGTATATACGTTATCCATGTTATAAATATTATATAATTATGTGTCATATATATATGATTTCATATAAAATTTTTAATTGTTATATATATATATATATATATATATATATATATATATATATATATATATATATATATATATATATATAGGGCTCGATTCATTTCCGAAAAATGAAAAATATATTGTGTAATATGACCTTCTCATTAGTGGTCAGAAAGTTCTGCAGTGCTATATAACTCCTATACTAACATATAGGTGCGAGTCTTGGACAATAAATAAACTGGAAAGTGGGAAATTAGATGCAACAGAGATGTGGTTCTACAGAAGAATGCTGAGAATACCATCGACTGCCAGAAAAAAAACTAGCGTGGAGGTGTTGAAAGGGTCAAATGCGAAACTGACCTTAATCAACAATATTCTTTTCAGTCAATCTTTTTTTTTTGGCCACTTCCTGTGGCAGGCAGGTTTGGAGAACATAGCCTAACAGACACAATTGAAGGCGACAGAGGGTGGCAACATGAGAAAAAATTAGACAGTTTCACAACCTGCCATGGCAAGGAAACAACAACGACTTCGATACATAACACTGTGGATAGAGAGCTGTGGAGAGCCATGACCGCCTACGCCACCCGGCATGGCGCCTGATGATGATGATGAAATTTATTTTCCCAGTAGCGATATATGGCTGTGAGACTACTGCAATATCATCTGCAATGGAAAAGACAATATAACCACCTGAAATAAAATGTATAAAGTTTCTAAGAATATCATGGACAGAAAGTTGATCCAAGACAGAGGACCAGAGAGGCCTGAGCCTAGAAGAAGATTTGCTCCTCAAAATATAGAACACCACAAGCTAACGTTATATAAATATAGAACACCACAAGCTAACGTTATATAAATATAGAACACCACAAGCTAACGTTATATAAATATAGAACACCACAAGCTAACGTTTTATAAATATAGAACACCACAAGCTAACGTTATATAAATATAGAGCACCACAAACTAACGTTATATAAATGTGTAAAAAGATAAAATACGTTAGAAAGATCAATCACGGATTAAGTTTCGAAGAAATAGAAAAGAGACCATCCTTAACGTCACGGAATGCAAGAGATATCATTGATGTTGTTTTTATTTCTTTAGTCATCAAATTGGTCGGTTACATGTTTTTCTAATATTTCCTAATCTGTGTCATATAGGGTTGCCAGTATTTTATTGTTGCGGACCGCAGACACAATTGAAAGTTATGGGGGGGGGGGGGAATCATCCATCAAATTTAAACACACACTAACGCAACGAAACATGGCCGCTACCGAAAGTTCTAGTACAAGAAAATGAAACAACAACATCACAAAAACAAAGTATATATTAACTTGACAAAATGTTAAATAAACAAATTAGTTGGTAACTTGACTTGTCATTTCACCAGAAGCTGACGTGATCAGAGGGTAAGGGAAGAAAATATATCCTCTCTGGAAAGATCTAAGTTCCTACGACCAATTATTGACTAGTACACTTAGCTTACATACACTTAGATGGGGACTATATTGCAAGCAGATCATTTGTGGAAATGCCTCTGGCGCTAGTGTTACTATTTCCTAATAAATAATCTTCCTATTGAATTGGAAGGTCCGCCGAAGATGGATGTATCGCACCATTAGCGCAAATGAAACGGGGACACAATGCAGTTTTTCCTGATGGAAATCTAGTCAGACCATTGTTTTGCCTCAAGAGAGTTCCAGCGGAAGTTTGAGAATAAACGCGGAAGAAGAAGAAGAAGAAGAAAAGGAAGGAGCGTGCAGAGGAGTAGCTGTTTAGATATGTTTTTGAACGTATCTAATATCTTTCATTGACAAATGTTGAGAAGCATTTTCTTGGTCACTATTTGGGGGTATTCTTCAGAAAGGGGGCAGCAGATAAAAAGGCTTAGATACACATACTCCAGTCATCATCATTATCAAGTGCCGTCTCCGCAACAAAGTTTGGCTGCAACGGATCTCCAACATCCTCTGTGTCTTGTGGTGCACTCTGCTAGACTGTAACCTGTCCATCGTGTGATGTTACTCTCCCACTTGTATCTATGCTTACCACTTGCTCGCTTCCCTTTTATTTTACCCTCAAGTAAAGTCTTAAATAATGTGTCACGTCGTTTAATGTGTTCAAAATATTTTATTTGCCTGATCTTTATTTCTCTTAGTAGTTCTTTCATCATATTAAGTGTCTTTAGCACATCATTATTTGTTTTCTACTCTTTCCATGATGTTCTCCCTATTCTTCTATATACCCACATCTCAAAGGCATCAATTCTGTCTTCTAATTGTTTATTTAGTGTCCACATTTATGAGCCATACATTAATATAGAATAGATGTAGCATTTTATAATTCTCATTTTTTTAACGTATTTGTAATTTTCTTAGATGTTAATATTTTCCTCATGTCGTTGAAGGTACTGTTAGCCATTCCTATTCTCCTTTAAACTCTGTTTCACAACTACCATCATTTGTGACTATGTGTCCGAGATATTGATAATGTTTTACTTTTTGTAGTTTCTCTCCATGTATGCTTATGTTTAGCTCTTGTTCTTCTTTGTCTTTGCTGATTATCATAGTTTTTGTTTTTTTGGATGTTTATATCCAGCCCATATTCATTACTGGATTTATTGACTTGATCTATTAGTCTTTGTAGTTCATGTTCTCTTTCTACTAAAAGAACATTGTCATCTGCATATCTCAGGTTATTATTTTCCCACTGATCTTGAGTTCTGACATTTCTTCTATATTTTTAAAGATATTCTCTGTGTAGATATTAAATAGGCTTGGTGATAAAATGCATCCTTGTCTTACCCCTCTGTATGTAACCTAGTATGAAATATCTAGATAAGGGGAAACATAAATTTATAGACATAAAGTCAAAGGGGGGAGGGGGGACACAAAGGCTACAGGTGAGCAACACTGATCCAATTGGCATCTGTCTTGTTATCATCAACACATGTATCTGTAACTCAGGTAAATAAGTGTTAGCTGTTCTACTTCAGGTAGGAAATACCTAGGCTAAAAGTACAGGTGAAACAGGTTTTCTAGAAAAATTGGATGTGTTCAAGAAAAAAAGGTACACGTATGCAATGCTCTAAATGTACTGACTATCGCATAAGTGAACGTATAGTGCAAACGATTTCATAAATGTACTGACTATCGCATAGGTAAACGTATGGTATAAACGGTTTCGGTGTCATAATTCTGCAACTGAAATTGTGTTTTTTGTGTGTGTTCAATATGTAATTTAAAAGAATCTCTTTGTCACTGAAAAAAATTGGCATACTTTTTAGGGAGTTTAGGAGTTAGGGAGGTAGGGAGTTAGGGAGACTGGGATTTCATCTTGCCTTCTAGATACATAATAAAAAGGCAACCCCCCCCCCCACACCCACCAACAACTGACGTCGTAGAAATGTCTGTTACCAAAAACATTCTTGATGTTTTTCCCCGGTACAATATTTACCAAGTACTTCTCCTAATATTGTCCTGCATTCTGATCTCGCACATAATCTCACAACTTGACGAATGTAAGAAATTATTTGTCGATTTACGTATACTTTGTGTCGCCGGACAATGAAAATAACGGGAAAAAATTAAATTGAAATATCAAGATGGTGATGATGAAATATTCCCTTGAGCTGTAAGAAGGTTCAGCTTCACAGACCATAGCCTTTCTGACCAAAGTAAAGTTGTAACTGATGCGATACCCGTTCTTGTCAGTGGTGTAGTGTGAATTATTAACTTGTGGGGGGATGCCAAGTGCCCTCTTTTTGAATAGGTAGGTATCACCCCCCGCCTCTCCTGTTTTCCACACACATATTTACAGCCCTATATAAAATAGTAGCACGTTTTAAAAAAAAAAAATTACCTTATTTATTTTGTAAAATTGTTGAATCTAGAAAACCTATACGATATTGTCCAGAACACAGTGAATTATTAACTAACGCACTATTAGTCACTAAATAATACAATTTCATACACCACATAAAAAAACAGCGCCATGTTGTCATGATGGCGTCACGATGTAACAGATAAGGAGTTTCCAATTATGAGAACTAATTATTATAAATTATCTCCAAGCGCATGATTGGTCTGAAGCCAGCGTCTGAAAGTGCAAGTGATCGTTATTAAAATACAAAATGTCAGATCCTAAGCGGCAAATGAACGTTTCTGATGTGAAAGAAATCTTACGATGAATCGTTATCGCGTCAAGGACAGATACAATTTAAAACAAGAATGAACCTGCTATTATCTTTCTGTAATGTATATATTAAATATTCAAATGTGTGTGCTCTATTTAGATTATTTAATCATGGGAGGGAACGGCGAGAATTTTGACGTCTATTGACATCACTCTACTGGTACTTGTAATAGGTCTCACGGGCATGGATATGTAAGGTGGGGTTTTTGGGATGTATGTTTATTACCCAAATGGAGACACTCTAGTCCACCAGTATCCCTGGGTTACCAAGTCCTGTTAAAGGTAGTACAGTCACATCTGGGCAAACTATGTCAGCATTCTTCCATGAGATTCGCAGTGAAGGCGCGTACCCAAAGGAACATCACAAAGAAGTCTATCACTATAGGACAAATGTGAAATTCCCGCTAACCTAAATCTCTTCGTCACCTCTGGGAATTATGTGAAGACAAAAGTAGGCAATGAGAAAATATGCACATTGATGATTTTTTTGGCCAGGCTGTAGGTTATCTATAGATCTATAAATTATCAAGAGATCTGTAGATTGTCAGTTTAACTTCAATTTCTCCTTAATAATGAATTGTCTTCATGCAGTGGATACCCTCTCACTGTGGGATACCAGGAAATGAAAAAGCAGACCAACTGGCTAAGGAAGGTGCGGCCGAAGACCAACCAGATATACCAATCACCTACCATCAGAAAAAAACAGATGATCAAGTCATCAGAAAGTCACAAACACCAACACAAGATGACTATCACATTATGAACAGATCAGAACAAGTTATAATTCTACGTCTCAGAACAGGACACAACCGACTCCGCAGTCGCATGTATACAAAGTTCAAGATTGGCAACACGGCCATGTGTACATGTGGACAGGCAGCACAGAGTGCCAAACATATACTTCAAGAGTGTTCTGAGCATGAAACGCTGAGGCAGACATATTGGCCAGAGGAAACAACACTGGAATGAAAGCTCTATGGGCCACTGTATGAACTACAAAAGACAGTGAGTTTTATTCAGGAAACATAATTATAGATATAGACACGTTTCAAGTGAACGAAAGAAGAAGAAGAAGAAGTTAACACATTATACATACCAGCTTACAGCTAACAAATCACATACACCTGCCTACAGCTAAAATTAATATAGATTCAAGTAAACTAATCATTTAGTTTCTATATAACACAAAATACTGCATGGTTTGCATATATAATTATTATACGGTTTGCATCTATAACCACTGCATTGTTTGCATCTATAATTACTGCGTGGTTTGCACCTACATACACAGATCACTGTTTATTGTTGTGTCCCCAGTACTGGAAGGACTATCAGCTTGGCTGGAACTCCAGCCGATACAACAACATCGACTCCATCAGGATCAATCCAGATAAAGTATGGATCCCTGACTTTGTTTTGTTTAACAAGTAAGACATGTATTGTGTATCTCTTCCAGACTTCATAATTCCAACATCATGTATTGTGTATCCCATTCAAATTTCATAATTCCAACATCATGTATTGTGTATCCCATTCAAATTTCATATTTCCAACATCATGTATTGTGTATCCCATTCAAATTTCATAATTCCAACAAGAGATGTATTGTTTATCCCTTCCATACTTCATAATTCCAACAAGTATGACCGTTCTTGAAGAAATGACTACGCAGATAACCTGGCCCTTTTAAGCACAAACCATACAGTTGCACAATCTAAGCTTGACAGTCTCCAGCAATACTCAAATCAGATATGCTTGAAAATCAAGACATCAAAAACCCATATACTAGATTTCACGAGATCCAACGAAAACATAAAAATTCAAAATATTCCATTATTAAAAGTCAACAATTTTACATATTTAGACACTAATATAGCACTGGATGGAGACTCATCAAAAGAAATTTTACGCCGTAGTGCCCTTGCAGTGGGTGCTTTCAATAAACTACGTAACATCTGGACGTCAAACACACTAAGAAACACCACAAAACTCAGGCTGTTTAACTCCAATATTATCACTATTCCATCATATGGATGCGAAAGTTGGAAAGCCACAAAAGCCACAGATAAGAGACAAAACACATTTGAAAACAAATGCCTACGTACCATTCTGATCGTTAAGTCAATCAAGTGCCATGCCGAGTGGCGTAGGCGATCATGTTTCTCCACGATTCTCTGTCTCTTGTGTTGTCAATAAGCTCGATTGGTGAGCTTCTACCATGCCACAATACAAATCCATCTAGTAACTTTTCTCTTTGTCGACCTCTATCTCTTCTCCCCTTGATCATTCCAGTGGTTATTAAGTGTTCAAGCTGTTCTTCTCAGCACATACCCTAGAAACCATGACTGTCTGCCCCTAATGTTTGATATGATTGATCTCTTTACTAATTTTCCTAAGTCTGTCAGTGTTCGAATACTCCAGGTTGCAATCTTGATTGACTCGCATTTGATGGACTTGCTTATTGGAACTGGCATATTATCTAAGTCGTGTCGAAACATAACGTAATCTAGGGATATTTACAGTAGTAGTTTCCCATGGCTTTTAATCGTTTTATTTATGATGGTATTCTCCACTAGCCTTTGGCTAAATAGCTGAACGATTAGTGCAGTGACTTTAAATGTAACACTAATATACGAGGGGAAAGCAAACAAACCTGTATATCTTCCTTCAGTAGACTAAAGCCGTTGGACTTACATTGGTCATGCTCTCCAAGTGAACATCCTAAGAATTCCTCATCAGTCACTAAATTGGGTGTCACCGGGTGTAAGAAGAAGAGGGAGCCAAAGAGAAACTCTACGAAGAATCATTAATAGAGAAGACATGTCAATGAACCTAAACAACATTCAAGAACTGAAAGACCTGGCAACACAAAGACAGAAGTAGAAAGCTATGGTGTTTTACCTATGCGCCGTTTATGGCCCTGGAGGAACATAACATGACCAGTATTATGTATCGGACAATTAGTGTGATGTACATTGCCATAACGTTTTTCTGTGATCTGTCCAACAACTTGTGCTCTATAATCCAAGATATTTGTGCTATGAAACTAGTGAACAATTTTTGCAAATACATCTTAATCCATTTAAGAGAACAATATACATTTAAATAAAAACACATATAACCGGAAATTAAACATAAATTCACCTGAACTGGATATTTGAGAAATACTCGGATATTGTCTCATAACATATGGAGGTGTACAGTTTGTTTGCATCCTCTGGAAGTAGGAGCAACGAAGCTCTTGTTTCCTATATACTATAACATTATTGTTGTTCACCAGTGCTATTTTCATATCCATAAGACTCAACAATGTGCAAATCTTTGAGAAGTTTTACTCAAAAGAGGTATATATGTGTATATAGAAGGTATATACGTGTATATAGAAGAAGGTATATACGTGTGGAGAAAAGGTATATATGTGTATATAGAAGGTATATATGTGTATATAGAAGGTATATATTTTTATATAGAAGGTGAATATGTCTTTTTAGAAGGAATATTCCATCATTTTGTATATCGATAATGATGATTATGAGAATGATGAAAATAGTAATAATGATTATGTGATGAAGACTATGATAATGATGAGGATAAAGATAATAATTATTGATGGTGATGATGATAATAAACGTCTAGGAAGCAGACCAGTGTAAAATTTGAAATGAATTGTTAGACTCTCACATTTCCAGTTAACTGTTAGACTCTGAAATTATTGAAATTGCTGAGACACACATTGTGTTACACAGTTTTCGAGGTCCGAACAAGGAACATAGCATAGCGGCAGTTACCGGTGTGTTTTCCAGGCCCGAACGTGAAACAAAGAATGACAGTTATCTGCCATGTATGTTGTAGAATATGACTAAGGAGGTGGGGAGGGGGGGAGTTTACTGTCCAACGCCATAGAGTGTCTAAATGACTCATAGTCCATACCGAAGTCAGATGTGGCAGGCCGAAATGTGCCGATATAACTGATACGTTGTAAACCACGACACACCACATTCCTTTCTGTAGTCGGCATTCTGCCGATATGCAGAATTGTGACGAATAGCGCGGAAAAAAGAATTAAGAATACATCTTATTTTGCTGATTTGTTTATGATTGATTACATGGAAGATTACGGGGACATCTTGGAAGATTATAGTGACATCTTGGAAGATTATAGTGACATCTTGGAAGATTATAGTGACATCTTGGAAGATTATAGGGACATCTTGGAAGAAACACATCTGTTTAGAGGCAGTCCGAGTTATCACAAACATGTTTTTATAGACAATCCGCGTTATTATAAGCATGTGTTTATAGACAATCCGCGTTATCACAAAGATGTGTTTATAGACAATCCGCGTTATTACAAAATTGTGTTTATAGACAATCCGCGCTATCATAAACATGTGTTTATAGGCAGTCCGAGTTATCACACACATGTTTATTTATAGGCAGTCCGCGTTATGACAAAATAAATGTGCTTATAGACAGTCCGCGTTATCACAAAAAATCTATTTATACGCAGTCCTTGTTATCACCCAATATTTAAGAAGTGCTGCTGTAGACAATTAATTCATTCATTAAGTGCCATTTCCGCAACTAAGTTTGGCTGCAACTGACCTACAACATCCTTTGTCTCTTGCCTTGGTGGTGTACTCTGTTAGAATGAGACCTATCGATCACGTGAAGGTTATCCCCCACTTGTGTCTCTGCCTACTTCTTTCTCGCCTCCCTTCGACTTAACCTTCAAGTAACGTCTTCAATAAGCTGTCATATCGTTTAATATGTTCAAAATAGTTCATTTGTTTAATCTTCATTTCTTGTAATATGTATTTTCCTTCATATTAAGTGTTGTTTGAAGATCTGTGTCTGTTTTCATCTCCTTCTACGGCGTTCTTCCTGTACCTCTATATATCCACATCTCAAAGACATAAATTCTGTCTTCTAGTTGTTTGTTTATTGTCCATATTTCTGACCAATCCATTCATGTAGAATAGATGTAGAATCTTAAAATTCTTCTTGATTCTTGACTAAAAACTAGCCTCACAGCACGTGGGGCATTCCTATAAGTGCTTCGCTCACCGTTCTAGCAGCCATCCCGGTGTATGTATACTCATAGTTCCACTCAGGTGTTGATTGCGTGGTCTTAGGGGCCTTACAAAACAATTACCTTTCCTTCTCTCCCCTCCCCTCTAAATACTCCCATTTCTAACATTCTCTGTATGTGTACGTTCTCAGCCTCATTGACCTCGTCTTCATCTTGAAATGAATTTATTACTGCCTTGATCAAGTCTGCTTTTTCTTTTCAGAATTGTTCCGTCTATAGTTGCACTGTCTGCCAATAAATCGGCTCTCTTGTTTCCTCTGACCCTGGCACGACCAGGGCAGTATATCCATGTAATGCTCTGGACAATTGAGTTGTTCAATAAGTTCCACTATTCTTTTCTCAGCATGTATTTTTCTATCTTGCGCAGCATGCTTTGAGAGTCTGTGAGTATTACCGAGTGTGTTGATGTATCAGTTATCAACCAATTAAGTGCCGCTGTAAGTCTTTGTCTCCATCCTCATGCTCGATGTGACAGTTGGATATGCTGAACAATGGCTCAACCAACTTCACGCCGTTTCTGTTGGCAACAAAACCGCCTTCGCTTTTATTTGTGCTTCTGTTAACTGAACCATCTGTGTATACAATTATGTCTTGTGGTTTTAATTGTAGCTGGGCGAGTTCATGCACTATATCCTGGACCCCGACACCCGTACATTTTCGACACGCTTTATCTAGTTGTATTATTACTCTAGTCAATGATTTCTTCTCAGTGTTTACCTCCACCCAATCAATGCCATTTCCTATTTCTTCAAATTCACATACTCTTCGCAGTGTGTCTTCAGCCTCTGCCACGCTTGATTCGTTTTCCCTTTGACTCATCTAGACGTTGGTGTAATTGGTGGTGGTTGTATTCTGTAACTTTAAAGTACGACCTAACCTGTGCTATATGACTGGGGAGATCAGGCAGAAATCTCATAGCAGAGATGGGTGTGTATCCCCAGTACCGCACCCCAGTAATGCACCCCAGTACCGCTCACATTGCCTCATTTTGGAATTTTTCCATTTTAAAATTATCATTGTTAGCTAGTTTGTAACGTGTTTAGATATCAATATTTTACTCTTGTCATCGACAGTACTTTTAGCCATTCCTATTCTTCTTTGAACGTCTGTCTTATATCTGCCATTATATGTGATTATGTATCCTAGATATCGGTAATCTTCTACTACACCACTAGATGCAGGAAATTAAATGTCTCTAAATGTTTATTTGACCCTTTCTTCCCACCAGTGCTGATGGTAATTTTGAAGTGACCTACAAATCAAACTGCGTATTGTATTCATCGTCCGATATCAACTGGATTCCACCTGCCATTTACCACAGTTCCTGCTCCATTGATGTCCAGTATTTTCCCTTTGACCAGCAGGAATGTGAGATGAAATTTGGATCCTGGACACACAAAGGAGAAAGTTTAAGATACAGTTTCAAAAATGATATAGACATATTAATATTGACTGATTACCTGAAGAGTGGTAGTTGGGACATAATAGAATGTCCAGGTAGAGTTTTCTCCCACAGAGATGAGGTGAATAATGAGAAGCGGGAACAGATCATATTTAAGTTTGTGCTGAGGAGAAAAACGCTTTTTTACACGGTCAACCTGATTATTCCATGCGTTCTAATCTCATTTGTGACGGTATACGTGTTTGCGCTACCAGCAGATGCTGGGGAGAAGATGGCTCTGTGCATATCTCTCCTTCTAGCACTGGCATTGTTTCTACTACTAGTCTCAAAAATTCTACCTCCAGCTTTGACCATACCTCTCATCGCCAAGTATTTACTATTCACTTTTGTTATGAACCTCGTGGCAATATTCTACACCGTAGTAATTCTGAACCAAAATTATAGAACACCAAGGACTCATACCATGCCTTACTGGGTTCGTGTCGTATTTCTTAAGGAGTTACCAAAATACTTACTCATGAC
Source organism: Meghimatium bilineatum (assembly GCA_034231615.1). Taxonomy (NCBI): domain Eukaryota; kingdom Metazoa; phylum Mollusca; class Gastropoda; order Stylommatophora; family Philomycidae; genus Meghimatium; species Meghimatium bilineatum. The sequence goes on from CM067299.1 coordinate 8,885,000, forward strand.
CAGACCAGATCATGACAAACAATGGCAGAATACTATCACACCAGCGCATTCGCTTCCTTCTACGCCAGAAACACGTCGGCTTAATTTAAATATTTCGAGTGACTTTCTTGAACTTTCTGATGTCAGAGATCCTCGCTGTCAGATTACTTCTATAGAAGATAGAGGTCATCGTCATGGAAACACCCGAAATAGGCATCCAAGTGAGACCAGACCAACTCCCGGTACCAGTTTAATGGAAGGATCAAGTCATCAGGAGAGCGAAGAACAATCCGATTTCGCGATGACACCAGAGCTGCACAATACAATCGAGTGTGTCAGGTTTATGTACAATCATCTGAAAAGTGAGAAGGAATATGAAGCGGTAGGTGCATTTTCATTGCATGTTTCCAATTGTACATCAGTGACATTCTATTAATATGATCAAGTATATATGTTTTTATTTTATTTCTAGTGTCATTACGTTAATGCGTTAAAGTTAATGTATCTGTTTTATCCACATGTTAGAGAATTTGGACATTGATGGTAAAAAATTACAGAATTATTAAGAATCTGTAATGGCAACAAATAGCAGCAATAAGACTATGAAATAAATTTGGACACTTTAGACAATTAAAACAAGGAGTTGAACAGGGTTGTGTATTTTCACCAGACCTGTTCTCTTTGTAAAGTGAAAACATACTGCGCGAAAAGGCAATATAGATTTGGTTCTATAGAAGAATGCTGGAAGGGCTGCTAGGGAAACTAATGTGGAGGTGTTGAAAGAGTAAAATGCAAGACGGAACTTAATCAATAATATAAGACAAGACAGTCTTCATTTTTTTGGCCACGATGTGAGACAGGGAGGTTTGGAGAACATAGTTACAACAGGCAAGATTGAAGGCATGGGAGACAGAGGGAGACAACGTGAGAAATATTGGACAATTTACCAACCTGTCACGCATATAGTGAACAAGCAGCCAAATACTCGTAGTACTAGTGGTAGACAGCTGTGAAGATCCATGATCGCCTGCACCAACCGGCACGGCACCTGATGATAATGATTGTATGTTTTTTTTTTTAAAAATGGCGTTCTGATAATATAATAGGGTAAAGTATTTGTGTGTTTATTTTATATAAGTGTCATTCAGTTCATTCTAGATAAAGTGCAAAACCAGGCACTTAGAATAATGTTGGGAGCAATCAAATCAACACCCTTAGCAGAGATGCAGAAAATGGGAAGAATGCAAACACTTGGCGAACGCAGAGACACAAAAGTACTAATTCAAGCAGAAAAGTTTCAGTGTATGCCAAGTCATCCAATGAAGGAAAGATTCCAAAATCTAGCAATGGGGCGACTGAAAAGGAGCAGCTTTATCCATCAAGCTAAACGACTCCGTAGACAACTTACAGACCTACCTGAAGTTGACAGCCCCTTAACGTCTGTACCAGAACAAACCCCGTGGAGTGAAAGACATGGAATGCCAATATACATTCAGACCCATGTGAAAGGAATACTAAGCGAGGACGAACAGAACAGTGTGCAGCGAATGACAGTCACCCTCAGTTTCCTGGATGAGGAATATCCACAAGATATATGGGTCAGAGTGTACACAGATGGGTCAGCACAGAATGCTGTGAGGAATGGAGGTGCAGGTGTATATATAGAATATCCACACAAGCCTAGAGATACAATCAGAACACCGACAGGAAAATTCTGCAATAATTATGATGCAGAAATCCAGGCAATTAGTGTGGCAGCTAAAAAACTGCTGAACTCCAACTCCGGCCTACAGCCTGTGGTATTCCTGACAGATGCAAGGTCAGTGCTTCAAGCTCTCCAGTCTGGAAAACTAACAGACTTAAAGAAACTACGAGAATTTCGTACTTAGCGAATTGTCTTACCAGTATAGGGTAACCATGCAGTGGATACCCTCTCACTGTGGAATACCAGGAAATGAAAAAGCAGACCAACTGGCTAAGGAAGGTGCTGCCGAAGACCAACCAGATATACCAATCACCTACCATCAGAAAAAACAGATGATCAAGTCAATAAGAAAGCCACAAACACCAACACAAGATGACTATCACATTATGAACAGATCAGAACAAGTTATAATTCTACGTCTCAGAACAGGACACAACCGACTCCGCAGTCACATGTATACAAAGTTCAAGATTGGCAACACGGCCATGTGTACATGTGGACAGGCAGCACAGAGTGCCAAACATATACTTCAAGAGTGTTCTGAGCATGAAACTCTGAGGCATACATATTGGCCAGAGGAAACAACACTGGAATCAAAGCTCTATGGGACACTGTATGAACTACAAAAGACAGTGAGTTTTATTAAGGAGACAGAATTACAGATATAGACATGTTTCAAGTGAACGAAAGAAGAAGAAGAATTCAGTTAATAAGGTAAAGTATTTATATGTTTGCTATTTTATATACGTGGCTTTCTGATAATAAGATAAATTGTGTATGTCTATTTTTACATTACATTAGTTTCTATTATTATGGTAAGTTTATATATTTACATATATTGTATAATATGTGGCACTATAAGTTAATACGTTAAAATAGTTATTTCTGTTATTTTATAATAGTAGCATTCAGTTAATAAAGTAAATACATGATTTATGTGGCTATTATTTCATTTAAGTGTCATGCTATTAATATGTAAAATATGTGTTATTTTATATACGTTAGTTATTCCTCTAGGACCAACGACGGAACATAGGGCGGATGTCATAGATTTTCAGGTCTCTCGTTTCATTGTAATTTGCTTTAGATCTTCATTGTTTCTGATACCGATGGTGAAACTTTCCTCTGTAATAGTTATACTTAAAGTTTCTTATGGTCTTCTTCGTTTTCTCTTGTCCTTTGGTGACCACATCAAGGCGTGACACGGGTGTCTTTTGGTTCGATGTAATTCCAGCGACGATTTCTAATATAGGTGGATACATATTATTGTTTTGATTCTTGTCTGACAACTGTGTTTGACTTGAAGTTTGCTCCAAGGTATGTGAAGTTATTGACCTTTACAAGAGTGTTGTCGTTTAGTTTGATGTCCGTTGGTTTCTTCGTAAGGTCAAATATTTTTGTTTTGGATGTGTTAATTTCAAGCCCAAGTTTAATTGTTTAGTTTAATTAAGTGGTATTCTAACATACGGTAATCTTTTTGTTTAGTTTAATTAAGTTTTATTCTAACATACGGTAATCTTATTGTTTAGTTTTAATTAAGTAGTATTCTAACATACGGTAATCTTATTGTTTAGTTTAATTAAGTGGTATTCTAACATACGGTAATCTTATTGTTTAGTTTAATTAAGTGGTATTCTAACATACGGTCATTTTATTGTTTAACGTAATTTCCTTAATAGATGCTGAATCACTTTCTGTAATATCTATAGGTGCTCTATCTCACACAGCACACGAAGATTAGTCTACTAGCAGACTGTTCTCGTAACTCACTGGTTACACTCAGTCGTCACTCATTTTTCTGCTCGATTTGGTTATAATTTCAACTTATGCTAGTTGCGATATCGTATATTACGGTTGAAAAAGTATTGAATAATGATGATGAAATAATCCCTTTAACTGCGAGAAAGTGGATCTTGACAGCATATATTATTTCTTGCCTGCCGAAGACGGACATGTCGGGCCATTGGCGCAAACTAGTAGGAAAATTGTCCTGCTACATGGGAGATCCAGCGGGAGTTTGAGAATGAACGATGACGAAGAAGATATCTTAACAAAAGTACATGCTTTTTTAAGTTATGTAGCTGAGGTGATACACGGACTCATGTAAGGTCGCAACGCATGGATGTGTAAGGGGAGATTTGTGTATGCATTCTTCGTCCCCGAAAGGAGCGAGACACTGGAGTGCGACAGCATCCCAGGTTTCCACGTTCTGATTGAAACACAGCACACACTTCTGCGTCAACTAACTCATCTGGTAGTCTGCTGATGTGTGCAAACAATTTTATTTGTTGTCTCTTAATATATTCCAAGATTGGAGTGGTACCGGTTCTTTGTCTAATGGTCATCTTTCTCACTATTTTTCTTAGCGATATTCCTAGGATTCTGCGCAAGCATGAAATCAATATATGTAGATACTAGAAATATATGTGAATCAATGAATAATGGAGATCAATAGTTGGTAATAGAAATATATATGAATCAATGAATAATGGAGATCAACAGTTGGTAATAGTAATATATGTGAATCAATGAATAATGGAGATCAATAGTTGGTAATAGAAATATATGTGAATCAATGAATAATGGAGATCAACAGTTGGTAATAGTAATATATGTGAATCAATGAATAATGGAGATCAATAGTTGGTAATAGAAATATATGTGAATCAATGAATAATGGAGATCAATAGTTGGTAATAGTAATATGTGTGAATCAATGAATAATGGAGATCAACAGTTGGTAATAGTAATATATGTGAATCAATGAATAATGGAGATCAACAGTTGGTAATAGTAATATATGTGAATCAATGAATAATGGAGATCAACTGTTGGTAATAGTAATATATGTGAATCAATGAATAATGGAGATCAACTGTTGGTACTAGAAATATATGTGAATCAATGAATAATGGAGATCAACAGTTGGTAATAGTAATATATGTGAATCAATGAATAATGGAGATCAACAGTTGGTAATAGTAATATATGAGAATCAATGAATAATGGAGATCAACTGTTGGTACTAGAAATATATGTGAATCAATGAATAATGGAGATCAACAGTTGGTAATAGTAATATATGTGAATCAATGAATAATGGAGATCAACAGTTGGTAATAGTAATATATGTGAATCAATGAATAACGGAGATCACTGTTTTTATATAAAACAGTAGCAAAGAGAATCGCAGCTTTCGAAATGAGATGCTACAGAAGAATCGTACATATACCATTGGCAGCTGAAAAGACAAATCAGGAAGTGTTAAGATCAATAAAAGTCAAAGATGTCTGGCTGTATTTTTTGATCATATAACGAGAGAAAACAGCACGAATGATTAATATATGAAGACAGGGTTAACGGCAACATGGGAAGAATGCGCACAAGGCGACGATGGTGCAGTGATATATCAGATTGCTTAAACATGTCTCTAGCTGCGCCAGTTCAACTCGCCCAGAATCGAGCAGTGTTCAGATAATCTATAAGGAAGACCACGTTCCGGAAAGAATATGTCACATGATGATGATAATAATGATGATGATAACTAGAAAGTAGCCAAATGTAATGGAAAAGCAGGGATATTTGATACTAGAAGATAGCTATACATGGATAATGAAGATACAGAGTTGGTACTAGAAAGTAGCTATCCATGGATAATGGAAATACGTGAATATTTAATAATATAACGTAGCTATCCATGGATTGTGGAAACACATGAATAGTTGATATTATCAATTATTGTAAATCTGCATGTTTTCTCATGTTGATTAGCATATCGAGTCTGGAGAATAAAAGGTGGTGTGTCATGGTTTACAGCTGTGCTATGATATCTTTGCATTTCGGCTTCAGACTTCCGATTTCATAGAACATCATTTGGGTTATTTGACCTATGTGAAAGGGCAATCAACTCAACCTCCATAATTTCTTCCTCGTCTCTTCTTCAAAATGTAAAACAGAGCATTATCATCATGTGCAGTAATCGCACAGAAGGCTGACTACATCGAGCCTGTAATATAAATTGTAGGGCGTTATCATCATCTACAAGTGCCGTCACTAGAACGAAAGTTAGTTACAATGGACTTCCAATATCGGTAACAAGGCATTAGCATGACGGGACGTTATCGTATATATCATTGCCTACAACATCATTTGTCTCTTGCTGCGATGGTGCATTATAAGAAACAATATCCTCTTCATCTAATGATTTTTCCCTCCTACTTGTACGTCTGCCTACCTGGTGATCGACGCTGCGTAACTCTACTTTCAAACAAGGTCCTCAACAAGATGTCACGTCTTTTAGTATGTCCACAATATTATACGTTTTTTCCCCCATTTCTTGCTCATTTAATATTTTTCACACGTATTAATGTCATTTTCATACCTGTTCTAGTACATTTATAGTACCGACCTTCCTAACTTATCTATTATCAATTTTTGCACATTTGTTCCCGATATTTTCACTTCATTGATTTGTTGTGATGACATGATATTCAGGCTTCGTTAATCAGAAAGTGTTAACTGTGATTTGCTTTATAATATGTAACTTTAATTTATGAATCTTACTTCGAATACTTATGTCAACATTTACTCTGTATACTAAACGATCTCATTATGAAGTTAATGATATTTATGTTGTGTCCTAGTCTACTTATATTTACTTCCCTTATGGTAACATAGACGACTACATACTTTACTTAAATGTAGTTGTGTTCTATTCAATTTCCGATAGTTTTCTTTTGGGGGGGGGTCTTTATCTTGTCTAAAGACATGTGTTAGATACGTTTAATTTGTGTATTTTCTTATTAGTAGAAGTGGATTTTATCAATTTTGTGTATTTTTATGTATATATTATTTCAAACAATGAGTAACGGAAATATGATTTGAGATTTGATTTTAAGCCATTGTATATGGCAACAGCGACATTACGTCCTGAGTATCTATTGTCGCCCTGAACAGTATATGCTGGTGTTAACACTACTCCCTGAACAGTATATGCTTGTGTTAACACTAATCCCTGAACAGTATATGCTTGTGTTAACACTACTCTCTGAACAGTATATGCTGGTAATTTTCTTCTATAGTTTGTTAGAGACATTTTCTATTGAGAATGTGAATGGCTGCAGCCGTGGCCCAAATGTGAAGATTCACTATGTAAAATTATTTGTAAGAAATTGTCGCGGTTAAAAGGAGAAGAGGCGGTAGAGAAAATCACGGATTGATAATATATTAGGGGTATGATTTTTCTTCCCATTTTTCAATTGCTCAGGACAGGGATGGTTAGAGAGCTTTCTGTGCTGATTTATGCAGTGTGGCATTCCTACGACCCTGATTGGTTATGGCTGCTATTATTATTAATATTATTTATTATTACTATTTTTCTAGAGGAGCTAAAATATTGATACTTACACTCAATGTGCATCACAGAATATTGACACTTACCTGCAATGTGCATCACAGAATATTGACACTTACCTGCAATGTGCATCACAGAATATTGACACTTACCTGCAATGTGCATCACAGAATATTGACACTTACCTGCAATGTGCATCACAGAATATTGACACTTACCTGCAATGTGCATCACAGAATATTGACACTTACCTGCAATGTGCATCACAGAATATTGACACTTACCTGCAATGTGCATCACAGAATATTGACACTTACCTGCAATGTGCATCAAAGAATATTGACACTTACCTGCAATGTGCATCACACAATATTGACATTTACCTGCAATGTGCATCACACAATATTGACATTTACCTGCAATGTGCATCACAGAATATTGACACTTACCTGCAATGTGCATCACACAATATTGACATTTACCTGCAATGTGCATCACACAATATTGACATTTACCTGCAATGGGCATCACAGAATATTGACACTTACCTGCAATGCAAATCAAAGAATATTGACACTTACCTGCAATGCAAATCAAAGAATATTGACACTTACCTGCAATGCACATCATAAGAGACGACTTCTGACGTTTTGTGGGAATGGGGTTAACTGCCCTGTTAAAAAGAGGACCATGTGTCCTAGATGCCATGATGAAGTCGGATGTATCAGCTGAAAGGCGCAGATAATGCTGATCAGTTGTAAACAATGACACTCTCCAGATTACATCCTGTTATCCTAAAGGGTTTAAGAAACAACACAGAAGACGAAGATTGAAACAGTATTTATTCAAACAATTAATCAAGTGCCATGCCAAATGGCGTAGGCTATCATGTTTCTCCATGACTCTCTGTCTCTTGTGTTGTCAATAAACTCGGTTGGTGAGCTTCTACTGTGTCACAATACAAATCCATCTAGTAACTTTTCTCTTTGTCGTCACCTATCTCTTCTCCCCTTGATCTTTTCAGTGGTTATTAAGTGTTCAAGTTGTGTTCTTCTCAGCACATGCCCTAGAAACCTTAACTGTCTGCCCCTAATGTTTGATATGATTGATCTTTTTTTACGCCAGCATCAATGAGAACATCTGCATTAGTTTTCTTATCTGTCCATCTTCTTCTTCTTCTTCTGCGTTCGTTCTCAAACTCCTGCAGATTAGCAGGATATAGTCCGGAGAACGGAATGCGTCGTGTCATGATTTACATCATTGCTGCGATATCTGCACCTTTCGGCCTGACACATCCGACTTCAGCATGGCTTTAGGTCACTGACCCTATATGAGATGGGACAGCCAACTCTATCCCATAACCTCCTAAGTCGCCTTTTACGACATGCGTAATAGGTAAACAGTGTTGCTATTCTTTGCTCCCATTTCGGACCCCGGCAACACACGGGCGAGTGTCCATCCTATTTTAATAATTCTTCTCAGAAACCACATTTCTGTAGCCTCTAATTCGCTTTGAATTTTTGTGTTTACAGTCCATGCTTCACATCCATAAAAAAGACATTGCTTCGATATAACATCTCAGAACTCGAATTCGGGTCTGAAGTGACAGTGTGAAACAGTATATATTGTGCCATGCTACGTATTCAAATCTACAATTTATTGAGATTGATATTCTCTCTACTCTCCACAGGTGCTCGAGGATTGGAAATATGTTGCTCGTGTCTTGGACAGGCTTTTCCTGTATATTTTCTTATTTGTGACGTTGTGCGGGACAGCAGGAATTCTGCTGAATGCTCCACACATCCTTGAATTCGTAGACCAGGACAAAATCATACAGTCTCTCGTTGATTACGCTCAACAACAAGAACGAAATTCTAAACTAAAAGATGAATAGTAAAAGCTAGAAACTCACCATTTTGTATTGTTTATTGCATGTAAAAAATATATTGATACCCCGATACTCGAGCACAGTTGGTTCCAGAAGATTACTCGAGTGCCTAGAAGTTCATGTATCTAACACATATATCAATACATTTTTGCACTGTGTAAAATTATATACTTGGGTTTATCCACATCACACCCAAGCTATACACTTTACAACATTTACCCTTTTCCTCTTACTGATTTTCAAACCATCCTATGACTGACTTCAAACAACTCACTGTAGTCGAAACGTCAATCACTACCTGTATTATAATTAGTTCCAGCTGTATTTTAGCAGATGGACATGCAGTATTTTTGCCTTCTGACAATTGATAATCTCAGATATGCTATCAACAACCAATTATATTTCGATAATACACATCATCATTGTTTTTTTCAATTTCTTCATTTGTCTATTACCTTTGTTTGATAATATTTTATTATTTTAGCCACATATGTCTATATGCTTCCCCTATTATTTTATTGGTAACGTAATCCTTATTTTAATCACACTACATCTGAATTATATTTTAAGAGGAAATTTCCATAATTTGATGTAAACAATTAAAAAAAAAAAAAAAAAAAAAGCCATCGCATTTCTTAATGATTTAATTTTATGTGAAGTACTATCATTAAAAATCATAGGCCCCCCATGATGACTTTTTTGTTGGTTCACAAATTATATCAAAATTATTAAAAATCGCATGCCAGTTTAACAATAGCAACAATAGTAACAGGTCGCATAATATGTCAAGGTCGTAAGGGTGCCACATTGAGACATTTAATGCGGAAAGGTCTCCACGAATGCATACCATCCTGATTAGTTTGGGAACCTCAAACCCTGTCAAGTCTTTGAGGGTATCTAGCAATGTCTTCTTTCCACTTCGTCTTCATCCAACCTCAAACTCACCATCTAGAATATATTTTTTTCATTTGAGAAATGTTTCATCAAGTGTCCGTACCTCCAGGTTTGAGAAATGTTTCATCAAGTGTCCGTACCTCCAGATTTGAGAAATGTTTCATCAAGTGTCCGTACCTCCAGATTTGAGAAATGTTTCATCAAGTGTCCGTACCTCCAGATTTGAGAAATGTTTCATCAAGTGTAAGTAGCTCCAGATTTGAGAAATGTTTCATCAAGTGTCCGTACCTCCAGGTTTGAGAAATGTTTCATCAAGTGTCCGTATCTCCAGATTTGAGAAATGTTTCATCAAGTGTCCGTACCTCCAGATTTGAGAAATGTTTCATCAAGTGTCCGTACCTCCAGGTTTGAGAAATGTTTCATCAAGTGTCCGTATCTCCAGATTTGAGAAATGTTTCATCAAGTGTCCGTACCTCCAGATTTGAGAAATGTTTAATCAAATGTCCGTACCTCCAGATTTGAGAAATGTTTAATCAAGTGTAAGTACCTCCAGATTTTGCAAAGTTTCACAATTATTAACAGCTGTTCTTGTTGAGCCGCTAATACATTAATTCTATCTTGCACACACACATTCATCTTATGTTCTCGATATCAGATATCCAACACGCCTCTATAACATTTGTTTCTAAACTCCTGGATTCTTCTAAGTCCGCAGTTAAGAGTCCAGGTCTCACAGTCATATAGAAATATTGACAAAATCGAAGATTTATGCTAGTTAATCTTAACACGGGTGGCGATCCTACCCTTTCAAATTGGGGTTATTCTTGTCCTGTCGGCTATGGCCAATGTCATTCTTTACCTTAAATTCAACTGTTGATTCACCAGCAGCACATTCACAAGCACGTTTATACCAAAGTTAAATACAATGGACGCACTTAGCGTAAGTTGCCGGAATGCAATAACGTAAGTTTCTGGAATGCAATGGACGCACTTAACGTAATTGTACAAATGCAATGGATGCACTAACGTAAGGTGCAGGAGTAAAATTGACGCATTTAACGTAAGTTGCTGGAATGCAATGAACGCACTTAACGGAAGTAGCATGAATGCAGTGAACACACTTAACGTAAGTTGCTGGAATGCAAAGGACGCACTTAACGTAACGTAAGTTGCCGGATTGCAATGGACGTACTTAACGCATGTTGCATGAATGCAATGAACACACTTAACGTAAGTTGGTGGAATGCAATGGACGCACTTAACGTAAGTTGCTGGAATGCAAAGGACGAACTAACGTAAGGTGCAGGAGTAAAATTGACGTACTTAACGTAAGTTGCCGGAATGCAATGAACGCACTTAACGTAAGTTGCAGGAATGCAATGGACGCACTTAACGTAAGTTGCTGAAATGCAATGGACCTACTTAACATAAGTTGCTGGAATGCAATAGACGCACTTAACATAAGTGGCAGGAATGCAATGGACGTACTTAACGTAAGTTGCCGGAATACATTTGACGCACTTAACATAAGTTGCAGTAATGCAATGGACGCACGTAACGTAAGATGCAGGAATGCAAAGGACGCACATAACGGACGTTGCATGAATGCTATGGACGCACTTAACGTAAGTTGCCAGAATGCAATGAAGACACTTAACGTAAGTTGCTGGAATGCAAAAGACGCACTTAACGTAACGTAAGTCGCCGGATTGCAATGGACGTACTTAACGCAAGTAGCATGAATGCAATGAACACACTTAACGTAAGTTGGTGGAATGCAATGGACGCACTTAACGTAAGTTTCCGTAATGCAAAGGACGCACTTAACGTAACGTAAGTTGCCGGAATGCAATGGACGTACTTAACGCAAGTTGCATGAATGCAATGAACACACTTAACGTAAGTTGCCGGAATGCAATGAAAACACTTAACGTGAGTTGGTGGAATGCAATGGATGAACTTAACGTAAGTTGCTGGAATGCAAAGGACGCACTTAACGTAACGTAAGTTGCCGGATTGCAATGGATGTACTTAACGCAAGTTGCATGAATGCAATGGACGCACGTAACGTAAGTTGCCGGAATGCAATGAACACACTTAACGTAAGTTGGTGGAATGCAATGGACACACTTAACGAAAGTTGCTGGAATGCAGTGCATGCATGTAACGTAAGTTGCCGGAATGCAATGGACGCACTTAACGTAAGTTGCCGGAATGCAATGGATGCACTTAACGTAAGTTGCCGGAATGCAATGGACACACTTAACGTAAGTTGCCGGAATACTTGGCTTCGCTATAGTTGTTTACGATAGAAAAAACAACAACAACATTCGCCTGATGGTGTCTCATCTCAGACAAAACTGACCCGATGTTCGAATACCGCGCAACATTTCAAGTGTTTAATGCTGTTTTTTCTCAACAACCATGTTCAGGCTTCATTGTATTTGTATCTTTTTGACATGGACTATCGTCTTCTTCATCGTTTAGTCTCGAACTCCCGCCGGATCTCGCTTGTATCATGACAGCGATCTTACTAAATATCCAACAGATTGTAGTCTAGAAATAAATTCATTATTTCTCCGATTTATTTAGGCAAATGGTCCGACACATCTCTCTTTGACGGAGACAACATCTATAACTTTAATGCAAGGATGTGAAAAATATGGCCCGAGGATCCGATTCGGCCGGCCAGGATAGTTTTACTGGCCGGTCAAATATGTTTTTAAAATGCTGTATGCACTAGATGCTGAGCAGAGAAAATATCACATCATAAGCTGTCTGAGTCAAATTTGTAAAGCACTATCTAAAAATATCTTCTGTACGTATTCCAAATTTCTGCATAGCAACAGGATGTAGTCAGGAGAACGGTGTGCATTGTTGTATGGTTTACAGATTATCTGCGATATTTGCTCTTTACGACTCGACACATCAGCGTGGTGTCTAGATAACATTCATTCTAAATGGGAAGGTTAGTCAAATCCACCCTAAATTCACTCTAATCGCCTCTTGCGACATAACTGGCTGGTAGTACTGTCTCTGTTCTGTGCTCTCGTTTCGAGCCCTCCAGATAAGGGCAAAGTAGTACGCAGAAATGTATTACATAATACATGTGATGTCAAAAGCTGTAAAAAATTGCCTGCAAATGCGATTTTAAACATGACACGTCTTACAATGTCAAGACACGTTTCTATGACTAGATACACCGACTACAACGTCCTGTTCAACTTTAAAGAACTAACAGCAAGGAAAATGCTTGGCTGCCATACCCACTACAAACAAATGTATACGTAGGCACGAAAAAACAAATGTAAAGGTCGACAGGTAGAATAGTATGAGGCCATGAAACAAACGGATATATAAAGACAGAAATATAGTGATAGTGGCTGAGACATCTGCTATTTAAAATATCACTGGACTATGCAAACAGTTATATTAAAAGAATACCGCTAGCATAGAATGTCTACCACAACTGTTTTATGGACGATATTTTCATTGTGCTTAATCTGCAAATCTCTGTCTAAATATTCGTTTCAAACCGAGATTGCAAATGATGGTCGTTATTTATTGTTTCAATGGTCATCCTGGCGTTAGATGGCATGACAGAGTCACTAACACAGTTATACTGTTAACACAATCTCATATTATGTTATATTTTAAGTCTGCTAAGATTCAGATAGCTGGAAACACTAGCACTATGGATGATGGCAGGATACAGAAGATTAGATCAGAATACTGTATGGAGAATTACACTCTGGGAATAGATCTCAGTATGGATCTTTACTTCGGTATAAAGACGTATATAAACGCGATATGGATTATACAAGCATCATTAAACTGTGTATTCACTTTTAGACGATCAGAAGGGCATACGACCTCAATGTGGTCAAAAGTAACGCCACAAAGACGCATCTAAGACATCATTGAAAGCCTCTGAAATAGACAAAAACACACTGGAAGAACTTGCACAAAATACAGTTAATTTGGCGATCTATAGTCAAAAACAGCACAGCAACTTGTGAAAAGAGAAGTGCAGCAGATAAACAGCGGGGAGTTCCTAGAAAGTCACGGGTAGACAAAAAATCGTCTACAGTGGTTATTCAATGCCCCAAATGTTTAAGGACATTTGTGGCTCGAATACGACGTATTAGCCATTTATGAACTCATAAACAAGGGCATAATTCTAAATGAACTTTCAAAAATGGATAAAACAAATGGTCATCATTACTTGATGAACGAACACCAGACGTTCACTGGAAGTACTATGTCTTTGCCTGCCATTCTGATAGAATACTTGTTTTAGACGTTCAGTGGAAGTTACATGTATTGTCCAGCGATTCTGTTCTGATGCTTGCTTTATACGCTCAATAAAAGTCATATGTCTTATCCTGCAATTATGTTCAGATGTTTGTTCTAGATGTTCAATGGAAGTCCTTTGTCTTGCCCTGACATTCTGGTCGGATGGTTGCATTAGTTATGCCTTCACTCCAGAAGGATCATTCTGTATTTTGATCCCCTACCTCATATACCTAATATTGTGTATTTTACCTACCCTCAAATTCTGCCGTGGGCGTGAGTGGCTGTGAGGATATAGTTGCCGTGGGCGTGAGTGGCTGTGAGGATAGAGCTGCCGTGGGCGTGAGTGGCTGTGAGGATAGAGCTGCCGTGGGCGTGAGTGGCTGTGAGGATAGAGACGCAAGACACTGACAAAAGATCAAGTATCGTGACTTTGCTTAGCTCTGAGTTTGGTAACCAACATCTAGATACAGTAAGCAGTTCTCTTGTACGGCTGGCCGACTATACTATCGACATCGTTACAAGCATCTATCATACAGTGGGAGTGGTAAAACACTGCATGTATTAGTTACCAACGCCGAAGTCGGATGTGTTGGGCAAATTAAATCGCAATATAACGCATTCCCGTTCTCTAGATTACATTCTGCTGGAAATCGTGTAGAAGCGTTGTCTTTCATTAAAAGAGATCCGGTGGAAGTTTGAGAATGATGGTATAGGATCATGTTGCCAATTTGTATATGAAGAATACTAAAAACATTGCGTACTGTGCAAATACTGCGTCGTATTAAATGAAGCCTTTACACAATATGTATATGACGATATCCTAATTATATACAGGTTGTGAGGTAGGTAAGTAGGTAGGTAGTTAATGAGTTTACCGCTCTGTTAGAGAGGCGCGCACTGTTCAACCAATGGACAACAAATCCAATTAGGTTATATCAGGACACACTACCGTTGTCAGGTATGTCTCATTAGAAAACTGATGATTGAAGCGGTCCTTGGGACAGTTCTGAACATAAACGCGTGTTATATTGCCATGCAGATAGATGTGATGTACGATTTTAATTTCTTCAGCAAGGCAGCATCTTTCAAATTCTCTATCAGTCTTGATTGGAGAATTTCCTGGAATCATGCAACAGTATAGAAACCGTTACACTTCAGTCAATTGATGACAGCAAATGGATATAAGCAAAAATAAAGCAAATATGAGTGAAAATTCAGTTATGTATTACATATATACACGACATCAACGTTTCTGTAGGTATGTATTTATCAAGATATTGACAAACCAGCAAGCACAGAAACAACACATGACTGTATCGAATGAAACCAGCGATATGCTATAAAATAGGAAACGTATAATGTGCAGGTGATTGATATTAAAGTGAATTGAATTAAACATTTAAGTGTCATTATTACATATAATTGTAACGCCAGTACAATGTAATAGATCGGCTTTCGAACGAAAAGTTTACTTAATGAGTTGGGTTGCGAGGTGAACTCACTATAAATTCTGCTACCCAGTTAGCAATGATATGTTGACGATGTATGCTAGTTTAGTGTCTGCCCCGATCTAGATAAAGACATGTTGGTTGAAACATCGTTTTCATGCTATTGGCTATTGTGTAACGTATAACTACATTGTAGCCCAATATTTTAAAATATATTTATATTTTACATGCTACACAGTTTTACTGCAGTGTTTATCGTATTCTCTATATGTGTCTAACAACGTTTCTACCATCTAGAGATATTAAGAAAGAGAATTAGCGGTAATAGGTGGGTGGGGTCTGTCCATAAATTACAAAAATACGTTTTATCAATTTCCAATATTGTCAGCACTAAAGAATGTATGAACCCGCTTTTTTAATTACGTTAATATCTTTTTATTACTCTCATCCCCCCCCCCTCAAACCATTCAAAATATTTTGCTAACACAGAAAAAAACAAAATAGCGTTTTCTGACTTATATATGTCTACGTAAGCAAGCAATTTAAAAGGTGTTGAAATAAACATTGTTGTTGATGGTAACATGTTTCCAACTATTTCTACCTCTTGTCAAAAACTGTCAAGAAATTTTTAGGTTCACTATCTGGTCCCCTCCCATTTGAATTTTTTGACGTAGTCGACGAGTAACCACAGGACACGACAACAGCAAACTTTACTAGTGGTTGGTAGGGAAGTATATGTAACACATCATCATCATGTGACATATTCTTTCCAGAATGTAGTCTTCCCAAAGGATCTCTTGAATTTTCCGCGGTTTTGGGCAAGTTGTCCCGACGCTTTTAGTGACATGCACAGTCATTTTTGAATACCTTTTGTCCAACGGCGACTTGGGCTGCATTTGCCGCTGTTGCTTATATCATACCCTCCAGTAACACTCTCCCCATGCCGTCGTGTCTTTTAATATGACTGAAAAAACTAGCTCTTTCTTTAATATGATGTTCAGAAGTCGGCTTTCCTGGACATCAATTGTTCTTAACACCTCCCGGTTTGTTGTTCTTGCTGTCGCTAGTATTTTCATAACTCTTCTATAGCATTTTAATTCAAATGAATTTTATTTTCTTTGCCACTGTTTTATTTAGTGTCCATGCTTAACATCCACATGTCGCCAAAGAGACACACATGTACGTAGTAAACACAACTCAGTTCTTATTTTATTACACTGGCATAATTTCTTTAGCTGTTTTAATTTTGACAGCGCCAATGCTATTCTTCTCTTAATTTCAATTGCGCAGCCACACGCATTGTTTATATTAATTCCAAAATATTCTAAATGAATCCATAGAAGATTTCTTGGCACTATACTCCTGTAGTGTGTCGTTGCTTTCAGAAGGAACATCCGAATTCAACTGACAACGAGGAAAACACATACATTCTCACTCGCCATTTTGACTGAAAGTCCTATATATATATATATATATGTAACTAGAACTCTTTAATGAGTGTATTTTTCTTAGCTTAAAGATTCATCAGATCTGGCACAGATATTATTATTTCTAATGTTCCTCCTAAATTTCATTTTCCTGTTCATGAATGTTGTTTTTCAAATTAAAAAAAAAATATGCTGAAAGTGGTGATAACGACAAAGTGAAACAATTGTTTGTTCACTTACAAGTACAAATGTTCAGTGTGATGCTTCAGTACTTAGTACAAGTAGAATCCACTTTAGAAGAAGGTCACTAACTGAGCAAGCAAAAAAACCTAACTTTTTGTCACGCTATTACATCGAGTTTCACTAGCGTTGCCCTCAAACAAATATAATTATCTGATTAACCGTCTAAAGTATTAATGACATTTTTTTGTTTACGATGTTATTTTTGGTTAGACTCAACAAATGTATACTTTATATTTCTGCATCATGTCCAGTTTTTATGCATGAATAAAATTAGTTGATCTTTGTCTGCATACTATTTACACTGTAACTTCAGACATTACACCGGATTTTTACATTACACATTACACAACTTTTAAACCCTGTCTGTCTTGTGCTCCAGAGTACATAATCGTCAAATGTCATGCTTTAATAATGCCAAATGTATGATAAATAAATCATGTGTAAATTACTTCATACAGTTGATTGTAAACTCCCTAATTTTTGTATGTGACAAGTCTTGACAAGTAGATATTTGATCTATATCGCAAATAAGTGAAAATTGAATATATTGAATGCATTTTAATGAAAAACATTAATTTACAGGGTCTATACCTTTTTTAATTTACACTCAAAATGTAAGTTAAATGCGTTATATATATTTAATGATTTAATGATTTCAAGTTAAGCGACGCTGGTGGAACACGATGCAGCGTTAATTGTCTCATTGACGTTTCTTATTCAAGTCTTGTTTGCATCTTCCTTACTTTTCACTTAGGCGTCATGCCGAGACTGTCGACAGTCACGACTTCTGTATAGAAATTAAACAAGACTTCATTTGTGACGTTCTTTAATATTGTCATCGTTTTCATTGGTCATTATTTATATACTTGTAGTCGCTTGCCAAAAACGCCAAAAAACAACCAACGAAATGCACGGGAGTAATTTTAAATATGTCTTTCAGGCAATCTTTACTTTCTGTACACAGGTCATTACTGGAATCCGATCATGGTCAAGGTATCAATTTTGGGTCAAATGGGATGGATCACTGAATCATCAATCAACAAACCAACCAACAGACCAGTAATGACTATGGTTGAAAAATAAAAGGACAACATTTGAAAAATACAACGAATATATAAAGCCGTAATACAGATAAAGTACCCACATTTCAAGTCCACGCCGCAGAAGTTAATAAACTCACAAGAATGCATTTTATTATTATTATTAAAAGTGCTGATTATACTCTCTGATATGGCAACATTTGGCTAAGGTTAGGGGTCATTATCAGGTGCCGTGCTGACTGGCGTAGGCTGTCATGAATCTTTACAACTCACTGTTTCCAGTATTATTTGTCAGGATATATGCTGACTCCTTGCCATGCCAATATATCAGACTATGTTATATTTCATCTTGCTGTCACCCTCGACGTCTCTTGCCCTCAACATTTACTGTTTTAACTATATTCCCCAGACTATCTAATCTGAGAACGTTGCCAGAAAATATTGTCTTTTTCTGATATTATCGAGTAAATGTCAGAGGTCAATAATTTATTTTAAGAAAATTATTTTAAGTGGTTGACAGCATTGTACGATTGAAAAATCAGAATAAGTATGTGAAGTAGAATCTGTATTTTTAATATTTATAAATGAAATATAAATAAAATATAAACTAATTATATTGCGCTTGTTTTTATTATCCACCTATTACATATGATATTCTATATTGTAATACATTATATCTTGCCTATATCGTTGATCATGTTATTTCTTGATTTGAACAACAACACCATCAAAACAAATATTTCCTATCTGTTTATCTCTGTGTTTGTATTATTCAAATTTGAATAATTTATCATAGATCGATTTATTATATATCGATTTGTTATATAAGAATCTGTTATAGACGAACATGTTATATACGAATTTGTTATAGACGTATTTGTTATAAACGAATATGTTACAGACGAATTTGTTATAGATGAAAATGTTATATACGAATTTGTTATAGACGTATTTGTTATAGGCGAATATGTTACAGACGAATTGGTTATAGACGAATATGTTATAGACGGATTTGTTATTATGCATTTTGCGCACTTCCAATAGAGAACATAGGACAAATGTGTACGTAAGAAATCAAGTAAAGTAACTCACATCCTCACAAGAATCATTAGTTTCAATAGTAAAACAACGAAAACCTAAATAACTTGGACATGTATGACGATACCTTTTATAAATGGCCTAGGCCTAATACAAATAAACCCCCATTCACTATGTACACATTGTACACGTTTACAGGTCTATGTAGGCGTATATGAATTGAAAGGTACGTTTATTGCATAAGAAAATTAACAACACCAGACGCAGATATTTAAACTATAATGTATGGAGGAATCTGTTGTTATTTTGTATACATGTAGAAAAAACAATCCACCGTCTTTAGAATCGAACACTGAAACGTCGACGGAAAATTATCCTTAATGCCATATAAGGAATGAACTGAGTTAATGCAGGCAGATACCAACGATCGTAAAGTAGTCCTTTTTATATAAATGATGCTGCACTGTACTGACATCCGATATTGATGATCAATTGATGGATAGTTATAGGAAAAGAAAGGCAGATGGGATCAATTTTTGTGTCATTGGTGACAGACATATGTATAAGTGACATTAACAGAAAGGCAAAAGAAAGAATAATAAACCTGTTAAAACACAGTAAACTTCCGCGGATATGATTATTTCCTAAAGTTTAGAGCTATTATTGTTTATTTTTATTTGTTTTATATTTATGCAGCGGTCAGAGGTAAAAGCTATGCCAATCATAATAATGGTCAGTTTTGCCGGACAATAGAACAAGATTTTCAGCTAGCGCTAGTGATCTCCATTTGAGCTATGCTATAACCGTGTCGTAATCACAATTTGATACTCCAATACTTGTCACGGGATGTTGGTTGTTTGTGTTCGTGATGATATTTCAAAACTAGTACTAAATTGTCGTTGTTGTTTTTATAATAGTCCTTGTCACAGTGTGTCCGTTGTCAGTGACATGAGCACACAGTTTGAATGTCGTGAAAAAAATCTCATTGGGAGTGAGGATGTGATTAATCAAGTACGGAAAAACCAGCTTACTTGAGTTGCAAGGCGATTCGATACCGCTATAATGGATCAGGTTCAATTCCAATCAGCCTCAAGAAATTTTTCATTTATTCTCATACTTCTTACTTGAATTTATTTTATATTAACTGTATATTTGATTCCTGTATAGTCTGTTCTTAACGCTTGTGTTGTTCTTGGTTCTCTGCTCTCTTACTCAGCTGATCATGACTGATCGTATCTACCATGTTTGTGAATCAGATATTACTGATTTATATTATCTAAGAGTTGTCTTAAGTCAATGATTTACTTCACGATGTCGGCATTTTTTTAATATCAACTGAAGCTTTACCTATGATAAATAACAGCGCAAACGTTGATCGTTCTTTTTAATGTACGATTAGCTTCATTTTCTTGTGTTACATCCACATTCAACGTAGCAGGTACTCATGATGGTCGTCTTTGCATGCGTGTTTACACACGGCGTTCAGGTCGAATATTTATGTTATTGTTTG
The DNA here is from genome assembly GCA_034231615.1 of Meghimatium bilineatum. NCBI lineage: Eukaryota > Metazoa > Mollusca > Gastropoda > Stylommatophora > Philomycidae > Meghimatium > Meghimatium bilineatum. The sequence continues at coordinate 8,905,821 of CM067299.1, forward strand.
TGATGTTGCAAATGGCTGGGAAGTTAATCCAGGCTCCTTATATATGTTGTAGTGTGATGGAGAATTAAGATCTTTAGAAGAGAGATAGATGTGTAGGTAGGTAGGTAGACAGACAGGTAGGTAGACAGACAGGTAGGTAGGTTGTAAGGTAGACAGACAGACCTACAACCAGATATGTTTGTAGGAAGGTAGACAGATATAGATAGAAAGCCAGATAGAGAGATAGATACGTGGTTACGTAGATAGGTAGGTAGATAGACAGACAAACAGATATATATATATATATATATATATATATATATAGGTAGGCAGGCAGATCGGCAGATAGATAGATAGATAGATAGATAGATAGATAGATATATAGATTGATTGATTGATAGATAGATAGATAGATAGATAGATAGATAGATAGATAGATAGATAGATAGATAGATAGATAGATAGATAGATAGATAGATAAATAGATAGATAGATAGATAGATAGATAGATAGATAGATAGATAGATAGATAGATAGATAGATAGATAGATAGATATAGATAGATAGATAGATAGATAGATAGATAGATAGATAGATAGATAGATAGATAGATAGAAGGATGGATGGATGGATGGATGGATAGATAGATAGATAGATAGATAGATAGATAGATAGATAGATAGATAGATAGATAGATAGATAGATGATAGATAGATAGATAGATAGATAGATAGATAGATAGATAGATAGATAGATAGATAGATAGATAGATAGATAGATAGATAGATAGATAGATTGATTGATTGATAGATTGATTGATTGATAGACAGAGAGAAAAGAGAGCTGTATGAATTATCTTTTCGTTTTTGTCTCTATCATCCCTCCTGTGGTGTTTTACCCTTATCTAAAGTTTTCAGTGTATGGCATGCATTTATATGGCCATGACACGCTGAACGATTGCATTATTATTGTGTTTTGGAATTTGTGGAATTTCTACGACCATTGGACACAGCTAGAAAATAATTGTCACACCATCCATACACTGATCCACGATATGGATCACTGTGCTCATTACTCCGCCACTAATTGCCTACATGTTCTCTATGGCTCCAGGCATGAACCCAAATATTCAAGGCAAAAGGCTTGTCACGATTTGAGTCACTATTCCTTTATGATGTGTCTCAGCCATAGAAAAGCAGTGCAGCTAGTTTTGCGCTCCCCAGTGTGCACAGTGCATCTCTGGTTCCCTCTCAATCACCACATTGGGCGCGTGCATATACAGGATGTTCCTACTTCGCAAGCGAAGATGAGCATCGCATGAAAAACAATAAATGCGATGGAAAAAAAATATATAATAATTAAAATTGGTAATTAACTAATTTGGTTTGTGAATTCGTAGATGCCTGATGAGTCCGATTCGTGCACGGAAAGTTCTATTGCAATGCATGCAGGATTGCTGAAGGTTCGGGGTAGGAGAATTTACGGATTTGTCCTTCCGCTTCTTGCGCTTGTGATTGCCCGCAGTGTTTTCTTTTTCAAATTTCGTGATGCCAGCAGTGATCCTGGTGTGCCAGGCTGAGCGATCAAGTGCTGACCCAGCCAGGATCAATGCTGCAGTACTCGAGAGAGCTTTTTAGGTGATCCACAAAGCGCTTTTTCTGCTTTCCACTTGAATGTTTACCTTCGCACAGCTCCCCATAAAATAATCCCTTTGGAAGGCGCTTATCTGGCATATGGACGATGTGGCCAGTCCAGCAAGTATTCATACATACATACATACATACATAACAAAGTATTAAAAATACACACACGACAACAGAAGAATAATAGTAGTCATGTAGTGCTATAAAGCTTTCATAAACAGCGATCCTCAACATACAATCATGTAATCTAAGGATTTCCGTTTAATGATTGGTTTGTCTTGTGGACAACTGGTCAGACCCATAAATAGTCTCCATTCTTGATGGTCAAGTGCTATGATTTCCCTAGAGCTTGATCTATGTTTATAATATCTGAAAGATTTCTTCTGCTAGTCTTTAAATTATTTTTTTAATCGCAACTTGAATACTCACCCACAACTTGAATACTTACCCACAACTTGAATACTTTCCCACAATTTGAATACTCACCCACAACTTGAATACTTACCCACAACTTGAATGCTTATCCACAACTTGAATACTTACCCACAACCATAATACTTACTTAAAACCTGAATACTTACCCACAAGTTCAATACTTACCCACAACATTAATACTTTCCCACAACCTGAATACTTACCCACAACTTGAATATTTGCCCACAACTTCAATACTTACCAACAAATAGAATATTTTCCATCTTGGATACTTACCCACAACTATAATACTTACCCACAACTTGAATACTTACCCACAACCGGTTAGATATACACAATTTTTCAAATCATGAACTCACGTTTCCTCAACTGTTTGTCTTTGGCTACTTAGTGTTTATTATGTGTCGTCAGAAAATGAAAGCACGGATTAACCAGCCGAAGTTATTATTTGGAATTTCTCTGCTTTAGTCTCTAATTTGGCTTACCTACGATGACCCGTGACACTCTGAATTATATTAGACCTATTAACTAATGGACAATCAAGCCTTCAAATATGACTTATTTGACTCTTCCATTGATAATTTTAATTGGCTGTCATATAAAGTATAATTATAGCGACCAATGAAAATCACAGGAATAGTCTAATACGTTTTTATGAATGCTTGATTTCCCACCATCCAGTAGTTATTGTATTGTAGACGGTCAATGTGAAGTTGTGTAGTGAATGCCTGTAGGAAGAGGACGCATCAATTGATGTCGGTTCTAATCGTGGATTTAGAGAATGTAGTGCCATGCGTGGTGCAAACTAGAGTACGAACCTACGGTGCAGAGAAAAGAGACTGTAACCATAGAACAACGGGAACGATCAGCATGCATATTCCTTGATATCTGCTAGTAGCGATTAAACACATTTGGGATTTTCTGGTGGGAAACGATGTCGGTTAATGAATCAATGAACAGGAGCAGAGTGTATTGTAAAAAAATGTACATCATGGTTGAGATACATGCGCCATTTGGTCCGAAACATCCCAATTCAGTATGTCAATATTAGGTTTCTTCGACTTTCAATGAGTGTAGTAGCTAACCCAATACCAAACTTTCCTTAGTAGCCTACTTCGATATGTGCAGAAAGCATAGTTGTATATACGTCTTCAGGATAGTTGGAGGCTTTATCTAACATATTCGCTACCATCTTGGTATGGCATTCCTTCTTTCATTGAAAAACATGGTGCCCATTTCGTGGAAAATCGTTAAGGCGGATGCTGGTGTTTACCCACATCTACGCACACAGATTTCTAGCACTGGATAATTATTTTCAGATTTCGGGGGGGGGGGTTTAAGACCCCCATACCCTACTCTCTCCATTATCTACGGATTGTATGGAAAGTGGAAGTGTTAACTTCTATGCTACCCTGTGGGGGGACTTCACAGAAGGGGAAGGTTGCGTCACAGAGCCCGGAACATGTACCAAATATGTACACAACACGTTAGTCTCTGAGGGACCGCAGTCTATCAAGTATTCAGTATATTGTTTGTTTGTTTGTGACCCCTAGGAATTACGAGCGATTAGCTCTTACTTCCTATTTGCAATGTGGAGATTTCTGTGTTTCTTGTATAACCAGGAGACTTTAACTTTCGGCTTGGTGGAATGAGTATTGGAGGTGTCTTCTACTCAGAGGGGGAGGGGGGAGGTACATTCGGTAGATATTCGTGAGCAGTGAGTCAGCTAAGCAGCTCAGATGTAAGACATCAGACGGTGTATCACGTGGTGCATGTACAAAGACATCAGACGGTGTATCACGTGGTGCATGTACAAAGACATCAGACGTTGTATCACGTGGTGCATGTACACAGACATCTGGCGGTGTATCACGTGGTGCATGTACAAAGACATCAGACGGTGTATCACGTGGTGCATGTACAAAGACATCAGACGGTGTATCACGTGGTGCATGTACAAAGACATCAGACAATTTATCACGTGGTGCATGCACAAAGACATACCTCATTTCCATAGAAAATTTAGCATCCAAAAAGTGTTGCATCTCTTTATTGAAATGTCATCAGGGATTCTCTAGTTGACGATTTCTGGATCAATCTTGCAAAGTTTGAGCTTATCGTGTCCATTAACTTCACAAATAAAAAAAACCGAAACAGTTGAATTTTTCCAACTTGATCTGTCTTCTTATTCACGTGTAATTTAGTTATATTGATTGGAGAATATTTTTTTGCTTTTTTTTTTGTTTTGAAGTTAAAATCAATGCAGCCCTGCGGCTTTGTCAATGTCTGAAAGAGAGTTTTGCGATAACGTAAGAAATGCTCTTTGGATATTTTGAGATCCTTATTAATGCAATTTGGTTTGCTCAAAGAAGCGTAATAATGCACGGTCTATATGGCTGCAGCGTTTTAAGAGTCACTAGGACAAACATACGTGCCTGGTTATCGCAAATTCGATTTGGTCTGTAACGATCTAATCTATGTATATGTTGTATATTTTGTTGACTGTCGTATACCCTCATTCCACACAGAAGCATATATGTATTTTTTGTTGATGCACATGCGTCAATGTGAGATATTTATGTTTTCGACCCACATTTTTACATATAGTTTCATGTATCTATCGCGGCAGTAACTGTGCGTAGGTGAATAGATAGAGTGCATTGCTTGGGAAGGTGAAGATGTGTGGGTAGATGTGTGGTCAGATGTGGCAAGAAGTGGGTAGGTGTGAATGGACATAGTGTATATACTGAGAAGGTGTGTATGAACAAAGTTCATAGTGTGGACAGTGTAAATAGGCAGATTTCATAATGTGGAAGATGAATATGTGTGGCAAAGTGAAGATGTGTGGGCAGTGTGAATGGAATCTATTTCATAGCGTGAGCATGAAAGAATGGCTGTAGTCAAAAGTATAGTCTGGAGAGCATGAGTAGGAGAATACATATGTGTGGCATGGTGAAGTTGTGTGGGCAGTGTGAATAGAAATAGTTATTGGTGTGGGCAGTGTGAATAGAAATTATTCTTAATGTGACAGGAGAGAATAGGTGTATTTGAGTTTGGTGAGGTGAACATGTGTGGGATGGTGAAGTTTTGTGGGCAGTGTGAGTGGAAATATTTCATAGTGTGGGAAGATGAATATGTGTGGAATGTTGAAGATTTGTGGCTAGTGTGAATGGACAGAGTTCATAGAATGGGCAGAAGAGAATGGACGTAGTTCACAGTGTGGTTAGGTGGCCATTTGAGGGTAGGCGAAGATGTATGGGCTGGTGAAGACGTGTGGTCAAGCGAAAATGTGTGGGTTCATATGAATGGACAGAGTTTATAGTGTGAGCATGTGTGAATAGACACAGTTAACAGTGTGGGCACATGTGGCGATAAGTGGGTAGATGCGAACAGATACAACGCATAGTGTTAAAATAATTGTATTATGTTTCTATAGTAAGCGACTGTCCATACATTACGTCAACAATTACAGTGGGGGGGGGGGGGGGGGTTGGGGTTGTGGAGGTTGAAGCTGACTTAGTTTGATAATTGTTGATACGGTTATGGGGTGGGTTTAACAAAAGTTGACGTCAAGAATACTTTTCTCCACGTCAATTAAATTGTTTGAAATGTTGTGTAACATATAGAAAACAATAAATTTGTTTTTGACGTTTGACTGCAAACTTTAGTTTTCTGTGGTTGGTACAGTGGTAACATGTTTGGACGTAATTAAGCACTGGGGGGGGGGTGTTAAACAAGCTGTTGTTGCCAATGAAAAAGGATGGAGGGGTAAAAATTGTTAATAAACTTGAGTTTATTTATGGATAACCACTACAAGTGGAGGTAACTGAGTATGGCCATCCCCTACAAGTAATGTAAGCTGTGTATAGACAGCCCCTACAGGTGAAGGTAAGATGAGTATGAACATCCCCTACAGGTGAATGTAAGCTGAGTATGGACAGCCCCTACAGGTGAATGTACGCTGAGTATGGACAGCCCCTACAGGTGAATGTACGCTGAGTATGAACAGCCCCTACAGGTGAAGTTAAGCTGAATAATGAGCTAGCATCACATCACATAGTTTTCCATACGTGAAAATAAAGAAACTGTCGTGCGATGATGGGTGCAGTGGCACCAGACACAATAATTTCAATATACGGAACATAATAGAGAATACAGAAAGTTGAATTTCGACATCTACACTTGCTGGACATCTACACTTGCTGGACATCTACACTTGCTGGACATCTACACTTGCTGGACATCTACACTTGCTGGACATCTACAGGTGCTGGACATCTACACTTGCTGGACATCTACACTTGCTGGACATCTACACTTGCTGGACATCTACACTTGCTGGACATCTACACTTACTGGAGATCTACACTTGCTGGACATCTACACTTGCTGGACATCTACACTTGCTGTATTGACTACATCAACGCATTTAATTGTGTACAACATCACAAACTGTGGAATGTAATGAACAACACGGGCCTCCGGTCACATCTGATGCGCCTCATCAAAATATTGTATCAAGATAGAAGAGCAGATAGTGAAACATCTGATTGCTTCGGAGTGGGAAAAAAGTCATACATGAATGTGTCCTATCACCTTATCTCTTCAATATTTATGAAGAGAAAATAGTGAAGAATGTTAGAAATGACCAACAGAGAAATGACCAACAGAGAAATGAATTCGACCAACTCAACACCGGAATTCACGAGACACCAGAACTAAGATACATATGCCGATGAAACAACATTATTGGCATATAGGCAAGTAGGTCTCGAACATAAACTCCATTAAAGAACATAGTGAAAAACACAATCTTTTTGTGAATGGAAGCAATACCAAGAGTATGACAAGCGACAAAACCACTAACAAGTTCTTAATCAGTTAAAATAAAACAGCAACTTATAAAAAGTCACCAGTTTTGAATACCTTAGTTCTCTTATCAACAATAACGGTGATTGTTATGAAGAAGTCAGGCGGTTGACGATCACGTCAAAGAAGCTGATACAATTGGAGAACATATCGCTGAGCTGCTGAAAAATAACAAAACTAACATTCGTAAGATTTTGCATTTCTCAGTTCCAACATATGGATGTGAATCCTGGACAATTATCAACAAAGATAATTTTATAGCTAATAAATGAAAAATAATATAGCAGCATTTGAAACAAAATGTCACAGAAAAATGACACTCTCCAACACTATTTTCCTTTCTCATATAAGAATAAGTGTTCTTGTGTCAGTTTGAACAACTGATTTCATATTTTAGATTCTTTTATCTCTATCACATTTGGTTTTTAAGATATTTATGAATCTATATTTATTTTAAAACCATTATTTGTTCCGTTTCATTTATACTATATAACCTTTTAAAAATCAATATAATGCAAAATAATTCTACTTAAATACTGATAAAACATGTCTGAAAAAAGTTGCGCTATTTTTCAAACAGTTACTGTATTTTGAAATAATTCTGAGCGAAATATGGCTTCTAGAAGTTGTAGAAATTCTGGTGATTTATGTTATCTGTAAGGATATTTTACCGATCGTGTTCACAAGAAAAACTTCACACCATTACTAAAGGAAGCATATTAACTTTATTTTGATTTGAAAGTTGATGATACAAATAAATCTGGGAAGTCAAATGCAGTTGGTTCGACTTGTACAAGTATCTTGGCAGGTTGGTTACGAAAATCGCCTAACTTCAAGTCGATGCCTTTTGGAGTTTCAGTAATATAGAGTGAACCGAACAATCTAGCTACTGATTGTTACTTCTTCTTGACAAATATCCATGGTTTCTCTTTTAAAAAAGAGAAGTCAGGGGTTTTTCTAAATATTGAATCTGTTTAGAAACCTGTGCCTCATGATCATATCACGTGTCCGATACCCATCGCACTAGAACAATATCCGTCGGACTTGAGTGAACCATCAGAAAGTGATAGTTCATCTGCGTTAGAAGCTAATTCTGACTCGGATTAGATATCGGTGAATGAATTTTCATCAATTCCAGTCGCCTACTCTGTTCACATAAAACGAACGTATGATAATATGGCTATATTTTTGGCAATAATAAAGTACAATGACTACCAATGGCGGATTTATGGACACCTAAAAGTCATTGCTATTTTCACGGGCATGCATAAAGGATATACTAAATTGTGTTGCTTTCTATATAAATGGGACAGCAGCAACAGACATGAACATTATACAAGAAAGGTGTTGCCTATCAGGATCATGTTCAACTGGATCATAAAAATGTAATCCACCAGCCATTAGCTAACAAAGATAGTATCATTTTACCACCGTTACATATAAAGTTGGGGGCTCATGAACACATTTGTAAAAACGTTAGATAAAACGAGCAAAACTTTCACTTATCTTCGAGAAAAGTTTCCTCAAGTTAGTGATGCAAAGATAAAGGAAGGTATCTTTGTAAGACCCCAGATTAGGACAATTATTGTAGACAAACAATTCGAGAACTTGTTACATGGTTGTGAACTTCGCGCATGGATAGCATTCAAATCTATTGTCGCTAACTTTCTGGGAAATCATAAATCTGTCTACTATGTGCATATTGTCAAACAGTGTATAGATGCATAAAATACAGAATCATGGGCATAAGAGTACAGAATAAAATAACGTCTTTCCAAATCCATTTGCCTGATTCGCAACTTGACTTTTTCCCTGACAACCTCGGCGAAGTCAGCGATGAACATGGAGAACGATTCCATCAAGATATCGCCTTGATGGAGTCACGCTATCAAGGACGGCATTTGACCATGCTTTCCGATTACTGTTGGATGTTTCATCGTGATGTACCACATGTCATGCACCGACGTCCGCCAAAGACGGATGTGTCGAGCCATTGGCGCATATAAAACGGCGACACAACGTATTTTCATTTTCTGAATTACATCCTGCTGAAAATCTAGTTAGACCATTGTCCTGCTATAAGAGATTTCCAGTGGGCGTTTGAGAATGGACGCTGAAGAAAAAGAAGAAGAAAAAGATTCACCGACGGAAGTCGACTGCAAAGAAATTCGAGCCTACATAATTATTCTTCTTCTGTTTCGAATGATGTTGTAATACTCTAGATAATGCTAAATAACTTCAATTACGTATTTTTAGAAATCCCGACCTCATAGAGAAAATCTGTTTCCAGATGTAAAAACAGCGCATTAAAAGTGACAAGAACAAACATAGACATGTTAGAGACAGTCAATAAAATATTGTTTATTTATTGATCAGTGTTATCAGAATACCGTGAACCAAAAATAAAACCAAGGTATCCATCCTGATAGAAATGAATGTAAAATAAAGAGGGGTAAACAGCATGGTTCTTTCCAGAAAACTATAATATTTTGGCTACATCAAATGGCATGACAACCTAGAAAAGACCATAATAGAGGGAATGATGCCAGGGAGATGAACAACAGACAGATTAAGGAGAAGGTGGACGAAATATATCAAAGACTACCTGAACATGACAGTAACAGAAACAGGGAGAATTGCTCGAGATCCACAGAAGTGTGGAAAGGCTGTGATGACTGCTACATTCTGTTCAGTAAATGCTACTACATATTTCACATATTTAGAATATATTTTTCAAAATTTAAAGATGTTAATTAGTGCATTCAAATAATTTTGTTGAGATCAATTTTCGTCTAACAACTACCAACAATTGTCAACGTTATATTTGCACCACACCTTATATATTCATTCCAATATCTACATGCGATAGAAACTTGCAGCAAACCTTATATATTCATTCCAATATCTACATGCGATAGAAACTTGCAGCAAACCTTATATATTCATTCCAATATCTACATGCGATAGAAACTTGCAGCAAACATTATATATTCATTCCAATATCTACATGCGATAGAAACTTGCAGCAAACCTTATATATTCATTCCAATATCTACATGCGATAGAAACTTGCAGCAAACATTATATATTCATTCCAATATCTACATGAGATCAAAACTTGCAGCAAACCTTATATATTCCTTTCAATATCTACATGGGATCAAATCTTTCTTGTGTTTATATCATTAAGCGGTTCAAATATTGTCACAGTAAAACATGAATACTCAGACTTCAAAAAATGTGTACTGTTGTTCTTTCCAAGTACTTCTGCCTCTGATTGTCCCAGACAGACAGACTATCAATACAGACCGTCACTTGTTTTCACACGAAGAACTTGCTACAGATTACATACATCAATGTATCCTTGTCTCCCTGGAACACTCAAATATAAATATTGATTGAAGAAAATGTCCACGAGGAAACTACGTTGGCTATTGTTAAAAATGAAATGCATGTAACTTCAGATGTACCAATTTATATGTACAACTTCAGATGTGCAACTTTATATGTACAACTTCAGATGTGCAACTTTATATGTACAACTTCAGATGTGCAACTTTATATGTACAACTTCAGATGTGCAACTTTATATGTACAACTTCAGATGTGCAACTTTATATGTACAACTTCAGATGTGCAACTTTATATGTACATCTTCAGATGTACAACTTTATATATACAACTTCAGATGTACAACTTTATATGCACAACTTCATATGTACACATTCATATGTACAACTTCATGTGTACACCTTCAGATGTACAACTTCAGATGTAAAAATTCATATGTACAACTTTAGATGTACAACTTCACATGTACACATTCATATGTACAACTCCATATGTACAACTTCAGATGAAAAAACTCATATGTATAACTTCAAATGTACAACTTCATGTGTACACCTTCAGATGTACAACTTCATATGAAAAAAATCATATGTACAACTCCACATGTACAAATTGATATGAAAACATTCAGATGTACAACTTCATATGTACAACTTCAGATGTACACCTTCAGATGTACAATTACACTGTTAAATTAATATTAAGTGAGAATTCACAACTCATACTACAATGATAAAAGTTACATTAGTAATAATAGTAACAATAATAATAATAGTTATAATAGTAATAATAGTAACAATAATAATAATAGTTATAATAGTAATAATAGTAAAATAATAATAATAGTTATAATAGTAATAATAGTAAAAATAATAATAATAGTTATAATAGTAATAGTAGTAAAATAATAATAATAGTTAGAATAGTAATAATAGTAAAATAATAATAATAGTTAGAATAGTAATAATAGTAAAAATAATAATAATAGTTATAATAGTAATAATAGTAAAAATAATAATAATAGTTATAATAGTAATAATAATAAACTAATAACCGATCATAGTCACGACGGTGCTACAATAGAGACATCAGTGTAAGAAGCCCTCCATGCACCTCTGTCCCAAGTCATTCCGACGAGTGTAGGAAAATCAAAATCATACCTGGATCGTTCATTAGTGTTATCAATTCATCGTTTTCTCTTTACATGTCTTATTCTTCTCCTTCCACCTTCAACATTCCTTTCAAATTAGTTAAAAGAAGTAAGGCGTATCAGATATAAGAACAGAGGTGTCGTTATTAATAAAACAAAAAAGACTGAGACCAAGAAGATTGCAGGGGAGTTGAGTATATAATAAGCTGATTTTGGAAGATTAAGCTTAATGTTGTGACGAGATTAATCATATAATGAGAAGCAGAGAAGGTTAAGTATATTGAGAGTTGCTTGTGCTCAAGATGTCATCTACATAATATCTGATAGTGACGTTTTATTTGAAAAACCACATCTCGGCCACCTCCTTGAAGTGGAGAGGGCTTAGACCAGCCAATAGAAGCTAGAAGCTGATATTGGTCAGACCATCACTTATATCGAGCAGCAGCACAGTCCTGTCTAAGAAAGAACAGATGTTGAAGTCGGATATACTAGGCCGAGAGGCGCACCAGTAACCATGGCATTGTGCAACTAGCCTATAAGCGTGTCTGCACGACAAAACTAGACTTGATGTGTAGGCATATTAAATTGTAAATTAGAAAAAGAGGAAGAAGTTTGCAAGCACATTTTTGGAGATCCCTGCGGATTAGCAGCTGAAGATACCAGGTACACATTATAAACGGTGCTCTTTGTAAGTGTCGTGTCGCTGCGTTGACGTGGAAGAAGTGTGCATGGAGAGACCCACAAAAATGACAATAAAGTCAATTCTCTATTAAGTTTGAAACCTTATTTGATCTGTCCATTTCGAACGTAGACGATGCTGAGCATATCGAGACAGAAGAGATTATTGTCATAAGTGAGGCAAGGTAAATGGTGCAGCAGGTGAGATTTAGAGAAGTGTTTCAGTCAGAGAAAAAATGAGTGCGGTTAGCATCAGCAGAAATAATAAATATATCTTGAAATGCACAATGGAGAGAATAGTATCTCTCACAGCTGCACTATGTGAATGGGTGAAAAGTTAAGGTGGAATCTTTAGGAATAACTTGGAGCCTGACTTTTTAGTAAGGGCGCAAAAATAGGGCCACTGTTTTACTTGTATGTTTTAGGAGGCGATTAAGGATAGTTGAGAAACTAGTTAACGATCTGTCGTGTCTGCAAAATATCACTATAGTTACCCAAAAAAAAACGGTCAGCAGATGCCAATTTTATCTTTTAACTCATCTGGGGATTTACATTGAGACTTGTCTGGGGATTTACCTTTGGACTTACCTAGAAATTTTGCATAAAAGAATAGGAAATTGACAACAGAAAATATGGCGCACTCTGACAATGCAAGGCATAAAGGGGTATAAAGCGAAAATAAAAGAAAAAAGAAATAAATATGGTAAATTGCAATGTTTGTTCTCCTTTTCATTTGCTTAATACACGCCTTCTGACCGAAACGTCAATGCCTTCCTGTGTGTGAACTGTTAGTTATATTTTTCGTTATAGATAGTTAGTTTTTTAAGACTGCTATACTTATTTAATTATTGTTATATGTCCCTACTTATTGCAATATACCTCACACTACCTATTCAAGAAAGAAATTCCAAATATTGCAAAAAAAGATAAAATAGTTCAATTACTCGCGATGTTGGTGAATTGATAAAGACAAATAACACAACATTGGTAGATGTACATTTTATTATTATCACTTTCATGTGGGATGTCTTCTTCTTCTTCTTCTGCGTTCAGCATCTGCTGTCATGCTATATTTCCAGGCCTGTCGTCAGGGCCAAGTCCACTGTCTTCTCCAGGTCAGAGCGGCTGCCCCATAGCTTTTTCCTCAATTATGTATCCTCTGGCTATGTTTGCTGTCAATGTTGTGTGTATGTTGGGCAATCGTAAAGTATGTGTTCAGGAATCAGGGTTTCCGATCCACATGGACATTCATCTGTTTATGAGATCCTCAATCGGTAGGACTGTGTACATCTCCACAAACATCTGCACCATATGTACACTACATATCCACAAACATCTCCACCATATGTACACTACATCTCCACAAACATCTCCACCATATGTACACTACATCTCCACAAACATCTGCACCATATGTGTATGTTGTTCGTCCATCACAAGTGACGATGACCATTTGTTACATCCACTTTTGAAAATTCAATTTTAGTTATGTCCTTGATTATGAGTTCGTAGATGGCTAATGAACCCTTTTCGAGCTGTAATTGTCCTTGGACAGTTTGGACATGGAATAACGACTGTAGACGGATCTTGGTCTATCCGTGACTTTCTAGCTGCTCTCCGATGTTGAGCTGCTGCATTTCTCTTCTTTTCACAAGATTATGCGCTCTTTTTTATTTTAGAACGCCATGTAGATCTATTTTGTGCAAGTTCTTCCCATGTAACGTGGTCTATTTCAAAGGCTTTCAGTGAGTCCTTTAACGAGTCCTTGTAGCGCTTCCTTTGGCCACCTTGAGATCGTATACCCTTCTCTAGCTCACCATAGAGAAGTATCTTTGGCAGACGATAGTCTGGCATACGCACCAAATGACCTGCCCAACGATTCTGTGTCTGCATCAGGATCGTGTCAATGCTTGGGATACCAGCTCTATTAAGGACAGTGGTATCTGGAATCTTGTCTTGCCATCTGATGTTCATAACTTTTCTGAGACAATTTGTATGAAAATGATTGAGTTTTTTCACATGACGTCTATACACAGTCCATGTTTCACTAGCGTATAGCAGCACTGGAAGTACCACTGCTCTGTAAACTTTCAGCTTAGTCTGTAGGTTAATGCCATTTCTACGCCAAACATTTGCGTACAATTTGCCGAAAGTACTGCTTGCTTTGGCGATCCGTGTATACACTTCATCATCAACGTTGGCATTTTGTGATAACGTACTGCCTAGATATGTGAATCTATTCACAACTTTCATTGCTACACCATTTACCTTTATGCAGGGCTCGAGATAGCTTTTGCCAAGTGCTGGTTGTAACATGACTTCTGTTTTCTCTGTGTTAATGGTAAGCCCAAAGTTGGTACAGGCTTTGGAGAATCTGTCTATAATACATTGTTGATCAGCCTCATAGTTGGCATTTAGGGCACAGTCATCAGGAAATATAATATCCCTGATAGTGTGTGATTTAACTTTGGTTTTTGCTCAAGCCGCCGAAGGTTGAACAATTTTCCGTCTATGCGATAGGTGATGTTTACTCCCAGGCTAGATTTCTGAAAGCATCATCCAACATAGCAGAGAACATGATGCTAAATAGGGTAGGTGCTAATACACATCCTTGTTTTACTCTATTTGAGACAGGAAAGGTTTCAGATAACTCTCCATCATCCTGAACTCTAACTTGCATTCCATCGTGCAATTGCTGCAACATTGAGATAAATTTCTGTGGACATCCATACTTTGCCAGAATCTTCCACAGACCCTCTCTACTTACTGTGTCAAATGCTTTTGTCAAGTCAATGAATGCTGTGTACAGGTCACAGTGTTGTTCTTGACATTTCATATGTACACTATGACTGTATATATATATGTACACTACATCTCCACAAACATCTCCACCATATGTACAGTACATCTCCACAAACATCTCCACCATATGTACACTACATCTCCACAAACATCTCCACCATATGTACAGTACATCTCCACAAACATCTCCACCATTTGTACACTACATCTCCACAAACATCTCCACCATATGTACACTGCATCTACTTACGTTGACATATTTCCATGTTACTGCTACAAACTTCTCAATATTTTCAATCCCTGATGTACACAATCTCGTCCACCTTTCATTATGCCATTTATCAATGTCTACAGCTATTTCCAGTAAAATTAATCATTCTTGTCTATGTAATATACATTCTTCTATCCGTTCTCAAATTCCTACAGATTAGTAGGATGCAGCCAGAGATAGCGTACGATTCAGGGAGTTCATTGGGAAGACAACGTTATGGAGAGAATACGTCACATCCCAGCCAGAGAACGGGTTGCTGTGAGTCATGGTATACAGCTTATCTGCGATATCTGCGTTTTTCGACAAGAGATGTCCGGCTTCAGAGTGGGTTCTGGAACACATTGACCACATATTTGATGGGATAGCAAACGTCGCCGTATAATTCTTAGTCGCCTCTTACTATTTGCATAGAAGGTAAACAGTGTTGCTATTATGTGCTCCCCATTCAGACCCTATTATTCATTTCAATAATTATATATATGTTATTGAATGTGTTAGTTAAGACAAATTGCATTGTAATATGAATTTATCACACTTGTTCTGTAAACATTTCGTGGTAGGTTTTACCACTCTTGTTCTATACAATATTTGATGGTATGTGTTACCACTCTTGTTCTATACAACATTTGATGGTATGTGTTACCACTCTTGTTCTATAAAACATTTAATGGTAGGGGTTACCACTCTTGTTCTATAACACATTTGATGGTAGGGGTTACCACTCTTGTTCTATAAAACATTTGATGGTAGGGGTTACCTTCAGCTCTAGAGTTGCTTTCATTTTGGTTGTGGTGTTTTCCAGAGATTTTACGAATCCCAAATATTTGTTCACACAATGTAGACTTTGTTTCCATGCATCGTGCTGGAAATCTATTCTTGTGTGATATTTGGCATGCCTATCTTGCTATCTCCAGTTGTGATGTATATTTAAAAATGTGATTCCTGCCAGTTGTTCAGGCACATTCATTTCTTCGGTAGGTGTAACCAAGAAAAAGATCATGGCATGGGTTAGTGAACCACAAACAATAGATCCTTACACGCCTTTACAACATGTTTACCTGCAACAACAGTGGTACTATTCTTTACTCTCCTTTGGAACTACAATATTTCCTAGTGTATATGTGTGTGTGTGTGTGTGTGTGTGTGCGTGCGTGCGTGCGTGCGTTCGTGTGCGTCCGTGTGTGTGTGTGTGTGTGTGTGACTTCCTATACAGGTGATCCACGTTTAGTTTCCACTACAATTAGAAATATTTTCCAATCACCAACTAGCTTCCTATATTTATCTACATTATTTACGTAATTGATAATTAAACCCCTACCTTCGGGTTTATAGCGGGCATACCTCACTCGACCACAGTTAAGGAAAACAACGGCACCAAATCTTCTATAACTAAATATAACCCAAATTAACAGTAGACAAGGCGGCAAGTTTCATGTTAACCATGCCATCTATAGGTAGACAAGGCGGCAAGTTTCATGTTAACCATGCCATCTATAGGTAGACAAGGCGGCAGGTTTCATGTTAACCATGCCATCTATAGGTAGACAAGGCGGCAGGTTTCATGTTAACCATGCCATCTATAGGTAGACAAGGCGGCAGGTTTCATGTTAACCATGCCATCTATAGGTATGCTGTTGATCATCGGGACTAATACCGTATTTCTCAATACGCCCCAATTGGGTTACTTGAGTAGATGGTTTCTTCATTAAGCAATGCACTAGACCAGAAGCTGAAATCTGATGGATTGGTTGGTTGGTTGCTGATCCAGCGATCCATCTGCTCATGTCCTTTTACCTAATGCCATTAAAATGGCATTATATTGCTGGGGAGTCTGTAGATTCTCGGCTCAATGGCATTATATTGCTGCGGAGTCTGTAGATTCTCGGCTCAATGGCATTATATTGATGGGGAATCTGTAGATTCTCGGCTCAATGGCATTACATTGCTGGGGAGTCTGTAGATTCTCGGCTCAATGGCATTATATTGCTGCGGAGTCTGTAGATTCTCGGCTCAATGGTATTATATTGCTGGGGAGTCTGTAGATTCTCTGCTCACTAGCAATATATTGCTGGGAAGTCTGTAGATTCTCGGCTCAATCTGGACTAGAGCTAGAGAATAACTATCACACCTCCATGAAGGTAGGTTTCAACCTATGCACTGCTCCGAGCCACTGCAGCCAAGGTAGGGTTCACTGTGCCCATTCCCCGCCACCATTTGACTACTAGTTATGCCGAACTTCTTTATTGCTCCAGGTATGCAACCAAATGTTCAAGTCAAAATGATTGTCACGTCCTGAGTCACTGTTCCTCTATGATGGGCCTCAGCCATAGGAAAAACAGTGATGTTAGTTTCCTCCTCCCCAATGTTGTGAAGTACATCTTTGGCTCTCTCTCAACCACAGAAGGTGCATACATATATGAAAACACATTGCAATAACAAAATAAAAGCATGAGAAGCATAACTGTATAGATGACGTGTCATGAAGCTTCTATAAGAAGATAACCTCAATATAACGGCATTTCATCTACTAAGGGTTTCTGTTGCATGGGTGGTTTGTCTAATGAGCCAATGGTGAGATCCACAGACGCAACCACATGCGAAAATTTGATGGGTATGTAAGGCATGATTCAAGAGCAAATTTCTCGCAAGATCTTGGGATCAAATTAAACAACAAAAAACGAAAACACAGAGATATATCATCATCATCAGTTAGCGTATCCTAAACAGACTGTAACAACCACTACAGCCTTTCGAAACGTCTGTCGATCTTGAGCCAGTCTTCCTGCTTCTATTACTGTTAAGTACATGTGGTCTTTCCTGCGCCCATATCTGCCTCTTGTTCGTCTCCATGGCATCATCCCTTCATTATGGTCTTCTGTAGACTTTCATGGTGTTTGATGTGACCAAAATATTGCAGCTTTCTGGAAATAACCATGATGTTTAGCAAGTTTTCTTTTACATTCATTTCTCTCAGGATGGCTACATTGGTGAACTTTTTGGTTCATGGTATTCTGATAATTTTTCTGTAACATTTTGTTTCAAATGCTTCTTTTATATTTTCACTTTCTTGGTGATTGTCCAGGAGTCATACGAATATATTGCCACTAGGAATATGCAAGTTCTTAGGGACGTTAGTTGCCTTGTTTTGCAACAGCTCAATTATATGTTTTTAATTTGTATCAGCTTCTTTGACGTGATAGCCAACCTTCTTCTGATTTTACATTCACAATGCTTGAGTAATGCATTGATATCACAAACGAGTGAGTAATACATTCACATCACCAATAATTTAAGATTACATTCACATCACCAATAATTTAAGATAACATTCACATCACCAATAATTGAGGGAGTAATACATTCACATCACCAATGATTGAGGGAGTAATACATTCACATCACCAATAATTTAAGATTACATTCACATCACCAGTGAGTGATTAATACATTCACATCACCAATGATTGAGGGAGTAATACATTCACATCACCAATAATTTAAGATTACATTCACATCACCAATGAGTGATTAATACATTCACATCACCAATGATTGAGGGAGTAATACATTCACATCACCAATGATTGAGGGAGTAATACATTCACATCACCAATGATTGAGGGAGTAATACATTCACATCACCAATGATTGAGGGAGTAATACATTCACATCACCAATGATTGAGGGAGTAATACATTCACATCACCAATGATTGAGGGAGTAATACATTCACATCACCAATGATTGAGGAAGTAATACATTCACATCACCAATAATTTAAGATTACATTCACATCACCAATGAGTGATTAATACATTCACATCACCAATGATTGAGGGAGTAATACATTCACATCACCAATAATTTAAGATTACATTCACATCACCAATGAGTGATTAATACATTCACATCACCAATGATTGAGGGAGTAATACATTCACATCACCAATGATTGAGGGAGTAATACATTCACATCACCAATGATTGAGGGAGTAATACATTCACATCACCAATGATTGAGGGAGTAATACATTCACATCACCAATGATTGAGGGAGTAATACATTCACATCACCAATGATTGAGGGAGTAATACATTCACATCACCAATGATTGAGGGAGTAATACATTCATATCACCAATGATTGAGGGAGTAATACATTCACATCACCAATGATTGAGGGAGTAATACATTCACATCACCAATGATTGAGGGAGTAATACATTCACATCACCAATGATTGAGGGAGTAATACATTCACATCACCAATGATTGAGGGAGTAATACATTCACATCACCAATGAGTGATTAATACATTCACATCACCAATGATTGAGGGAGTAATACATTCACATCACCAATGATTGAGGGAGTAATACATTCACATCACCAATGATTGAGGGAGTAATACATTCACATCACCAATGAATGAAATAAGTTTTCATAACTTATGTACTCGGCTGACACAGTTATCTCAACTCACACCTCTGACCTACAAAAAGACGAGGCTGGTGGAATTCTTGGGGTTCAAGAGTTTTTCATGCGTCCTGGGATGAGAACGTCGATGTCTATAGCAAGTTTCACATGAAAACGTTCGTTCACCTGTTTTACATTAACCTCGACACACTTATCAAAGACAAAAATATTAATGCCTACATTTTTATGTTAAGGTAAAACGTAAGTTAATGGATTTACTGAAAGTAAACTTAATATTTATATCTGCAATAAAAGTTGAAGTGTGAAAAATAAAACAAAAATGAGTAATGAAGTATTATAAGCACACAGGTAAGTATACAAAAAGTCAACGTTTGGATCAAGGGACATTTATTATGAATAATATTTGACACAACGTCATTTAATATATCATGGAATAACAAATATAAGACAGATTGGAGACGTATTGAAATGTGTGAGACGTATGATTGGAGTTAGCTTGAGAGACAAAATCAGGAATGAAGCACTAAGGAAACAATTAGGGATCAAACCAACAATAGAATACATACAGAAACAACCAGTTAAATGGTACGGCCACATAACCAGACAGAAAGAGCAAAGTATTATCCAAAAAACACTTAACAAACGATACAAAAACAGGAGACCTATTGGACGCCCTCGTAAAAGGTGGATAGATAGTGTATTAGAGACACTCGGAAATATAACAGCAGAGGAGGCAAATAGAAGGGCAAAAGACCGTACACTCACTCTCCCCTCAACACCGAAAGGTACATGAGGACAGAAAGAAGAAGAAGAAGAAGATTGGGGCAAGGGATAGGACAACTTTCAAATAGAGCAACTGATTTCTGATAAGATAGGAGATGATAATGTTATTGTATTCGCCGTTGTATCTGTGCGTCAAGTAAATATAAGTAGGAAGCCAGAGGACAATTTTTAAAAATTCTTGAGACTAACGGAAATTGAACAAGTCCGTTCAACGGCACCAAATCGCCTAAAAGCTATGGATACGTTTAGTCAAGTACGGAAGAACGCGTGTTCAATAGTTGCTAAGCGATTTGGTGCCGTTGAACGGACTGGTACAATTCCCGTTAGTCTCAAGAATTATCTGTGCGTCGTAGAAATAAGTCTTGCTAGAGTTTTGTGTATAGCGAGTGATAGTGGTGCAGTCGTCGCCGAATGCCACAGAACATACTTACCAATCACATTCAAAATGAGGATGGAACTTGGTGCGATTACTGTAGCCCTCAAACGTTACTCTGATATTGTATTTATTTTGGTAGTTCCTTTGTCAGATTCCCGGTCCATGATTTGGAAGGTATAACATGGTGTGTGCCATTACAAGTAAATTATATATATATATAGCTGAATCTAACTTTCATATATAACAATGATCTATTGCCCAGAGTATTCGGGCTTACATGGTACAGATAGAACAGACAGGCTAACATCCAAAACGTCAATAGAAGAGAAGTTGAAAAAATCGATGGAAGCGACATACTGAAATAGCTTCATGTTCACATTCTTGTTGAAGACATTGCAAGTGATGGCCCATCTAAGCTGACTTGTGAAGAATTCAATGTCAAATATGGTAGTTTACACAGCTACAAATCACACAGCTACAAATCACACAGCTACAAATCACACAGCTACAAATCACACAGCTACAAATAGTACCACTGCAACTCCCTAACTTTATCACACAGCTACAATTACCACTGCAACTCCGTAACGGTAAACATGCAGTATTTGACGGATTTTTTAAACAGCTATGTATACCAGGTGGTTGAATTTTACTTTAAGTTTCAGATTGCTGTTGTATTTTATGGTGACATTTCTCCTCAACATTTCAGTCTCATACGGACGCTAAACTCACAGTTTATGTGGGCTATAATTCTACGAGCTGGAAAATCGTCTACTCTGAAAACTTTCTCAATATTGTCTGCAGACAAACGTCTTCATTCTGTCGCAGCAACTCATGTGTGGTTCTTCCCATCGCGGCAGCGCAGGTATGGTTCTTCCCGTCGCAGCAGCTCAGGTATGGTTCTTCTTCCCGTCGCAGCAGCTCAGGTGTTGTTCTTTCCGTTACAGCAGCTCAGGAATGGTTCTTCAACATGGAGTTGGGTATTCAACCCCAAACACAATCGTTTTGAGCCCAGGTAACATATTGGTGAAATTATTAATGCGACAAAAACATAATGACTCTGGCTATAGAATGCCTAAAAATTCCCCAGCAGTCACTATATTGGGTACCACCCGGAGTAAGAAGAAGAGGGAGACATAGAGAAACTCTACGAAGAACCATTAATAGAGAAGGCATGTCAATGAACCTAAACAACATGCAAGAATTGAAAGACCTGGCAACACAAAGACAGATATGGAAAGCTTTGTTGTCTGCCCTATGCGCCGCATATGGCCCTGGAGGAACATAACATAATATATAGAATTTAAAAAAAGGTAAAGGTAGATTCCATGGCAGCACCTGTCCTCGGGGATACAGATGTATTCTTATGTACTAAACCGCATCAACTATTAGGTGAGATGTCCAGTTCCCGCATTTGTTATCTTCACGTCCCCTATCTCTTGCGTCACGTACCCATTTACAGCTGGGTCGACAGGAGGAGGGGTCGTGTTAGGTAAGAAATCACGACCCGGATTTTTGTTGTCCGTTATGACGTGGTTTTGATCCTGGAACATTGTAAAACCAGTGATAGTAAGTTCACTATCAACTAGATTTACATAGAGACGTGCGAAAAAAAAACACAATTCATTTCCTACAATTGAAAACATACATAATACAACATATGTCAGTGATAGCTGTTACCGATAGAATAAATATATTTGGAAATATCTTATTTGTTGAATTAAAACTGCCACAATTTCTTTCACAATTGTGAACTGTTTGTTGAATTAAGTCTTCAGTATTAGAAGAAAAAAGAATATTGTTGAATAGTTTGTTGGACCCACGCCAGTCTACTTGTAATGTGACGTCTAGTAAAGATACGACCAAGCCAATCTGTTGATTATGTGAAGTCTAGTAGAGATATGACTAATGTTACTAAGTCTTGGTTCATGTCTGGGAGATGTGACCAACTTCTAACGGAACAAACCATAGGCTCGTAAACATGAAACTGTGCTAGCGCGAAGTTGACAAATATATCTTGGAGGAAGACATCTTATTTTAGTTATTGCTAGGGATAAGGGGAGGGGTTAGGATTGATGTTAGAATTCTAGCAATGTGGAGTAGAATATATAGTTATTGGGGTGGGGGGTTGGTGGTTTTACGGGTGATGTTAGGGATAGTATTAGCCAGTACAAAAGAAATCTGCAATTGTATTACTAATTTTAGCATCGACTCGACTGCTGGTTCTTCTTGTCAAGTGATATTTCTGTGTAAATTATAACACAGATTCCCCTGGAACAGAGAGCAGGATCTGAACAAATTAACAAAGACAATTTCGCATGTTTTATTTATGTCTATTTGACAAAAGTTGGACTGTTATTATGTGATTTGGTCACATCTGCGGTCATGTACCGACTTTTATTTAGCAAGCAAAATGCGTTAGTCACTTTTCGTAATTTAAATTTTTTAAATACCTGAAATGTGAAAAATACACGATAAAAATTGTAATTTATGTTTATTGTGTATTAAAATTTCTAGTGAAATTTCTTTTATAAAACTTGTAAACTTACACATTGAGAAACGTGTAAACATGCACATTGAGAAATTTGTAAACTTGCACACTGAGAAACGAAAAATGAAGACATGACAATAAAAATGTGCACACAACAAGAAATAAAACGTGAAAGATTTCTTCGTTAATTGGTTCAGGGCATGTTCTCAAGTGTGATGGCTCTTGATGATGTTGACACCAGTAGGCGTTGTCCTACTGAAAGAGCTATAGAAACAGGCTGTGTTGAAGTAGTCGATTCTCTCCCTTCCCCTGTCTTCGCCAGCGGAATCGGTGTAAGCTGCAAACGCGGGCCGTGTCGATCCAATATGCCGTAGTGTAACTACAACGCTCACTTTTCTTCTAGTTTATCGTGTCTTCTAAACAGAATGTGCTGGACTTACCTACATTGTCATTATGACTAACGGGTGAGGCATGGGGCACTGTGTGTTCTCCTTTACTGGAGTTATCAAACATTTCTTATTGTTCGTCATCGCTGTTTGTGAAGCTAACGATAATGCTAAACGTTTGTACGACGATTTACTTCGAAGTAGCGGATACAACAAACTGATTCGCCCAGTTGGCAACAACACAGACAAGTTAGTGGTCAGACTTGGTATTCGACTGTCACAACTCATTGATATTGTAAGTATATTGATTATTTATATAACGATCGATGATAATCAATCAAAGTTTCCGATGTTTACAATTTCAAACTCATTCTAATGTGTACAAAATCATCCAATCGGAAAACATAAATGACTAGACGATACTTAATTTGCATGTGACCCCGACGCACGTTACCCTTTCTTGAAAAATTTTTTAGTTGTGTAAAGTTCAAAAAAACTAGTTTATGAATAAGATTATCCAAATTCTGACACGATTATCCAAATTTGGAATGTCCCTTTTTTATGTTAACTACTAAATGATTTAGGGAAGGACAGGGGGTGTGAAAAAAATGGCTTGTTGACAAGGAGATGGTGTTGACAAAAGTTGACGCCAACTATATCGATTTAAATTACATTGTTTGAATTTGAATCATTTTGCTGAAAATCTGAAGAAAACAATCTTGATGATTTTCGTACTTTTATTGTTACAATATTTTTTTAAAGAGAGGGAAAAAGGGGGGGGGAGGTGTTGACATAGTTAAGCAGGCGTTTCCTCAAAATACCGACAGTTGTTTACATTGGTGAAAGAGGGGGGGGGGATCATATATTGGTATAAATATTTTTCATTTTTGACGTAATTAACAGCCGTCAAACTAAGCTGGACTGATCCAGTCTTAGAAAATCTCACAAAAGCATGCGTTTTTATCCACACGCCACGCAATCCTCCAAATACCCTGCAGCCAACTGATATTGCTTTGGTGTGACAGCATTACGTGAACTGCGGCTTCCTATATCACAGTGGTCATAAGCACTAAAATAACTAAGCTGTGGGACACTTACATCGACAAGACACAGCTTTTATACATTGTAACTATTTGTTTTTATTAGCTTTATCTTGTATATGTTGTACATGTTACTTTAGCTTGTATATACTGTTCACTTGTATATAAATACTGGCATATACTCTTTACTTGTATATAAATACTGACATATACTCTTCACTTGTATATGAATACTGACATATATTCTTTACTTGTATATACATTTTGACATATACTCTTTTCGTGTATATAAATGCTAGAAAACGTGTTTGCTCTTTGATATTTCTAATTTGTGGCTGTACTTATCATAACGCACTGTCACCACTTCGAACAAGAATGTACCAGGAGCAGATATGAACTATAGAAGCCAATAACTATTTACCATAATATATTCATTGTAGCATACCAGTCACAAAAACGCCAGTTCGTTGACAGGACCCAAAAGTGGAGCAAAGAATAACAACACTGTTTACATTCCATGCATGCCGTAGGAGGCGAGTATAGAGGTTTTGTGGTTTAGTTGGTTGTTCAATGCCATATAGGGTCAAAGTTAACCAGAAACCATGCTTAAATAGGAAATGTCAGATATCGCATCAAAGCTGTAAACCATGATACAACGAATTTCGTTCTCCGCACTACATGCTGCTAATTTGCAGGAAATTGAGAACGAACACAGAAGAAGAAAATGAGGAAGTCAATAAAACATTCATCACATCGATAAATAAAACTGGACGCGTGGTCAGCTCCATCATTTTACATATATATTTGTTGCGTTATATGTGTGTGTGTTTGATAAAGGATCTTTGGTCGCAACGTAGAAATAGTCTATGTAAATAAACAGAAATGGGTAGCAAATCCAATACATCATATAGCCATAAATCAAACATATTTTGGATGTGTTGATTTTCTTGGCAGTATTTACTTTTAGTATTTTGCCTGTGCTTTCTGAACAATTCGGAAGCACAATTGTCTGAGGCGAGTTTCGAACTTGATACCTTGTCCTCCACAGTCGCGCTCTGTACCTCGCCGCGGTCTCTACATATATCTTCATATATGTACTTATCCTTGATATTTTTATGTGTTCTCAAACTCCCACCGGGTCTCTCTTGTAGTATAACAATAGTCCTACTATATTTCCAGCAGGGTGTAGTCCAGCAATCGGAATGTGTTGCGTCGCCGTTTCATTTGCGCTAACTTCCCGACATATCTAATGTCGGTTTGGTAAGTATAACTAACATTCAGTGTTTTACCACTTGCACTAAACTTTGAACGTCTGTAGCCATATCTCTAGTAGGTCTTTCGTACGAGAGAAATTGTTCCTGTACTGTTCACCAACCTGAAAGTCAAGTATGGTTAACCTTTTCACTGCTGTATGTATCGGTAATTACGTAGCCACAGACACCAACAATCATATTAAAATCTATACGTTGTTTTAAACAGTAAACATAGTGCTGTCCGATATAGTATCTTGTCAAAAACTAAATTACTGGAAACAGTCGCGGGTGGAAGAGGCAGGGAGTGGGTATAAAGACGAAAATTATGGATATCCAACATCAGATGTATGGTCAGTATTTTTCCTCAAATATCCAACATCAGGGATCTAGTCAGTATTTTTCCTCAAATATCCAACATCAGGTGTATGGTCAGGGGTCTAGTCAGTAATTTTCCACGCGTATTCGCATCGCTGAAGATAGAAACCGATGGAGGAATCTTTGTGTTGATGCATTCAATATGGTATCCCTATTACCCTGACTCTGTGTATTCATGCTACCCTAACCCTAAAGGGTTGTAAGCTTATGCATGTTTATGGATATCCCATCTCTATTATGAAATTCTGGTGCAGCATTTGAATTATAGTACAAGAATGAAATAGCAAGTTATTCGATACCAAAATAATGTAATATCCCAGGAAATGAAGCAGCAGTAAAAACCTGTCAAGGACAGTGGGGCAGTGTTACAGACGGATGTAGAAAAAAAGGTAGACACAGCAACAATTAAAACCACGCTTCTTCGCCTTAGTTCGTTCTCAAGTTTCTGCAGATTGGTAGAATGTAGTCCAGAGAAAGGAATGCATTAAGTCATGGCTTCAATCTAGGCTGTCATATCTGCGCTTTTAAGTCTGACAGATTTAACTTCAGCTTGGTTACTGGGTTACTCTGTGGGATAATGCAGGTAGCTTCATCTCCATCCCCCAAACATTCTTAGTTGCCTCTTTCGACATGCATTGGAGATATCACTGTCTCTATTGGTTGCTCCCCTTTCGAGCCTGAGAAATCTCGGGGGGGGGGAGGGGGGAGGTATTCTTCAGTCCGATTGTGATCGTGACCACCAGTTCTCTAGATATGGTCTGGTCACCATTTACCGACGACATACAGGACATAATCGATTTCGTTGTCACATATACCACACGTACAGGGTCAGCGAAACATATTCGTGTGTCTGTAACACCAGACTTATGACATGTGACACCAGTTGTATGACGTGTGGCACAGTTCTATGACCTGTGATACCCGCTCTGTGACCTGTGACACCAGCTTTATTACCTGTGGCACCAGCTCTGTGACACGAGCCTTATGGCATCAGCCCTATGACTGT
Organism: Meghimatium bilineatum; assembly: GCA_034231615.1. Lineage (NCBI taxonomy): Eukaryota > Metazoa > Mollusca > Gastropoda > Stylommatophora > Philomycidae > Meghimatium > Meghimatium bilineatum. Next base: position 8,933,146 of record CM067299.1, read on the forward strand.
GACACCAGGTATATGCACTGTGACACCAGCCCCGTGACCTGTGACACAAGCTCTATAACCTGTGACACCAGATCTATGACTATGACACCAGTTCTATGACCCGTGACACCAGCCCTGTTACTGTGACACTATCTCTATGACCTGTGACACCAGCCCTGTGACACCAGCCCCCATGATAAACGAACAGTTTTTGCATACCTTCCAGCATGAGATTAAAGAAACAGTAGGGCACTCCGGGTTTCCTTTCCTGAATTAAGAAACCGCACTGGTGGGAGCCTGGAGCTGACAGTTACCATTATCAGAGTCATCAGGCCCGTAAATAGGGAGGTAAGGTGAGTTGTTTAATCCCTTCCACTTTTAGCAATTCTGAACATGGCATTTAGTACTGGTAGCGTAAATTAACAGTCGTTAAACACACCCCCCCCCCCTTTCCCCCTTAGGCGATATATAACGATGATTTCTCAAAATTTCTTTCAAAAAGTGAAATTTTAGCACGAAAATGGACGAATATCTTTTTTGTGTGTGTGGTAAAACCCCCATTCTTAAGGTATTCCTATCTACGGGTTGAAGGTATCTAATGTGGAAGTCTGAAAGCTGGGGACTGGAAGAGAAGAGGAAACAGAAAGTTCAACTGTGTATTGTACTGTCAATGAAATCCTAGTACAAGGTTTGAACATGACTGATCCCGTTAGTAGACCATTAGAACATTCGGCTCAGTGTAGAATTTGCTCAATTAATTAGGAGAAATGTAATATATAATACTACATTACTTCTTCTGTGTTCATTGTCAGACTCCCGCAGATAAGCAGATAGTAGTTCAGAGAATGGAATGTGTGTCTTTGTCTTGTGATTGCGTATTAGCGCCTTTCTTTCTCTTACATTAACTTCAGCAACTATTTCTGGGTCACTTTCTCTTCTGTGGGATGGAACTGCAAGCTTCACCCTCAAAACTTCCACAGTCTCCTGTAACGATAGGCATGGTAGGCAGCGGCGTAGATACTATCTCCTCAAGGGGGGAGAGGGGTATTACCTAAAAGAAATAAAGGTCGTTCGTGCGGTTTGCATGTGTTTGATGACAAATTTAAATTTCATGACCTCTTTGTGAGAATTGCAGCGGTTAGAAGTGAAAACGGGGAGGGGGCTGGGGTGAAGGAAAGTGGGTGTTTGACGTTTTTACCAACTTCCTAATACTAAATAAAAGTCATAGTCCAAGCTACTAAGATTCAGCAGCCCAAACCACCCACCTTTACCTGCGGGTCTGATTGTAGGTAAGCACTATTTGTACATTTTCCATCTCCTCGGTCTCCGAATTTTCAAGTGTGACAAGTAGCACATTATTATTTTGTGATGAACACAATAATATGAGGGATTGTTGATGTCAAGGCTTTAACATTGACATGGACCAGACTATGAAACAATCTGGGAATCTCTTTTAATAGAAGTCTATTTTCGCGAAACATGTGGACAATATCAATCGGAAAGCTAGGAAATGTGTCAGTGCAATCAAAATCATGGCATCTGCAGAGATGCCGCAACGAACCGTTTTTCAGATGATGCCGGCCGTGGTATTATCTGTGTTGGACTAGGATTTAGGTTTACTTCCAGAATTCCAAAATATGCCTACCTGCTTACCCAGTGAATGGACATGGGCACATGTCGGTCATACTTTCAGCACGCGGTACGAAACAATAACTATTTATATTTATATATCTTTGAGCCTAGTAATACCGAATCCTTCCTGTTTCTAATGTGTTCGTAATTCGTTATTGTAACTGCTACCACCTTTTTTAAAAAGAAAATCATAAGACAATTTCTAGAACTATCTCCGTGACCTGATTAAGAGAAGCCGGGAATGATACTACCGCTTGAGTTATCGGGGGATGCAAATATGTGAGTGCCTGCTGGTGTAAAATTGGATACACCTGTTACCACACACATGATGTAAATTATTTATCCCAGGAGTTCAAAGAGTGGAATAATTTATTCAGACGGCCATTATTCAAAAGTAATGATGAAAACTTACTGAATGAACGATGAATGAACTGTTTCCTCGAAGTCTTCGCTTGAATGTATTTATTTAATTTTAAATCTTGATAACGTGTTTTACAAAACATCGTTCAATTTGTTCTCCGTGCCATGAGGCTTTTGTCGTTCTGAGATCTTCGTGGTAATACTAGTATGCCGACATCGGTTTCAAAAGGGTTATTATAACAATTTCATAACAACAATTGCTTGAGCAAGTTTGAGGTGCGCAGAGTAGACGTTTGTGTTCTTACCTCAATATTGAAGAATAATTGTAGGACTATGAAATAAATATGATATCATTAAATCAGTCATTAATAATGATGTCTTTGAATCAGTTGTTATTACTGATGTCATTAAATCAGTTATTATTAATAATGTCAATCAATCAGTCATTATTAATGATGTCCTTCAATCATTTCTTATTAATGATATCCTTCAATCAGTTGTTATTATTATTGATGTTCTTGAATCAGTTATTATTAATGATGTCATTCAGTCAGTTATTATTAATGATGTTAATCAATCCGTTATTATTAATGATGTCCTTCAATCAGTTATTATTAATGATGTCCAATCAGTTATTATTATTATTGATGACAATCAGTTATTATTAATGTCATCGCATCTGGTTTTCCTAGATTATTTATTATGGTTGATGTTCCTCCTATGCAAGGGAAGATAATAAGCAAGCGATATATTGTTTAAACATCCTGATAAATGAAGAGAAAATAGACACATTTGAGTGTATAAGACGAAGATAGACACATTTGAGTGTATAACACGAAGATAGACACATTTGAGTGTATAAGAGAAAGATAGACATCTTTGAGTGTATAAGAGAAAGATAGACATCTTTGAGTGTATAAGAGAAAGATAGACATCTTTGAGTGTATAAGAGAAAGATAGACATCTTTGAGTGTATAAGACGAAGATTTCACTCATAAACCATGTTCTTCTCCAAATAATCCTGTGGGTTGATTCTAAATAACATCACTTATCTTGGCTGATGAGATGTTCCCGATAATTGAAACTGTATCACTTATCTTGGCTGATGAGATGTTCTCGATAATTGAAACTGTATCACTTATCTTGGCTGATGAGGTGTTCCTGATAATTGAAACTGTTTCACTTATCTTGGCTGATGAGGTGTTCCTGATAATTGAAACTGTATCACGTATCATGGCTGATGAGGTGTTCCCGATAATTGAAACTGTATCACTTATCTTGGCTGATGAGAGGCTCCCGATAATTGAAACTGTATCACTTATCTTGGCTGATGAGGTGTTCCTGATTATTGAAACTGTATCAATTATCTTGGCTGATGAGATGTTCCCGATAATTGAAACTGTATCACTTATCTTGGCTGATGAGATGTTCCCGATAATTGAAACTGTATCACTAATCGTGGCTGATGAGGTGTTCCCGATTATTGAAATTGTATCACTTATCTTGGTTGATGAGGTGTTCATGATAATTGAAACTGTATCACTTATCTTGGCTGATGAGATGTTCCCGATAATTGAAACTGTATCACTTATCTTGGCTGATGAGGTGTTCCCGATAATTGAAACTGTATAATCTATCCTAACTGATGAGATGCCGCTGGTATTTAGTCACATCGTGTTTACTGTGTACCGCTAGCCAAGGAGAAGTGTACACAAAGTAGGATTAGTCAAGGAGAAGTGTCCACAAAGTAGGATTAGTCAAGGAGAAGTGTACACAAAGTAGGATTAGTCAAGGAGAAGTGTACACAAAGTAGGATTAATCAAGATAAGAAACAATATCTGAGATAACACCAATATAAATAATAGCCAGTGAATAGTCAGAGGATATCCGACATGGTGGAGAGTGCCGCAGTAACAAACTGTCAGAGGATATCCGACAATTTGGCGAGTGCCGCAGTAACAAACTGTCAGAGGATATCCAACAATTTGGAGAGTACCGCAGTAACAAACTGTCAGAGGATATCCGACAATTTGGAGAGTGCCGCAGTAACAAACTGTCAGAGGATATCCGACAATTTGGAGAGTACCGCAGTAACAAACTATCAGATAATATCCGACAGTTTGGAGTGTGCCGCAGTAACAAACTATCAGAGGATATCCGACAAAGTGGAGAGTGCCGCAGTAACAAACTGTCAGAGGATATCCGACAATTTGGAGAGTGCAGCAGTAACAAACTGTCAGAGGATATCCAACAATTTGGAGAGTGCCGCTGTAACAAACTGTCAGAGATATCCGACAAACTCTTAAATATTGTAAAGAGATCTAGTCAAACAGTACTATGGTCTAAAACAATAAGATAAAGCGATGGACTTAAGTAGGACTTGTACTTAAAATGAATGAAAATACACTGTCACTACAAGTATTAAAATGTGTACCAGATGACAAAAGAAAACGAGAAAGACCAAGAGAGACTCTTCACAGAACAACTATCAAAGAGACTACGGCTATGGATCTGAACACCATGCTAGATTTACAAAGCAGCATTACATCGCTCGAACTGGAGAGCTCTGGTTTCTGCTGCATGCACCGTATTCCACGCTGTAAGAACATAGATAGATATATAGATATATAATTATGTGCGCAATGAGTAATACTCCCAGCAGCAGTGTTCCGCTTTGTGGAAAGGGGCAGAGTACATGTGATGATACCCGAGTACAATGAGGTTTGTCGTCTGCGTCTTTTCTTTCAGCAACATCCTCAGTTCGATCAAAGAATAGTGACACTGTTACCTGCAATGCGCGTCGTAACAGGCGACTAAGGAGGTTTTGGGGATGTACATGGCTGTCTCACCATATGGAGAATCAAGTGAACCAGGTGTCATGCTGAAGTCGGATGTGTCTGAGCCAAAGGAGAAGATATCGCATTCATGATGTAAACCATGACCCAGCGCATTCTGTACTCCTGACTACATCTGCTAATCTGCAGCAGTTTAAGAATACAGACAAAAGAAGAAGACAGAAAGTAGCAAAAAAACGTCCGGCACAGTGAACCTTTGCCTCAGTGAATATTTGCCTCAGTGAATCTGTGCCTCAAAGAACCTGTGCCTCAGTGAATCTGTGCCTCAATGGGTTTGTGCATCTGTGAATCTGTGCCTCAGTGAATATGTGCCTCAATGGGTCTGTGCCTCAGTGAATCTGTGACTCAAAGAATCTGTGCCTCAGTGAATCTGTACCTCAGTGAATCTGTGCCTCAATGGGTCTGTGCCTCAGTGAATCTGTGCCTCAGTGAATATGTGCCTCAATGGTTCTGTGCCTCAGTGAATCTGTACCTCAGTGAATCTTTGTCTCAATAGGTATGTGCCTCAATGGGTCTTTGCCTCATTGGAAATGTGTATCTGTGCCTCAGTGGGTCTGTGCCGCTAACGTCAAAGGTACAAAGATCGAGCACAGCTGCAAGCATGTGTGCATCCGAACCTTTCAGAAAGCAACAGCAGCCTACTGAACACACTTATATTGCCTAGAGAATCCATATAACAAAAACAATTTCAAGAGTGATCTCCACATCTTGAACAGAATATAAACAAACGTATATAATTTAAAAAAACTAACTCCGAATACTTGGTACAAATAACATAAAGCCAAGATTTCCGTGTTGCGGTGAAACTCTGGAACCGCAAGGAAACCGTACGATAACATTACATACTCATTTCTCTCGTCTCAGAAGTTATTCTATACATATTATTCTTGTTCTTTGCGTGTGGACGATGTCCCGTGTTTCTCTTCCACAGTTAACCTGGCCTAGACAGTTATTATTATTGACCATTTTGGTATAAGGTATTAAGTATGTTGATTACGTACGTTGATTATCCACTTCCAACACCGTACACGTCCATAGGTGCTCAGATCTCCGGTTCATTAAATCTCCCAGGGCATAACGGCTGATGGTTCCGATTATTAACTTCTCATGATGAAAGTCCATCTGGTATCTCCATTTTCTATAATATTTTATCATAGTAGATTTAAATTGTGTAGTACATCATACGTTGTCTCGCTTGTACAATCGCTTCGGCTTCTGTCCCCACGAGCAGTGGTACAGAAAAATTTTCTACTGGTGTCCCCATTTCTAACAAATTCTCTTGCAAGACCATCACGGGACATACAGAAAACTTGAAGACTTTCTTCCACAAGTATTATGATATGGCTTATGAGACATCGCTAACATATTTACTTTTATCTGGTCCACCTACGTAAATTCTTGCCACCCTCGCCGACTAATGTTCATTTTTTGTCTATGTAGCCTCCTCACACAAAACGCTGTGGCCCCCCAACCCCCGCCCTCTCTCCCCACCAGAGTTTCAGGATTATGAACCAAAATTGAAAACCACATATTTAGGTAGCGTTTCAGTATTGAATGAAAGTGATTGTTGTACTTAAACATCACATATTTTATTTTAGTATATTCCTTAAAATGTAGAAAATGATTGATAGCAATTATTACACATCATTAACCAAACATCAGCAACGTCTATTCAACTGCCTTTTTTTGATGTTCTCCAGATAATACGTGATTCTCCTTTCACCATCAACTGTTCTTTGCAAAGCCGTTTTAGATTAGATTCATGTCTCGTTATGTGTCCAAACCAAACTTGTTTTCATTGTTTCACCATTGCCAAAAGCAGTTGCTGATAACCTGCAGGTTTTTTTGTTTCTTTTTGCAGCTGAATTATTATATTCATCTTATGTTATTTGTAACTGATTGTTAACATACGTTTGTAACATTTGTATTCAATTGTCTGAATCTTTCTTTCCATGTCAGCATTGAGTTTTCAGACTTCACACCCATACAATAGGAATATTTAATAATATCGATCTGTATAGATTGATCTTTATTGTAATACTGATTTCAGTTTTCTAATTTGTTTCAAACTTTCCATGGCAGCCATCACCATCTCGAGTTTTATCTTGGTTTCATTTTAATGTATACACACAATACTAATTTGACATTAGTTTAGGAATTTTTTTTACAAATACAATGGGTACGATCACTGAGTCCATGTTTCTACGGGCACAAAATTCCCAATGTCTTGTGTAAGACCTCTCTCACAGTTCCGACCTTTTTATGTAATGTCTGAAGAATTCAACGTTCTTTTGTTATATTTCCAGAAGTATTCGAAAATTGCCGTCATTTGCATATAAAATGAAGGAGTTCTTGTTTATAAATGTGAATCTCTTTATCTCTTATTTTCTATAGTTCCATCTGGCGAAATCACATATTTATTCTATCATGTATTTTAAGGTCTGTGTTTTCTATTTCATCATTTACTTTTTTTCACAAAAATGAAAATATTTCTTTGTTCCATAAGTGTAATGTAAACTGTGCATATGTTTACAGTGAATCTGTAATCGTATTAATGTAACTAAACATTACCATATTGGCTGTGATCAAACATCACACATCAAACATCAAAGATGTTTTGTATGACTGTCTAATGCAACTGCCCATTTGTCGCTTTGTTTATATTTTTTGTTACTATTCAATAAAAAGAAACACAAGATAGGTCGAAAATACAGAGATACGTGACGGCGCATGAGATCAAACTATCCGATAGAAGTACGAGTTGTCTGTGAGTATTTTGTGTGATTTCTCGCCTGACACACCGCTTTCCACTCGACCCAGCTGTAAATGGGTATCTGACGCATGCGATAGGGGAGGTAAAGACAGCAAGAAAAGGAATAGAGCACCACACTTAATAATTGCTGCTGCTTTGTACATGAAGAGTTATCATGATACTCGACTGCAAGTTGTTGCAATGGGACATACCTTTATCTTCTATATGTTTAGCTAATATTTCTAATAAGTTTATCTAATATTTCTAATAAGGTTATCTAATATTTCTAATATATTTAGCGAATATTGAAAATTATTTAGCTATTATTTCTAATATGATTAGCTAATATTTCTTCAGAAAACAAAATGTATTTCTAACCATCCTAATCCCAGCCAACCATGTCAAATCTAAGAGAATATTCATCATTTTTCCTGAAGTCATAACGTAAAATCAACAATAGATTTGAATTAAATGTATGATTTTACTCAGGTGATTTATGAAGTAAAGTCTGAGCCTCATCTGTTGGTTACGCGTTCTTTCCTTCTTTAGATAACTAAAATGAAGGATGTATTGTCTGAGAAGATGTTGGAATAAAGAAGCAAAAATTGAAATTCAGACAGTCTAGATTTAAAGAGAATATGACGAGAAGAGCAATATTTGAACATTTAGTAGCTGGACTGTCACTGATGTATTTGCTGTTAGGGAGTAGCAGTGAGATTTTCGAATGACTAGTGTAATAATTGCCGTATGTTCTTGCTGTCGCCACGTCATGTTCAGGGTGGGTTTTTTTAATCTACACTCCATCCAAAGTAAAACACCGTCCATACTTGGAAACTAACTCTGGGCAACACGGGTGTGAGACCAAAGATCTAACCTCTCTGGCCATGTGGTACACTTGAACATTTATTAACAACAAATAAGATCACGGGGATAGACAGAGAGAGAAGATATAGATAAGTTCGTATCAGGACATGAGAGAAACTCACTAACTTCTTCTTCTTCTTCTGCGTTCGTTCTCAAACTCCTGCAGATCAGCAGGATGTAGTCCGGAGAACGGAATGCGTTGTGTCATGGTTTACAGCATTGCTGTGATATATGCGCCTTTCGGCCTGACACATCCGGCTTCAGCATGACTTTGGGTCACTGACCCTATATGGGATGGTACAGCCAACTCCACCCCATAACCTCCTTAGTCGCCTCGTACGACATGCATCGAAGGTAAACAGTGTTGCTATTCTCTGCTCCCATTTCGGGCACGGACACTCACTAAATGAATTTAATAACAAAAGAGATTGAAAATTGTGAAATAAATGTGACTGCTTCGGTGACTTCTCACATCTGACTGATAGTTCAGGATTACATTTATTATTGTCGAAAACAAAGACGTAAGTACCTGGACAGGTATGAAGACACCTTTAACGTAGAAATGTTCTGTGATCATGCGTGTGTGTCTATAGTGAGAATAACATTATTCCACTTTTGACTACTACAATCTTTAAAGCGATCTTTTTCTTGCACCGAAAGATCTTTGCAAAAAAAACAACAACAAACAAAAAAAAAAAACATGGTATATCTAATGAGGGTTCTTGAAATAGGCTGTATAATTGTATTTAAAAAATAAATAAATAACATTCTCTAGTTTAAAATATCTTTTACTTTAATTTGTCAACGATGTAGTAAGCACAACAAAATCTAAGCACTCGTGTATTCCGGAAATAATTACATCTAAGTGCCCGAGCTGCTTATATTATCGATTATTCTCTAATTTCGTGATGTCTTTTTTTTTCAAATTTGTGCAGTGCTTTGGTTCAGAATGCATTACTCACACATCAGATCAGTCGATGAGAATTGCTGCTACAATTACAAGTTAACTAGAAGACATTCGATCCTTGTCTAGCTTATGGGCGGTGGAGAACTGGAGATTCTCGGAAATTGGTTTGGATTGAGTGATGTTACCCGATGAAAAATGCTTCCTGACTGTTTCAGTCAATATTCCACTTGTGCTTTGCTTTAGGAGTTAACTCCCCCTTGTTTGGGTATCCGCTACAGACGCCATTTGTATAAATTTCCAAAGGGATTTTCGTCTCCTTGGCAAGAATAGTCTATATTTCCCATTAGACTCATTTCGTGATACATAAAATATATATTCGTCAATCTGTTATGAAGTTTCCATTGTGTTTCGGTTATTTATTGTTTGTTGAATTACCTAGAATAATATCAGTGGAGATGGTAGACATAACGGCTGTCATACTGATCTGAGATATGGTTATAGCTGTTTCCGCTTTAGAACTATTGTATCGCAACATATATATATATAAAATCAGGTGCCATGCCGGCTGGCGTAGGCGATCATGGCCCTCCACAGCTATTCACCATTATGTATCAAGGTAGTTGTTGTTTCTCTGCCTTGCAGTTTGTCAAACTGTCTAATATTTTCTCCCGTTGTCGCCCTCTGGCTCTCTTTCCTTCAATCTTGCCTGTTGTGAATATGTTCACGAAACCTCATTGTCTCATGACGTGGCCAAAAAATGAAGATTGCCTGTAACATTTTTATTGTAACATACGCTTGCAACACTTGTATTGTAACACGCCTGTATCAGTTGTATTGTAACACGCCTGCAGTACTTGTATTGTAACACACACCTGTAGCACTTGTAATATAACACACACGTATAACACTCGCACTGTAACACATGCCAGTAACCATTTAGTTGTAGTGTAACAAACGTATGTAGCACTCGAATTCAAACACCTGCATACTTCTTTCTGTATCTACAGCTAGTGTACAACTTTCATATCTATACGATAAATAGATAATACCAGTCGATTTGTACACATTGTTTCCACAGTACATATTTTATATATCACATTTAATGTTGTTCGTTCGTCGAAATCGAAGATGACCATTCAGATCAAAGGGGATGGCGATGAAAATGATGTAGGTGGTGTGCCCGACTGTGAATGAGTCATGTATTTGCCTGGGATTGTCTGTCACACTAAGAACATGTGTGAGAAGAGCCTGCTGGACATTGTGCAGCTCTTGTCTTTCTTCTAGCACGTTTATGTTGCGCAGCTCTTGTCTTTCTTCTAGCGCGTTTGTGTTGCGCAGATCTTGCCTTTCTTCTAGCACGTTTATGTTGCGCGGCTCTTGTATTTCTTCTAGCGCGTTTGTGTTGCGCAGATCTTGCCTTTCTTCTAGCGCGTTTGTGTTGCGCAGATCTTGCCTTTCGTCTAGCACGTTTGTGTTGCGCAGCTCTTGCCTTTCTTCTAGCACGTTTGTGGTGCGCAGCGTGATGTTGGTTTGCCACTTCCCCATCACGTCAGGAGGTGTTTTGTCAATTATGAAAAAGATGACGATGATACATGATGATAGTTGAGTTATGGCTAGTGCTCAAATTTCTTTTAAGTATAGAGAAGTTCCGGCATTCGTCGACCACACTCTCTCTGTCTGATCCTATTGTGTTCCAGTGACAAGATAATTCAAGACGACTGGAGATGTGTCAGGATGTAGTGACAAGATAACTCAAGACGACTGGAGATGTGTCAGGATGTAGTGACAAGATAACTCAAGACGACTGGAGATGTGTCAGGATGCAGTGACAAGATAACTCAAGACGACTAGAGATGTGTCAGGATATAGTGACAAGATAACACAAGACGACTGGAGATGGGTCAGGATGTAGTGACAAGATAACTCAAGACTACTGGAGATGTGTCAGGATGTAGTGACAAGATAACTCAAGACGACTAGAAATGTGTCAGGATGTAGTGACAAGATAACTCAAGACGACTAGAGATGTGTCAGGATGTAGTGACAAGATAACTCAAGACGACTAGAGATGTGTCAGGATGTAGTGACAAGATAACTCAAGACGACTAGAGATGTGTCAGGATGTAGTGACAAGATAACTCAAGACGACTGGAGATGTGTCAGGATGTAGTGACAAGATAACTCAAGACGACTGGAGATGTGTCAGGATGTAGTGACAAGATAACTCAAGACGACTGGAGATGTGTCAGGATGCAGTGGATGACCATAGTGTTCTACGTGTCTCACAAAACGCTCTTTGCTTGGCTCAACGATCTTCTCGCAAGTGCCTTCCAGCCAGCTGAACATCAGATGCTGTCCACTATAACCCAGCATGCATGCTCGGACAGATATACCCTGTGTAAGCTTGCAAGACGGAGTTCCTCGGTTACAATTACCTGATTTGGCCAGCAAGTCAAAGCCGGTCCCGGGATATGACCGCTTCCGCATAAATAACATGGCAGCAATAACCAATTCAAGTCCTTTATTCATTTCGACACTGGAATCTCTATCATTGCGTATATGTGTTCCGATGTATGTAGATGCAGAAACTTCTAATATGTAACCACTAACTTGGATTCTACAAAATACATTATTTCTGATCACCAGTTCACAATGTTCCTTTCTGCGTTATCTCTATCCTATATTATCTACTTGTTATCTTCATGATATAGTTTCTACTTATATTTTCTACATGTTATATCCATGCTATATTATCTACTAGTTATCTCCATGCTATATTTTCTATTTGTTATCTCTATGCTATATTATCTACTAGTTATCTCCATGCTATATTTTCTACTTGTTATTTCTATGGTATATTTTTGACTTGTTAGTTACATGTTATTTTTCTACTTATATTTTCGACTTGTTATCTCTATGCTATATTTTCGACTTATTAGTTACATGTTATATTTTCTACTTATATTTTCGACTTGTTATCTCTATGCTATATTTTCTACGTGTTATCTCCATGCTATATTTTCTATTTGTTATCTGTATGCTATATTTTCTACTTGTTATCTACATGCTATATTTTCTAATTGTTATCCCCATGCTATATTTTCTACTTGTTATCCCCATGCTATATTTTCTACTTGTTATCCCCATGCTATATTTTCTACTTGTTATCCCAATGCTATATTATCTACTAATTATCCCCATGCTATATTATCTACTAGTTATCCCCATGCTATATTTTCTACTAGTTATCCCCATGCTATATTTTCTAATTGTTATCCCCATGCTATATTTTCTACTTGTTATCTCCAATCTAATTTGATTATAGAGTTAAATCTTGAGAGGACTATGGCATCAACTAAAACGAGATGGTTGACAATTATGACCTCTCTGCAGAAAGTAAACAAGTCTTCTCTTTAATTTTTGTGATTATTGTCGTCATGCTTGTTGGTCAATATGTATATACTTGGAGTCGCATGGCAAAAGAAAGGCTAGACCCCACCAACGACATACACGGGGAAAAAATCAATAATTAGTTTTTCAGGTAATGTTTACTTTCTGTACACATATCTTTACTAGTTCTGGTCATGGATGGGGGTAATCCGTCGCTCTAAAAATAATGTTTTTCTCTTCTTTCACTCCTGCAGCTACAAGATTACTGTCTTAACAACTCGTTTCTAACAAACTGGACATAGTTAAGCCATGTTGGCTGGACAGACTTAAGCCATATTAGATTGAGTAGATGTCGTTGTATGCTGCAACAATGACGAATGGTGGTAAATTGAAACGTGAAAAAAAACTGACGTTAGGCTTACTAACATATAATATCTTCCTAACATATAATACTTCACTAACATATAATATCTTCCTAACATATAATACTTCACTAACATATAATACTTCACTAACATATAATACTTCACTAACATATAATACTTCACTAACATATAATACTTCACTAACATAATACTTCACTAACATATAATACTTCACTAACATATAATATTTCACTAACATATACTACTTCACTAACATATAATACTTCACTAACATATAATACTTCACTAACATAATACTTCACTAACATATAATATTTCACTAACATAATACTTCACTAACATATAATATTTCACTAACATAATACTTCACTAACATATAATATTTCACTAACATAATACTTCACTAACATAATACTTCACTAACATATAATACTTCACTAACATAATACTTCACTAACATAATACTTCACTAACATATAATACTTCACTAACATATACTACTTCACTAACATATAATACTTCACTAACATATAATACTTCACTAACATATAATACTTCACTAACATATAATACTTCACTAACATATAATACTTCACTAACATATAATACTTCACTAACATATAATACTTCACTAACATATAATATCTTCCTACCAAACATTTCTCCCTGCCACATACTATATTTTAAACAGTTACCTTCTTGCTACTTAAATCTTCTTACCCTACACTATCACCCTAACATGTGCCATCTTCGTATCTGTTTCAATAACACTTCAATGTGATCCCGAAAACCTATCGCCGTATTCACTTGTAATTTAGAACACCAACTGTTGGTCACTACTCATGTCTACTTTAATAGTTATCTTCTTAAGCTGATTACCACATGGAACCGGAGATTACCACATGGAACCGGAGATTACCACATGGAACCGGAGATTACCTCATGGAACCGGAGATTACCACATGGAACCGGAGATTACCACATGGAACCGGAGATTACCACATGGAACCGGAGATTACCACATGGAACCGGAGATTACCACATGGAACCGGAGATTACCACATGGAACCGGAGATTACCACATGGAACCGGAGATTACCACATGGAACCGGAAATTACCACATGGAACCGGATATTACCACATGGAACCGGAGATTACCACATGGAACCGGAAATTACCACATGGAATCGGAGATTACCACATGGAACAGATGATTCAAGATGTTTCTAATGTCAGCTCAGTGGAGAAAACATTTTTTGAGTTGGGATATAGATTTTCTTTTTATTCCGAGCTATGTGCCCCTCATCAGACAAAGTATGTTTGCCTTATACCAAGATAAGATAAGATTCTTTACACCAAGGAATGTTTCAGTTTTATTTTTAGTGTGAAAATAAGGTGAAATTGCAAGGATAGGAAATGTTTATCAGTAACAATATTAAAACCTCAGACATGAATGCCAAAGGGCATCCATCTCACCAGGCGCCTTTGTGGATGGTTTAAGCTTCACTCAATTACGAGATCAAAATGTGGCCATAACTCGCGAGCGTGGCAAAGCGATATTTCGCTTCAAGGGAGTAATGAAAGTTATGTTCAAAGAAGGCTAATACATACTTCTACCGAGAAGCTAATTTAAATAATTCTGGTTTCTTTTTTTTTTAAGTCGTTACCGTAACGTGTTGTCGATATATCATATAAATTCTAAAAACAATATGTCTACCGGGATCTATGCCATATGCAAACAAGAGTTGCTAAACATGTCTACCGGGTTCTATGACATATGTAAACAAGAGTTACTAAAAATTACAAACAATTCTGAATGTTCTCAAACGCCAAGATAACTACGCCATGATACTCGTAAAACTGTGAACACATAACAGCGTTTCTCAAACGCGTGCTTACTATAGCAACGTATCTATCAATTATGATAGTGTTTCTCTTTCACGAGTGAAGATAATGGCGTTTAAATACAGGTAAAATATGGTACGTGTTTCTATATCTTAAAGTGGCTGAGGCAAGACCTTCGGTAGTAAAGACCTCTGTACCGGAAATAAACGTGCCTTCATTCGTTACATTTTCTATTAAAGTCATGAGTTTCGTTGTTCATTATTTATATACGTGGAGTCGCATACCAAAAACGCTAAGGCTGACTAATAGAAGTAATAAAAAATCATCTTGTGGATATGTTTACATTCTGTAAACATGTCATTACACGTGCGTGGCCATCACTGAGAAAGATCATTATGGCTAAACAAGTCAATGGTCCTACACGATTTCTATTAGAAATTAGTTAAGACAATGAGAATGCGTTGTGTCGCTGTTTTATTTGCGCCATTGTCCCGGACACATTCGAATCCGGGGTTCCCTTGAATGAAGAATTTGAGATAAAAGAAAAAAAATACCTTTTCGTTTTGGTTTTATCTATTTCGAATCGCCTGAATTGTTCTTATCTGTTCAAAGATGTTAATGCCCACACGTACTGATTTGATCATACCAAGTTTTACGGTCAAGAACAGTCATTTCCTAAACGCTTCAATCAATCATGTTATGCTTGAGAGATGCTTTCATTTCGATTTTCAAACGTTTTTACTGGTCTCCACTTAAACATTTAGCTACACATATTTCAGACTCTAAAGAAAAAGCTCGTCCGGCATGCGAATGACGAGACGTCATTATATAGGTTTGTTCGCTCCTTCCTACCAAGGACACTCACCAGGTTATTTTTATTAATTACCCATTTCCTTATTTAAAAAAAAACAAATATTAAATATTAAACAGTGTACTTCTCCTATATTTGTTCTCAAACTCCTGCAGACTAGCAGGATTTAGTCCATAGATGGAAATGTGTTGAGTCATGGTCTTTAGGTTAGCTTCAATAGTTGAGTGTTTGGATCTAAGACATCCACCTTCGGCTAGGTTATTGGATCAATTTGAGTATGACTACCAACATTCAATATGACTACCAACCTCCTCAGTTGCTACTGAGGTGACTACCTCCGCAGTTGCTCCTTACGATATGCATGTAAAGTAAGCAACCTTGCTATTAAAAATTCCCCTTTCTGTCCGTGACAACAAATAGGCGAAGCAATATATTCGGTTAATCAAATTAGACATGCTAGCTATCTAATATGTCGGCAGATGATTATGATGGCACTCATGACGCGTCCATACATGCTCCGATCTCACATTCAGTATGTCCTTAAGCACGTGGTAACTGACTGTTCCGGTTCTGTGTTGGTTGATAACTCTTCTTGTGATTGCTTTATGCCGATACTTTCTTGAAGATAACTCTTCTTGTGATTGCTTTATGCCGATCCTTTCTTGAAGCACTGCACCTCATTGACGCTTCTTGGTATTCCAGACATAGACACAGAAGACGAATGACACACCATTCCCCCCACCTGATCTAACTCCTTTATGGCATTCAAAATATCAACCCATTGAACTATCACTAGTCAATGTGGCCACGCAGGAAAGACTATCAGTGAACTACCATTAGACGTAGAATAGAAAAATGGTTGTGATAATTATTCTATTCGTCGTCTTTTAATGTTTTGTTTGTGTCTTGATAAATACCTTTTGGTTGAAACGTTGAATGTGATTTGTGTATTGTAATTTTTATGATTTCTTGTGTGCTCATCATTGCCCATCATTACCCACTAGTTTTAGATATAGTCTGTCGTGTCCCATTGAGACGAAATATAAACCTGTGTTTTACGTCAGTCTAATTGTTACAAAACTAAGAAGATTATCGGCTATTGTAAGTAAGGCTATGGACTGTCAAGAGCTACCTGCTCACTCATCATCTTAGTTCATCATTATTCTTCCTAACACCAGCGTGCCCACTTATATTTTTAAATAATATTGGGGTTTTAAAATCCTCAAAAGGAGACAACAGTAAATGCCAATCGATAGATTAATTGTTAAAGTCGCGCGAAACGGTAAAATAATCATATTCTTCTTCTTCTTCTTTCGTTCACTTGAAACATGTCTATATCTGTAATTCTGATTCCTTAATAAAACTCACTGTCTTTTGTAGTTCATACAGTGTCCCATAGAGTTTTGATTCCAGTGTTGTTTCCTCTGGCCAATATGTCTGCCTCAGCATTTCATGCTCAGAACACTCTTGAAGTATATGTTTGGCACTCTGTGCTGCCTGTCCACATGTACACATGGCTGTGTTGCCAATCTTGAACTTTGTATACATGTGACTGCGGAGTCGGTTGTGTCCTGTTCTGAGACGTAGAATTATAACTTGTTCTGGTCTGTTCATAATATGATAGTCATCTTGTGTTGGTGTTTGTGGCTTTCTTATTGACTTGATCATCTGTTTTTTCTGATGGTAGGTGATTGGTATATCTGGTTGGTCTTCGGCAGCACCTTCCTTAGCCAGTTGGTCTGCTTTTTCATTTCCTGGTATTCCACAGTGAGAGGGTATCCACTGCATGGTTACCCTATACTGGTAAGACAATTCGCTAAGTAGTTTTTTCAAGTCTGTTAGTTTTTCAGACTGGAGAGCTTGAAGCACTGACCTTGCATCTGTCAGGAATACCACAGGCTGTAGGTCAGAGTTGGAGTTCAGCAGTTTTTTAGCTGCCACACTAATTGCCTGGATTTCTGCATCATAATTATTGCAGAATTTTCCTGTCTGTGTTCTGATTGTATCTCTAGGCTTGTGTGGATATTCTATATATACACCTGCACCTCCATTCCTCACGGCATTCTGTGCTGACCCATCTGTGTATACTCTGACCCATATATCTTGTGGATATTCCTCATCCAGGAAACTGAGTGTGACTGTCCTTCGCTGCACACTGTTCTGTTCGTACTCGCTTAGTATTCCTTTCACATGGGTCTGAATGTATATTGGCATTCCATGCCTTTCACTCCATGGGGTTTGTTCTGGTACAGGCCTTAATGGGCTGTCAACTTCAGGTAGGTCTGTAAGTTGTCTGCGGAGTCGTTTAGCTTGATGGATAAAGCTGCTTCTTTTCAATCGTCCCATTGCTAGATTTTGGAATCTTTCCTTCATTGGATGACTTGGCATACACTGAAACTTTTCTGCTTGAATTAGTACTTTTGTGTCTCTGCGTTCGCCAAGTGTTTGCATTCTTCCCATTTTCTGCATCTCTGCTATGGGAGTTGATTTCATTGCTCCCAACATTATTCTAAGTGCCTGGTTTTGCACTTTATCTAGATCTTGTAATGTGGTGTTTGATGCGGGACACCACGCAGCTGAACCATATTCCAGGTGTGGTCTTATGCCTTGCTGGTAAACTTTACTTAGTATATTTCCACTGGCTCCCCATGTGGTTCCACTTAGTTTTCTCAGGATAGCTAGCTTCCTCCTGGCTTTTGTTGTTGCTTTGTTTATGTGCTGCTTCCATGTCAGCTTATCATCAAAAGTAACTCCGAGGTATGTGGGTTGTTTGTCTTCTTTCAAGAGCTCTCCATCTATCTTGATATGACCAGCTTTTTGTTTTGGTGAGAGAGTAAAGAGTGTAGTGCTGCACTTATCTGTGTTAATGCTGACGCACCATCTATTTGCCCATAAGGTTAGGGCATCGATAGCTCTTTGTATTTGTTTAGTGGCCACTGTTGCATGTTCTTCCGTGCACCAGATCACCAGGTCGTCAGCATACATTGCCACTTTGATCCCGTGTGGTAGTTCAGCAACTAGGTCATTGATGTAAACCAAGAAAAGTGTGGGTGACAGGACTCCTCCCTGGGGGACTCCATGACGCAGTAGAACTTTCTTGCTCTTGCGACCATCTAATTGTACCCTGGCTCTTCTATTATGCAGGTATGCTTTTACCCATTTGTACATTCTTGAGCTAACCCTGCAATTTCGCAATTTCTTTAGGAGCCCTTCTTTCCACACCTTATCAAATGCTTTCCTGAGGTCTATCCATGCTGCTAGTACCAGTTTCTTTTCTTGGAAGGCATCCTCAATCTCTTGGGAGAGGTAGGTTGCCTGATCTTCAGTAGAGTAGCACTGTCTGAAACCTGCTTGCTGTGATACCAGAAGGTTTTCACTTTCAAGGTACCACTGCATCCTAAGATTGATAATGCGTTCCATTGTTTTACATAGACAGCTTGTGAGGCTGATGGGCCTGTAGTTGGAGACTGTGTTGCCATCTTTTCCTGATTTGAGGAGTGGTATCATTATTGCTTCTCTCCACGCCTGTGGTACATTACCTGTGGACCAGCTTGTGTTAAAGATCTGCAGTAGCTTTGCTCTTGCTGCAATTCCCAGGTTTCTAATCATTTCATTGGACACTCCATCAGCTCCAGGGGACTTTTTCATTTTCAATTTGGATATTGCATGCTCCAGTTCTCTCATTGTGATTGGTGCCTCCATGACTTCAGGTATAGGTTCACCTTGTCCAATGTTTTGCTGGTTCTCTCGAACCTCCTGTTGTTTGTCTGGGCTTACTTTGATGTTATTGTCTTCTGCAAAGGAATCTGCAAAGTAATCAGCTGCATGTTTACCTGTTAAAATGTTTCTATCTTTATAAAGTGTGATCCTGGTATTTCTCCCTGTACCTTCATCATTTAGTTGTTTTACAAGTTTCCATAATTTCCTAGTATCTCTTTCTAGGTTCAGCGACTCTGTTTTTTCTTTCCAGCTGCTCCGTCTGGCGTGTAACTTGGCTCTTTGAAATTTAGCCTTTGTTTGCTGATATTTGTTGTGATGTTCTTGGCTAGGTCTGTTCTCAGCCTGCTGTCTAGATGTTTCCATCTCATTTTGCAGCTTTTCCAGTTCATCATTCCAGTAGGGTTTGTAGTTTTTGCGTGCCCCCCTGGGTATGGTTTTACTAGCAGCATGTAGTATACATCTATTAAATTCTCTCACTGCTCTATTGATGTCTTTGTCCAAGTTCATGTCCTTAGCTAGAACACTGGTTAAATGCTGGTACATTTTCCAGTCTGCCCTTTTATAGTTCCACCTAGTGAGCGTGCTGCTGTCCTTGGTAAATTCATTGTGGATTTCCAGAAATACTGGTCTGTGGTCACTACCTCCAAGCTGCTTTCCAACAACACGTGTGATGTTCCATTCCAAGCCTGGTGAGTGGAATGCTAGGTCTGGTGTAGAGGTGGTGTGCCATGCTCTCGAGTAGAAGGTTGGCGAGTCTGCTGGCTGGTTAATAAGGATGAGATTATTTTCATCCTGCCAGCTCTCAAGTTCCTCACCTCTCTTGTCGATATGATCGTAGCCCCAGCTCTGAGAGTGGCTGTTGAAGTCACCACACACCATAAGTCTCTCTTTGTCTGGAATTGTGTCTAGTGCCAATGGTTTATCATTTGGGCAGTAGTAGTTCAGGAGATGGAATTCTGCACTGTCTGTTTTTAGGTGGAGCATCTGGTATTCTGCCCCTTCCATATATACTTCCAGCTGACATGCGCTGATATTGTTTTTAACAAGTGTCAGAATTCCACCCTTTCGCCTGTCCTTTCGGTCAGATCGGTAGCACTGGTAGCCTCTGATTTTGAAGGCTATGTCGCTGCTGAGGTGTGTTTCTTGGATACAGCATATGTTAACTTGTTCTTCACTGAGGACATTTTCAAGTTCCAATTTTTTGCTGTATCCGTCTTTTTTACTGTTGACACCCTCAGCATTCCAGTGCATTATTTTTATTGGTCGTTTGTTTGTTTGGCCAGTAGCTCTATTCCCTTGCCTCCTGGCTCCTCGGGGCAATTGAGAAGGACTTCCAGTAACTGAGGTTGGGCCCTTTCGAGGTATAGGGCCCGGCACCGTCCCTGCCTGAACGTCCGCCACAGGGCAGGCACCATAACTATTTATAGATGTAGACATGTTTCCATTGTGTTTTGTGCGTGGCATCCTGATTATCTGTGCGCCTTTTGGCTGGATGCCTCCGTCTTCAGCACTCTGCTTACTAGGGCAGGACTATGGTCCTGCTCGAGTGGGACTGCCCGACCAGTCTTAGTTTCCAGCCCCTGATGGCTGAACTAAGCCCCATCACCTCTGCACGGTGCTGGTCTCGATGGAGAATAATCATATGAACCATCAATGATCACGGATTGCATTAGTCTCGGTGGAGGCCGATATACACAATAACTCTCCGTCTCACTATTGTCTCCATCACACCATCCACGACCACATCAAAATTAACACATTTTATCAATTTATATTACATTGAAATACATATAATAAAATATGCAAATGTATGTATTAATTTTCTATTAAAATTTGTTACATACAAAAATAAATAAGAATCTGTGATTTTATGTGGTGAAACGAATCATCTGAGACTCCATTAAATCTTATGGGGGAAATTTGCTGTGATATACGAGTGTTTTCAATTACGAGCGAACTTCCAGAACCAACTATGAACGCAATTTCATGTAATACTATGTATGACTAAACAGGGAGAAAGTGGGCAAAGGGGATCACGGTGGTCGGGAGCGATAAAACCCACAGGATAGTGAACGTTTCCTTTAAAGACCTTTCAACTGAATTAGTTAGGCCCTCATTCGTTACGTTTTTCACTATTTTTGGGCTTTCGGCTTCTAACCATTTACATACTTGAATCGCATGTCAAAAATGGCCAAGGGGACTTCAGGTATTTAAATAGTGACCAACCAAATCCCCAACAAGAACCCGCGTCCGGTCAGGTGAAAATTTTAGTTAGTCCATTAAAGACTAAATTTGGTACAAAAATATGTCAACATTGGAAATTAATAACACAAGAACCAGAAAGTTGTGGAGAAACTGGGCAGGACCTTTGATTGATGGACGTTCATCTAGGCATGCGTGCTATGTGTGCCATGAACGTAACTGTAAATAATGTTCAAAGCTTAAAATGTTACAATGTTTTGGTTTTCAAATTTAAATTGTCCACACAAAATGAAATGCATAACACGTTCATACGTGTATATAAGTGTATATCAATACACTTTAAATAAAACGATCGATCACTATAATTAAATAAAAATCGATCACTCTAATTAGGAAACTGGAATTTAACAATACACATCTGTTAAAGCTTTCATGTGGGAAATGTAGACATTTATCAATATAAAATCTAATAATTGATTGTTTAAAAAAACTAGTTTGAAAAAAAAATATCGGTTCAATACAGAATGATGTGTCCACATATTCCGATTTTTTAAATATTAGGCTTGATTTCACACAGCTTCCCTGATGCGGGTATAAAAACATACAACGTCTACTAGTGATCATTCGATGTGAGCGCAACGCACTGAGAGGCCTCCCCCCCCCCTTCCAAAGGGTCTTTCATAGTTGGAGGAAAGGGAGGTGCTTCTGAGTAAGTAGAGCTCAAATCGTAGGATTCTGCGTTGTATGCGCCTTTAACGAAAGTTCGTTTTATTAAATAATGTGTGGTTTGTTTCGGTAAAAATGTGATAATATATCATTCCGTGAAGTTCCGGACATTCAATTTTACCAAGCAAAGGTATAAATGATTACGATTAGTAATGATTAGTGATTATCAAAATCGATACCGATACACTCCAAGCATATCCCTCTGTCTCCTTCGTTGGACTGTGGAGTGTATGTATGCTAATAGTTATCATGGCACGTTGGTTTATATTGTTCAAGCCCTACCAGTTACCCGACTCTGTATACTATATAGAACTTAACAATTTAAACAGCATTCAATTTATTGATATATCATCTCTGCAGCAAAACTGAAATCCAATTGCGAAGCTTGGAACAGGGTAATAAGGCTTTTTTAATCACTGGAAAAGCACATAATAACACACAAATCGACGTTTCGAGCAAAATGTCTTTTCCAAGATTATATACACACAAAAAATGATGTTGAAGAATGGTACAGCTGACGTTCACTTTGTAGATGTTAAGAGGGTTTTTGTTGCGTATGTAGTCATTATGTTATTATGTATGTTTCTAGTGATTAGAAAAACTACATTACCCTATTCCATAATTGTCTGTCAATCTCTTTATAGAATTATAATCCACAACGGTGTTCTCGTCCAGCAGGCGCATATATAGGGAGTTCCCAATGTCACCCGTGTCCAATGTCATTTGTCCTGACATTTGAGCTCGTAACGCCCGTATGTCAGATGACACCTGCACTCTTAACACCATTATTTCATCTGACAGCTGAGTTCTTGACGTCGGTCTTTCCCCTGATACTTGTGCTCTTGACGTCAGTCTTTCCCCTGATACTTGTGCTCTTGACGTCAGTCTTTCCCCTGATACTTGTGCTCTTGACGTCAGTCTTTCCCCTGATACTTGTGCTCTTGACGTCAGTCTTTCCCCTAATACTTGTGCTCTTCACACCACTCTTCCACTTGACACCTGATCTTTTCACGCCAGTTTTTCACCTGGCTCCTGACCTCCGTCTTTCAGTTTCTCATTAGCATCAAATCCAGCGTGACCTAGCGAAAAAATATTCACAAGGTGTGAAACTCCAGTATAGCCCATCAACTCATGATGTAACCATCTATTTTGAATCTTTCTGACCATGGATTGAGATTCCAGTACAATAACGATCATATGTTTGTGGTTGCAGGACCCACTTATGGACCTCCGTAATTGTCTCCATACGAGTTTCATACAGAGGTAATTCTACTATTCTCTACCCGCTGTTCGGCATTGATAGTAACTCTTAAAATGGCAAAGAACACCCATCAACATCTCGTTTTTCTAGGAACAGATACATTAGTGTACATCTCGTATAATAAAAAAAATTGTCAGTACATCATTATTTCCGTTAGGAAATTCCATGGAGGTTTCGAATGGTTTGTTCGATAAAGACCGCATGCCCTTGCTGCAGCCACGACACGTTCATGGTGAGTATTTATTTTTATAATTTACACACCAACAGAAAAAATACTCGGTCAATACTGGCGATCTGGGCTACACGCGCCGGAATTCACATCTCTAACCACTCAGCCATGTACTACACATTTGTGTAGATAATGGCAGGATTCTCTTCCTCATTGTGTGTTTGCAATTTTTATTAATTTTTATTAATATTTATTTAATCATAATTTATATTTCAGACTCCCTGTGCTCCCTGCCGGTCGTGATTCTAACTTCTCAATAACTTAGCTGTTTTTCACCAGATTTTATCTACTACAATCAGTATACACCATTATTATACACTTTTGTGCATTGCGTGAACTGCAAGTGTTATTTGGTGATTCCATTCTGTGTTTATTTGTCCTTGTCCCTATCTTGATTAGGACGCTTCGATCTTGAGTATTGTCTTGTATTCATGTATTATGTATTGACTTCAGTGCACATCGACTTTATAGACACCATATATATTAGGTATGCTCTGAAAATGAAAGTTTTTTCATGCTCACGGTAAATGTCGTCGACAAGAAAGTTTATCAAGAACGTTGATGTTCACTATTTGAACAGATATTTTCACGATATATCAAACATTGGAAATGATCTCACAAAAGTTGGTAGTAGTTAGACAGGAGGGTAACCATGCGTGGATAAAGAACCCCAATGGAGAAACAACCCACACGTTCCATTTTCACATTGTCTGCAACGATATTTATATCCTACAGTGAGTACATAATTGGAGCTCACGCAGGCCTAAATGTGCGTGCATATCCGACACTCTCATCCATCCTGTATTGCACTTTATCTATTTTTTATTTTAAGAAAAAAAGTCATTCTGTTATGTACATTCAGCGCTATTGAACGGACGTAATAGTTCTCACTACTTGCATTACGTCCCCTTAATAACAGATTTGTTTTGTATTGATCTTGAAGTTCGGCGCCAATCTCGCCGGCGACTTCTTTCGATTTTCAAGATGCCAGGGGATTCATTAACGTGAACAGCATGCATACTGGTTCCCTGGTTATTCGGAAACTTCTGAGAACGACGGCGATACTCTTATACCTGGCACTAAATACAGTTTTAAATGTTGAAAGAAGCAGGAATAGAACACTGCTGCACTGAGTAATGAGTGACAGAAAGATAAATTTGATAATGCGGGAAAATATAAAGACAGAGAGAGAGATTGAATTATGAAAGTTAAAGATGTTACACTAAAGCTACTCCAATGTATACTTACCACTTGGGAATAGCTATAGTGTAGTATTAAATTACTTGCCCGCCGACCAGCACGGGCGAGAATTTTAAAATAAAATGGCTTCTGTTGTACACGCATATTCCAGGAAATATGGTAGCAGGCAGGGTAGCATCCATGAAGTAGGGTGCCAAGCCTCATAAAGGAGGAAGAAGCATTTTTAAATCAATATTATTGTCCGTTTTATTTTTTTTTGTCTCTTGACAAAAACACCATTTTTGGTAACGTAGAAAACGCCTTTGTTTTTCTTTTATTTTTCATTTTTTTAAAAATTATGTGTATCTTTGCACATATGTGTTAGTATTTTGTATTGAAATGAGTTTAATTACATAGGAAACATTATATCTAGTGAAGGTGAAAACAGTAAAGAGATACAAAATAGATGCAATAAAATAGACCAGATCCTAGGACAGATGGCAAGTATATTTAAGAAAAAAAATGTAAACATAGATATTAAAGTTGCATTATACAAGACTATTATTATCCCATAACTTTCTACCAGTGCCAAATCTATACAATGACAGCACAAGACAAAAGAAAAATAGTGATAGAAATGTCGTGTCGACGAAGAATACTTGGAGTGTCATAAGGTAAAGAATTAGAAATGATAACATCAGACATATAACCAAAACAATATCAGTATTGGAACACATCAAAAGACAACAGATCAAGTGGTTTCACACATTGCCACAGGACCATCAGACAGCATACCAAAGATGGTCATAACACATAGACATCGTGGCTACAAAGCCAGAGGCAGACCATGTAAAAGATTGATCACAGAAATCAAAGAAGCCACCGGAACACGATTACAAACAGCACACAAGGCCATCTCCAGAGAACTCTTCTACTCAGACATCGCAAGGCAAACACGGACCACATCATATAGATAGGTATATAGATAGATCACTACATTGCAATATCTAAATCAGGGATTATTTTGTATGGATATCACTACATTGCAATATCAGGGAGTAGTAACATTTTCGAGAGTGTCATTTTCCCCTCCCCCCCCCACATGTGACCAATGGTGCTCGAGAGCACTTTCAAACTCACATGATGCAAGCACATGTCCTTACGAGAGCACAAAGATAAAAAGGCCTGATTTAAATCTAAAGAGATTACACATAATGTGTGAGTTACTGAAGTACTCGTCTTTCTGTCCATTATTTTCTGGTACTTTTTTATTACTTAGTCTGATACTGATGATGATGATGATGATGATGATGATGGAATAATAAACTGTGAGCAAGTAGCTTTTGATAGTCCATAGCAATCCTCAAAAAAGGTACTCCTCAGTGACCAGCAGAGATGATGATTCAACGACTCATTGTTGTCACAAATGCAGGGTTTGTTTGTGTGTTTGGTCAAGGTTGGGGGCTTATGTATGCTTGATTAGTCCCCAAAGAGAGACATTCCAATGTTGCAATATCACAGAAAAACTGTAGCCCAACAGGTCAAACGTAGATCAGTGAAGTTTTGATAATCATTGGTAAAAACACATGATAACACGCAAATCGACGTTTCGTCAGAAAGGCCTTTATCAGAACCACAAGATAACAAACAATGAGTAAGATACATCACTGTGTCCACGTCGTAGAAATAATTTCAGTACACGTGTTCTCACTGTTATATATATATATATATATATATATATATATATATATATATATATATATATATATATATATATATATATATATATATATATATATATATATATATATATATATATATATATATATATATATATATATATATATAACTGCATACTTTATGTTTGCGTTAAGAAATATATATTATCTCTGCTAAAGTATTAGAAATAGTCCCAGAGTGGAAAAGATTTAAAATTTGCTTGGGCGGTTTATACAATCATCGATTGCTATAGAGTGGAAAGTATTTTACAAGTGTGCTGGATAGTCAATACACTCAGTGTAAAACAGAAAGCCATATTTTACATTTGTTTTGTGAAATCTGTGTTCTGACATACTTGGTTCGCCATACGCCATTATATATTTGAACTAATATTATTTGTTGCACGGCTCTGCTCACAATTTAAGTCTCTGTGGCGAGGTGGTCAAGTCAATTGATTTGTATTCACGAGGTAGATGTTATGAGATCTTCTTTCTCTTCGTTCTCCCACTCCTGCAAACTAGCAGGGTGTTGCGCTGAGAACGGAATTCTTTGTGTCTCAATTCCTGGAAACCAGCAAGATGTAGTGGGGAGAACGGAATGTTTTGTGTCTCGAACTCCTACAAAATAGCAGGATTTAGTGAGGAGAACGGAATGCGTTTTGTCCTGGTTTACAGCTTAGCTGCGATATCAACGTCTTTCGGGCTAAAACATCCGACTGTAGCATGGCTTCCGTATTTTTTAGACTAGATATTGGATAAGGCAATCAAATCCACCCTGAACGTCATTAGTTGTCTCTTATTACATGCATGAAAGTTAAAAACTGTTGCTATTCGGTCTTAGACATACACGGCGGTTTCGAAATCTGATTTTACCAGTTTTGCAATTATATATTTTAAACGTGAGCTTCAGAGTTACGTACTGAGTGGGCTACTCTAGACAAGAACATTTCTTTTAATTAAGAAGAAATGCGATCAGTAAAATACATATGGTCAAACTAAAATACACAGAAGTCAATCATTTTTTACCATTTACGCACTTTTTAATATAGAGAATTAGTTTAGTTTATGTTAGACCTTCAGATACAGAGGCATTGATATAAAAGCTTATGGGAAAATATGATTATTTAAAAAAATATTTGTCCCCATTTACTTGCAAATCCTATTATATTCTACGGTTTTTTTAAACGTTAAAATTGTATATCCATATGTACATAGGCACACTGTTACAGTAGCAGCAGGGTGTTTCAGTAGCAGCAGGGTGTTTCAGTAGCAGCAGGGTGTTACAGTAGCAGCAGGGTGTTACAGTAGCAGCAGGGTGTTACAGTAGCAGCAGGGTGTTTCTGGAATTATTACTTCATCGAAAAGATATATCAATTTTGGAAAGATGAAATCAAGTTTTTGTTTGCTTTATCAGTTCCAGCAGTCAATGTTCAGAGAAGCATATGTGATCATAATCTGCTAGAGTTGATTTTAAATATTCTAAGAGTTGTCTTCGGTTCGTCCTCTTCATCGTTGTTCAGTCAGATATCAAGTTACATGGAAAATAGCTTCAGTCGGATATCAGTTTACATTGCCATTAGATTCAGTCAGATATCAGGTTACAGCGACAATAGTTTCTGTCAGATATCAGGTTACAGCGACAATAGTTTCAGTCAGATATCAGGTTACAGCGACAATAGTTTCAGTCAGATATGAGGTTACAGCGACAATAGCTTCAGTCAGATATCACGTTACATGGAAAATAACTTCAGTCAGATATCAAGTTACATGGAAAATAACTTCAGCCAGATATCAGGTTACAGCGCCAATAGCTTCAGTCGGATATCAGGTTACAGCGCCAATAGCTTCAGTCAGATATCAGATTACAACGCCAATAGCTTCAGTCAGATATCAGGTTACAGCGCCAATAGCTTCAGTCAGATATCAGGTTACAGATATCAGGTCACCTTACCATCTTCAACCAATCATGGAAAACTAGTAAAATTCCAGACTTGTTGCGTGAAGCTGTCATCATCCCAATTGGGAAAAAACAAAAAGGAAAAACAAGCAAGTCAAGCTACCGACCAGTCAGCCTCTTGAGTTGCATAGGGAAAACAATGGAGAGAATGGTCAACTCTAGACTGATAAAATACCTAGAAGAAATCCAAAAGCTCACCAAGACACAGTTGGCCTATAGGAAAAATCGAAGCACTGAAGACCAGCTTACATACCTAGCACAGGAAATCGAAAATGCTTTCCAAAAGAAGGAAAAAGTGCTGGCTATTTTTATGGACTTAAGTAAGGCCTTCGATAAGGTGTGGAAAGAGGTAGTCCTATTCAAGCTTCTCCAAAACAAAATTTAAGGCAGAATGTTTAGCTGGATAAAAGAATTCTTCTGCTACCGCACTGCAAGAGTGAAAGTAGATGGTAAACTAAGCAAACGTGTTACTCTCCAACAAGGAGTACCTCAAGGAGGAGTGATCTCTCCTACCCTCTTCCTAGTATTCATCAATGATATCGGAGAGAAACTGTCACATAATATTTCAAAAGCTCTTCATGCAGATTACTTTGCTGCCTGGAGTGCGGCAGGAAACCTATCCACTGCAAAAAGCAGAATGCAGACAGAACTTGACATCTTAAGTGAATGGGCATCTGACTGGGGAGTCCAGATCAACCTCTCCAAAACGGTGACAACCATCTTCTCACTTTCAAACCACCAAGAAAAAGCAAATCTTAAAATAAATGGAAGTGAGCTAGCACATGTGGAGAACCCTACATATCTAGGGGTCACACTAGACAAGCGACTCACCTGGAAACCACACCTAATAACCACCGAGCAAAAAGCAACCAGGAGGCTATCCTTGATGAAGAAACTTGCAGGACCAAGCTGGGGAGCAAATGGAAATATTCTCCGAAAAGTCTACATGGGTACAGTCAGACCTGTAGTAGAATATGGAATGACAGCCTGGGCATCAGCATCAAAAACAAACACTAATCGCCTATCTAAAGTACAAAATGCAGAACTTCGACTTATCTCTGGAGGGATGAAAACCACTCCAATCCATGCAATGGAAAAACATACAAACATCCGCCCACTGGATGACAGAAGAGAAGAAAGAGTGCTTGTTCAAAGGAAAAAAATTAAGCGCATGCCACACCATCCGATGTATACGCAAATTTCTAGATCAGCCACAAGCAGGTTGAAGAGAACCAGCTTCTGTCACATCTCTAAAGATATCCATGAACAACATAAAGAAATCCTCACAAACCTCCCAAATGAAATTGAAACACTAACGGACTTTGAAGAGCCAGGCAATAGTCTCCAGAATGTCTCCATAATAACACAGGCTCCTGGAATAATTAATAAGGAATACCAAACTCCACCTCAAGTAAAAGCATTGACACTGGAGATGATAGAGATAAAATACAATCCCAAGGATTGGACACATGTCTACACAGATGGATCGGCAGAAGGAGCAGTAAGGAATGGAGGAGGTGGAATTTTTAAAAGACTCAAAGATGGGAAGACAATATAAAAAGCTTTTCCAACCGGGAAATACTCCTCTAATTTTAGAGCAGAAGCAGTTGCACTCCATCAAGCACTGAACGCCTTCACTGAACCAGGACTGCCAAGACCAAAGAAGATAGCCATATTCACAGATTGCAGATCCCTACTGGAATCAATCCAGAGCAACAGAAACGAAAGCCTTCTGTACAACATCAAACATGAGCTAAGACAGATCCAAAAATCAACAGCTATTGCCCTTCAGTGGATACCATCACACTGTGGAATCATGGGAAATGAGAAAGCGGATGCTCTGTCAAAGGCAGGAAGTGAAATGGAGCATCACAGACACACATTGTCTTACGGAGAAGTAAAAACAATAATCCGCAACACATACTCAGCAAAGTGGAAGAAAGAAATGGAAGGGGAATACGAACATGATGCAATACATCTCCCCCAAAGATATCAACAGACCACAATATTTCGCCTTAGAACAGGCCACTGCAGACTGTTGGGTCACCTTTATCGATTAAGGATCTCATACACAGATGAATGTCCATGTGGATCCGGAACCCAGACTCCAGAACACATACTTCAGGACTGCCCAACATACAAAGAGCAAAGACAGCAGACCTGGCCAGAGGATACAGACTTGAGGCAAAAGCTATGGGGCAGCCGTTCTGACCTGGAGAAGACAGTGGACTTCGTCTTGATGACAGGTCTGACGGTATAGCATGACCACATGCTGAACGCAGAAGAAGAAGAAGGTTACAGAGCCAATAGCTTCAGTCATATATCAGGTTACAGCGCTAATATCTTCAGTCAGATATCAGGTTACAGCGCCAATAGCTTCAATGAATTGTATGATTCGCTTCAGGTCATCCATGGAACCCCTCAAGTGTAGAAGTAGTGCCGTCTCAGTTGGCCATATTGTTCCCCCTCTCTTCTTGGTAAAACTTATAGGCATAAAGAATGTGCTATGCAGTGTCTGGGCTCAGTCCTCAGTTGCACAAGTCTGTCTCGCCAATCTTCAGCTTTCAGAACATGTGACTTCTCAGTCTGTTGTTGTTGTCATCAGTGAATCATATAAGAAATTCACACGTGTTTTGCCGGGGATCGAAAGGGGTGTAAAGAATAGCAACACTGTTTACCTTACATGCATGTCGTAAGAGACGACTAAGGAGGTTATGTGATGGAGTTGACTGTCCCATCCCATATAGGATCAGTGACCAAAAGCCATGCTGAAGTCTGATGTGTCAGGCCAAAAGGCGCAGATATTGTAGCAATGCACAACCGCGACACAACGCATTCCGTTCTCCTGACTACATCCTGCTAATCTGCACGAGTTTCAGACCGGACGCAGAAGAAGAAGAAGAAATTAGATATTCATTCTTTTCTGTACTATTCCATTTGCACATTTGCAAATAAGAAACATCATCTGACTATGCTTCCAAAAAAAAAGATTCAATATTGACAAAAATCTGTAAAGATAAAACATAGAACACCGGTTAAATTCAAATCTGATCACCTTTTTTCCCCTCAAACACTTCACGAGATCATACGCCACGTTCCTATCATCTCCACACATACCAATGACGTGGAACGATACAAACTGCTGTCGTCATTTCCTGCAAATGGCTGCTGGGATTATTAATAATATTTATTTAAGCCGCGTGTTAGGATTATGATTTTATTATAATTGTGTTTGCAATATTTGTCTACAACAGGTGTTTCAAGTATGATGCAACATAATACTCTTGCAAAGATGTTTAAGAAACAAATTGAAAAAAAAAACGTGTTCCATCCTGTGTTGTCTGTGGGTGTTTTTTTATTTTAAAAAAACTAAACGTTTCGCAGATGTATCTAAGCGTTCTGTATCATCTTACGGCAGATGAATTGGTATTCCTGTTTTCTCATGTATGTGCACACATTTCGACATCTTTAACATATACAATTTTATATTCAGTATTTTCTTTCAATATACATTCAGTTTCAGATGTATATTCTAACGGCCACGGAATATGAATTGATGTTGTCTCTAAAGTAAGCTGACGTGCAGCGCGCCTTGTTAAAAAGAAATGCCGATTACGTGATTTGTACTCCGCACACAATGTACACAAAATACAGAATAAAACGACACAATTACGAGAGTTTCTTTGTTTTGCGTTCACTC
This sequence comes from Meghimatium bilineatum, assembly GCA_034231615.1. NCBI lineage: Eukaryota > Metazoa > Mollusca > Gastropoda > Stylommatophora > Philomycidae > Meghimatium > Meghimatium bilineatum. The sequence goes on from CM067299.1 coordinate 8,965,620, forward strand.
CATTGTAACCAGCATGGATATCCATGCGATTTCCGCCGGATGCGTGTTTACGTTGTGCTACCGTTATGCACCTTGCACATAAGATTTTGGCATGCATTGACAATTCGGGTGGGCTACCCTAGCCTGTGACAGCCTCCCTATCTGTCGCCAGGCACCCTTTGTGTGGTGACTCTTCACCAAGACGATTTTTGCTCACGTCTGTCTCGCACGAAGTGTTCCACTATCTGTGAACTTGCCTCGTGTAATTGGAAATACTGTGCCTGTGCCCATCGAGTACTGAATCGTTTCTCATCCGTGAGCCTGGTTCCTTAGGAGGAAGAAGTCACCAGAAGAGTTGGACCCTGGCTCTTTCGCCTTCTTAGCCGAGGTGTCGTTCACAGACATTGTGAACCCCTCGCCCAAGTTCGAGTCTCACACCACGCGTTTGAGAGCAAGAAGTTCTCGAGCTGAGCGACCTTGTCCCAATAGCGCCCGAGCCCATCAGGTACTGAACCCTTTCTCTCTGCAAGTGTGTTTCCGGTATAGGAACACCTGACAGTTGAGTTGGACCAGGACTAAATCGTTGTCCTTTTTGTGCCTGATCCCATCGGGTACGGAACCCTTTCTCTCTGCAAGTGTACTTCCGGTATAGGAAAGTTTGACAGTAGAGTTGGGTCAGGAGTGCCATATTTGTCCCTTTTTGCCTGGGCCTATCTGGTAGGGCACCCTTTGTCTTCGCGAGCATGTTTCCGGTATAGGAAGACTTAACATTAGAGATAGGACAGGTCTTTTTGCTTTTGCTAGACGCCCATTATTGGGTATGGGTCTCGGTCTATAAGGAAAACAGGTAACTAGAAGCTCGTCTCGAGCTAACAGTGCTTGTAGTTCCCATTTCCTTAATCGTTTTCACTTTCTATTTGCAGTCGGCGCTGCACTCTAGCGCTGTTCTGCCCTTTCATTTTTTCATTGTACTCAGTATGAAATCGTTCTGTCTTTCGCCATGCATCCACCTTTTCATGCTTTTTTCATTGACCGCCCCTCCAATGTTCGGACTGGACTAACTAGCTGCACTGTATGTCGACAGTGTCGCTGTATTTGGTGTTGCTGGTGTTGTCGGAGATATTGTCTGTCTTTTATGCAGTCAAATCTCTTTCCATCTGCTACTTCCACATTCTCGGACACGAAACTGTCACATAATAATGAAAGTGTCACAGAACAACGAAAGTGTCACAGAATAATGAAAGTGTCACAGAATAATGAAAGTGTCACAGAATAATGAACGTGTCACAGAATAATGAAGGTGTCACAGAATAATGAACGTGTCACAGAATAATGAACATGTCACAGAATAATGAACGTGTCACAGAATAATGAAAGTGTCACAGAATAATGAACGTGTCACAGAATAATGAAAGTGTCACAGAATAATGAAAATGTCACAGAATAATGAACGTGTCACAGAATAATAAACGTGTCACAGAATAATGAACGTGTCACATAATAATGAACGTGTCACAGAATAATGAAAGTGTCACAGAATAATGAAAGTGTCACATAATAATGAATGTGTCACAGAATAATGAAAGTATTTATCTATACACAGTAAATCCGTGACTATCGACATAAAAAGCCTACGTGCAGAATAAAAACAAGCCTTCATACAACATAAGTTCGATTATTTCCGTTCGATTTGTTGTTCGGCGTTGGTAGCCGAAATACAGTTTACAGTGACCAACGACATGTACAGAAATAATCAAAATGTGTATGTATGAAGGAGTAATTGCGATACGATTAGCAAAGTTCGTAACCGATAAAGTACACAACTGCAGAAAATATGTACATTGCGCGATTGCACGATAAACCGTTAAAAACATATCTAGAATTTTGGACTTGACGAGTCAATGATAAATACAAATTCCAAAACGAGCGACATAAAGAAACACGAAAAAAAAACCACTTAACCTCTTCGCTGCGGAGGTATCTTTAAGGATACGATGAGGAGGTGATGCCTGTTTGCTGAGAACTTCTTCTTAGTTTCTCAGAGAAACAAATTCGTCTGGATGCTTTATTATAAGCTTCCAGACTGATTGTTTCCATGGCAAGCTAAGAGAAGGATCTCGCTCAACAAATTGATAAAAAGTTGAAAGTGGCTCAGGTTATTTAGGAGGCGTTAAGTTGGCCACTATTCATGACATTCCGAGTTTGATTCGCTTTCCCTTTCTCATCTAGGCGTGGCTGTAAGAGGTGATGGTCAGTGTGGCTACATAGAAGGGGTATGTCTTCGTTTCGTTTTTCATATCTGAGATAAAAGCGATAAACTAGTTGGTCCAGAGGTTTATGCTTCTTCCTGTAAAGACACGGTTATGCTTCGATATTGTGACACTGGAATGTATTCCATCGAACACTAACCATGCACCCATCCCCTCCCCCCACCCCCATTTATAAAACAAGTATATCTTTTGGGTGAGACATCATATACCAGTTCCGGTGTCACATCATTCGCTCAGTTACAATGATATGATCCTAGTTTTACTGCAGTCACACCTGTTATCTTTTAATTATATTACGAGGTAAATACGTGATTAGTGTTTATATAATTATATTTTTTCGTACTTATTGAAGGAAATACATGGCAAGTGAACGAAAATCCCAGGTGCTATGTGGATAATTAAAGATAAATAAAAGTCACAGGTTTGAAGAAATGTTGCTAAATTCTAGATTGCTATTAATTACTGTTTTTACACTTGCTTCACATGTGTAATACTTTCTAATTTAATTCGAGTTGATTTAAACTGTTCCTGATGTTCTTATTTTAATGTGAAGACATTTTTGATATCCACATGCTTTTGTGTATCTCTTTGCCAGATATTATATATATATATATATATATATATATATATATGAGTGTGTGTATGTGTAATAAATATGTACATATATATCATAATATGTGGTAGACGAAGAGTCTCTCTTAGTTTTCCTTTCTTTTCTTTGTCCATATGACCCCAATTCTAATGCTTGTAATGGCAGTCTGGTTTCATTCATTTTAAGTACATGTTCGATATAAGTCTATCATTTTCTTGTTATTGTTGTAGAAAATTATTGCTGCTTTGAGTCTTCACGTTCTTGCTTGTTTGACTTGAATGATTCCTAACAGATATGTAGCACAGATTTCATAAATGTGCCGGACACGTTCACATTCAGCACGAGCACATATTTCCTGAGTTTTACAGTGTTTATTATCCGCTCTATATCTATTTATAATGTCTTAAATTCTGATGAACTTGCAACACTCTTAGCAACTTACAACACTCTTATGAACTTGCAACACTCTTAGGAACTTACTACACTCTTAGGAATGTGCCACACTTTTAGGATTTTGCAATACTCTTAGGAACTTGCAACACTCATAGGATCTTGAAACACTTATGATATTGCAACACTCTTAGGAACTTGCAACACTCTTAGGAACTTGCAACACTCTTAGGAACTTGCAACACTCTTAGGAACTTGCAACACTCTTAGGATCTTGCAACACTCTTAGGAACATGCAACACTCTTATGAACTTGCAACGCTCTTAGGAACATGCACCAATCTTAGGATCATGCAACACTCTTAGGAACTTGCAACACTCTTAGGAACTTGTAAACTTCTTAGGATCTTACAACACTCTTAGGATATTGCAACAATCTTAGGAACTTGAAACACTCTTAGGAACTTTCAACACTCTTAGGAACTTTCAACACTCTTAGGATCTTGCGACACTCTTAAGAACTTGCGACACTCTTAGGATCTTGCAACACTCTTAGGAACTTACAACACTCTTAATCAACCGCGATATCCATAAATCACGTCAACAGTCTATTTTGCCATCATTTAACCCCCCCCCCCCCCTCTTTCTTTTCCTGTCCTGTCAAAAAACTGCCGAGAACGCATGGTACCCTTGCTTAATTATATCCAAAAATATTTTACGCTCTATATATTGGTTAGCTGTATATGCACACGAGGCCTCCATGTTGATAATTTAGTAATTAATAATTAATAATTTATGGTACATATCTACGAACATAGATTACTTCAAATCTTTAACTTCCAATCTTTCCTAAACAAGGAATCATGTTCACAACTTTTCGACCGAGGGTTCTTGTGCTAAACCGTAATTCTGAAAAATAATATTCAAAATACAACTCGTTGTATAAATATGGCCAGAAAAATTATTTTTGTTACACCCAGGCTGATCTGAAATACAACATCCAATGGCAGCGAGCTCAGATAACTAAATAGAGAGCTTACAAAAAACAGGTGAAAAATAACCTTTTTGCATTAAACTTTAGACACATAAAACGTTAACTAGGACGTGACCACCGATTTTAACAGGCTTGTGTTCAATTTCACTGTGTTAGGCCACTTGGGCGTACCATGCTGTTTATTGGCCACTTATTTATACTTTATTTAGTCAACCAATGCACAATCATTAGTCGAACACAGTGACGTAAAATCGGGGTAGCACTCCGGCCTCACCTGTCAGAGTTTACGTTAGTACAACCATCAAGTAGAGATATCTACCTGCTTGCTATAACACTAACCAAAAGACAGATGTACGTGTCTTTTAGGACTAGACATATATTACACTAAAGTACTTTGTTAAGACGACACCACAGATAAAACACACTTTTAGTATGAGGCAGTTGAAATATTTTAGAACTGCCATTATCGCTTTCCAAATTTGATCAAACGGAAGGTCGTTGATGGGACTGCTATGAAAGAGTGAATGTTGTCTGCAGTATTTGTAGAGATTGTAATAAATTTAAGATTATGTTTTCATCAGTGACAATGTATGAAGTTTCATAACGGTTCTCAGACAGTTCACAATCGGTGTCCCTAGCATCCCTATGAAATTATCTAACCCTAGTCATGATCTTCAACAGTATTTTAAGACATCTGTACAGGTAGTAAATATAAGCTGAACGGGTCATTTTCTATTATTTACATGAATTTCGTTGGTCGGCCTTTTTTGTTGTCATATGACGCCAAGTGTATAAATAGCAACGAAACGTAGCACAACAAACATGCAGGAATTAATTATTGTTTACTTTCTGTTAAGAGGTCTTTACTGGAGCCCCAATCATGCCCCAGTCACACAATTGATGTTGACAGGTATACATCACTCTACTGGACCATCATTCGACAATGAATGTATACGTTCCACACTTACGGTGATCGAAAAACGGATAACAGAATGATACACCTCTGTCATCATCATCATCATCATGTGATATATTCTTTCCAGAACGTAGTTTTCTTTAAGGATTCTCTGAACACTCCACCCTGGGGGAGTTGACCTGCCGCAGCTAGATACATGTTCATACACTATTTTTATACGCTAAAGTAAGCTATAGTGCACTATTTTTGCATGTTGTCTTGCACTATTGTACACTAATTTTTTTACCCTATATTGCGCTATTTTTATACGCTATCTCTGTACGCTATAGTGCTTTTTGTGTACGTTAATGTTGTATGCTATGGTACGCGATATGTGCACACTATTTTTGGATGCTACTTTTCTGCGCTATAGTACTAGGCTATCTCTGTACGTTTTATTACGTTACATTTGTACGCTATTTTTTACGCGATAGTACGCTATATCTGTATGCCATTTTTGTACGCTACTTTACACATCACCATCATTTATGGGAAATAATGAATGACATGGGTTTCCAAAACACATTGCATGGCTAATAGCACAACTTTATACAGACCATGAAGCAGCAGTAAAATTGGAGGGTGCAAGATCGGAGCGGTTCAATGTACAGAAAGAAGTAAGACAATGCTATACCTTGTCTCCATACTTGTTCAACAACTATGTGGAAAATATAATGAGAAACGTGAGACAAGAAACAATGAAGTCTGATTTCAGAGCCGTAAATATAGGATGGATGTAGATACCAGAAATTAAATATGAAGACGAACAATAAACGAACACGAACTATTGAACATAATAAAGTAAACACAAACGTTCAGCGAACAGCAACATTTTTTCTTAAATATGAAAAAATACAAAAATAATCGCAATTGTCAAAACTAAATCAAGACCCAAAATTAATATTAAGAACTGAAATATAGAAGAAGTAACACATTTTGATAATTTAGGAATGAATATAAACAATGCGAGTGACTGCCCAGTTGAGATTAAGAGAAGAACAGGAATGGCGCTGGCAAAATTAAGACAGCTAAAGAAACTATGGCAGGGTACTAACATAAGAAACAAGTTGTGTTAACTACGAACATGTGTGTTTACTGTGGCAACATATGGATGTGAAGCATGGGCACTCAATAAAACAGTGGTCAAGAGAATAACATCATTAGAATTAAAGAGATATAGAAGAGTTCTGAGAATACCATGGACAGCGAAGAAAACAAACAAGGAGGTGTTACAAACAATTAACGTCCAGAAAGGCTGGCTTCTGAACACCCAGTTTTTTTCGGTCATATTAAGAGACACGACGGTATGGAGAGAGTGTTACAGGAGGGATGGTAAAAGGCAACAGTGATAAAGGCCGCCCAAGACGCCGATGGATAAAAGACGTTCAAGAATGCCTGTGCATGTCACTAGAAGAGGCAGGACAACTTGCCCAAGACCGGGGAGAATTCAAGATATCCATAGGGAAGACTGATTTCTGGAAATAATATGTCACCTGATGATGATGATGATGATACATGACACTATTTTTATACTCTATAGTAGGCTGTTTATGTGTGCTGTTTTTGTACACTATTTTTGTACTCTATAGTAGGCTGTTTATGTGTGCTGTTTTTGTACACTATTTTTGTACTCTATAGTAGGCTGTTTATGTGTGCTGTTTTTGTACACTATTTTTATACTCTATAGTAGGCTGTTTATGTGTGCTGTTTTTGTACACTATTTTTGTACTCTATAGTAGGCTGTTTATGTGTGCTGTTTTTGTACACTATTTTTGTACTCTATAGTAGGCTGTTTATGTGTGCTGTTTTTGTACACTATTTTTGTACTCTATAGTAGGCTGTTTATGTGTGCTGTTTTTGTACACTATTTTTGTACTCTATAGTAGGCTGTTTATGTGTGCTGTTTTTGTACACTATTTTTGTACAATATTTGTGTACACTATATAGTACACTGTTTATGTATGGTATAGTATGTTATTATTATACGCTACAGTACACTAGTTGTGTACTCTATTTACACGAAAATCTCCGCAGGGCTACAAAAGCTTCCACCATTAAAAATAGTAAGCTATTTCTTTCATATGAAAACTAGTATATTTATCTCTTGTTATTATTTTTCTTTAAGCCGTACTTCTCCCAAAAAGCTCTCTAGTTTCTTGGCTTAAAAGCGTCTCAGCATTAAGTGCGGACTAATGTCTTTTACCTCTTTGATGTATCATTTTAAGGTACTGCGTGATCTGAGCTGTCTAATTGTGGGAACGTATATTCCTGCTTCGTTTTTGGGTATCCATTTAATGTTTTATATTTTCCACCAGTTTCAGTGAAGTCTACCAAAACTGAAATGACAAATCTTAGTGGATATTTCCAGATTACGAAGAGAATGTTGGAAAATTATCGAATCAACTTTAATGTAGAAGGAAGATGATTTTTGTCTGACAATATATTTCATAACTGTGACACTGTTCTTCTTAATTCATTCTTGTTGTTTAACTAATATATAAATGTTTTCTAAATGGTAAAACGGCTAGTCGACCCTATTATAATAACAACTTAGTCGTAGGACACATGGTTCGATTATTGATCGTTTACATTATACTGGTAGTGAGAATGTTGATCGTTTACATTATACTGGTAGTGAGAATGTTGATCGTTTACATTACACTGGTGGTGAGAATGTTGATCGTTTACATTATACTGGTAGTGAGAATGTTGATCGTTTACATTACACTGGTGGTGAGAATGTTGATCGTTTACATTATACTGGTAGTGAGAATCTTGATCGTTTACATTACACTGGTGGTGAGAATGTTGATCGTTTACATTACACTGGTGGTGAGAATGTTGATCGTTTACATTATACTGGTAGTGAGAATGTTGATCGTTTACATTACACTGGTGGTGAGAATGTTGATCGTTTACATTACACTGGTGGTGAGAATGTTGATCGTTTACATTATACTGGTAGTGAGAATGTTGATCGTTTACATTACACTGGTGGTGAGAATGTTGATCGTTTACATTACACTGGTGGTGAGAATGTTGATCGTTTACATTATACTGGTAGTGAGAATGTTGATCGTTTACATTACACTGGTGGTGAGAATGTTGATCGTTTACATTACACTGGTGGTGAGAATGTTGATCGTTTACATTATACTGGTAGTGAGAATGTTGATCGTTTACATTACACTGGTGGTGAGAATGTTGATCGTTTACATTACACTGGTGGTGAGAATGTTGATCGTTTACATTATACTGGTAGTGAGAATGTTGATCGTTTACATTACACTGGTGGTGAGAATGTTGATCGTTTACATTATACTGGTAGTGAGAATGTTGATCGTTTACATTACACTGGTGGTGAGAATGTTGATCGTTTACATTATATTGGTAGTGAGAATGTTGATCGTTTACATTATACTGTTGGTGAGAATGGGGGTTTTAGTGATTTCTAAAATTGCTTAAGTATGTAAATGACAGTGTCCTATATGGTTTAGTGGCTTTTATAACTGCAATAGTAGGTGAATGACAGTGTCTTATATGGTTTAGTGGCTTTTATAACTGCAACAGAAAGCCAATCACAGTGTCCTATATGGTTTAGTGGCTTTTATAACTGCAACAGAAAGCCAATCACAGTGTCCTATATGGTTTAGTGGCTTTTATAACTGCAACAGAAAGCCAATCACAGTGTTCTATATGGTTTAGTGGCTTCTATAACTGCAACAGAAGGCCAATCACAGTGTCCTATATGGTTTAGTGGCTTCTATAACTGCAACTATAGGTGAATGACAGTGTCCTATATGGTTTAGTGGCTTCTATAACTGCAACTATAGGTGAATGACAGTGTCCTATATGGTTTAGTGGCTTCTATAACTGCAACTATAGGTGAATGACAATGCCCTATATGTAACGCTTCTCTTTAGCAGTGAGCAGGTAGCTCGTGACAGCCCGCAGAATTTCTGACAAAAGCACATGCCTTTCTCAATGCTTGACATAGTTGCCACCCGTCCCTTCTACAAATTCGTCTCAATGGTGTGATTTCATAAGGGTGTTTATGGATGCTTGTTAAGCACAAGAACTGAGACAGTCAACTGCAGCAGTACCCCATGTTCATAAGGTTCTGTCAAAGCAATACATACAACGCTAGGCCAACAATACCTCATTCTCTTTCAGTTATATTGATCCATCTGTAGTGATGCCACACATAGTATCCCCCGTCCTAATAGTCTGCCACAAAAGAGCAAGGTTTTATAACTGCTGACCACCATAGCCTCATCATATATGAAGACCATTCGACAAAATGCAAAAGTAAGAAACGATACAATGCAGTCAGTAACACGAACTAGTTTTTCACTTGTGAGGTTGCCAGCATGTCCCCGAGCCTATCTTAGTTATGTCATACGACATACATGGAAAGATAACAGTTGCCTTAATCATGTCCCATTTGAAGTAAAGGTGCCCACACAAGAAACGTTACACAATAGAAGAAATATAACAATGCAGATACCACCTAAGACGGATGTGTCGGGTCATTGGCGCAAATAAAACGGCGACACAACGCATTTCCATTAGCTGGACTACATACTGCTGGAAATCTATTAGGATCATGGTCCTGCTACAAGGGATATCCAGCGGGAGTGTGAGAATGAACGCTGAAGAAGGAGAACACCAACACAGATGAGATTTGTATACAGATACTTTATATGACAAGAAGATCTGGAAGAAGAGTCAATGACATCTTCCAGCTGAAAATACAGAAATAACATCGTTGTGCTACAAACGAAATCTAGTAGCAGTTTAATAACGAACGCACACACACCCTTACACACATACTAACAACAAAGCACTCGGACAGGCGAAGTTTCAATTAAAGGTACACATGAGAAACTAGTCAAGAAAAATCTTCCCAAAACTATGTTGAAAAGTGCGAAAGTTGAAAGTGAAACGTCAAATATTTCTCTCACTATCACGAACTTCATCAGCCAGTCAGTACATCTTTTGCCAAGTTTGGCACATAGGACGGATGTCATAATTCTCCATGCCTGTCGGTCTGTTGCTAGGGATTACAGGTCTTGTGTATTTATGCCTGTTGATTTTAATTCATTCATAAATGTTCCTCTGAGCGTTGTTTTTGGTCTTCCCTGTTTTCTTTTTTCCCGTCTGGTGTCCAGATGAACGCTGTCTTCTTTCATTCTAAGTATGTGGCCGATGTATGCCCAGCGGCGTTTTCTGATGATGTTCGTCACGTATTCTTGTTTTGTCTCCTCTCTTAGTATGTCGCTTGATTTGAAGCCTTTCCAATTAGTATTTGTGATTTTTCTGAGGCATCTGCTCTCGAAGGCTTCAACTTCATCGCAACTTTGTTATTTACACAATTATATTTTTTTTTTAATGAGTAACTTGCAGCGACTGTCAACTAAATATATCGAAAATAGTTCAACAATATAGGGCCTCTAATACCCACAAGCAAAATTGAAAACATAATAATAACGATTTGCGAATCACAGGAAAAACACAAGAAAACCCACATAAATCAATGTTACGATAAATGTCCGTTATCAAGAACACAAGCTATCACAAGACAAGTGAAGATTGTAGAAATGTTCCATATAGACTGACAGTAAAATCTACACACATTCACGAGGCTTCTGGTATTGTCCCAATTTTCTCTCTTATTTAAACATTGACACTGTCGTTCTTTACAGACCCTGTTCAACACTATCAATGCGTTGTAAAGCAAACCACCGAACATCGACACCAAGAAATGTAAATACAATAATAGAAAAATGATTGTATTATGTTATGTTGTGTTCCTGATAAATGTCTTGTGGTCGAAACGTACAATTTTGTGTTTTTTCCTATATGTTACAAGTGACTAATAAAACTGTATTACCCTAATTGTAATTTCACATATCGGGTTACATTTTTCCAGCATTCCGTACACTCTAGAATACCCGCCGAATAACATAAAACTAGTGTCACTAAATCAAGAATGAAAGATGCAACTATGTTTTGAAAACAGGTTGCAGAGTTCACAAACAATTAAAAACAGCTCTGAAACAGAAATGGACGTTGGCTTAGAAAATACATTACACACGATAGGGAGCCGTGATCACGTAAAGTCATCAGCTATGGAGATCCGCCAGACAGTGGTTCATTAACACGCCAACTGCTTGACGAAATGTGAGACATGTAACAAATTCTGCTCCGGCTCTTGTTATTGTTAAAAAGATTTATAGCTAAATATAATTAAATCAGACAATTTACGTTTAGAGAACGATAGCTTTTTCATGTTTTCCTTGGAGACTGTCAACAAAACGATTGAACCAGACAGACCTCTTCTGGGACTTGCCAAGAACGATTGCGATCAGACAAACCAGATTCGGACAAAAGCCTGGGGGACAGTGTCCGCTCTTATACGTGGACACACAGACTTGTTGCTTCCCTTTGATAAGATCACGGCTGATTGGTCAGCATCTTAATTAACCGATATCACATTAGGCGCGCGTACTTTATGAACAGACGGTGTATTTGTGTCCACTAACTTTTCCTACACTTTCCTTGGGAAAGAGATCGGTATGTGCCAATTCCTCGGCACTCTCTATCACTGTACACCACCAAATGTAAACAGAGAAACTTGGAAAAATATACTAGAAATCAAAGATCGATTAGAGCGATGAAAATATAGAAAAACAAAACTTTTTGGCACAAGCGTGGGTGTGAGCACTGTGTCAAATCAGAACTGTTCTACACATCAAATATCGTCTAGAAACCAAAGAACACACTGATAAATATATATCATAATATAAGACAGTTAATTTTTCGACATACAATGCACACGCAACACAAACTAAAACACTAACACATGACAAGAAAAGAGGGGAAGTCTCCTTACATGACACAAAGAATAAAATTCTAACACAAGAAATAAAATTCATATCAGTAAAAAAATACAAATATTACAAAAATACACATTCCCACTATATTACATCGAACTAAATATACCCAATTTATCCATCACAAGAAAAACACAGCCGAATTCACTGGATACTTTACTGACTTTATATTAACAATGCATTCAACATAACATATTATGGAAAATGAGCAACATCAATGAAACAAGAAAAAAAAACATATATAAACACCTCATCGCAGCACAAGAACCATCACTTGTCGAATCAAACGAGGCTATGCTCACTTTATAACAGATTACTCAGAAATCTTTGCTAACCTACACTGTACACAAACAATACCCAAAACAAATGAAGTTAATACAGACAACTTGTTAACATCACAGAACTCTGACATAGAATAACACACATGCCACACAAGAGATGCACGCTCCGTTGACTACTCAAATCACCAGAAACAGAAGATCACATATTCTTTCACTACAACACAATATCCTTCGCATTAAACACAACAAAACAAAAAATAATCTAAGACGCTGCATCAGACGCAGCCATGTACACGACAGTCATGTTAAACGCACTCCCAAATGCAGACACAATCTTACAAAAATCATTAATTCAGCCTTCTTGCAAAGTTTAGAAATCTCGTGTGGTCATGCAAGAACAGATCAAGACATGAACACCAACAATTAACTTTTCCAACTTTTATTTGTTAAACAAAATGAAACAAATTACTAATCGACATTGCAGACACAGCTTAAGTTTCCAGTTCGGTATTTCTAATTTTTCATTTGTAAAAGAAATGTTCTGGTCCCGAGATTGTATAAAAGAAATGTTCTGATCCCGAGATTAGGTAAAAGAAATTTTCTGATCCCGAGATTGTGTAAAAGAAATTTTCTGATCCCGAGATTTTGTAAAAAAAAATGTACTGATCCCGAGATTTTGTAAAAAAAAATGTTCTGATCCCGAGATTTTGTAAAAGAAATGTTCTGATCCCGAGATTGTGTAAAAGGAATGCTCTGATACTGAGATTGTGTAAAAGAAATGTTCTGATCCCGAGATTTTGTAAAAGGAATGTTCTGATCCCGAGATTTTGTAAAAGGAATGCTCTGATACTGAGATTTTGTAAAAGAAATGTTCTGATCCCGAGATTTTGTAAAAGAAATGTTCTGATCCCGAGATTTTGTAAGAGCAACGTTCTGATCCTAAGAAGAACGAATAAAATAATGCATGTCTTTTGTAGATGAGGCAACATAAGGTATGTATATGGCCTAATGAGCAAGCCTTGTGGAATAAACTCCGACCACTCTTTTGTCTAGTTCTTGGTTGTTTCGTTATTCGTTGTGTTCGGTCGTTTATGTTATCGTTTTGTTCAGTCGTTTACGTTATCGTTGTGTTCGGTCGTTTATGTTATCGTTGTGTTCGGTCATTTACGTTATCGTTGTGTTCGGTCGTTTATGTTATCGTTGTGTTCGGTCGTTTACGTTATCGTTGTGTTCGGTCATTTACGTTATCGTTGTGTTCGGTCGTTTATGTTATCGTTGTGTTCGGTCGTTTACGTTATCGTTGTGTTCGGTCGTTTACGTTATCGTTGTGTTCGGTCGTTTATGTTATCGTTGTGTTCGGTCATTTACGTTATCGTTGTGTTCGGTCGTTTATGTTATCATTGTGTTCGGTCATTTAGGTTATCGTTGTGTTCGGTCGTTTACGTTATCGTTGTGTTCGGTCGTTTATGTTATCATTGTGTTCGGTCATTTAGGTTATCGTTGTGTTCGGTCGTTTACGTTATCGTTGTGTTCGGTCGTTTACGTTATCGTTGTGTTCGCTTCGTTCCCACCTATTTTTACGTTTTTTAATATACTTCTTGTTCCTGTCCTTCCGGCATCTCATTTCCATATTTCGGTTGGACACGTTTGTGTGTTGCAATCAATTCTATGTGTCGTCTTCTGATGTTTTGTGCGTATCTCGATAAGCCCTTTTTGTCGAAAAGTTGAATATGTTTTTTTTAAATTGTAATTTGTATGTTTTCTTGTTTGCATATCATAACCCCCCTAGTGTTAGTGGTAGTCCCTCGTGTCTAAGCGGGACGTTCTAATAACTTGTGTTTTACGTCAATCTTTTTATATGATACGATTAAAACTACACTTCCATCCAGATTTTCCCATCACCGTTGTAAGCCATCTCACATTACACTTGATTTCTAGTGTCTCTTATATATCATATATCCACAGATATGTACTTTCTATAAATATATATATACATATTAACTTTAAAAGCAAGAGTGATGGACCTCAACCAGAGCAACACACCTGGCTCTGTAACACACCTGGCTCTGTAACACACCTGGCTCTGTAACACACCTGGCTCTGTAACACACCTGGCTCTGTAATACACCTGGCTCTGTAACACACCTGGCTCTGTAACACACCTGGCTCTGTAACACACCTGGCTCTGTAACACACCTGGCTCTGTAATACACCTGGCTCTGTAACACACCTGGCTCTGTAACACACCTGGCTCTGTAACACACCTGGCTCTGTAACACACCTGGCTCTTTAACACACCTGGCTCTGTAACACACCTGGCTCTGTAACACACCTGGCTCTGTAATACACCTGGCTCTGTAACACACCTGGCTCTGTAACACACCTGGCTCTGTAACACACCTGGCTCTGTAACACACCTGGCTCTGTAACACACCTGGCTCTGTAACACACCTGGCTCTGTAACACACCTGGCTCTGTAACACACCTGGCTCTGTAACACACCTGGCTCTGTAACGCGGACTACCTCTCTACACAAACATCTACGCTCAACTACAAGTGTAGAAGCTACGACAACACCACCTCATCATCATCATCGTGCCATGCTGAATGATGTTGGCGATCATATTTCCCCATGTACATCGATCTCCCATATATGTAATCTTCTCTGTTGATGTCGTCAATCGAAGCCATTTAGTCAAACTGTCCACTATCTTTTCTCTGGGTCTTCCCTTTGATCTTTTCCCTTCTGTCTTTCCTGTTGTCACTATATTCTCAATGCCTCCTCTTCTCATTATGTGACCAATAAATATTGACTGTCTTTTTCTTATATTATCAATAATGCATCTTTTTACATCCATCCTTCTAAGACATTCTTCATTAGTAATCTTTGCTATCCATGGAATGCCTAACATTCTTCCAATAAACAACATTTCCGCTGCATCCAATACATTTTGTGATTTTTTTATGTATTGTCCATGTTTCACAACACCAATAATATGTATCACAGCACGCATTGAATATATAGAGAAACAACAGATACAGTGGTTTGAACATCTTATTGGGATGAACGATAATATTAAATATTAGTATCAGAATTAAAATCCATACAGTGGATCAAAAAGTGGGTGAATTATTAGTATTAGAATGCTACGCTCTTTAGCCACATTGTGAAAACGATTGGGAAACATAGTTACAACGGAAAAGATTAGGAAACATAGTTACAACGGAAAATTTAGGAAACATAGTTACAACGGAAAAGATTAGGAAACATAGTTACAACCAGGAAAGATTGGGAAACATAGATACAACGGGAAAGATTGGGAACACATAGTTACAACGGGAAAGATTAGGAAACATAGTTACAACCAGGAAATATTGGGAAACATAGTTACAACGGGAAAGATTAGGAAACATAGTTACAACCAGGAAAGATTAGGAAACATAGTTACAACGGGAAAGATTGGGAAACATAGTTAAACGGGAAAGATTAGAAAACATATTTACAACCAGGAAAGATTGGTAAACATAGTTACAACGGGAAAGATTAGGAAACATAGATACAACGGGATAGATTGGGAAACATAGTTACAACGGGAAAGATTAGGAAACATAGATACAACGGGAAAGATTGGGAAACATAGTTAAAACGGGAAAGATTAGGAAACATAGTTACAACGGGAAAGATTGGGAAACATAGTTACAACGGGAAAGATTGAAAGAAGGAGAGACAGTGGAGTAACAGAGTGTGAAAATACTTGTCTATCATTGTCGCATGCAAAGAACAAAAACTATTCCGATACACGATTCTAGAAACAAAGAGTTGTGGAACCTCATGATCAGGTTGGGATGGCACTTGATAATGATATATCTTCTATACTCAGACATATAAAACTATATCTCTGAGATTCTACCATATTTTGTACACCGCAAATACTTAACCATCGATGTTGTTATAATTGGGCTCTTGGCAAATCGACCAGTCACCCTATTTACAGAAGTTCTATTCCTTGTCAGTAACAAATTTACTAATCGCTTGAACAAGCCTCAACCATTAGTGTATGAAAGGTTTCATATTTGCTGCCGAAATGAGATATATTTGATCTTAGAATATTTTTTTAAAGTAGAAAATTTAATAATTTGAGAAGATTTATATATACATAAATATAAAGGCGTAGGGCGTAAAGGAATGGCTTTATTATACTCGGGTTTACCATAGTACTCCGTCGCTCTCAACCAAACGGCACGTCAGCTGCAGAGGGTACCACACATTTACCACGTCGTCTGCAGTGATGATCCACAGGCAGCTCGAAAAAAAACACTTTCTAAAAATAACAAGTATTAATAACAAAAACATTCGCGAAACTTCGAAACATGAAATGGCCAAATTCGCGAAATTCTGGGTCACAAAGTTGTACTGGAGCAAGAACGAATGAATGAAGTGCGATACACATCTGTGGCATCCACATAGTAGTCCAGATGTGTATGTATGTTGTGTATGTATGTTGTGTATGTATGTTGTGTATGGATGTTGTGTATGTATGTTGTGTATGTATGTTATGTATGGATGTTGTGTATGGATGTTGTGTATGGATGTTGTGTATGTATGTTATGTATGTATGTTGTGTATGGATGTTGTGTATGTATGTTATGTATGGATGTTGTGTATGGATGTTGTGTATGGATGTTGTGTATGTATGTTGTGTATGTATGTTGTGTATGTATGTTGTGTATGGATGTTGTGTATGGATGTTGTGTATGTATGTTATGTATGTATGTTGTGTATGGATGTTGTGTATGTATGTTATGTATGTATGTTGTGTATGGATGTTGTGTATGTATGTTGTGTATGGATGTTGTGTATGTATGTTGTGTATGTATGTTATGTATGGATGTTGTGTATGGATGTTGTGTATGGATGTTGTGTATGTATGTTATGTATGTATGTTGTGTATGGATGTTGTGTATGTATGTTATGTATGGATGTTGTGTATGGATGTTGTGTATGGATGTTGTGTATGTATGTTGTGTATGTATGTTGTGTATGTATGTTGTGTATGGATGTTGTGTATGGATGTTGTGTATGGATGGTGTGTATGTATGTTATGTATGTATGTTGTGTATGGATGTTGTGTATGTATGTTATGTATGTATGTTATGTATGGATGTTGTGTATGTATGTTATGTATGGATGTTGTGTATGGATGTTGTGTATGGGTGTTGTGTATGGATGTTGTGTATGGATGTTGTGTATGGATGTTGTGTATGGATGTTGTGTATGGATGTTGTGTATGGATGTTGTGTATGGATGTTGTGTATGGATGTTGTGTAAAGATGGTGCATTTTCTCATTCAGCTGTGAGCATGTAGCTCTTGACTGCCCAAATCCTTTCTGAGAAAAGAAATCACAGATCCTTCTCAGTTGAGTAGCCGAGGTCATACTTCACAAACATCGTTTTCAATGTTACTTCAAAAACATCGTTTTCACTGTTACTTCACTATATCGTTTTCAATGTTACTTCAAAAATATCGTTTTCAATGTTACTTCAAAAACATATATACTGATTTCACTTCAAAATACTTCTGTGTTACATTTACATAACAAACATCATTTCACAAAGAATGACTACTAATGTTATTTCATAAACATCTTCTCTAATGTTATTTCACAAACATCTTTTCTAATGTTATTTCACAAACATCTTTTCTAATGTTATTTCACAAACATCTTTTCTAATATTATTTCACAAATACTTTTTCTAATTTTATTTCACAAACATCTCTTCTAATATTATTTCATAAACATTGTTTCTAATTTTATTTCATAAACATCTTCGTTAATGTATCACAATATCCTTTTGTTAATATTACTTTCCAAAAATCTCTATTCAAGTTACTTCCAAAAATAATATCTAAATGTTATTTCTGAAAGCAACAACGTAATGCGATTCCTCAATTATCTGACCATTGATCTTCAAGAACCCGTTCTCTCTATTACATCGTATGTTTTCCTATCTGGAGAAAGGACAAGAAATGACAGGGTTAACAATCTCATCATGCGAAACAAATTGCTACAGAGACATGAGCAGACGAATCTGATTTTTCCAGGGCAGAATGATTGGAATGAGACTGGTTGCAGTGATTTTCCTTGGTTTCTTAAATCATTCAAACGTAACTTCATTCATTAAACATTATTGTGTTCCAACGTATATCTTGTCACATTGATTCCGTTTTTTTTCTTGTGTTGTATTCCAAAGTATATATTGTCACATTGAGTCTGTTCTTTTCCGTGTGAATTGTTTTCCAAAGTATATATTGTCACATTGAGTCTGTTCTTCTCCTTGTGTATTGTTTTCCAAAGTATATGTCACATTGAATCGGTTTTTTTTCTGGTGAAACATTATTGTTTTCCAACGTATACCTTGTCACATTGAGTCCTTTCTTCATCTTGTGGTTTATTATGTCGTTGGAATATATATTAATGATTATAATAATTATGTTGTGTTTGTAGATTTTGCATTTTAAAAATTAACTTCGTTTTCTTCTGCATTTTGTCTCATATTCGTTTACATTAGCAGGATATACAATGCTTTTTATCATGGTTTACAGTGTGACTACGATATTTGTGTCTTTCGGTCCAACACATCTGTGTTTAGCATTGCTTATTGTTAATGTATATTGGTTGGGACAGTTAACACACAATTATCCTTAATCCGCTCTTATGGCACGAATGGCGAGAAACAGTGTTGATATTCCTACTCATTTTACAAACCTAGATAACACACTATCTTCTTCTTCTTCTTCTACATTCGTTGTCAAACGTCTGCTTCTCAGTAGAATAATGTATGGAAAACGTAAACGGAATGCATTATGTTTAAGATTTAGCTGCGATAGCTTTGGTACTCGACACAATCGATTTCAGTATGGCTTCTGTGTCAAGGTGATTGTATGAGGATGGATCACCAAATCTACACTACTCTTATTACATGCTAGGCAGATAACATTGTACATATTCTTTACATTCCTTTGTGACCCCGAAGACCCACGGGCGAACACTTTAGACAATTATGCACGATCCGACTAGATCTGACGTTGGTTGTGTCACTGGATATTCACCCAGTGGTATTTGAGCTCATTATATTCGTGATGACAAGCAAGAAAAATATCGAATACGACTACGATACCAAGTAAGTATGGTCAAGAATCTAGTCCTTCCCCAGAAGTCATGCTCACTGGCTTAAACATCATCACCTATCTTGGTGCGACTAAGCATTAGTCATTTTGTGTGTGACTCTATCCACCAGAAAACCTAGAAACACTTTGTGTGTGACTCTATCCACCAGAAAACCTAGAAACACTTTGTGTGTGACTATATCCAACAGAAAACATAGAAACACTTTGTGTGTGACTCTATCCAACAGAAAACCTAGACACAGAATCACAACCAGCCTGTTTATACCATGTTTTTCATTACTTCCGTGTATTTAATTTATCAGTGTCTTAAGACAACACAAACTATATACAGAGTTACCAACGACATCCACGGCAATAATAACAATTATCACGTATGAAAGCTCCTTCTTATTATGCTCGTAGGTCTTCTATAAGCGATAATCCCGATTTGTATATACTATGTGTCATGAGCTAATGACAAGAACAGGGAAATTCTGATTTTTACAGACTAAATTTCCCTTGGCGTGAAATTCAGTCATGCGAAACGTATGTAAATTAGCAGACCAGTCGTAAACTTTACAATAGATAAAAGGTATGATTAAAACTCCACTCTCATGGAAACATAATTGTAAACATTTACAATTTTCTACATTTCTTGAAGTAGACTGCGTCGGACCGAAATTACATATATTGCAGTTAAGCAGTCAAAAGAATCAATGAAATGTGTTTAGTTTACTGGACACAATTTTCCTAATTTGAAATATTGGGGTATAAACATAGAAGAAAACTAGTCCTGCAAATACAACAGCATCAATAGCTAATACTGCTGTCATGATTATAGGATGTCCTTCATTAACTATCATTAATGATTATAGGATGTCTTTCAATAACTATAAGTAATGATTATAGGCTGTCCTTCAATAACTACACCCACTGTCATGATTATAAGCGTTCCTTTATTAGTTATCATTGTTGTCAGGATTATAGGCCTTCAGTAACTATCACTTTTGGAGATATTGCACAATGTCCTTCAATAATTAACAATTTTGAAGTGACTGTACACTGTGTTTCAGTAGCTGTTATTTTTGGAGTGATTATTTGCTGTCTTTCAGTAACCTCTACTTTTGGAATGATTGTTCACTGTCCTTCAAAAATCTTTACTGATGGAATGATTGTTCGCTGTCCTTCAGAAACGTTTACTGATGGAATGATTGTTCGCTGTCCTTCACTAACTATTACTTTTAGAATGATTATGCACTGTCTATCAATAACTATCACATGTGGAAAGATTTTTGTACTATCCATTAAAAGTTGTCACTTAATGAGTAATTGTATACTATCCAACAATAACAATATAAGTTTAGAAATATTTTACACATTTCATTGTGTAGTCATCATTTATGCATTTTGTGTAAAGGTATTTCCACTGGCAGCAACCTGTCATCGGGGATGAAGAGACATTGTTATGTACTAAGCCGCAGCAACTATTAGATAGAGTGGTCAGTTCCCTTCCTTGCTGTTTTACCTACTTTAACTCATGGTGAAGTACTCATTTACAGCTGAGTCGACTGAAGAAGTGGTTATTTCAAGCGAGAGATCACAACCTGGATTATTTTACATTGCATATATGCATTGCATGTACTGTTATTGAACAACCATTGTTGTTGCAACAAGTGTACTGTCATTCAATATTGATCGTTGTTGCAACAAGTGTACTGTCATTCAATATTGATCGTTGTTGCAACAAGTGTACTGTCATTCAATATGGATCGTTGTTGTAGCAAGTGTACTGTCATTCAATATTGATCGTTGTTGCAACAAGTGTACTGTCATTCAATATTGATCGTTGTTGTAGCATGTGTACTGTCATTCAATATTGATCGTTGTTGCAACAAGTGTACTGTCATTCAATATTGATCGTTGTTGTAGCAAGTGTACTGCCATTCTTCTTCTTCTTCTTCAGCGTTCATTTTGAAACTCCCGCTGGATCTCTCATATAGCAGGACCATTGTTCCTATTAGATTTCCAGCAGGATGTAGTCCAGAGAATGAACATGCGATGTATTGCCGTTCTATTTGCGCTAATGGCCCGACACATCCGTCTTCGGCGGAGTACTGTCATTCATTATGGGTCGTTGTTGTAGCAAGTGCACTGTCATTTAAAAACTATTGTTGTTGTAGCATTGCACTGTCATTCAATATGGATCATTGTTGCAACCAGGTCGTCAGATATATCGTCAGTAATGATTTAAACTTATTAAAAGAGATTATTCGTCCATCTTCATGTGGAATTACACCGTTAACATGAAAAATAATTAAATGAACACCTTATAGAAAATCGTTGTGAGGAAAGAATGAGGAAGGGAGAATGAGGGGTAGGGGATGAGGGGGGGGGTTAAAACCTATGTGATACAGTCATGTTCTGAATTCCTGTGTGTGTGTGGGGGGGGGGAGACATACCTGACTCCAATCCCCATCCCCCATATCTACAGATTTAGTTGCAACAATCTTACTCTGATTAACTAGCAATCTTTGTTGCAACAATCTTACTCTGATTAACTAGCAATCTTTGTTGCAACAATCTTACTCTGATTAACTAGCAATCTTTGTTGCAACAATCTTACTCTAATTAACTAGCAATCTTTGTTGCAACAATCTTACTCTGATTAACTAGCAATCTTTGTTGCTACAATCTTACTCTATCCTTCACTAAATTCTTTTTACATTTTACATTTCAGGATGAGAAAAACCAAATTATGACAACAAACGTATGGTTACGGCAGGTAAGTCATGTTCATTCATGTCAGACAGTCAAACATAATTTCTTAGATTATCAAACATTTTCATTTATTTTATTAAGTAAATATTTAAAACAAATTTTAAAAATATTAAATATCAGTGTTACATTGAACAATCCACAGGGTTTATGTTTCGACCACACGGTCTTTATCAAAACAGGGGCGAACAGACACAGAATATAACCACATAGTTTTACCTGATCGTGTATATTTTAGTAGAAACGTGTATTCTGTATATTGTTGAACGTAATACTGCTATTTAACACTTTATATACATATTCAATATTTACTTAAAATACCGTGCACAGTTTTACAGTATTCTCACGATCCCCCACTTTATTTTATTATTCATATATTTTATTGAGGAGATTTGGACCTGGAACTTTATACACGTTACACGGTTGACGCATGTATGACATCTTTAAATTTATTAAAGTAAAGATAGATCTGATGGCAGGAACTTGCCTTCGCGGATGAAGACAAATTCTTCATGTTAGATTCTCTGGATTCAATGACTAAATGCGAAAGTCACGGTTAGATGCTGGTTTTCCATCTTCGTTGACGAAAACCATTGCAACCTCGTTAGATGTTGGTTCATTATAGTGACGTCGATCAGATTTATGATCGCGCTTGAAGGCCATGTTTACTGTTGGGAATACTCTTCCAGTTTGAGCAGCATTCTGAATCTCTCTTGTTTCTATATCACGCATTAACTGATACGACTGTGCTAATCTATTGTGTTGACGAAAAAATCGTTCGACTTTATCAAGAATTTATCTTTTGCATATAAAATTTGCTGCGTATGTTTGTCGAACACCTGTTGCCTTAGTACTGTCCAAAACATGCAAGTGTGCGAACTGTGGAACGTTGTTGTATGGCGGTTGTATATGCAAAGTTTGATTATAAGTTTACCCATGAACTTCTAAAACATGGATCTCGACCTTGACAAACCATAAGTTGTGCTCTCATTTACGCAAAAGAATGAGCGCTATTAAAAGAGCTAAATTTTCGCGAAAATGTGTGTATTTAGAGTATGTATTATCAGCATTAAGAGCGGAAACTCGGAATACTCCAGCTTATTACCAGCGGTTTCTTGTTGCTACATCAGTGGCTTCTCTTCGTCATCATTGCAGGATTGTCGTACGGACAAATAGGTCTCAAAATCAACAATTATGGACTTCACCAATTCACCTAACGCAATTACTTTAAATGGACAACAACTTAAAAAGGTACACAAATTCTCATATCTATGTAGCAAATTAACACTCGACGGTGATGTCATGACAGAAATTACAACTCGCATTGTACTATCATCAAGTGTCTTTCACAGACTGTTTAATATCTGGAGGTCAAAGTCAATCAGCACACGCACGAAAATGCGCTTATTTAATTCCTGCGTTATTCCGGTGCTATCATATGGATGTGAGAGCTGGAAAAGCTCTTTATCTTCAGAAGAGAAATTACTGAGTTTCGAGAACAAATATCTTCGTATGATAACTAACACCCGTTGGAGTGAATTCAAATCGAATGATAAAATCAGAGAAAAGACACATCAAAATATCATCACAGATGTTATCAGAAAACGCCTTTGGTCTTACATCGGGCATCTCCTACGCGCAGACATCAATAGAATACACCACCAATCTCTTAAATGGATACCCACAGGCAAAAGAGCCAGGTGTAGACCAAAAGAAGCACTCAGAAGAACAAGACTTAGAGAAAGTAAAACAATCAATATCAATACTATTCAAAAACTGCACAAAATAGTTTTGAACAGACAGAATTGGAGAGATCTGACCTCTGCCCTATGCGCTAAGTTCAGCACAAAAATAAAATGAATGAATGTCTTGTGGCTGTGGGAGCATGGGTTTTCCCTTTCGGCAGTAAACTTGTCATCATTAGGATGTTCGTCCAAATCATCTTTAACACCACAAAATTGACATCTATTATCGACAATTCCACAGTTATGTGCAGCAACACGATCCTCGTGAAAATGTGCAACTTTATGTGAAATTGCTTGTCTTGGACGCATTTGTGACAATGAGAAAAGAGAGCCTCGGTATCTGCAGCTTGAACTCTCAGCAATTTCTCAACAGTTTCATGCTGTCTGTGACAACGTTGGTATTCTCTATTCATAGCTTGTCGATGTGCTCTTTGCACTGGTGATTCCAGCTTATCTCGAAGCTGATGCAAATCAACATCCTTAGCAAGTAGTGCTTGTCTTTTTGAAGGGTTTCTTGATCAATTTTGTATATCTATTTCAATTCTATATCTATGCTCTGCAGTATTTGAGACACGAATCCCAGCGAGTGACTGTTGACTATGACGACTCAACCCTCTAGCTTTTTCCACAATTGTTTTTTTTTGTTGACGTTTTTGTGCGATTAGGTCATCTTCATCCATAATTTAAAGCAAATTATATTAATATTTTAAATATAATATATTTTAGATAAATTTAACGACAAGCCGTAATAGAAGTTTACTGGTTATCGCATCAATAACACATGTATATAAAAATAGCATCTACTTTGAATAACGTCATCCACCGAAGACGGATGTGTCGGGCCATTGTCGCAAATAAAACGGCGACACAACGCATTTTCATTTTCTGGACTACATCCTGCTGGAAATCTAGCAGGACCATGGTATTGCTGCAAGAGAGATCCAGTAGCAGTTTGAGAATGAACGCAGAAGAAGAAGAATAACGTCACAACACAATTGTTTTGATTGGATAACGCATGCAACTCCGTGACGTAAATGCGTTATTTATAGAACGTTCCGAAGAATCTGACAGAACACAGCTATTATATTATAGTTTAATATTATTGTAGATGTCATCACATATTCATAGCATTGTAATCGCTACATTATATTTCCGTTATAATTTTTGAGTTGACACCATAGCAATTTGTCCCAAAGCCAATGAATTGATCACCTTAAGATGAAAAGTGTTGATATCATTGAAAACGGGATCCTGGTATCAGAGAAGGAAAACTGATAGACGATCCTCACATGCTCAGGTCATTGAAAGTCATTGAAAATGAAAGCCAAATTTTTTTTAAACTATTAGTTTTAGAGTTAATGATTCTTAATACGTGGGTTGAAATAAGAGAAAACAATCACACACAGTTAGTATGTTTTTATATTAGGTAATGATTTATAAAATTTTCAAACAAGAAGGATGGTGATGTCACGACAATGGAAAGTGAAAACATTATTTAAGTTATCGTGAAATATGAAAGTAAATAGAACATAATTTTATTGCTTGAAGCGATAAGCCGTCAAGATCTCTGAAATAGCACTAGTAAACATGACTTGACGATCAGGAATCTAATCCCGCGACTCGTTTGTCTTAAACATAACGCAAGGGAGATCTCCAGTCTGGTAATATTAACTCATTCGTAACCATGAGTTTCCTATTTAGACATGCCTAATTTTGCTGTTTAGGATATCTATAAATTATTTAACTATTTGGCAGCCCTACTATATTACAAGTCTGTACAACGGATTAAATTCACAATAAACATGTTTATTTATAAAAACAATTACCCGTATTTTAATGATAAAATATCATTATAATAACAATAGAATTATATTGATAATTATAATTATAATCCATCAATGTAGCAGGGTTGCCATACTCGAGAAATCAGCACAAAAAAGCCCTCCATACACCTCTGTCCTCAGTCATTAGGACAAGAACAGATACATCATGACCAGACCATTCCTTGATGTTGTCAATCCAAGGATATTCGTTTTTCGCCTCTTCTCCTTCCACCCCGACTGATCCACGCAAAATGGTTTATTGATCAAAATTATTGTATCGATACCAGAATAGGAAGTACATAATATCAACACTAGGGCAGGTCATGCTTGAAGTAGGATACGAGCAAGTACACGGGATGGACATGGTTGTCCTGTTCCTCAGATTAAGTGACTCAAAAGACATAATGAAGAAGGGTGTGTCTTATTAAACGGGAAAGTATTACAGACAAGCTGTAAACCTTGGATAATATATTATCTGGACTAACAACCAGGATCTTGAGAAAGAACGCTGAATAAGAGAAGAATGCATCAACGTATTTATAAACACTAACAGAAGTATTGCATAATGATAATTATTTTGGAAACTGCAGGGAAAGAGGGATATTAAAAGAAAGATAATCTTCGGTAATGCTTTACGTTCTGTAAATAATTACAACAATTACAGTTGCATATTGTTACACACTTCCACACCTCTTCAAACAGAAAATCAGACTAAAAATTAATTCCTTCACAGAATAGACAAATGAGCAACGGACCATATTCGTTCACAGAGTGGACCATAAGAATGTGGACCATATCTGCTCATATAGTGGACCATATGATCCATGTACTATATTTGTTGACAAAGTTGATTATATTTATTTGCATAATGTGTCATATACATCACGACGCATATAACCTCACATAATGTTTTTGTTTCACTTTCTAGTGATTGATTTCACCCAATAATCAATATCTTCATCATATCTTCATCACCAACACTATCGTCCTCATCATAATAAATATATACTATATACACATGATGCACATTGTCCTTTTGAGCAATCTTTGCACACATATTAAAACAGGCACGTGTACTGTTGTATTACCTGTGTGCATTTACCTGTCCTGATATTCATAACCAGTCTGATT
Organism: Meghimatium bilineatum; assembly: GCA_034231615.1. Lineage (NCBI taxonomy): Eukaryota > Metazoa > Mollusca > Gastropoda > Stylommatophora > Philomycidae > Meghimatium > Meghimatium bilineatum. The sequence goes on from CM067299.1 coordinate 8,992,619, forward strand.
ATGAGTGAATTAATCTAACACAATCGATAACATTATGAGATGCATAATTTAGATTGCATGCTCATGCTGTGACTGACAACATTGACGTTCGCTATTTGCGATGAATAATCAGATAATTGTAACATATTGTTGCAATAAATTAATTGTACTGCGTGAAGACACTAATAAATTGTACTAAACAATATATGTATGACACTGTCTTGACAGACGGTCTGAAGCAAGCATGTAAAAGATGGAATTAGCCACGCAGAACATGTCTTTTCATGGCTAAATATGTTGATCCTTGAGTGCGATAATAAATTCTGGTGCACAATAATTAATAACAATAGTAAGCAATAAAACAATCTTTTACAAGTTCTGTAGAGAAAGAAACATCACGAAAATATTACCTAATCTTAATATTAACAGTAACAAAATAGACATCATTAACCATAGTGATGGACGTATTGAGTTCAAAGAGTTAATGTACTGTGATGTACAAAGTGACTAACATTGATAATAATAATGATACCCATAACCAGTCAGGGACGTAAGCCCTACAACAGAGACATCCCGCGAAATACCTATGTTTTAAACGAATCAAACGAGTATAGAAAAAATCATGCCACGACCATTCCTTGACGTTGCCAACCTATGATTTTCTTTACCTACCATTTCTCTTTCTAACCTCGACACAACATTGATACTTGCGCATGATTGCTGACTGTCATTGTTCGAAAGTCGGCATGCATATTTGGCATATCATCGCCTGCCACAGACACTTCACTATGACGAGTTGTAGAAAGGCACACGCTATCAAAGTGGTCAAAATAAGCGCTACAAGGATTCGCTATAGACTTCACTGAATAGACCAAAATACATGGAAGAAACTGGGCCAAAGTGGTCGACGAAAATTACTGATTTCCTTGCGTCATCAAACTAACGGATTTTCCTCACGAAAAATAACAGTGAAAGTGGTGTTTGTGAAGAGATAGTGCAGTATTCAGGGGTTGCAGTGCACGTGTTAAACGTCAACATCAATCCTCGTGTAGGAAATCAAGACAAGTTAGACAAAATTCTCATATCAATAGAAGTATCAGAATAGGGACATATATTCTAAGGAGGTTAAATAATGAAAATCAATTTGCTGTAACTAAAGAATTCAGATAACTAAGACCAAGGCGATGGTGGATGAGGGACATCGAAGAAGTATGAACATGTCTCTGGCCACTGCAGGTCTGCTTACCCGGGACAGAGAGCCGTGTAGACTGTCCACTTTGACGACAACGTTCTGGAAAGAATATGTCACTTGATATATACATGAGAAGAACTAGCACAAAAAAGAACGACATAGAGCTCTGCGGTAAAAAAAAAGGCACAGAATTCTGTGAAAAGAGGAGCAAAACAGCAGTTTATCAGCGGAGAGCAACTAGAAACTCATCGGTAAACCAAAGATATCTACAGTGGTCATTCCATGCCCGAACTGTCCAAGAACATTTGCGGTCAGAATACGGCGTATTAGTCATCTACGAACTTATTATCAAGGAAATAATTAACTGAATTTCAGAAGTGAATGTGACAAATGGTCATCATCACTTGTGACGGACGGACAACAATGACAGTCACAGATTTTCTTCGTTTAACAAAACGCATAATTTTACAATTTCCTAATGTAATATAATTTTGTAGAAACAATCATATGTATTTTTAATATATATATATATATATATATATATATATATATATATATAATTAGAATTCGAGAGATGAAGATTCTATAGTGAGGCAATAGCTTCACGAATGCTTTTCTACCCTGCACAGGAATGGATGGACAGAAAGTTAACATGGGCAGCTTCAGAGTACGGAGGAGTGGATCATCTGTATGTCCCATCAGAGCACATCTGGCTTCCTGATATTGTTTTGTACAATAAGTAAGTTGTACGCCCAAGCACTCCGGGCACAAGGCGAAAACACGACTTATAGAGTAGAACAGGCACGAATTTCATTGTCGTAAACTGTTATAAAAATATGATAAATATGATGTTGTGAATTTGTTAAAATCGTTTTTACACTACTTTTTTGCACGGTTATCTATTCTGTATTTCTGTTATTTAAAATGCTGTTCACACAAAGATCTCGGCACGAATCAAAGACATATATATGTTCAAATTGAAACTGCAGTCAGAAAAGTGTTGCATGTCTCAAATCAACTATAAAACTAGACAAACTTATTTATACAATGCACGTGTTGTGACAGCAATTTTTTATTTGCAAGAATTAATAGAAAACTAAACAATTTTTAAGACAATATAAACAGGAATAGTGTTGTCAATCCTTTAGTAACTTTCATTTTCACTATTAATACCACACATTTTCATTAATTATTTTATCAACACTACACATTCACATCACTTTATTATCAACACCACAAATTCACCTCAATATTTACTCAATACTGCAAGTCCACATCAAGCTTACAATTTACAGTACACATTACACAGTTTTAAATATGCACAATAGTTTGCAATAATTAATTACTACTGTTATAACATTAGTAATTGTTAATAATTAAAACTAACAGTGCATAGGAGTAAATGTTCATTAATACTAAATAGTGTATTGTTGTTTTCTGTAATGACAATAAGGTTTTCATTGTTAGCACTAAATATTATTTATTTTAGGACAAGATGGAGGATGATTTTTGTGGATCTATGTTCCGCATGCAGCTGAAAGGTGTATACATTCCATATATACTGTATTCTTGTCCATTATTATTATTAAACAATATACATCTGTTTGTTTTATTACTTCTTCTATCGTGAACTGCCAGTTTTCAGTCTGAAGTAGCATATGACAGAATGTATAATGCGCATGTTTTCATGAATTGTTAAAGACTTCTGTATACTATGTTTTGGATAGATAGACATGTTTGGAGACATTCTTGCCTACCTAGATGTGATCTTTTCCATACAAATAGAACATGGGCACTTTTACATTTGGGCGATTGAGGTTTCCTCAGTTAGATGGATTAGTTGAGTTGAGTCTGTTCAGATAGTAGCGATGAGCTTTTGCCGGGTGTCATCTTCAGAAAAGTTGATTTAATATTTTCTTTTTCCAGAGTTGATGTTGCCCTTTGAGTCGGTGAGGCGGTTCCAGTTCGTGTCATGTCAGGTCGTAACGCTTGTATTTTAATTTAACGGTCTTCCAGATAGTGTCTTCTGAACTGGAAACACAGTGCGTATAATTATATTAGATCAACTTGGTTCGCCAGTAAAAGATAACTTAATTGACCGGAGATGACTGTATGCCTTACATTCTCACCCATGGTCTATCCCTATTCATTTCATACTACATGTCCCAGGCGCCCCATAAATATCGCGTATTCTTGGTTGTCTGCAGTATAGAATGTCTCATTTCAGAGCTCTAACTTTCATTGGCTGCAGAAGACCTCACTTTCAATCTATTAATAGCGATGTAATGATTCTACGAGAAGCTGGCTTCAGACCAATCATACGCTTAGCTATAAATTTGATAACAAATATTCTCAGAAATGTAAACGGAATTCCCCTTTCTGTTAAACTATTTTATCACAATGAACAAAATATGTATACTTGTTACCAAAAAACTAGACACAGTGACAGAAGACGTTTCCATTAAAAAGCCTTTATCAAGATAAACAAAGAACACAGTAAACAAATCTTACATCGAGACACACGTGGTTGTGATAGGAATTAAGAAAAGTGGAGATGGACAATAGCAAGTGGACGACGGAGAAAGCAAAGATAGGGCAGCATGATAGGGGTGACGAAGGTGTCAGGGGAAGATAGTGATAAATAAGGATGGGAAAGTGCACTGAAGAAGTGAAAACAGATAAAGTATAATGCAAGTACAATAATATAAACTTAAAATACGTTCCTCGAAAATAGTCTGTATATCTATCCATACTCTATGGCCCTTGTTTGCCTTGCGGCATCAGAGGTGGAAGAGTTATCTGGAGATGATCTTCTTGTGTGCGGTTTGTAAGCTTGTTGCTGTGGCTTCTTTGTTTTTTGTGATCCATCTTTTACATTGCCTACCTCTGACTTTATAGCCGTGCTGTCTATGTGTCATGGCCATCTGTGGCATGCTGTCTGTTGGTAGTCTGGATATTTGTGAAAACCACTTGATCCGTTGTCTTTTGGTGTGTTCCAATACTGGTATTGTTTTGGTTATCTGTCTTGATGTTATTGTTTCTAATTCTATCTCTTAACGACACTCCGAGTATTGGTAGTCATGTAATTTCTGCTGTCACTATGTTTCTTTTGTCTTGTGCTTTTATAGTCCAGATTGAGCACTGGTGACACAGTGATGGGATAATACTAGTCTTGTATAGTGCAACATTAGTCTATGTTTACATTTTTGTTCGTGTCATCTGTCCTAGGATCTGGTATGTTTTGTTGCATCTATTTGTATATGTGTCCTGTTTTTCCCTTCACTCTATATAATGCCTACTAAGTAAGTGAACTCATTTACCTGTTTAATGTGTTTATTATCGATGGAGATCAATAAGGATTCATTCTCATTAAGTGGCCGAACCATTTCTATCTGATTTTCAATATAATTGACCACATTTGTTTTTCCAAAAGTTCTCATGATCTCTACGGCGCATATGACAGAAATCAATGCTCTCCAGTTCGAGCAATGTGATGCTTCTGTCATTAATTCTTGCTTGTTGTTCAGACTCATAGCCATACCCTCTTTCATGGTTTCTCTGAAACCACTTGCTCGTAACCCGTCTTCTTTATTTAGCTCCAATTAAGTCAAATGTATTTATTAAATTGAATATAACACTACCTGGCATCTGATGTTGTCCCAAACGATTTTATCTCCTATGTCTTTCTGATCAAGTTTTACACATATCTCTCATATTGAATAATTAATGTCCCAGCCTGAGTTCAATTGTCTTCTAATATTGGCCATAATTTGGTCTGATTGTCTCTGATGAAGATCTTCATGTGATTAATAAAAGATCACATTTATTTGACCTATTGTTCTTTGTCGTATTTGATTACTCCGACTCTTTGTTACTGAATGTCGACATATCATATTGTGTAGTCCAATCAGTGAATGTGAAACAGTGAATACTTGTTTATATTTCTAGAACAACACATGATGTTAATATTATCCCATCTATTGAAATGGCCGAATAGGAGAACAAAGACTAGCGATACTATTGCCTGTCAGTTATGTCGTAAGAGGCGCCTACGTGGTGTTGGGGTGACGGATATAGCAGCAGGTATTTGTAACAAATATTTACTTACTTAATATTATAACTTTAGTATTTGTGTTATTACGCCCCCGCGTGATTGGTGGATTACAAATTACAAACAAGTTAAAAATGAGAATTATAAAACGCTACATCTATTCTAGATTAATGACATGGCAAAAAACATGGGCAATAAACAAACAATTAGAAGACAGAATTGATGCCTTTGAGATGTGAATATACAAAAGAATAGGTAGAATATCATGGAAAACGAAGAAAAAAAGAGGCTCAAACAACACTTAAGAAATAATTATTCAAGGACCCTAGCAACACCTAATATTAAAAAATAAGTATTCAAACAAATAAAATATTTTGGACACATTACAAGGCATGCCACCTTGTTGATGACCTTACTTGAGGGTAAAGTCGAAGGGAAACGAGGAAAAGGTAGGCAGAGATACAAATAGGAGTGCAACATCACAAGATGGACAGGTTACATTCTAGCAGAGTGCATCACCAAAACAAGAGACACGAAAAGTTGGAGGTCTATTGCAGCCAGTCTTCGTTGCGGAGACAGCACTTGATGATTATTATTATTTTTTGGATCTTTTAATGCTTTTAGGGGGATTTAGGGATTTAGATTTTCCATCCCACATTTGGTCAAAGTGATGGACAGATGATGCTAAAGTCGGATGTATCAGACCTAAAGGCGTTTCCCTCCATGTTGGATTAGGAATCTTCTGTTTCATCACGTTCATCTGAACTGAGATTGTGAATGTCCATGATTACACTGTGCACCATACGATCAATTAAACTCTTCAACTCTCACATGTTTAGTTCTTCTTTCAACACATGCTGGATGTAGGCATGCCACTTAGAAGTGGTAACCTCAACAAATGCCGCAGAAACATGTTGTCGCAGATATATGATCCTGGATTCTTTTCTCTGCTTATGCTGTGAGGCGTCGTAGGATTGGATGCCGATCGGTTTTTCGGGCTACTTCAAGTTTGGTCGTTTGGTACTCAGTAATGGGAGCCGTGTTAGTGCAGTAGTTAGCGCACTGGCTTCGCATATGAGTGGTTCTGGGTTCATTCCCCAGCTGAGGCGGAAATGTTTTCAGATCGCAACGGCTCCCAGGTCGACCCAGCCTTAAATGGGTACCGGATTAATCCGGGAAGTAAAGACTGCGAGGGAGAGGAGATGGCTACCGCCCTCATTTGCAGAGCCTATGAAATGTGAGATCGCTAACATCTCACATCCCTACGGCATTAATAAATGCTATGGGTTACTTTACTTTACTTTTACTCAGTAATATTGTGCAGTGTCAGAACGTTTGTAACGCCTTCAATCCACCTTCTTCTTGGTCTTCCTCTATATCTCGCTGTTTCCATTTTCATGTTGTATGCTCTTGCCGCTGGCCAATAAGGGTCAATTCTCATTAGGTGGCCGAAATATTTGACCACTAATGTTTTTCCAAATATTCGTGTAACCTCACCATTTCTCACATGATCTCTTCTTGTTCTGTTTGCTGCTTTTCTTAGACATCTCAATTCACACGTAATAGGCTATCTCTCTTGTTCCTTATTAAGCATCAAAGTCTGACATTGAAAACATAATGTTGGGATGAATATTGAATATATGATGTGCCTCAATCAGATAATGTAAATGTAGTGTTACATCTGGCGATGTTCCGATTGACCTCACTCCATACCATATCTATCGCATTTCATTCATTCATTTTCCTTGAGCTCTGAAGTTAGCGCATAGGGCAGAGGTCAGAACTCTCCAATTCTGTCTGCTCAAAACTATTCTATGCAGCTCTTGAATAGTATGTGAATGAAAAGAATTGGAATGAAGTAACTTCTGTTACACAAATCGGTCCAGACTTTACGATGTTAGCTGATTAATCCAGCGATCTACGAAATGACGCAGAAATTGGATTTAGGGATAGTTTAAAAAAATATTATTTCTTATGTTTTACAATTGATGTGGATACTTTGTCTGCCATTTTTACATTATGTAAGGAACTATAATGGTTGCCCCCTGACCTCCTTGCGCCTATGCAACGATATAACAGCAGTTAAAGTCATTTATCACGGAATATTAAATAAATATTATATACAAGTTTATTTTAAAACATACATTACTATTGTTATAAACAAGTAAAACATACATTACTATTGTTATAAACAAGTAAAACATACATTACTATTGTTATAGACATGTTTTTATTTCCATTTAGCAATAATTTATTTCAATTAATAACAGAGTTATGTTATAAATAGCTATATTATTGCGCACCTAACATTCAATTTTCTACGTTCTGCGCCCTACAGCCAATATGAAACATTGACCTACGTCATTCTTAGAATCACCTGTGTAGAATTAAAATAGAGAAATTGGCACTACACTCATAGACATATTAATATATATACTTTTACATGGTTTTTCTATATATTATAAAAAAAATAAACACGTACTATACTTCAAATATTCAGTAAACATATTTGGATCGTGAAAGATCATAGCTGATTTTAAAATCAATCAGGGTTGTAGAGCTCCGATAGTGCAGACAAAAAATAAAAGCCTTTCAAATACATGAAATTATCCATTTAATATAAAAAAATGCATCCCAGACACTTGCTTGATGTTTTGAATTCAAGACTTTTTTGCACCGTCTCCCGCTTCAACCTCTATAAACTGTATTGAAATAATTTTGGAACATGAATTATTAAAAGGTTTAAAAGCCGTAGAAAATTGACTTCACTGCACTCGGTTTTCAATATGCATTCCGTCACTCTCAACGAAGCGGCACGCCGCCTGCTGAGAGAACCACTCATAGCACGTAACTCCGTAGCTTTAAGTGATAATCTACAGATTGTAAAAAAAATCTACATTATAAACAAGACGACACGAGACGGAATCGAGCCCGTGACCTCTTGAACACAAGTGGAACAGCTTAACCACTACGCCAGAACATGAATCATGTCTCAGTACATGTTTTAACACACCAAAGATACACATGTTCCCTGCCCCCAAATTAGTTTTTGACCATCTGCAAGTTCGTCTATTTATTCACAAACGAATCAATGTGTGTTATGTTCGAAATATTTGTTTGTAATCTAAAGCTATATATTGATATACATCTATAGCTATATATTGATATACATCTATAGCTATATATTGATATACATCTATAGCTATATATTGATATATATATATATATATATATATATATATATATATATATATATATATATATATATATATATATATATATATATATATATATATATATATATATATATATATATATATATATATATATATATATATATATAGCTGTCATATTCAAATGAACAAATCCTTCTTTTCTTGTCTGAATTTAGTGTCCAGCTATCTAATGCTATGTAAATATGGCAGTCCCGATGCCCTAATCTCTAACTTATGCATTATACTTTATTTTGTTATCTTATGTAATCCTTGAGATTTTAGTATTGGTATCTGTAATTACAACAATTTCATGATTATTATATTCAGTTATTGTTCTTCTAATAAATCTTGAAATGTGTTTGTAACTTTAGTTCACACATCCCCGTGTGGTCACTGGGTATGGACTTCTAGTTCAAGGTTCAATAGGATCACTGTCTCCTTATCAGACATATTATAGAAGACAACACGTAAGACATATTATAGAAGACAACACGTAAAGTTGAACGATATTCCGACAAGCTTTCAGCTGTGATGCAATCGTTACTGCATGTCTGGTTTAAATTTCT